>JBBPBO010000005.1:53013446-53028785 GCA_037974295.1 Cicer cuneatum | reverse complement strand
CAAGGCTTATTCTAATCACTTTTCGTTCTTAAGGAACGTAGTTCATCCAATAACTGCATTTGTGTCATTAATTTAACACTTATGTCATTTTGTGCATCCTAAGGATTATTCTAATCACTTTTTCGTTCCTAAGGAATGTAGTTCATCCAATAACTAGGTTTGTATCATGGGACGAACGTTTACGTAGTTTTGTGCATCCATAGCTTATCCTAATCAATTTTCTTACCTAAGGAATGTAGTTCATCCAATAAGTGCGTTTGTGTCGTGGGATGAGCATTAACGTAATTTTGTGCATCGCAAGGCTTATTCTAATCACTTTTCGTTCTTAAGGAATTTAGTTTAACCAATAAGTGTGTTTGTGTCATTAATTTCACATTTACGTCATTTTGTGCATCCCAAGACTTATTCTAATCACTTTTCGTTCTTAAAGAATGTAGTTCATACAATAAGTGCGTTTGTATCATTGGATGAACATTTACGTCATTTTGTGCATCCCAAGGCTTTTTCTAATCACTTTTCGTTCTTAAGGAATGTAATTCATCCAATAATGGTGTTTGTGTCATTAGATGAACAATTAATTCTTTTTGTGCATCCCAAGGATTATTCTAATCACTTTTCGTTCTTAAGGAATGTAGTTCATCCAATAAGTGCATTTGTGACAATGGATAAACATTTACGTCATTTTGTGCATCCCAAGGCTTATTCTAATCACTTTTCGTTCTTTAGGAATGTAGTTTCTCCAATAAGTGTGTTTGTGTCATTAATTTCACATTTACGTCATTTTGTGCATCCCAAGGCTTATTCTAAGCACTTTTCGTTCTTAAGGAATGTAGTTCATCCAATAAGTGTGTTTTTGTCATTAATTTAACAAGAATGTCGTTTTGTGCATCCCAAGGCTTATTCTAATCACTTTTCGTTCTTAAGGAAAGTAGTTTATCAAATAAGTGCGTTTGTTTCATTGGATGAACATTTACGTCATTTTGTGCATCTCAAGGCTTTTTCTAATCACTTTTCGTTCTTAAGGAATATAGTTCATCCAATAAGTGCATTTGTGTCATTGGATGAACATTTACGTCATTTTCTGCATCCCAAGGCTTATTCTAATAACTTTTCGTTCTTAAAGAATTTAGTTCATCCATTAAGTGCGTTTGTGTCTTGGGATGAACATTTACGTAATTTTGTGCATCCCATGGCTTATTCTAATTACTTTTCGTTCATAAGGAATGTAGTTCATACAATATGTGCGTTTGTGTTATTGGATGAACATTTACGTCATTTTGTGCATCCAAAGGCTTTTTCTAATCACTTTTCGTTCTTAAGGAATGTAGTTCATCCAATAAGTGTGTTTTTGTCATTAATTTAACAAGAATTTCGTTTTGTGCATCCCAAGGCTTATTCTAATCACTTTTCGTTCTTAAGGAAAGTAGTTTATCAAATAAGTGCGTTTGTTTCATTGGATGAACATTTACGTCATTTTGTGCATCTCAAGGCTTTTTCTAATCACTTTTCGTTCTTAAAGAATGTAGTTCCTCCAATAAGTGTGTTTGTGTCATTGGATGAACATTTATGTCTTTTTGTGCTTCCCAAGGCTTATTCTAATCACTTTTCTGACTTAAGAAATGTAGTTCATCCAATAAGTGCGTTTGTGTCATTGGATGAACATGTACGTCATTTTGTGCATCCAAAGGCTTTTTCAAATCACTTATCGTTCTTAAGGAATGTAATTCCTCCAATAAATGTGTTTGTGTCATTGGATGGACATTTATGTCTTTTTTTGCATCCCAAGACTTATTCTAATCACTTTTCGTTCTTAAGGAATGTAGTTCATCCAATAAGTCCGTTTGTGTCATTGGATGAACATTTACATCAATTTGTGCATCCCAAGACTTATTCTAATCACTTTTCGTTCTTAAGGAATATAGTTCATCCAATAAGTGCGTTTGTGTCATGGGATGAATGTTTACGTAATTTTGTGCATCCCATAGCTTATTCTAATCACTTTTCCTACTTAAGGAATGTAGTTCATCAAATAAGTGTGTTTTTGTCATTAATTTAACATTTATGTAATTTTGTGCATCCCAAGGCTTATTCTAATCACTTTTCGTTCTTAAGGAATGTTGTTTATCCAATAAGTGTGTTTGTGTCATTAATTTCACATTTACGTCATATTGTGCATCCCTTGGCTTATTCTAATCACTTTTCGTTCTTAAAGAATGTAGTTCATACAATAAGTGTGTTTGTGTCATTGGATGAACAATTATGTCTTTTTGTGCATCCCAACGCTTATTCTAATCACTTTTTGTTCTTAAGGAATGTAGTTCATCCAATAAGTGCATTTGTGTCATTGAATGAACATTTACGTCATTTTGTGCATCCTAAGGCTTATTGTAATCACTTTTTTGTTCCTAAGGAATGTAGTTCATCCAATAACTGTGTTTGTATCATGGGATGAACGTTTACGTAGTTTTGTGCATCCCATAGCTTATTCTAATCACTTTTCTTACCTAAGGAATGTAGTTCATCCAATAAGTGCGTTTGTGTCGTGGGATGAGCGTTTACGTAATTTTGTGCATCCCAAGGCTTATTCTAATCACTTTTCATACTTAAGGGATGTAGTTCATCCAATAAGTGCATTTGTGTCATTGGATGAACATTTACGTCATTTTGTGCATCCCAAGGCTTATTCTAATAACTTTTCGTTCTTAAAGAATTTAGTTCATCCATTAAGTGCGTTTGTGTCTTGGGATGAACATTTACGTAATTTTGTGCATCCCATGGCTTATTCTAATTACTTTTCGTTCATAAGGAATGTAGTTCATACAATATGTGCGTTTGTGTTATTGGATGAACATTTACGTCATTTTGTGCATCCAAAGACTTTTTCTAATCACTTTTCGTTCTTAAGGAATGTAGTTCATCCAATAAGTGCGTTTGTGTCATGCGATGAACGTTTACGTAATTTTGTGCATCCCAAGGATTATTCTAATCACTTTTCTTACTTAAGGAATGTAGTTCATCCAATAAGTGCGTTTGTGTCATTAATTTAACATTTATGTCATTTTGTGCATCCCAAGGCTTATTCCAATAACTTTTCGTTCTTAAGAAATGTAGTGCATCCAATAAGTGCGTTTGTGTCATGGGATGAACGTTTACGTAATTTTGTGCATCCTAAGGCTTATTCTAATCACTTTTCGTTGTTAAGGAATGTAGTTTATCCAACAAGTGTGTTTGTATCATTAATTTCACATTCACGTCATTTTGTGCATCCCAAGTCTTATTATAATCACTTGTCGTTCTTAAAGAATGTAGTTCCTCCAATCAGTGTGTTTGTGTCATTGGATGAACATTTATGTCTTTTTGTGCTTCCCAAGGCTTATTCTAATCAGTTTTCTGACTTAAGGAATGTAGTTCATCCAATAAGTGCGTTTGTGTCATTGGATGAACATGTACGTCATTTTGTGCATCGAAAGGCTTTTTCAAATCACTTATCGTTCTTAAGGAATGTAATTCCTCCAATAAATGAGTTTGTGTCATTGGATGGACATTTATGTCTTTTGTTGCATCCCAAGACTTATTCTAATCACTTTTCGTTCTTAAGGAATGTAGTTCATCCAATAAGTCCGTTTGTGTCATTGGATGAACATTTACATCAATTTGTGCATCCTAAGGCTTATTCTAATCACTTTTCGTTCTTAAGAAATGTAGTTCATCCAATAAGTGCGTTTTTGTCATGGGATGAACGTTTACATAATTTTGTGCATCCCAAGGCTTATTCTAATCACTTTTGTCACCTAAGGAATGTAGTTTATCGAAAAAGTGTGTTTGTGTCCTTAATTTCACATTTACTTCATTTTGTGCATCCCAAGGCTTATTGTTATCACTTTTCGTTCTTAAGGAATGTAGTTCATACAATAAGCGTGTTTGTGTCATTGGATGAACATGTACGTCATTTTGTGCATCCAAAGGCTTTTTCAAATCACTTATCGTTCTTAAGGAATGCAATTCCTCCAATAAATGTGTTTGTGTCATTGGATGGACATTTATGTCTTTTTTTGCATCCCAAGACTTATTCTAATCACTTTTCGTTCTTAAGGAATGTAGTTCATCCAATAAGTCCGTTTGTGTCATTGGATGAACATTTACATCAATTTGTGCATCCCAAGACTTATTCTAATCACTTTTCGTTCTTAAGGAATGTAGTTCATCCAATAAGTGCGTTTGTGTCATGGGATGAACGTTTACGTAATTTTGTGCATCCCATAGCTTATTCTAATCACTTTTCCTACTTAAGGAATGTAGTTCATCAAATAAGTGGGTTTTTGTCATTAATTTAACATTTATGTAATTTTGTGCATCCCAAGGCTTATTCTAATCACTTTTCGTTCTTAAGGAATGTTGTTTATCCAATAAGTGTGTTTGTGTCATTAATTTCACATTTACGTCATATTGTGCATCCCTTGGCTTATTCTAATCACTTTTCGTTCTTAAAGAATGTAGTTCACACAATAAGTGTGTTTGTGTCATTGGATGAACAATTATGTCTTTTTGTGCATCCCAACGCTTATTCTAATCACTTTTTGTTCTTAAGGAATGTAGTTCATCCAATAAGTGCATTTGTGTCATTGAATGAACATTTACGTCATTTTGTGCATCCTAAGGCTAATTGTAATCACTTTTTTGTTCCTAAGGAATGTAGTTCATCCAATAACTGTGTTTGTATCATGGGATGAACGTTTACGTAGTTTTGTGCATCCCATAGCTTATTCTAATCAGTTTTCTTACCTAAGGAATGTAGTTCATCCAATAAGTGCGTTTGTGTCGTGGGATGAGCGTTTACGTAATTTTGTGCATCGCAAGGCTTATTCTAATCACTTTTCGTTCTTAAGGAACGTAGTTCATCCAATAACTGCATTTGTGTCATTAATTTAACACTTATGTCATTTTGTGCATCCTAAGGATTATTCTAATCACTTTTTCGTTCCTAAGGAATGTAGTTCATCCAATAACTAGGTTTGTATCATGGGACGAACGTTTACGTAGTTTTGTGCATCCCATAGCTTATCCTAATCAATTTTCTTACCTAAGGAATGTAGTTCATCCAATAAGTGTGTTTTTGTCATTAATTTAACATTTATGTCATTTTGTGCATCCCAAGGCTAATTCTAATCACTTTTCCTTCTTAAGAAATGTAGTTCATCCAATAAGTGCGTTTGTGTCATGGGATGAACATTTATATAATATTGTGCATCCCAAGGCTTATTCTAATCACTTTTTGTTCTTAAGGAATGTAGTTTATCCAATAAGTGTGTTTGTGTCATTAATTTCACGTTTACGTCATTTTGTACATCCCAAGGCTTATTCTAATCACTTTTCGTTCTTAAAGAATGTAGTTCATACAGTAAGTGCGTTTGTGTCATTGATTGAACATTTACGTCATTTTGTGCATCCCAAGGCTTTTTCTAATCACTTTTCGTTCTTAAGGAATGTAGTTCATCCAACAAGTGCGTTTTTGTCATGGGATGAACGTTTACGTAACTTTGTGTACACCAAGGCTTATTCTAATCACTTTTCTTACATAAGGAATGAAGTTCATCCAATAAGTGTGTTTGTGTCATTAATTTAACATTAATGTCGTTTTGTGCATCCCAAGGCTTATTCTAATCACTTTTCGTTCTTAAGGAAAGTAGTTTATCAAATAAGTGCGTTTGTTTCATTGGATGAACATTTACGTCATTTTGTGCATCTCAAGGCTTTTTCTAATCACTTTTCGTTCATAAGGAATGTAGTTCCTCCATTAAGTGTGTTCGTGTCATTGGATGAACATTTATATCTTTTTGTGCATCCTAAGGCTTATTCTAATCACTTTTCGTTCTTAAGGAATATAGTTCATCAAATAAGTGCATTTGTGTCATTGGATGAACATTTACGTCATTTTGTGCATCCCAAGGCTTATTCTAATAACTTTTCGTTCTTAAAGAATTTAGCTCATCCATTAAGTGCGTTTGTGTCTTAGGATGAACATTTACGTAATTTTGTGCATCCCATGGGTTATTCTAATTACTTTTCGTTCATAAGGAATTTATTTCATACAATATGTGCGTTTGTGTTATTGGATGAACATTTACGTCATTTTGTGCATCCAAAGGCTTTTTCTAATCACTTTTCGTTTTTAAGGAATGTAATTCATCCAATGAGGGTGTTTGTGTCATTGGATGAACAATTAATTGTTTTTATGCATCCCAAGGCTTATTCTAATCACTTTTCGTTCTTAAGGAATGTAGTTCATCTAATAAGTGCATTTGGGGAATTGGATGAACATTTACGTCATTTTGTGCATCCCAAGGCTTATTCTAATCGCTTTTCGTTCTAAAGGCATATAGTTCATCCAATGAGTGCGTCTGTGTCATGGGATAAAGTTTACGTAATTTTGTGCATCCCAAGGCTTTTTCTAATCACTTTTCGTTCTTAAGGAATGTAGTTTATCCAATAAGTGTGTTTGTGTCATTAATTTCACATTTACGTCATATTGTGCATCCCTAGGCTTATTCTAATCACTTTTCGTTCTTAAAGAATGTAGTTCATAGAATAAGTGCGTTTTTGTCATGGGATGAACGTTTACGTAATTTTTTGCATCCCAAGGCTCAATATAATCCCTTTTCTTAATTAAGGAATGTAGTTAATGCAATAAGTGCGTTTGTGTCATTCATTTAACATTCATGTCATTTTGTGCATCCCAAGGCTTATTCTAATCACTTTTCGTTCTTAAGGAATGTAGTTCATCCAATAAGTGCATTTGTGTCATTGGATGAACATTTACGTCATTTTCTGCATCCCAAGGCTTATTCTAATTACTTTTCGTTCTTAAGGAATGTAGTTCATCCATTAAGTGCGTTTTGTCATGGGATGAACGTTTACGTAATTTTTTGCATCCCAAGGCTCAATATAATCCCTTTTCTTAATTAAGGAATGTAGTTAATGCAATAAGTGCGTTTGTGTCATTCATTTAACATTCATGTCATTTTGTGCATCCCAAGGCTTGTTCTAATCACTTTTTGTTCTTAAGGAATATAGTTCATCCAATAAATGTGTTTGTGTCATTGGATGAACATTTACGTTATTTTGTGCTTCCCGAGGCTTAATCTAAACACTTTTAGTTCTTAAGGAATGTACTTCATCCAATAAGTATCTTTGTGTCATTGGATGACCATATATGTCTTTTTGTGCATCCCAAGGCTTATTCTAATCAATTATTGTTCTTAAAAAATGTAGTTCATCCAATATGTATGTTTCTGTCATTTATGTAACATTTACGTCATTTTGTGCATCCCAAGGCTTTTTCTACTCACTTTTCGTTCATAAGCAATGTAGTTCATCCAATAAGTGCGTTTGTGTCATGGGATGAACGTTTACGTAATTTTGTGCATCCCAAGGCTTATTCTAATCACTTTTCTTACTTAACGAATGTTGTTCATCCAATAAGTGTGTTTGTGTCATTAATTTAACATTAATGTCGTTTTGTGCATCCCAAGGGTTATTCTAATCACTTTTCGTTCTTAATGAATGTAGTTTATCCAATAAGTGCGTTTGTTTCATTGGATGAACATTTATGTCATTTTGTGCATCTCAAGCCTTTTTCTAACCACTTTTCGTTCTTCAGTAATGTAGTTCCTCCATTAAGTGTGTTTGTGTCATTGGATGATTATTTTTGTTTTTTTGTCCATCCTATGGCTTATTCTAATCACTTTTCGTTTTTAAGAAATGTAGTTCATCCAATAAGTGCATTTGTCGCATTGGATGAACATTTACGTCATTTTGTGCATACCAAGGCTTATTCTAATCACTTTTTGTTCTTAAAGAATGTATTTCATCCACTAAGTGCGTTTGTGTCTTGGGATGAACGTTTACGTAATTTTGTGCACCCCAAGGCTTATTCTAATCACTTTTCGTTCTTATGGATTGTAGTTTATCCAATAAGTGTGTTTGTGTCATTAATTTCACATTTACATCATTTTTTGCATCCCAAGGCTTATTCTAATCACTTTTCGTACTTATAGAATGTAGTTCATCCAATAACTGCGTATGTGTCATTAATTTAACATTTACGTCATTTTGTGCATCCCAAGGCTTGTTCTAATCACTTTTTGTTCTTAAGGAATGTAGTTTATCCAATAAGTGTGTTTGTGTCATTAATTTCACATTTACGTCATATTGTGCATCCCTAGGCTTATTCTAATCACTTTTCGTTCTTAAAAAATGTAGTTCATACAATAAGTGCGTTTTTGTCACGGGATGAACGTTTACGTAATTTTTTGCATCCCAAGGCTCAATATAATCCCTTTTCTTAATTAAGGAATGTAGTTAATGCAATAAGTGCGTTTGTGTCATTAATTTAACATTCATGTCATTTTGTGCATCCCAAGGCTTCGTCTAATCACTTTTCGTTCTTAAGGAATGTAGTTCATCCAATAAGTGCGTTTGTTTCATTGGATGAAGATTTACGTCATTTTGTGCATCTCAAGGCTTTTTCTAATAACTTTTCGTTCTTAAGGAATGTAGTTCCTCCAATAAGTGTGTTTGTGTCATTGGATGAACATTTATGTCTTTTTGTGCATCCCAAGGCTTATTCTAATCAATTATTGTTCTTAAAAAATGTAGTTCATCCAATATGTATGTTTCTGTCATTTATGTAACATTTACGTCATTTTGTGCATCCCAAGGCTTTTTCTACTCACTTTTCGTTTATAAGCAATGTAGTTCATCCAATAAGTGCGTTTGTGTCATGGGATGAACGTTTACGTAATTTTGTGCATCCCAAGGCTTATTCTAATCACTTTTCTTACTTAAGGAATGTTGTTGATCCAATAAGTGTGTTTGTGTCATTAATTTAACATTAATGTCGTTTTGTGCATCCCAAGGCTTATTCTAATCACTTTTCGTTCTTAATGAATGTAGTTTATCCAATAAGTGCATTCGTGTCATTGGATGAACATTTACGTCATTTTGTGCATCCCAAGGCTTATTCTAATCACTTTTTGTTCTTAAAGAATGTATTTCATCCATTAAGTGCGTTTGTGTCTTGGGATGAACGTTTACGTAAGTTTGTGCACCCCAAGGCTTATTCTAATCACATTTCGTTCTTAAGGATTGTAGTTTATCCAATAAGTGTGTTTGTGTCATTAATTTCACAGTTACATCATTTTTTGCATCCCAAGGCTTATTCTAATTACTTTTCGTACTTATAGAATCTAGTTCATCCAATAACTGCGTATGTGTCATTAACTAAACATTTACCTCATTTTTTCCAATCCAAGGCTTGTTCTAATCACTTTTCGTTCTTAAGGAATGTAGTTCATCCAATAAATGCGTTTGTGTCATTGGATGAACAATTACGTTATTTGGTGCATCCCGAGGTTTAATCTAAACACTTCTCGTTCTTAAAGAATGTAGTTCATCCAATAAGTGTGGTTGTGTCATTAATGTAACATTTACATCATTTTGTGCATCCCAAGGCTTATTTTAATTACTTTTTGTTCTTAAGGAATGTAGTTCATCCATTAAGTGCGTTTGTGTCATGGGATGAACGTTTACGTAATTTTGTGCACCCCAAGGCTTATTCTAATCATTTTTCGTACTTATGGAATTTTGTTCATCCAATAACTGCGTATGTGTCATTAATTAAACATTTACCTCATTTTGTGCATTCCAAGGCTTGTTCTAATCAATTTTCGTTCTTAAGGAATGTAGTTCATCCAATAAATGCGTTTGTGTCATTGGATGAACATTTGCGTCATTTTGTGCTTCCCACTGCTTATTCTAATCACTTTTCATTCTTAAGGAATGTAGTTCATCCAATAAGTGCGTTTGTGTCATGGGATGAACATTTACGTAATTTTGTGCATCCCAAGGCTTATTCAAATCACTTTTCTTACTTAAGGAATGTAGTTCATCCAATAAGTGCGTTTGTGTCAGTAATTTAACATTAATGTTATTTTGTGCATCCCAAGGCTTATTGTAATCACGTTTCATTATTAAGGAATGTAATTCATCCAATAAGTGCGTTTGTTTCATTGGATGAACATTTAAGTCATTTTGTGGATCTCAAGGCTTTTTCTAATCACTTTTCGTTCTTAAGGAATGTAGTTCCTCCATTAAGTGTGTTTGTGTCATTGGATGAACATGTATGTCTTGTTGTGCATCCTAAGTCTTATTCTAATCACTTTTCGTTGTTATGGAATGTAGTTCATCCAATAAGTGCATTTGTGTCACTGGATGAACATTTACGTCATTTTGTGCATCCCAGGGCTTATTCTAATCACTTACCGTTCTTAAGGAATGTAGTGTATCCAATAAGTGCATTTGTATCATTGGATGAACGTTTACGTAATTTTGTGCATCCCAAAGCTTATTGTAATCACTTTTCATACTTAAGGAATGTAGTTCATCCAATAAGTGCGTTTGTGTCATTAATTTAACATTAATGTCATTTTGTGCATCCCAAGGCTTATTCTAATCACTTTTCATTCTTAAAGAATGTAGTTTATCCAATAAGTGCATGTGGGTCATTGGATGAACATTTACGTGATTTTGTGCATCCCAAGGCTTTTTCTAATCACTTTTCGTTCTATAGGAATATAGTTCATCCAATAAGTGCGTTTGTGTCATGGGATGAACGTTTACGTAATTTTGTGCATCCCAAGGCTTATTCTAATCATTTTCCGTTCTTAAGGAATGTAGTTTATCCAATAATGTGTTTGTATCATTAATTTCACATTTACGTCATTTTGTGCATCCCTCGGCTTATTCTAATCACTATTCGTTCTTAAAGAATGTAGTTCATACAATAAGTGCGTTTTTGTCATGGGATGAACGTTTACGTAATATTTTTGCATCCCAAGGCTTATTCTAATCACTTTTCTTACATAAGGAATGAAGTTCATCCAATAAGTGCATTTGTGTCATTAATTTAACATTCATGTCATTTTTTGCTTCCCAAGTCTTATTCTAATCAATTTTCGTTCTTAAGAAATGTAGTTCATCCAATAAGTGCGTTTGTTTCATTGGACGAACATTTACGTCATTTTGTGCATCTCAAGGCTTTTTCTAATCAATTTTCGTTCTTAAGGAATTTCGTTCCTCCAATAAGTGTGTTTGTGTCATTGGATGTACATTTATGTCTTTTTGTGCATCCCAAGGCTTATTCTAATCACTTTTCGTTCTTAAGGAATGTAGTTCATCCAATAAGTGCATTTGAGTCATTGGCTGAACATTTACGTCATTTTGTGCATTCAAAGGCTTTTTCTAATCACTTTTCGTTCTTAAGGAATGTAATTCATCGAATAAGTGCGTTTGTGTCGTGGGATGAATGTTTACGTAGTTTTGTGCATCCCATAGCTTATTCAAATCACTTTTCTTACTTAAGGAATGTAGTTCATCCAATAATTGCATTTGTGTCATTAATTTAACATTTACTTCATTTTGTGCATCTCAAGGCTTATTCTAATCACTTTTCGTTCCTATGGAATGTTGTTCATCCAATAAGGGAGTTTGTTTCATTGGATTAACATTTACGTCATTTTGTGCATCCCAAGGCTTATTCTTATCACTTTTCGTTCTTAAGGAATGTAGTTCATCCAATAAGTGCCTTTGTGTCATGGGATGAACGTTTACGTAATTTTGTGTATCCTAAGGCTAATTCTAATCACTTTTCGTTCTTAAGGAACGTAGTTTATCCAATAAGTGTGTTTGAATCATTAATTTCACATTCACGTCATTTTGTGCATCCCATGGCTTATTCTAATCACTTTTCGTTCTTAAAGAATGTAGTTCATAAAATAAGTGTGTTTGTGTCATTGGATGAACATTTACGTCATTTTGTGCATCCCAAGTCTTTTTGTAATCACTTTTCGTTCTTAAGGAATGTAGCTCATCCAATAAGTGCGTTTGTGTCATGGGATGAACGTTTACATAATTTTGTGCATCCCAAGGCTTATTCTAATCACTATTCATACTTAAGGAATGTAGTTCATCCAATAAGTGCGTTTGTGTCATTAATTTAACATTAATGTCATTTTGTGCATCCCAAGGTTTATTCTAATCACTTTTCATTCTTAAAGAATGTAGTTCATACAATAAGTGCGTTTGGATCATTTGATGAACATTTATGTCATTTTGTGCATCCCAAGTCTTTTTGTAATCACTTTTCGTTCTTAAGGAATGTAGTTCATCCAATAAGTGCGTTTGTGTCATGGGAGGAACTTTTACGTAATTTTGTGCATCCCAAGGCTTATTCTAATTACTTTTCATACTGAAGGAATGTAGTTCATCCAATAAGTGCGTTTGTGTCATTAATTTAACGTTAATTACATTTTGTGCATCCCTAGGCTTATTCTAATCACTCTTCGTTCTTAAGGAATGTAGTTCATCCAATAAGTGCGTTTGTTTCATTGGATGAACATTTACGTCATTTTGTGCATCCCAAGGCTTATTCTAATCACTATTCATTCTTAAAGAATGTAGTCATCCAATAAGTGTGTTTGTGTCGTGGGATGAATGTTTACGTAGTTTTGTGCATCCCAAGGCTTATTCTAACCACTTTTCGTGCTTAAGGAATGTAGTACATCCAATAAGTGCGTTTGTGTCATGGGTTGAACGTTTACATAATTTTGTGCATCCCAAGGCTTATTCTAATCACTTTTCTTACTTAAGGAATGTAGTTCATCCAATAAGTGCGTTTGTGTCATGGGATGAATGTTTTCGTAGTTTTATGCTTCCGATAGCTTATTCTAATCACTATTCTTACTTAAGGAATGTAGTTCATCCAATAAGTGCATTTATGTCATTGGATGAACATTTACGTCATTTTGTACATCCCAAGTCTTATTCTATTCACTTTTCTTTCTTAAGGAATGTAGTTCGTCCACTAAGTGCGTTTGTGTCATGGGATGAATGTTTTCGTAGTTTTGTGCTTCCGATAGCTTATTCTAATCACTTTTCTTACTTAAGGAATGTAGTTTATCCAATAACTGCGTTTGAGTCTTTAATTTAACATTTACTTCATTTTGTGCATCCCCAGGCATATTATAATCACTTTTCGTTCTTAAGGAATGTAGTTCATCCAATAAGTGCGTTTGTGTCATTGGATGAACGTTTACGTAATTT
Source organism: Cicer cuneatum (assembly GCA_037974295.1). Taxonomy (NCBI): domain Eukaryota; kingdom Viridiplantae; phylum Streptophyta; class Magnoliopsida; order Fabales; family Fabaceae; genus Cicer; species Cicer cuneatum. The sequence goes on along the minus strand of JBBPBO010000005.1, from coordinate 53,015,627 downwards.
TGTGCATCCTAAGGCTTATTCTAATCACTTTTTGTTCTTAAGGAATGTAGTTTATCCAATAAGTGTGTTTGTGTCATTGGATGAACATTTACGTCATTTTGTGCATCCCAAGTCTTTTTGTAATCAATTTTCGTTCTTAAGGAATGGAGTTCATCCAATAAGTGCGTTTGTGTCATGGGATGAACGTTTACATAATTTTGTGCATCCCAAGGCTTATTCTATTCACTTTTCATACTTAAGGAATGTAGTTCATCCAATAAGTGCGTTTGTGTCATTAATTTAACATTAATGTAATTTTGTGCATCCCAAGGCTTATTCTAATCACTTTTCATACTTAAGGAATGTAGTTCATCCAATAAGTGCGTTTGTGTCATTAATTTAACATTAATGTCATTTTGTGCATCCCAAGGTTTATTCTAATCACTTTTCATTCTTAAAGAATGTAGTTCATACAATAAGTGCGTTTGGATCATTTGATGAACATTTATGTCATTTTGTGCATCCCAAGTCTTTTTGTAATCACTTTTCGTTCTTAAGGAATGTAGTTCATCCAATAAGTGCGTTTGTGTCATGGGAGGAACTTTTACGTAATTTTGTGCATCCCAAGGCTTATTCTAATTACTTTTCATACTGAAGGAATGTAGTTCATCCAATAAGTGCGTTTGTGTCATTAATTTAACATTAATGTCATTTTGTACATCCCTAGGCTTATTCTAATTACTTTTCGTTCTTAAGGTATGTAGTTCATCCAATAAGTGCGTTTGTTTCATTGGATGAGCATTTACGTCATTTTGTGCATCCCAAGGCTTATTCTAATCCCTTTTCGTTCTTAAGGAATATAGTTCATCCTATAAGTGCGTTTGTGTCATGGGATGAATGTTTACGTAGTTTTGTGCATCCCAAGGCTTATTCTAACCACTTTTCGTTCTTAAGGAATGTAGTTGATCCATTAAGTGCGTCTGTGTCATGGGATGAACGTTTACGTAATTTTGTGCATCCTAAGGCTTATTCTAATCACTTTTTGTTCTTAAGGAATGTAGTTTATCCAATCAGTGTGTTTGTATCATTAATTTCACATTCACGTCATTTTGTGCATCCCAAGGCTTATTCTAATCACTTTTCGTTCTTAAAGAATGTAGTTCATACAATAAGTGCGTTTGTGTCATTGGATGAACATTTACGTCATTTTGTAATCACTTTTCATTCTTAAGGAATGTAGTTCATCCAATAAGTGCGTTTGTGTCATGGGATGAACGTTTATGTAATGTTGTGCATCCCAAGGCTTATTCTAATCACTATTCATACTTAAGGAATGTAGTTCATCCAATAAGTGCGTTTGTGTCATTAATTTAACATTAATGTCATTTTGTGCATCCCAAGGCTTATTCTAATCACTTTTCATTCTTAAAGAATGTAGTTCATACAATAAGTGCGTTTGGGTCATTTGATGAACATTTACGTCATTTTGTGCATCCCAAGTCTTTTTGTAATCACTTTTCGTTCATAAGGAATGTAGTTCATCCAATAAGTGCGTTTGTGTCATGGGAGGAACTTTTACGTAATTTTGTGCATCCCAAGGCTTATTCTAATCACTTTTCATACTGAAGTAATGTAGTTCATCCAATAAGTGCGTTTGTGTCATTAATTTAACGTTAATGACATTTTGTGCATCCCTAGGCTTATTCTAATCACTCTTCGTTCTTAAGGAATGTAGTTCATCCAATAAGTGCGTTTGTTTCATTGGATGCACATTTACGTCATTTTGTGCATCCCAAGGCTTATTCTAATCACTTTTCGTTCTTAAAGAATGTAGTTCATACAATAAGTGTGTTTGTGTCATTGGATGAACATTTACGTCATTTTGTGCATCCCAAGGGTTATTCTTATCACTTTTCGTTCTTAAGGAATGTAGTTCATCCAATAAGTGCCTTTGTGTCATGGGATGAACGTTTACGTAATTTTGTGCATCCTAAGGCTTATTCTAATCACTTTTCGTTCTTAAGGAATGTAGTTTATCCAATAAGTGTGTTTGAATCATTAATTTCACATTCACGTCATTTTGTGCATCCCATGGCTTATTCTAATCACTTTTCGTTCTTAAAGAATGTAGTTCATACAATAAGTGTGTTTGGGTCATTTGATGAACATTTACGTCATTTTGTGCATCCCAAGTCTTTTTGT
>JBBPBO010000005.1:52992154-53010892 GCA_037974295.1 Cicer cuneatum | reverse complement strand
TAGTTCATCCTATAAGTGCGTTTGTGTCATGGGATGAATGTTTACGTAGTTTTGTGCATCCCAAGGCTTATTCTAACCACTTTTCGTTCTTAAGGAATGTAGTTGATCCATTAAGTGCGTCTGTGTCATGGGATGAACGTTTACGTAATTTTGTGCATCCTAAGGCTTATTCTAATCACTTTTTGTTCTTAAGAAATGTAGTTTATCCAATCAGTGTGTTTGTATCATTAATTTCACATTCACGTCATTTTGTGCATCCCAAGGCTTATTCTAATCACTTTTCGTTCTTAAAGAATGTAGTTCATACAATAAGTGCGTTTGTGTCATTGGATGAACATTTACGTCATTTTGTAATCACTTTTCATTCTTAAGGAATGTAGTTCATCCAATAAGTGCGTTTGTGTCATGGGATGAACGTTTATGTAATGTTGTGCATCCCAAGGCTTATTCTAATCACTATTCATACTTAAGGAATGTAGTTCATCCAATAAGTGCGTTTGTGTCATTAATTTAACATTAATGTCATTTTGTGCATCCCAAGGCTTATTCTAATCACTTTTCATTCTTAAAGAATGTAGTTCATACAATAAGTGCGTTTGGGTCATTTGATGAACATTTACGTCATTTTGTGCATCCCAAGTCTTTTTGTAATCACTTTTCGTTCATAAGGAATGTAGTTCATCCAATAAGTGCGTTTGTGTCATGGGAGGAACTTTTACGTAATTTTGTGCATCCCAAGGCTTATTCTAATCACTTTTTGTTCTTAAGGAATGTAGTTCATCCAATAAGTGCGTTTGTGTCATTAATTTAACATTAATGTCATTTTGTGCATCCCTAGGCTTATTCTAATTACTTTTCGTTCTTAAGGTATGTAGTTCATCCAATAAGTGCGTTTGTTTCATTGGATGAGCATTTACGTCATTTTGTGCATCCCAATGCTTATTCTAATCCCTTTTCGTTCTTAAGGAATGTAGTTCATCCTATAAGTGCGTTTGTGTCATGGGATGAATGTTTACGTAGTTTTGTGCATCCCAAGGCTTATTCTAACCACTTTTCGTTCTTAAGGAATGTAGTTGATCCATTAAGTGCGTCTGTGTCATGGGATGAACGTTTACGTAATTTTGTGCATCCTAAGGCTTATTCTAATCACTTTTTGTTCTTAAGGAATGTAGTTTATCCAATCAGTGTGTTTGTATCATTAATTTCACATTCACGTCATTTTGTGCATCCCAAGGCTTATTCTAATCACTTTTCGTTCTTAAAGAATGTAGTTCATACAATAAGTGCGTTTGTGTCATTGGATGAACATTTACGTCATTTTGTAATCACTTTTCATTCTTAAGGAATGTAGTTCATCCAATAAGTGCGTTTGTGTCATGGGATGAACGTTTATGTAATGTTGTGCATCCCAAGGCTTATTCTAATCACTATTCATACTTAAGGAATGTAGTTCATCCAATAAGTGCGTTTGTGTCATTAATTTAACATTAATGTCATTTTGTGCATCCCAAGGCTTATTCTAATCACTTTTCATTCTTAAAGAATGTAGTTCATACAATAAGTGCGTTTGGGTCATTTGATGAACATTTACGTCATTTTGTGCATCCCAAGTCTTTTTGTAATCACTTTTCGTTCATAAGGAATGTAGTTCATCCAATAAGTGCGTTTGTGTCATGGGAGGAACTTTTACGTAATTTTGTGCATCCCAAGGCTTATTCTAATCACTTTTCATACTGAAGGAATGTAGTTCATCCAATAAGTGCGTTTGTGTCATTAATTTAACGTTAATGACATTTTGTGCATCCCTAGGCTTATTCTAATCACTCTTCGTTCTTAAGGAATGTAGTTCATCCAATAAGTGCGTTTGTTTCATTGGATGCACATTTACGTCATTTTGTGCATCCCAAGGCTTATTCTAATCACTTTTCGTTCTTAAAGAATGTAGTTCATACAATAAGTGTGTTTGTGTCATTGGATGAACATTTACGTCATTTTGTGCATCCCAAGGCTTATTCTTATCACTTTTCGTTCTTAAGGAATGTAGTTCATCCAATAAGTGCCTTTGTGTCATGGGATGAACGTTTACGTAATTTTGTGCATCCTAAGGCTTATTCTAATCACTTTTCGTTCTTAAGGAATGTAGTTTATCCAATAAGTGTGTTTGAATCATTAATTTCACATTCACGTCATTTTGTGCATCCCATGGCTTATTCTAATCACTTTTCGTTCTTAAAGAATGTAGTTCATACAATAAGTGTGTTTGGGTCATTTGATGAACATTTACGTCATTTTGTGCATCCCAAGTCTTTTTGTTATCACTTTTCGTTCTTAAGGAATGTAGTTCATCCAATAAGTGCGTTTGTGTCATGGGAGGAACTTTTACGTAATTTTGTGCATCCCAAGGCTTATTCTAATTACTTTTACGTTTGTGTCATTAATTTAACATTAATGTCATTTTGTGCATCCCAAGGCTTATTCTAATCACTTTTCGTTCTTAAGGAATGTAGTTCATCCAATAAGTGTGTTTGTGTCATGGGATGAATGTTTGCGTAGTTTTGTGCATCCCAAGGCTTATTCTAACCACTTTTCGTGCTTAAGGAATGTAGTTCATCCAATAAGTGCGTTTGTGTCATGGGATGAACGTTTACATAATTTTGTGCATCCCAAGGCTTATTCTAATCACTTTTCTTACTTAAGGAATGTAGTTCATCCAATAAGTGCATTTATGTCATTGGATGAACATTTACATCATTTTGTACATCCCAAGGCTTATTCTATTCACTTTTCTTTCTTATGGAATGTAGTTCATCCAATAGGTGAGTTTGTGTCATGGGATAAATGTTTTCGTAGTTTTGTGCATCCGATAGCTTATTCTAATCACTTTTCTTACTTAAGGAATGTAGTTTATCCAATAACTGCGTTTGAGTCTTTAATTTAACATTTACTTCATTTTGTGCATCCCCAGGCTTATTATAATCACTTTTCGTTCTTAAGGAATGTAGTTCATCCAATAAGTGCGTTTGTTTCATTGGATTAACATTTACATCATTTTGTGCATCCCAAGGCTTATTCTTATCACTTTTCGTTCTTAAGAAATGTAGTTCATCCAATACCTGCGTTTGTGTAATGGGATGAACGTTTACCTAATTTTGTGCATCCTAAGGCTTATTCTAATCACTTTTTCTTCTTAAGGAATCTAGTTTATCCAACAAGTGTGTTTGAATCATTAATTTGACATTCACGTCATTTTGTGCATCCCAAGGCTTATTCTAATCACTTTTCGTTCTTAAAGAATGTAGTGCATACAATAAGTGTGTTTGTGTCATTGGATGAACATTTACGTCATTTTGTGCATCCCAAGGATTATTCTTATCACTTTTCATTCTTAAGGAATGTAGTTTATCCAATAATTGTGTTTGTGTCATGGGATGAACGTTTACGTAATTTTGTGCATCCCAAGGCTTATTCTAATCAATTTTCTTACTTAAGGAATGTAGTTCATCCAATAAGTGCATTTATGTCATTGGATGAACATTTACGTCATTTTGTACATCCCAAGGCTTATTCTAATGACTTTTCTTTCTTAAGGAATGTAGTTCATCCAATATGTGCGTTTGTGTCATGGGATGAATGTTTTCGTAGTTTTGTGCATCCGATAGCTTATTCTAATCACTTTTCTTACTTAAGGAATGTAGTTTATCCAATAAGTGCGTTTGAGTCTTTAATTTAACATTTACTTCATTTTGTGCCTTTGTGTCATGGGATGAACGTTTACGTAATTTTATGCATCCTAAGGCTTATTCTAATCACCTTTCGTTCTTAAGGAATGTAGTTCATCCAATAAGTGCGTTTGTGTCATGGGATGAACGTTTACGTAATTTTGTGCATCCTAAGGCTTATTCTAATCACTTTTCGTTCTTAAGGAATGTAGTTCATCCAATAAGTGTGTTTGTGTCATTGGATGAACATTTACGTCATTTTGTGCATCCCAAGTCTTTTTGTAATCACTTTTTGTTCTTAAGGATTGTAGTTCATCCAATAAGTGAATTTGTGTCATGGGATGAACGTTTACGTAATTTTGTGCATCCCAAGGCTTATTCTAATCACCTTTCATACTTAAGAAATGTAGTTCATCCAATAAGTGCGTTTGTGTCATTAATTTAACATTAATGTCATTTTGTGCATCCCCAGTCTTATTCTAATCACTTTTCGTTCTTAAGGAATGTAGTTCATCCAATAAGTGCGTTTGTTTCATTGGATTAACATTTACGTCATTTTGTGCATCCCAAGGCTTATTCTAATCACTTTTCGTTCTTAAGGAATATAGTTCATCCAATAAGTGCTTTTGTGTCATGGGATGAACGTTTACGTAATTTTGTGCATCCTAAGGCTTATTCTAATCACTTTTCGTTCTTAAGGAATGTAGTTTATCCAATAAGTGTGTTTGTATCATTAATTTCACATTCACGTCATTTTGTGCATCCTAAGGCTTATTCTAATCACTTTTCGTTCTTAAAGAATGTAATTCATACAATAAGTGTGTTTGTGTCATTGGATGAAAATTTACGTCGTTTTGTGCATCCCAAGTCTTTTTCTAATCACTTTTCGTTCTTAAGGAATGTAGTTCATCCAATAAGTGCGTTTGTGTCATGGGATGAACGTTTACGTTATTTTGTGCATCCCAAGGCTTATTCTAATCACTTTTCTTACTTAAGAAATGTAGTTCATCCAATAAGTGCATTTATGTCATTGGATGAACATTTACGTCATTTTGTACATCCCAAGGCTTATTCTAATCACTTATCTTTCTTAAGGAATGTAGTTCATCCAATAAGTGCGTTTGTTTCATTGGATTAACATTTACGTCATTTTGTGCATCCCAAGGCTTATTCTAATCACTTTTCGTTCTTAAGGAATGTAGTTCATCCAATAAGTGCTTTTGTGTCATGGGATGAACGTTTACGTAATTTCGTGCATCCTAAGGATTATTCTAATCACTTTTCGTTCTTAAGGAATGTAGTTTATCCAATAAGTGTGTTTGTATCATTAATTTCACATTCACGTTATTTTGTGCATCCCAAGGCTTATTCTAATCACTTTTCGTTCTTAAAGAATGTAATTCATACAATAAGTGCGTTTGTGTCATTGGATGAACATTTACGTCATTTTGTGCATCCCAAGTCTTTTTCTAATCACTTTTTGTTCTTAAGGATTGTAGTTCATTCAATAAGTGCATTTGTGTCATGGGATGAACGTTTATGTACTTTTGTGCATCCAAAGGCTTATTCTAAACACTTTTCTTACTTAAGGAATGTAGTTCATCCAATAAGTGCGTTTGTGTCATTAATTTAACATTAATGTCATTTTGTGCATCCCGAGACTTATTCTAATGACTCTTCGTTCTTAAGGAATGTAGTTCATCCAATAAGTGCATTTGTGTCATTGGATGAAAATTTACGTCGTTTTGTGCATCCCAAGTCTTTTTCTAATCACTTTTCGTTCTTAAGGAATGTAGTTCATCCAATAAGGGCATTTGTGTCATGGGATGAACGTTTACGTAATTTTGTGCATCCCAAGGCTTATTCTAATCACTTTTCCTACTTAAGGAATGTAGTTCATCCAATAAGTGCGTTTGAGTCATTAATTTAACATTTACTTCATTTTGTGCATCCCAAGGCTTATTATAATCACTTTTCGTTCTTAAGGAATGTAGCTCATCCAATAAGTGCGTTTGTTTCATTGGATTAACATTTACGTGATTCTGGGCATCCCAAGGCTTATTCTAATCACTTTTCGTTCTTAAGGAATGTAGTTCATCCAATAAGTGCTTTTGTGTAATGGGATGAATGTTTACGTAATTTTGTGCATCCTAAGGCTTATTCTAATCACTTTTCATACTTAAGGAATGTAGTTCATCCAATAAGTGCGTTTGAGTCATTAATTTCACATTCACGTCATTTTGTGCATCCCAAGGCTTATTCTAATCACTTTTCGTTCTTAAAGAATGTAATTCATACAATAAGTGCGTTTGTGTCATTGGGTGAACATTTACGTCGTATTTGTGCATCCCAAGTCTTTTTCTAATCACTTTTTGTTCTTAAGGATTGTAGTTCATCCAATAAGTGCATTTGTGTCATGGGATGAACGTTTATGTACTTTTGTGCATCCAAAGGCTTATTCTAAACACTTTTCTTACTTAAGGAATGTAGTTCATCCAATAAGTGCGTTTGTGTCATTAATTTAACATTAATGTCATTTTGTGCATCCCGAGACTTATTCTAATGACTCTTCGTTCTTAAGGAATGTAGTTCATCCAATAAGTGCATTTGTGTCATTGGATGAAAATTTACGTCGTTTTGTGCATCCCAAGTCTTTTTCTAATCACTTTTCGTTCTTAAGGAATGTAGTTCATCCAATAAGGGCATTTGTGTCATGGGATGAACGTTTACGTAATTTTGTGCATCCCAAGGCTTATTCTAATCACTTTTCCTACTTAAGGAATGTAGTTCATCCAATAAGTGCGTTTGAGTCATTAATTTAACATTTACTTCATTTTGTGCATCCCAAGGCTTATTATAATCACTTTTCGTTCTTAAGGAATGTAGTTCATCCAATAAGTGCGTTTGTTTCATTGGATTAACATTTACGTTATTTTGTGCATCCCAAGGCTTATTCTAATCACTTTTCGTTCTTAAGGAAAGTAGTTCATCCAATAAGTGCGTTTGTGTCATGGGATGAACGTTTACGTAATTTTGTGCATCCCAAGGCTTATTCTAATCACTTTTCATACTTAAGGAATGTAGTTCATCCAATAAGTGCGTTTGTGTCATTAATTTAACATTAATGTCATTTTGTGCATCCCAAGGCTTATTCTAATCACTCTTCGTTCTTAAGGAATGTAGTTCATCCAATAAGTGCGTTTGTTTCATTGGATTAACATTTACGTCATTTTGGGCATCCCAAGGCTTATTCTAATCAATTTTCGTTCTTAAGGAATGTAGTTCATCCAATAAGTGCTTTTGTGTAATGGGATGAACGTTTACGTAATTTTGTGCATCCTAAGGCTAATTCTAATCACTTTTCGTTCTTAAGGAATGTAGTTTATCCAATAAGTGTGTTTGTATCATTAATTTCATATTCACGTCATTTTGTGCATCCCAAGGCTTATTCTAATCACTTTTCGTTCTTAAAGAATGTAGTTCATACAATAAGTGCGTTTGTGGTATTGGATGAACATTTACGTCATTTTGTGCAACCCAAGTCTTTTTCTATTCACTTTTCGTTCTTAAGGAATGTAGTTCATCCAATAAGTGCATTTGTGTCATGGAATGAACGTTTACGTATTTTGTGCATCCTAAGGCTTATTCTAATCACTTTTCGTTCTTCAGGAATGTAGTTCATCCAATAAGTGCATTTATGTCATTGGATGAACATTTACGTCATTTTGTGCATCCAAAGGCATGTTCAAATCACTATTCCTTGTTAAGGAATGTAGTTCATCCAATAAGTGTGTTTGTGTCATTGGATGAACATTTATGTCTTTTTGTGCATCCCAAGGCTTATTCTATTCACTTTTCGTTCTTAAGAAATGTAGTTCATTCAATAAGTGCATTTGTGTCATTGGATGAACACTTACGTCATTCTGTGCATCCCAAGGCTTATTCTGATCATTTTACATTCTTAAGGAATGTAGTTCATCCAATAATTGCGTTTGTCTCAGTAATTTAACAATTACGTCATTTTGTGCATCCCATGGCTTATTCTAATCCCTTTTCGTTCTTAATAAACGTAGTTCATCCAATAAGTGTGTTTGTGTCATTGGATGAACATTTGCGTCATTTTATGCATCCCAAGGCTTATTCTAATCACTTTTCGTCCTTAAGGAATATAGTTCATCCAATAAGTGCGTTTGTGTCATTGCATAAACATTTACGTTATTTTGTGCATCCCATGGCTTATTCTAATCACTTTTCGTTCTTAAGGAATATAGTTCATCCAATAAGTGCATTTTTGTCATCGGATGAACATTGACGTCATTTTGTGCATCCCAAGGTTTATTCTAATCACTATTCATTCTTAAGGAACGTCGTCCATCCAACAGGCGCGTTTGTGTCATTGGATGAACATTTAGGCCATTTTTTTATGCCAAGGCTTATTCTAATCACTTTTCATTCTTAAAGAATGTAGTTAATCCAATATGTGTGTTTGTGACATTAATTTAACATTTTCGTCATTTTGTGCATTTCAAGGCTTATTCTAATCCCATTTCGTACTTAAGTTATGTAGTACATCCAATAGGTATGTTTGTGTCATTGGATGGATATTTATGTCTTTTTGTGCATCCCAAGGCTTATTCTAATCGCTTTTCATTCTTAAGGAATGTAGTTCATCCAATAAGTGCATTTGTGTCATTGGATGAACATTTACGTCTTTTTGTGATACTCAAGGCTTATACTAATCACTTTTTGTTCATAAGGAATGTAGTTCATCCAATAAGTTCTTTTCTGTCAATGGATGAACATTTACGTCATTTTGTGCATCCCAAATCTTATTATGGTCACTATTCATTCTTAAGGAATGTAGTTCGTCCAATAGGTGCGTTTTTGTCATTGGATGAACATTTAAGCCGTTTTTTTATCCCAAAGCTTATTCTAATCACTTTTCAATCATAAGGAATGTAGTTAATCCAATAGGTGTGTAGTTTGTGCATCCCAAGGCTTATTATTTTCACTTTTCGTACTTAAGGAGTGTAGTTTACTCAATAAGCGCGTTTGTGTCATTAATTTAACATTTACGTCATTTTGTGCATATCAAGGCATATCAAGGCTTAATTTAACGAATGTAGTTCATCCAATAAGTGCATTTGTATCATTGGATGAACATTTATGTCATTTTGTGCATCCAATGGTTTATTCTAATCACTTTTCATTCTTAAGGAATGTAGTTCATCAATTAAGTGTGTTTGTGTCATGGGATGAACGTTTATGTCTTTTTGTGCATCCCAAGGCTTATTCTAATCACTTTTCATTCTTAAGGAATGTAGTTCGTCCAATAAGTGCATTTGTGTCATCGGATGAACATTTACGTCTTTTTGGGATACCCAAGGTTTATTCTAATCAATTTTCATTCTTAAGGAATGTAGTTCATCCCATAAGTGCATTTCTGTCATTGGATGGACCTTTACGTCATTTTGTGCATCCCAAGGCTTATTCTGATCATTTTTCGTCCTTCTGGAATGTAGTTCATCCAATAAGTGTGTTTGTGTAATTAATTTAACATTTACGTCATTTTGTGCATCCCATGGCTTATTCTAATCACTTTTCGTTCTTAACAAATGTAGTTCATCCAATAAGTGCGTTTGTGTCATTGGATGAACATTTGCGTCCTTTTATGCATCCAAGGCTTATTCTAATCACTTTTCGTTCTTAAGGAATGTAGTTCATCCAATAAGTGCGTTTGTCTCATTGCATAAACATTTACGTCATTTTGTGCATCCCAAGGCTTATTCTAATCACTTGTCGTTCTTAAGGAATGTAGTTCATCCAATAAGTGTGTTTGTGTCATTGGATGAACATTAACGTCTTTTTGTGATACCCAAAGGTTATTCCAATCACTTTTTGTTCTTAAGGAATGTAGTTCATCCAATAAGTGCGTTTGTGTCATGGGATGAACGTTTACGTAATTTTTTGTATCCCTAGGCTTATTCTAATCACTTTTCTAACTTGAGGAATATAGTTCATCCAATAAGTGCGTTTGTGTCATTAATTTAACATTTACGTCATTTTGTGCTTCTGAAGGCCTATTCTAATCACTTTTCATTCTTAAGACAAGTAGTTCATCCAATAAGTTCGTTTGTGTCATTCGATTAACATTTACGTCATTTTGTGCATCCCAAGGCTTATTCTAATCACTTTTCATTCTTTAGGAATGTAGTCCATCCAATAAGTGCATTTGTGTCATTGGATGAACATTTACGTCTTTTTATGATGCCCAAGGTTTATTCTAATCACTTTTCGTTCTTAAGGAATGTAGTTCATCCAATAAGTGCATTCCTGTCATTGGATGAACATTTACGTCATTTTGTGCATCCCATGGCATATTCTAATCACTATTCATTCTAAGGAATGTAGTTCATCCAATAGCGGCGTTTGTGTCATTGGATGAACATTTACGTCATTTTGTGCATCGCATGGCTTATTCTAATCACTTTTCGTTCATAAAAAAGGCAGTTCATCCAATAAGTGCGTTTGTGTCATTGGATGCACATTTGCGTCATTTTAAGCATCCCAAGGCTTATTCTAATCACTTTTCATTCTTAAGGAATGTAGTTCATCCAATAAGTGCATTTGTGTCATTGGATGAACATTTACGTCTTTTCGTGATACCCAAGGCTAATACTAATCAGTTTTCGTTCTTAAGGAATGTAGTTCATCAAATAAATGCATTTCTGTCATTGGATGAACATTTACGTCATTTTGTGCATCCCAAGGCTTATTCTAATCACTGTTCATTCTTAAGGAATGTAGTTCATCCAATAGGTGCGTTTGTGCCATTGGATGAACATTTAAGCCATTTTTTTATCCCAAGGCTTATTCTAATCACTTTTCATTCTTAAGGAATGTAGTTAATCCAATATGTGCGTTTGTGTCATTAATTTAACATTTACGTCATTTTGTGCATTTCAAGCCTTATTCTAATCACTTTTCGTTCTTAAGGAATGTAGTTCATCCAATTGGTGTGTTTGTGTCATTGGATGAACATTTATGTCTTTTTGTGCATCCCAAAGCTTATTCTTATCACTTTTTCGTTCTTAAGGAATGTAGTTCATCCGATAAGTGCATTTGTGTCATTGGATGAACATTTACGTCTTTTTGTGCATCCCAAGGCTTATATTTAATCACTTTTCGTTCTTAAGGAATGTAGTTATCCAATAAGTACGTTTGTGTCATTAATTTAACATTTACGTCATTTTGTGCATCCCAAGGCTTATTCTAATCACTTTTCGTTGTCATGGAATGTAGTTCATCCAATAAGTTTGTTTGTGTCATTGGATGAACATTTACGTCATTTTGTGCATCCCAATGCATTTTCTAATCACTTTTCGTTCTTAAGGAATGTAGTTTATCCAATAAATGTGTTTGTGTCATTGGATGAACATTTATGTATTTTTGTGCATCCCAAGGCTTATTCTAATCACTTTTCGTTCTTAAGGAATGTTGTTCATCCAATAAGTGCATTTGTGTCATTCGATGAACATTTACGTCATTTTGTGCATCCCAAGGCTTATTCTAATCACTTTTCGTCATAAGGAATGTAGTTTATCCAATAAGTGCGTTTTGTCATTTATTTAACATTTACGTCATTCTGTGCATCCCATGGATTATTTTAATCACTTTTCATTCTTAACAAAGGTAGTTCATCCAATAAGTGCGTTTGTGTCATTGGATGTACATTTGCGTCATTTTATGCATCCCAAGACTTATTCTAATCACTTTTCGTTCTTAAGGAATGTAGTTCATCCAATAGGTGTGTTTGTGTCGTTGGATGAACATTTATGTCTTTTTGTGCATCCCAAGGCTTATTCTAATCACTTTTCTTTCTTAAGGAATGTAGTTCATCCAATAAGTGCATTTGTAAGACCCAAGGTTTATTCTAATCACTTTTCGTTCTTAAGGAATGTAGTTCATCCAATAAGTGCATTTCTGTCATTGGATGAACATTTACGTCATTTTGTGCATCCCAAGGCTTATTCTAATCATTTTTCGTCCTTAAGGAATGTAGTTCATCCAATAAGTGCGTTTGTGTCTTTAATTTAACATTTACGTCATTTTGTGCATCCCATGGCTTATTCTAATCACTATTCATTCTAAGGAATGTATTTTATCCAATAGTTGCGTTTGTGTCATTGGATGAACATTTACGTCATTTTGTGCATCCCCAGGCTTATTCTAATCACTTTTCATTCTTAAGGAATGTAGTTCATCCAATAAGTGCGTTTGTGTTATGGGATGAACATTTACGTAATTTTGTGCATCCCAAGGCTTATTCTAATCACTTTTCTTTGTTAAGGAATGTAGTTCATCCAGTAAGTGCATTTTTGTCATTGGATGAACATTTACGGCATTTTGTGCATCCCAAGGCTTATTCTAATCATTTTTCGTCTTAAGGAATGTAGTTCATCCAATAAGTGCGTTTGTGTCATTTATTTAACATTTACGTCATTTTGGGTATCCCATGGCTTATTTTAATCACTTTTCGTTCTTAACAAAGGTAGTTCATCCAATAAGTGCGTTTGTGTCATTGGATGTACATTTGCGTCATTTTATGCATCCCAAGGCTTATTCTAATCACTTTTCGTTCATAAGGAATGTAGTTCATCCAATAAGTGCATTTGTGTCATTGGATGACTATTTGCGTCATTTTGTGCATCCCAAGGCTTATTCTAATCACTTTTCGTTCTTAAGGAATGTAGTTCATCCAATAAGTGCATTTGTGTCATTGGACGAACATTTACGTCATTTTGTGCATCCCAAGGCTTATTCTAATCACTTTTCGTTCTTAAGGAATGTTGTTCATCCAATAAGTGAATTTGTGTCATTGGATGAACATTTACGTCATTTTGTGCATCCCAAGTCTTATTCTAATCACTTTTCATTCTTAAGGAATGTAGTTCATCCAATAAGTGCATTTGTGTCATTGGACGAACATTTACGTCATTTTGTGCATCCCAAGGCTTATTCTAATCACTTTTCGTTCTTAAGGAATGTTGTTCATCCAATAAGTGCATTTGTGTCATTGGATGAACATTTACGTCATTTTGTGCATCCCAAGTCTTATTCTAATCACTTTTCATTCTTAAGGAATGTAGTTCATCCAATAAGTGCATTTGTGTCATTGGATGACTATTTGCGTCATTTTGTGCATCCCAAGGCTTATTCTAATCACTTATCGTTCTTAAGGAATGTAGTTCATCCAATAAGTGCGTTTGTGTCATGGGATGAACGTTTACGTAACTTTGTGCATCCCAAGGCTTATTCTAATCACTTTTCTTTGTTAAGGAATGTAGTTCATCCAGTAAGTGCATTTTTGTCATTGGATGAACATTTACGGCATTTTGTGCATCCCAAAGCTTATTCTAATCATTTTTCGTCTTAAGGAATGTAATTCATCCAATAAGTGCGTTTGTGTCATTTATTTAACATTTACGTCATTTTGGGTATCCCATGGCTTATTTTAATCACTTTTCGTTCTTAACAAAGGTAGTTCATCCAATAAGTGCGTTTGTGTCATTGGATGTACATTTGCGTCATTTTATGCATCCCAAGGCTTATTCTAATCACTTTTCGTTCTTAAGGAATGTAGTTCATCCAATAGGTGTGTTTGTGTCATTAGTTCAACATTTGTGTGTTTTTGTGCATCCCAAGGCTTATTCTAATCACTATTCATTATAAGGAATGTAGTTCATCCAATAGCTGAGTTTGTATCATTCGATGAACATTTAAGCCATTTTTTTATCCCAAGGCTTATTCTAATTAATCACTTTTCATTCTTAAGGAATGTAGTTAATCCAATATGTGGGTTTGTGTCATTAATTTAACATTTACGTCATTTTGTGCATATTTAGGCTTAATCTAATCACTTTTCGTTCTTAAGGAATTTAGTTCATCCAATAGGTGTGTTTATGTCATTGGTTGAACATTTATGTCTTTTTGTGCATCCCAAGGCTTATTCTAATCACTTTTCATTCTTAAGGAATGTAGTTCATCCAATAAGTGCATTTGTGTCATTGGATGAACATTTACGTCTTTTTGTAGGACCCAAGGTTTATTCTAATCACTTTTCGTTCTTAAGAATTGTAGTTCATTCAATAAGTGCATTTCTGTCATTGTATGAACATTTACGTCATTTTGTGCATCCCAAGGCTTATTCTAATCCCTATTCGTTCTTAAGGAATGTAGTTCATCCAATAAGTGCGTTTGTGTCATTAATTTAACATTTAGGTCATTTTGTGCATCCCATGGCTTATTCTAATCACTATTCATTCTAAGGAATGTAGTTCATCCAATAGCTGAGTTTGTGTCATTGGATGAACATTTAAGCCATTTTTTTTATCCCAAGACTTATTCTAATCACTTTTCATTCTTAAGGGAAATAGTTAATCCAATATGTGCGTTTGTGTCATTAATTTAACATTTACGTCATTTTGTGCATCCCATTGCTTATTCTAATCACTTTTCGTTCTTAAGGAATGTAGTTCATCCAATAAGTGCGTTTGTGTCATGGGATGAACGTTTACGTAACTTTGTGCATCCCAAGGCTTATTCTAATCACTTTTCTTTGTTAAGGAATGTAGTTCATCCAGTAAGTGCATTTTTGTCATTGGATGAACATTTACGGCATTTTGTGCATCCCAAAGCTTATTCTAATCATTTTTCGTCTTAAGGAATGTAGTTCATCCAATAAGTGCGTTTGTGTCATTTATTTAACATTTACGTCATTTTAGGTATCCCATGGCTTATTTTAATCACTTTTCGTTCTTAACAAAGGTAGTTCATCCAATAAGTGCGTTTGTGTCATTGCATGTACATTTGCGTCATTTTATGCATCCCAAGGCTTATTCTAATCACTTTTCGTTCTTAAGGAATGTAGTTCATCCAATAGGTGTGTTTGTGTCATTAGTTGAACATTTGTGTGTTTTTGTGCATCCCAAGGCTTATTCTAATCACTTTTCATTCTTAAGGAATGTAGTTCATCCAATAAGTGCATTTCTGTCATTGGATGAACATTTACGTCATTTTGTGCATCCCATGGCTTATTCTAATCACTATTCATTATAAGGAATGTAGTTCATCCAATAGCTGAGTTTGTATCATTCGATGAACATTTAAGCCATTTTTTTATCCCAAGGCTTATTCTAATTAATCACTTTTCATTCTTAAGGAATGTAGTTAATCCAATATGTGGGTTTGTGTCATTAATTTAACATTTACGTCATTTTGTGCATATTTAGGCTTAATCTAATCACTTTTCGTTCTTAAGGAATTTAGTTCATCCAATAGGTGTGTTTATGTCATTGGTTGAACATTTATGTCTTTTTGTGCATCCCAAGGCTTATTCTAATCACTTTTCATTCTTAAGGAATGTAGTTCATCCAATAAGTGCATTTGTGTCATTGGATGAACATTTACGTCTTTTTGTAGGACCCAAGGTTTATTCTAATCACTTTTCGTTCTTAAGAATTGTAGTTCATTCAATAAGTGCATTTCTGTCATTGTATGAACATTTACGTCATTTTGTGCATCCCAAGGCTTATTCTAATCCCTATTCGTTCTTAAGGAATGTAGTTCATCCAATAAGTGCGTTTGTGTCATTAATTTAACATTTAGGTCATTTTGTGCATCCCATGGCTTATTCTAATCACTATTCATTCTAAGGAATGTAGTTCATCCAATAGCTAAGTTTGTGTCATTGGATGAACATTTAAGCCATTTTTTTTATCCCAAGACTTATTCTAATCACTTTTCATTCTTAAGGGAAATAGTTAATCCAATATGTGCGTTTGTGTCATTAATTTAACATTTACGTCATTTTGTGCATCCCATTGCTTATTCTAATCACTTTTCATTCTTAAGGAATGTAGTTCATCCAATAAGTGCGTTTGTGTCATTGGACGAACATTTACGTCATTTTGTGCATCCCAAGGCTTATTCTAATCACTTTTTCGTTCTTAAGGAATGTTGTTCATCCAATAAGTGCATTTGTGTCATTGGATGAACATTTACGTCATTTTGTGCATCCCAAGTCTTATTCTAATCACTTTTCGTTCTTAAGGAATGTAGTTCATCCAATAAGTGCATTTGTGTCATTGGATGACTATTTGCGTCATTTTGTGCATCCCAAGGCTTATTCTAATCACTTTTCGTTCTTAAGGAATGTAGTTCATCCAATAAGTGCGTTTGTGTCATGGGATGAACGTTTACGTAACTTTGTGCATCCCAAGGCTTATTCTAATCACTTTTCTTTGTTAAGGAATGTAGTTCATCCAATAGGTGTGTTTGTGTCATTAGTTGAACATTTGTGTGTTTTTGTGCATCCCAAGGCTTATTCTAATCACTTTTCATTCTTAAGGAATGTAGTTCATCCAATAAGTGCATTTCTGTCATTGGATGAACATTTACGTCATTTTGTGCATCCCATGGCTTATTCTAATCACTATTCATTATAAGGAATGTAGTTCATCCAATAACTGAGTTTGTATCATTCGATGAACATTTAAGCCATTTTTTTATCCCAAGGCTTATTCTAATTAATCACTTTTCATTCTTAAGGAAAGTAGTTAATCCAATATGTGGGTTTGTGTCATTAATTTAACATTTACGTCATTTTGTGCATATTTAGGCTTAATCTAATCACTTTTCGTTCTTAAGGAATTTAGTTCATCCAATAGGTGTGTTTATGTCATTGGTTGAACATTTATGTCTTTTTGTGCATCCCAAGGCTTATTCTAATCACTTTTCATTCTTAAGGAATGTAGTTCATCCAATAAGTGCATTTGTGTCATTGGATGAACATTTACGTCTTTTTGTAGGACCCAAGGTTTATTCTAATCACTTTTCGTTCTTAAGAATTGTAGTTCATTCAATAAGTGCATTTCTGTCATTGTATGAACATTTACGTCATTTTGTGCATCCCAAGGCTTATTCTAATCCCTATTCGTTCTTAAGGAATGTAGTTCATCCAATAAGTGCGTTTGTGTCATTAATTTAACATTTAGGTCATTTTGTGCATCCCATGGCTTATTCTAATCACTATTCATTCTAAGGAATGTAGTTCATCCAATAGCTAAGTTTGTGTCATTGGATGAACATTTAAGCCATTTTTTTTATCCCAAGACTTATTCTAATCACTTTTCATTCTTAAGGGAAATAGTTAATCCAATATGTGCGTTTGTGTCATTAATTTAACATTTACGTCATTTTGTGCATCCCATTGCTTATTCTAATCACTTTTCATTCTTAAGGAATGTAGTTCATCCAATAAGTGCGTTTGTGTCATTGGACGAACATTTACGTCATTTTGTGCATCCCAAGGCTTATTCTAATCACTTTTTCGTTCTTAAGGAATGTTGTTCATCCAATAAGTGCATTTGTGTCATTGGATGAACATTTACGTCATTTTGTGCATCCCAAGTCTTATTCTAATCACTTTTCGTTCTTAAGGAATGTAGTTCATCCAATAAGTGCATTTGTGTCATTGGATGACTATTTGCGTCATTTTGTGCATCCCAAGGCTTATTCTAATCACTTTTCGTTCTTAAGGAATGTAGTTCATCCAATAAGTGCGTTTGTGTCATGGGATGAACGTTTACGTAACTTTGTGCATCCCAAGGCTTATTCTAATCACTTTTCTTTGTTAAGGAATGTAGTTCATCCAGTAAGTGCATTTTTGTCATTGGATGAACAT
Organism: Cicer cuneatum; assembly: GCA_037974295.1. Classification (NCBI taxonomy): domain Eukaryota; kingdom Viridiplantae; phylum Streptophyta; class Magnoliopsida; order Fabales; family Fabaceae; genus Cicer; species Cicer cuneatum. Next base: position 52,993,429 of record JBBPBO010000005.1, on the reverse strand, counting down.
TTACGGCATTTTGTGCATCCCAAGGCTTATTCTAATCATTTTTCGTCTTAAGGAATGTAGTTCATCCAATAAGTGTGTTTGTGTCATTTATTTAACATTTACGTCATTTTGGGTATCCCATGGCTTATTTTAATCACTTTTCGTTCTTAACAAAGGTAGTTCATCCAATAAGTGCGTTTGTGTCATTGGATGTACATTTGCGTCATTTTATGCATCCCAAGGCTTATTCTAATCACTTTTCGTTCTTAAGGAATGTAGTTCATCCAATAGGTGTGTTTGTGTCATTAGTTGAACATTTGTGTGTTTTTGTGCATCCCAAGGCTTATTCTAATCACTTTTCATTCTTAAGGAATGTAGTTCATCCAATAAGTGCATTTCTGTCATTGGATGAACATTTACGTCATTTTGTGCATCCCATGGCTTATTCTAATCACTATTCATTATAAGGAATGTAGTTCATCCAATAACTGAGTTTGTATCATTCGATGAACATTTAAGCCATTTTTTTATCCCAAGGCTTATTCTAATTAATCACTTTTCATTCTTAAGGAAAGTAGTTAATCCAATATGTGGGTTTGTGTCATTAATTTAACATTTACGTCATTTTGTGCATATTTAGGCTTAATCTAATCACTTTTCGTTCTTAAGGAATTTAGTTCATCCAATAGGTGTGTTTATGTCATTGGTTGAACATTTATGTCTTTTTGTGCATCCCAAGGCTTATTCTAATCACTTTTCATTCTTAAGGAATGTAGTTCATCCAATAAGTGCATTTGTGTCATTGGATGAACATTTACGTCTTTTTGTAGGACCCAAGGTTTATTCTAATCACTTTTCGTTCTTAAGAATTGTAGTTCATTCTATAAGTGCATTTCTGTCATTGTATGAACATTTACGTCATTTTGTGCATCCCAAGGCTTATTCTAATCCCTATTCGTTCTTAAGGAATGTAGTTCATCCAATAAGTGCGTTTGTGTCATTAATTTAACATTTAGGTCATTTTGTGCATCCCATGGCTTATTCTAATCACTATTCATTCTAAGGAATGTAGTTCATCCAATAGCTAAGTTTGTGTCATTGGATGAACATTTAAGCCATTTTTTTATCCCAAGACTTATTCTAATCACTTTTCATTCTTAAGGGAAATAGTTAATCCAATATGTGCGTTTGTGTCATTAATTTAACATTTACGTCATTTTGTGCATCCCATTGCTTATTCTAATCACTTTTCGTTCTTAAGGAATGTAGTTCATCCAATAAGTGCGTTTGTGTCAT
>JBBPBO010000005.1:52633121-52991949 GCA_037974295.1 Cicer cuneatum | reverse complement strand
TTTTTTTATCCCAAGACTTATTCTAATCACTTTTCATTCTTAAGGGAAATAGTTAATCCAATATGTGCGTTTGTGTCATTAATTTAACATTTACGTCATTTTGTGCATCCCATTGCTTATTCTAATCACTTTTCGTTCTTAAGGAATGTAGTTCATCCAATAAGTGCGTTTGTGTCATTGGACGAACATTTACGTCATTTTGTGCATCCCAAGGCTTATTCTAATCACTTTTTCGTTCTTAAGGAATGTTGTTCATCCAATAAGTGCATTTGTGTCATTGGATGAACATTTACGTCATTTTGTGCATCCCAAGTCTTATTCTAATCACTTTTCGTTCTTAAGGAATGTAGTTCATCCAATAAGTGCATTTGTGTCATTGGATGACTATTTGCGTCATTTTGTGCATCCCAAGGCTTATTCTAATCACTTTTCGTTCTTAAGGAATGTAGTTCATCCAATAAGTGCGTTTGTGTCATGGGATGAACGTTTACGTAACTTTGTGCATCCCAAGGCTTATTCTAATCACTTTTCTTTGTTAAGGAATGTAGTTCATCCAGTAAGTGCATTTTTGTCATTGGATGAACATTTACGGCATTTTGTGCATCCCAAGGCTTATTCTAATCATTTTTCGTCTTAAGGAATGTAGTTCATCCAATAAGTGTGTTTGTGTCATTTATTTAACATTTACGTCATTTTGGGTATCCCATGGCTTATTTTAATCACTTTTCGTTCTTAACAAAGGTAGTTCATCCAATAAGTGCGTTTGTGTCATTGGATGTACATTTGCGTCATTTTATGCATCCCAAGGCTTATTCTAATCACTTTTCGTTCTTAAGGAATGTAGTTCATCCAATAGGTGTGTTTGTGTCATTAGTTGAACATTTGTGTGTTTTTATGCATCCCAAGGCTTATTCTAATCACTTTTCATTCTTAAGGAATGTAGTTCATCCAATAAGTGCATTTCTGTCATTGGATGAACATTTACAACATTTTGTGCATCCCATGGCTTATTCTAATCACTATTCATAATAAGGAATGTAGTTCATCCAATAGCTGAGTTTGTATCATTCGATGAACATTCAAGCCATTTTTTTTATCCCAAGACTTATTCTAATCACTTTTCATTCTTAAGGGAAATAGTTAATCCAATATGTGCGTTTGTGTCATTAATTTAACATTTACGTCATTTTGTGCATCCCATTGCTTATTCTAATCACTTTTCATTCTTAAGGAATGTAGTTCATCCAATAAGTGCGTTTGTGTCATTGGACGAACATTTACGTCATTTTGTGCATCCCAAGGCTTATTCTAATCACTTTTTCGTTCTTAAGGAATGTTGTTCATCCAATAAGTGCATTTGTGTCATTGGATGAACATTTACGTCATTTTGTGCATCCCAAGTCTTATTCTAATCACTTTTCGTTCTTAAGGAATGTAGTTCATCCAATAAGTGCATTTGTGTCATTGGATGACTATTTGCGTCATTTTGTGCATCCCAAGGCTTATTCTAATCACTTTTCGTTCTTAAGGAATGTAGTTCATCCAATAAGTGCGTTTGTGTCATGGGATGAACGTTTACGTAACTTTGTGCATCCCAAGGCTTATTCTAATCACTTTTCTTTGTTAAGGAATGTAGTTCATCCAGTAAGTGCATTTTTGTCATTGGATGAACATTTACGGCATTTTGTGCATCCCAAGGCTTATTCTAATCATTTTTCGTCTTAAGGAATGTAGTTCATCCAATAAGTGTGTTTGTGTCATTTATTTAACATTTACGTCATTTTGGGTATCCCATGGCTTATTTTAATCACTTTTCGTTCTTAACAAAGGTAGTTCATCCAATAAGTGCGTTTGTGTCATTGGATGTACATTTGCGTCATTTTATGCATCCCAAGGCTTATTCTAATCACTTTTCGTTCTTAAGGAATGTAGTTCATCCAATAGGTGTGTTTGTGTCATTAGTTGAACATTTGTGTGTTTTTATGCATCCCAAGGCTTATTCTAATCACTTTTCATTCTTAAGGAATGTAGTTCATCCAATAAGTGCATTTCTGTCATTGGATGAACATTTACAACATTTTGTGCATCCCATGGCTTATTCTAATCACTATTCATAATAAGGAATGTAGTTCATCCAATAGCTGAGTTTGTATCATTCGATGAACATTCAAGCCATTTTTTTTATCCCAAGACTTATTCTAATCACTTTTCATTCTTAAGGGAAATAGTTAATCCAATATGTGCGTTTGTGTCATTAATTTAACATTTACGTCATTTTGTGCATCCCATTGCTTATTCTAATCACTTTTCATTCTTAAGGAATGTAGTTCATCCAATAAGTGCGTTTGTGTCATTGGACGAACATTTACGTCATTTTGTGCATCCCAAGGCTTATTCTAATCACTTTTTCGTTCTTAAGGAATGTTGTTCATCCAATAAGTGCATTTGTGTCATTGGATGAACATTTACGTCATTTTGTGCATCCCAAGTCTTATTCTAATCACTTTTCGTTCTTAAGGAATGTAGTTCATCCAATAAGTGCATTTGTGTCATTGGATGACTATTTGCGTCATTTTGTGCATCCCAAGGCTTATTCTAATCACTTTTCGTTCTTAAGGAATGTAGTTCATCCAATAAGTGCGTTTGTGTCATGGGATGAACGTTTACGTAACTTTGTGCATCCCAAGGCTTATTCTAATCACTTTTCTTTGTTAAGGAATGTAGTTCATCCAGTAAGTGCATTTTTGTCATTGGATGAACATTTACGGCATTTTGTGCATCCCAAGGCTTATTCTAATCATTTTTCGTCTTAAGGAATGTAGTTCATCCAATAAGTGTGTTTGTGTCATTTATTTAACATTTACGTCATTTTGGGTATCCCATGGCTTATTTTAATCACTTTTCGTTCTTAACAAAGGTAGTTCATCCAATAAGTGCGTTTGTGTCATTGGATGTACATTTGCGTCATTTTATGCATCCCAAGGCTTATTCTAATCACTTTTCGTTCTTAAGGAATGTAGTTCATCCAATAGGTGTGTTTGTGTCATTAGTTGAACATTTGTGTGTTTTTGTGCATCCCAAGGCTTATTCTAATCACTTTTCATTCTTAAGGAATGTAGTTCATCCAATAAGTGCATTTCTGTCATTGGATGAACATTTACAACATTTTGTGCATCCCATGGCTTATTCTAATCACTATTCATTATAAGGAATGTAGTTCATCCAATAGCTGAGTTTGTATCATTCGATGAACATTTAAGCCATTTTTTTATCCCAAGGCTTATTCTAATCAATCACTTTTCATTCTTAAGGAATGTAGTTAATCCAATATGTGGGTTTGTGTCATTAATTTAACATTTACGTCATTTTGTGCATATTTAGGCTTAATCTAATCACTTTTCGTTCTTAAGGAATTTAGTTCATCCAATAGGTGTGTTTATGTCATTGGTTGAACATTTATGTCTTTTTGTGCATCCCAAGGCTTATTCTAATCACTTTTCGTTCTTAAGGAATGTAGTTCATCCAATAAGTGCATTTGTGTCATTGGATGAACATTTACGTCTTTTTGTAGGACCCAAGGTTTATTCTAATCACTTTTCGTTCTTAAGAATTGTAGTTCATTCAATAAGTGCATTTCTGTCATTGTATGAACATTTACGTCATTTTGTGCATCCCAAGGCTTATTCTAATCCCTATTCGTTCTTAAGGAATGTAGTTCATCCAATAAGTGCGTTTGTGCCATTAATTTAACATTTACGTCATTTTGTGCATCCCATGGCTTATTCTAATCACTATTCATTCTAAGGAATGTAGTTCATCCAATAGCTGAGTTTGTGTCATTGGATGAACATTTAAGCCATTTTTTTTATCCCAAGACTTATTCTAATCACTTTTCATTCTTAAGGAAAATAGTTAATCCAATATGTGCGTTTGTGTCATTAATTTAACATTTACGTTATTTTGTGCATCCCATTGCTTATTCTAATCACTTTTCGTTCTTAAGGAATGTAGTTCATCCAATAGGTGTGTTTGTGTCATTAGTTGAACATTTGTGTGTTATTGTGCATCCCAAGGCTTATTCTAATCACTTTTCATTCTTAAGGCATGTAGTTCATCCAATAAGTGCATTTCTGTCATTGGATGAACATTTACGTCATTTTGTGCATCCCAAGGCTTATTCTAATCACTTTTCTTTGTTAAGGAATGTAGTTCATCCAGTAAGTGCATTTTTGTCATTGGATGAACATTTACGGCATTTTGTGCATCCCAAGGCTTATTCTAATCATTTTTCGTCTTATGGAATGTAGTTCATCCAATAAGTGCGTTTGTGTCATTTATTTAACATTTACGTCATTTTGGGTATCCCATGGCTTATTTTAATCACTTTTCGTTCTTAACAAAGGTAGTTCATCCAATAAGTGCGTTTGTGTCATTGGATGTACATTTGCGTCATTTTATGCATCCCAAGGCTTATTCTAATCACTTTTCGTTCTTAAGGAATGTAGTTCATCCAATACGTGTGTTTGTGTCATTAGTTGAACATTTGTGTGTTTTTGTGCATCCCAAGGCTTATTCTAATCACTATTCATTCTAAGGAATGTAGTTCATCCAATAGCTGAGTTTGTGTCATTGGATGAACATTTAAGCCATTTTTTTTATCCCAAGACTTATTCTAATCACTTTTGATTCTTAAGGAATGTAGTTAATCCAATATATGCGTTTGTGTCATTAATTTAACATTTACGTCATTTTGTGCATATCAAGGCTTATTCTACTGCAATCTTTGCCGGATCTAGTGCAATTCCTTTCTTTGTTATTACATGTCCCAAGAAATTCACTTTCTCCAACCATAATTCACACTTCAACAGATTGGCGTACAATTGCTTCCCTCGTAAAATTTCCAGAACTTGACGCAAATGCTCTTCGTGTTCTTCTTCATCCTTTGAACAAATCAAAATATCATCAATGAATACCACCACGAATTTATCTAAAAATGGACTAAAAATCCTATTCATATAATCCATAAAAATCGCTGGTGCATTCGTAACTCCAAATGGCATAACAAGATATTCATAATGCCCGTAACGAGTCCTAAAAGCGGTCTTTTGAATATGTCCTTCTCTTACGCGAATCTGATGATAGCCTGACTTCAAATCGATCTTTGAAAACACAGCTGCTCCCCTCAATTGGTCCATCAAATCATCTTTGCGTGGTAAAGGATAACGGTTTTTAATGGTTACCTTGTTAAGTTGCTTGTAATCCACACATAAGCGTGAACTTCCATCCTTTTTCTTAACCAATAACACCGGAGCTCCCCACGGTGACACACTTGGCCTGATAAATCCTTTCTCCAACAGACCTTCAATTTGATCCTTAAGCTCGTTTAATTCCAATGGCGACATTCTATACGGTGCAATTGAAATGGGTCCAGTTCATGGGTGCAAATCAATGAAGAACTCCACTTCTCTTACCGGGGGTAATCCTGGAATTTCTGTCGGAAATACGTCCGGATACTCTTGGACTAACACTACATCTTCTATGCTTATATCCAGCTTGGTCTCCATGTTAGCCAATGATAAGAATTCCTGAGTTCCTTCTCTCAGTGATACTCCAAGCTTGTTAGCAAACAAATACCGAACGACTTCAAGTTCGGGAAAAAGAACTAATTTGCGGGCACAATCCAAGACTACATAATTATAAGACATCCAATCCATGCCGAGAATTATCTCGAGTGATTGCAGGGGTAAACTGATTAAATTAACCAAGAAATTTCTATCTTGAATTGTTACAAGACAACGTAAACATGCAGAATTTACAGTCAAAGTCCGAGCAGGTGTGGAACAATCAAATCAAAAGGCAAGGCAGACATAGATAGCTTCAAACAATTCACACAATCCATAGCAATGAAAGAATGAGTTGCTCCAGAATCAAAAAGTGCAGTTAATGTTTTACCTGCAATCTGGCAGTCTTGCTGGATTAAATTAGGAGTTTGATTTCCAGCAGCAGCATCCTTGTGGTAGACGCGTCCCCTAGCAATAGGACGAGTGGCCCTAGCTGTATTCACTGTTGGTTCCACCTTCGGAGCCCGACAATCCCTTGCGACGTGTCCCGGTTTTTGACAATTGAAACATACAAGATCCCTTGTGGTACAAGCTGGAGCTATGTGCCCTTCCTTCCCACAGCGATAACACCGGACTCCTTGTCCCAGTTGTCTTCCAAAGTTCTGATTTCCTGGCCGATTCTGGCCTCTACTGCTGTTTTGGGGTCTGTTATATGGCTTAAACACTTGCTTTCCTTTGCTGTTTGGATAGTTCATTCAGCTGGGTCCTCCCGAATTAAAGTTTCCTCCTCGGTTGGCCCTCCTATTTTTCATGTCCTCAACCTCTCTACACTTCTCCACTAGAACTTGGAAACGTTGAATTCCCAATGGTAAAACGGAGTCTTGAATTTCATATTTCAGCCCACTTTGAAAACGATGACACATAAACTGTTCATCCACCTCTTCGCAGAAAAATCTGAAATGCCTTGATAGGGATTCAAATTTGGCTGCATATTCCCCCACTGTCATGTTTCCCTGATGCAGTTTCAAAAAATCGTCACCCAATTTTGTTCTAGTGCTCATTGGGAAATATTTGTCCAAAAACTTCCTCTTGAACGACTCCCAGTTTACCTCCTCATGAGCTGCCCCCATCAGCAACCTTGTACTCCTCCACCAATACTCTGCATCCCCTAGCAGCAGATATGTAGCATAATTGACTTTTACTGCTGCCTGGCAGTTAATCATTTCAAAGATTTTCTCCATTTCCTGAATCCATTGGTCCGCTCTTTCCGGACCCTCATCACCTTTGAATTTGGGAGGGTTATGACGACGAAAATCCTCTAGTCCTCTTGACTCAGCAGCACGAATTTCTCTTTCTCTTTTCTCTAAGTCGCGCTGAGTCTTTGCAGCCGTCTGTGCAGCAACAGACGCAGCCATATTAATCATTGCTTCAGCCATCCTATCTTCCCGGCTGTCGTTGGTTCTTACAGTGTCGTCTCTCCTTGGAGGCATGGTTCCACTACAAAACCATCATCAAGTAGAAATCTCACACCGTTTAGAATAATTCCAAAATATAGCTCAACAACATCATTACTTCAGCACACCACAACTATACAAGACTTGACACTCCAACTACTTGCTCCTATGTATGATCAGATAACGACTTAAAACCAACAATTAAATCAGAGCTTTAACCCAAAACTTTAACCAAATGCTTTGATACCACTAATGTAGCACCCCGAGTTTAAAACACAGCGCGAGTGTATTTATTTATTTTTTTTAAAACGAATACATAAATAAAAGAGTTTTCAGAATCGCGTTCCAAGGAAATTAAAATCAATTCAAATTAAATATCATTCGACTTCGTAATTAAAAATAATAAGGAATTTTAAAACAGCAACATCACAATTGAATCGAATGAGATATTTATGGGAATTTGATCTTTATAATATACTAAAATAAAGATACATCAAAATATTTATCAGAGTGCGGAAGAGTTTTACAATAATTCCCAAAATGAATATTTACAACCATTGAGTTCAAAACCCTATACATAAGTCTACTCTGATCATACCCTAAGCTACAGTAGCATTACAATATTCACAAGTCTTTTCTTCACCCAGCTGCTCATCTCTTTGCATAGCCCACAAGTAAAGATCAAGGGAAACTAACAACGTTCCCTGTCGTTAGTATGACCATCAGGGGTACGGTTCTGAATCTCATCTGAGGGCAACGCCCAATTTCCACAATAATTGTAAAGGGTCACCGACCGAAAATAACAATTACCACATAGCAGTTATATCAAGAATATCAAACATATTCATAGTACATGATGATAAATAAGGATGCTAAATTTTGAAATCCATGTCATTTGTACTTTACAAAACAGCAACCAAGTAAGTATAAAAATCATGATGTAAGCACAAAAATCAATTCATCCGAAATTACAGATTTTCAAAAAATACTTACTCACACAACAATTTTCCACCATCAACATAAAATCAAACGTGACCCTCCGGTCAAACACTCCGATGCAATATGTATATGCTCATGTTCATAAATTCTTGGAATCACCAAGGTGCAGTCACTTACAGACCAGCACAATTTAACGGCCCTCATGACCAGGGTGCAATCGCATACAGATCAGCACCAGTGCAGTCGCATACAGACCAACACTCGTGCAGTCACTACAGACCAGCACGTTTGACATAACCCAAGGTACAATCACTACAGATCAGTACCTAGTGCAATCACTACAGATCAACACTCGTGCAATCACTACAGATCAGCACGTTTGACATAAACCAAGGTACAATCACTACAGATCAGTACCTAGTGCAATCACTACAGATCAGCACTCGTGCAATCACTACAGATCAGCACGTGGCTGCGCATTTCAGGGTACAGACACTACAGTCCAGTACCAGTGCAGTCGTTTATCTGACCAACACTTATATACCAAGGTACAATCACAGATTAGTACCTAGTGCAATCACTACAGATCAGCACTCGTGCAATCACTACAGATCAGCACGTGGATGCGCATTACTCTGTGGCCCATCGCGGGTACCACCTGACTATGCCATGCATGAATATGCATTATTTCACTTCATTGAAAACAGTATGCAACCTTAGTAAAATTCATGCATTTTCCTCATTTGTCAAAACATCTCAACACATTCAAAGATTAACCATTCAAGCAAGCATTACACTTTGCATTACCTCAAAGTTCCACTCTTTATTAACAAAGGTTTTTCCCCAACTGTTAAGATTCAAAACTGTGATTAAAACTGAGGTTTCTGGCAAAAATACGAATCTGTATTCGAATACAGCTTCATTGTATTCGAATACAGGGGCTGTTACAGTACAAAAATCAGAATTTCTACAACTTCAGTAAATTCTAAAAAAACTTCATCATCACCACTTCAAACTATCACCAAATTACCATTTTTTAATCACCACAAACCTTCCTAAGGTACCCCAACACTTAAGGTTTATAAAACAATGTTAAAAACTTGAATTTCTGAAAAACACGAATCTGTATTCGACTACAGCTGCCTTGTATTCGAATACATAAGCTAAAACAGTGAAAAATCAGCATTCTGTATTCGAATATGAGGCCTTCGTAGTCGAATACAGATGCGAAGTCAGTGGCAAAAGTTGCAAATCTGTATTCGGCTACAGAGGGTTGTAGTCGAATACAATGGTTAAAACAGAAGCAAAAATTGCAAATCTGTATTCGGCTACAGAGGGTCGTAGTCGAATACAGATGCTAAGTCAGTAGCAAAATTGGAAAATCTGTATTCGACTACAGGGGCTCGTAGTCGAATACAAGTTCGAAAACTTAGGGAAAACAGAAGCTTTGCAGGTTGTATTCGAATACACTCAATGCCGTATTCGAATACACCTTCGAAATCAGTGAATTTTCCTGAAACTTCAACACATTTTCAAAACCTTTTCTTTTGAAAATCCAACCCAACACCAGAATCCTAATTCCCCTCTTTTAAAACCTCAACTCAGAACATTTTTCATCCAATACCAACAACAGATTTTTCATAAAAATACTTCCACCATTTTAAATCCCTTTTCATTTGAAACAACCATCAACACCAGATTGTTTAACAAAACACAGCAAAACACAGATTTACTCAAACTAGAATAACCTCACTGATTTTTAACAAAACAAAATCAGAACCAGAATCATCATTCCACGCTCACAGAATGATTTTCAAAACATAATACAATGTTTTTCACAATCATAAACCAAATATCATTCATCACACATGCATTTACAGCCCTAAATGCAAATCTAGAAAGTTGGAAGGTGCCCTTACCTTAGTTACGTTCCCTTAGCTCGTACGCTTCTGCGACAAAAGCCGACGATACTCCCGTTCGCGTTCGCCGCTACGAAAATTAGTTCTTTAGCTCCGTAACGATCAGAGGAATGACTTTCGTACTCGAAACTTTCTGATTCGACACTCAGATTTTCCAGAACGATGACTTTTAAGTAAACTGTTTTTCTTCACCAACACTCAGAAAATTAGAAGAAGAAGAAGAAGATAAAGCAGAACTGGCGCGTAGAGGAAAGAAGGAAAAACTTCTTACTTAAATATCCACATAAAGCAACTGACACAGCAGAGGAGAGAGGAATTGTTTCCTTTTTCACAAATATCTACGCCACCTCACCAATTCTTATATCAAAATATCTTTTGATCGTCCAGCACTTAACCCGTTTCCGTCGAAATTAGCAGAGAATATCTTAATTAACAGTTCGATAATTTAATTACTCAAAATTAAATTAATTCATCCATTATCCAATAATTTTAATTCCACCTCCAAAACAATTAATTATAAATATATATATATATTTACACAAAATATACATATATTGAATATTACACCGATATTCCCAAAATACCCTTAAAATCAAATCTGAATTTAATTTTAGCAAACAAATACCGAACGACTTCAAGTTCGGGAAAAAGAACTAATTTGCGGGCACAATCCAAGACTACATAATTATAAGACATCCAATCCATGCCGAGAATTATCTCGAGTGATTGCAGGGGTAAACAGATTAAATTAACCAAGAAATTTCTATCTTGAATTGTTACAGGACAACGTAAACATGCAGAATTTACAGTCAAAGTCTGAGCAGGTGTGGAAACAATCAAATCAAAAGGCAAGGCAGACATAGATAGCTTCAAACGATTCACACAATCCATAGCAATGAAAGAATGAGTTGCTCCCGAATCAAAAAGTGCAGTTAATGTGTTACCTGCAATCTGGCAGTCTTGCTGGATTAAATTAGGAGTTTGACTTCCAGCAGCAGCATCCATGTGGTAGACGCGTCCCCTGGCAAAAGGACGAGTGGCCCTAGCTATATTCACTGTTGGTTCCACCTTCGGAGCCCGACAATCCCTTGCGACGTGTCCCGGTTTTTGACTATTGAAACATACAAGATCCCTTGTGGTACAAGCTGGAGCTATATGCCCTTCCTTCCCACAGCGATAACACCGAACTCCTTGTCCCAGTTGTCTTCCAAAGTTCTGATTTCCTGGCCGATTCTGGCTTCTACTGCTGTTTTGGGGTCTGTTATATGGCTTAAACACTTGCTTTCCTTTGCTGTTTGGATAGTTCATTCGGCTGGATCGTCCCGAATTAAAGTTTCCTCCTCGGTTGGCCCTCCTATTTTTCATGTCCTCAACCTCTCTACACTTCTCCACTAGAACTTGGAAACGTTGAATTCCCAATGGTAAAACGGAGTCTTGAATTTCATATTTCAGCCCACTTTGAAAACGATGACACATAAACTGTTCATCCACCTCTTCGCGGAAAAATCTGAAATGCCTTGATAGGGATTCAAATTTGGCTGCATATTCCCCCACTGTCATGTTTCCCTGATGCAGTTTCAGAAAATCGTCACCCAATTTCGTTCTAGTGCTCATTGGGAAATATTTGTCCAAAAACTTCCTCTTGAACGACTCCCAGTTTACCTCCTCATGAGCTGCCCCCATCAGCAACCTTGTACTCCTCCACCAATACTCTGCATCCCCTAGCAGCAGATATGTAGCATAATTGACTTTTACTGCTGCCTGGCAGTTAATCATTTCAAAGATTTTCTCCATTTCCTGAATCCATTGGTCCACTCTTTCCGGACCCTCATCACCTTTGAATTTGGGAGGATTATGACGACGAAAATCCTCTAGTCCTCTTGACTCAGCAGCACGAATTTCTCTTTCTCTTTTCTCTAAGTCGCGCTGAGTCTTCGCAGCCGTCTGTGCAGCAACAGACGCAGCCATATTAATCATTGCTTCAGCCATCCTATCTTCCCGGCTGTCGTTGGTTCTTACAGTGTCGTCTCTCCTTGGAGGCATGGTTCCACTACAAAACCATCATCAAGTAGAAATCTCACACCGTTTAGAATAATTCCAAAATATAGCTCAACAACATCATTACTTCAGCACACCACAACTATACAAGACTTGACACTCTAACTACTTGCTCCTATGTATGATCAGATAACGACTTAAAACCAACAATTAAATCAGAGCTTTAACCCAAAACTTTAACCAAATGCTCTGATACCACTAATGTAACACCCCGAGTTTAAAACACAGCGCGAGTGTATTTTTTTTTAAAACGAATACATAAATAAAAGAGTTTTCAGAATTGCGTTCCAAGGAAATTAAAATCAATTCAAATTAAATATCATTCGACTTCGTAATTAAAAATAGTAAGGAATTTTAAAACAGCAACATCACAATTGAATCGAATGAGATATTTATGGGAATTTGATCTTTATAATATACTAAAATAAAGATACATCAAAATATTTATCAGAGTGCGGAAGAGTTTTACAATAATTCCCAAAATGAATATTTACAACCATTGAGTTCAAAACCCTATACATAAGTCTACTCTGATCATACCCTAAGCTACAGTAGCATTACAATATTCACAAGTCTTTTCTTCACCCAGCTACTCATCTCTTTGCATAGCCCACAAGTAAAGATCAAGGGAAACTAACAACGTTCCCTGTCGTTAGTATGACCATCAGGGGTACGGTTCTGAATCTCATCTGAGGGCAACGCCCAATTTCCACAATAATTGTAAAGGGTCACCGACCGAAAATAACAATTACCACATAGCAGTTATATCAAGAATATCAAACATATTCATAGTACATGATGATAAATAAGGATGCTAAATTTTGAAATACATGTCATTTGTACTTTACAAAACCGCAACCAAGTAAGTATAAAAATCATGATGTAAGCACAAACATCAATTCATCCGAAATTACAGATTTTCAAAAAAATACTTACTCACACAACAATTTTCCACCATCAACATAAAATCAAACGTGACCCTCCGGTCAAACACTCCGATGCAATATGTATATGCTCATGTTCATAAATTCTTGGAATCACCAAGGTGCAGTCGCTTACAGACCAGCACAATTTAACGGCCCTCATGACCAGGGTGCAATCACATACAGATCAGCACCAGTGCAGTCGCATACAGACCAGCACTCGTGCAGTCACTACAGACCAGCACGTTTGACATAAACCAAGGTACAATCACTACAGATCAGTACCTAGTGCAATCACTACAGATCAGCACGTGGCTGCGCATTTCAGGATACAGACACTACAGTCCAGTACCAGTGCAGTCGTTTATCTGACCAACACTTATATACCAAGGTACAATCACAGATTAGTACCTAGTGCAATCACTACAGATCAGCACTCGTGCAATCACTACAGATCAGCACGTGGATGCGCATTACTCTGTGGCCCATCGCGGGTACCACCTGACTATGCCATGCATGAATATGCATTGTTTCACTTCATTGAAAATAGTATGCAACCTTAGTAAAATTCATGCATTTTCCTCATTTGTCAAAACATCTCAACACATTCAAAGATTAACCATTCAAGCAAGCATTACACTTTGCATTACCTCAAAGTTCCACTCTTTATTAACAAAGGTTTTTCCCCAACTGTTAAGATTCAAAACTGTGATTAAAACTGAGGTTTCTGGCAAAAATACGAATCTGTATTCGAATACAGGGGCTATCACAGTACAAAAATCAGAATTTCTACAACTTCAGTAAATTCTAAAAAAACTTCATCATCACCACTTCAAACTATCACCAAATTTCCATTTTTAATCACCACAAACCTTCCTAAGGTACCCCAACACTTAAGGTTTATAAAACAATGTTAAAAACATGAATTTCTGAAAAACACGAATCTGTATTCGACTACAGCTACCTTGTATTCGAATACATAAGCTAAAATAGTGAAAAAATCAGCATTCTGTATTCGAATACGAGGCCTTCGTAGTCGAATACAGATGCGAAGTCAGTGGCAAAAGTTGCAAATCTGTATTCGGCTACAGAGGGTTGTAGTCGAATACAATGGTTAAAACAGAAGCAAAAATTGCAAATTTGTATTCGACTACAGAGGGTCGTAGTCGAATACAGATGCTAAGTCAGTAGCAAAATTGGAAAATCTGTATTCGACTACAGGGGCTCGTAGTCGAATACAAGTTCGAAAACTTAGGGAAAACAGAAGCTTTGCAGGTTGTATTCGAATACACTCAATGCCGTATTCGAATACACCTTCGAAATCAGTGAATTTTCCAGAAACTTCAACACATTTTCAAAACCTTTTCTTTTCGAAACATAATACAATGTTTTTCACAATCATAAACCAAATATCATTCATCACACATGCATTTACAGCCCTAAATGCAAATCTAGAAAGTTGGAAGGTGCCCTTACCTTAGTTACGTTCCCTTAGCTCGTACGCTTCTGCGACAAAAGCCGACGATACTCCCGTTCGCGTTCGCCGCTACAAAAATTAGTTCTTTAGCTCCGTAACGATCAGAGGAATGACTTTCGTACTCGAAACTTTCTGATTCGGCACTCAGATTTTCCAGAACGATGACTTTTAAGTAAACTATTTTTCTTCACCAACACTCAGAAAATTAGAAAAAGAAGAAGAAGATAAAGCAGAACTGGCGCGTAGAGGAAAGAAGGAAAAGCTTCTTACTTAAATATCCACATAAAGCAACTGACACAGCAGAGGAGAGAGGAATTGTTTCCTTTTTCACAAATATCTACGCCACCCACCAATTCTTATATCAAAATATCTTTTGATCCTCCAGCACTTAACCCGTTTCCGTCGAAGTTAGCAGAGCATCACTTAATTAACGGTCCGATAATTTAATTACTCAAAATTAAATTAATTCATCCATTATCCAATAATTTTAATTCCACCTCCAAAACAATTAATTATATATATATATATATTTACACAAAATATACATATATTGAATATTACACCGATATTCCCAAAATACCCTTAAAATCAAATCTGAATTTAATTTTAAATTTAAGGGTCTTACAATACTACCCCCCTTAAATTAGTTTCGTCCTCGAAACTACATGCCGTTAAACAAATGAGGATGTTGTTCCCTTATCTTACTCTCTAGTTCCCAAGTCGTGTCTCCAGTAGTCGGATTCCATATCACTTTGACTAGCGGGACTACCTTGTTCCTCAACTGTTTGATCTTCCTGTCCTCAATTCTTACAGGTAATACTTCAAATGACAGGTTATCCTTCAGCTGAATCGTGTCTGGTTCGATCACATGCGACGAATCTGAAATGTACTTCCTTAGCTGCGACACGTGAAATACGTCATGAATATTGGACAGCATTGGAGGTAAAGCTATCCGGTAAGCCAATGGTCCGATACGCGCAGAAATCTGATATGGTCCAATAAACTTTGGAGTCAATTTTCTGGATTGAATAGCCCTGCCCACTCCAGTTGTAGGCGTGACTCTTAGAAATACATGATCGCCTTGCTGAAATTCCAAAGGTCTGCGACGCTTGTCCGCATAACTCTTCTGACGATCCTGTGAAATCTTCATTTTCTCTTGTATCCTCTTGACTTTTTCCGTAGTTTGTTCCACCATCTCAGGTCCAACAATCATACTTTCCCCGTCTTTATACCAACACAAAGGCGTTTGACACTTGCGTCCATACAAAGCTTCATATGGTGCCATTCCAATACTTGCGTGGAAGTTGTTGTTGTAGGTGAACTCAATCAATGGCAGCACATCATCCCAACTTCCTCTGTCATCTAATACGCATGCTCTTAATAGATCTTCCAAAGACTGATTTGTTCTTTCTGTTTGTCCATCTGTTTGTGGATGATAAGCTGAACTCCATTTCAGTTTTGTTCCCAACGCTTCATGCAACGCTCTCCAAAAGTGAGATGTGAATTTTGGAACATTTACGTCTTTTTGTAAGACCCAAGGTTTATTCTAATCACTTTTCGTTCTTAAGAATTGTAGTTCATTCAATAAGTGTATTTCTGTCACTGTATGAACATTTACGTCATTTTGTGCATCCCTAGGCTTATTCTAATCCCTATTCGTTCTTAAGGAATGTAGTTCATCCAATAAGTGCGTTTGTGTCATTAATTTAACATTTACGTCATTTTGTGCATCCCAAGGCTTATTCTAATCACTTTTCATTCTTAAGGAATGTATTTCATCCAATAAGTGCATTTCTGTCATTGGATGAACATTTACGTCATTTTGTGCATCCCATGGCTTATTCTAATCACTATTCATTCTAAGAAATGTATTTCATCCAATAGCTGAGTTTGTGTCATTGAATGAACATTTAAGCCATTTTTTTATCCCAAGGCTTATTCTAATCACTTTTCATTCTTAAGGAATGTAGTTAATCCAATATGTGCGTTTGTGTCATTAATTTAACATTTACGTCATTTTGTGCATATCAAGGCTTATTCTAATCACTTTTCATTCTTAAGGAATGTAGTTCATCCAATAGATGTGTTTGTGTCATTGGATGAACATTTTTGTCTTTTTGTGCATCCCAAGGCTTATTCTAATAACTTTTCATTCTTAAGGAATGTAGTTCATCCAATAAGTGCGTTTGTGTCATTTATTTAACATTTACGTCATTTTGTGCATCCCATGGCTTATTTTAATCACTTTTCGTTCTTAAGGAATGTAGTTCATCCAATAGGTGTGTTTGTGTCATTAGTTGAACATTTGTGTCTTTTTGTGCATCCCAAGGCTTATTCTAATCACTTTTCATTCTTAAGGAATGTAGTTCATCCAATAGGTGTGTTTGTGTCATTGGATGAACATTTACGTCTTTTTGTAAGACCCAAGGATTATTCTAATCACTTTTCGTTCTTAAGAATTGTAGTTCATCCAATAAGTGCATTTCTGTCATTGTATGAACATTTACGTCATTTTGTGCATCCCAAGGCTTATTCTAATCCCTATTCGTTCTTAAGGAATGTAGTTCATCCAATAAGTGCGTTTGTATCATTAATTTAACATTTACGTCATTTTGTGCATCCCATGGCTTATTCTAATCACTTTTAGTTCTTAAGGAATGTAGTTTATCCAATAGGTGTGTTTGTGTCTTTGGATGAACATTTGTGTCTTTTTGTGCATCCCAAATCTTATTCTAATCACTTTTCTTTGTTAAGGAATGAAGTTCATCCAATAAGTGCATTTCTGTCATTGGATGAACATTTACGTCATTTTGTGCATCCCAAGGCTTATTCTAATCATTTTTCGTCCTTAAGGAATGTAGTTCATCCAATAAGTGCGTT
Organism: Cicer cuneatum; assembly: GCA_037974295.1. Taxonomy (NCBI): domain Eukaryota; kingdom Viridiplantae; phylum Streptophyta; class Magnoliopsida; order Fabales; family Fabaceae; genus Cicer; species Cicer cuneatum. The sequence continues at coordinate 52,974,738 of JBBPBO010000005.1, read as the reverse complement.
TGTGTCATTAATTTAACAATTACGTGATTTTGTGCATCCCATGGCTTATTCTAATCACTATTCATTCTAAGGAATGTATTTCATCCAATAGCTGCGTTTGTGTCATTGGATGAACATTTAAGCCATTTTTTTATCCCAAGGCTTATTCTAATCACTTTTCATTCTTAAGGAAAATAGTTCATCCAATATGTGCGTTTGTGGCATTAATTTAACATTTACGTCATTTTGTGCATCCAAAGGCTTATTCTAATCACTTTTCGTTCTTAAGGAATGTAGTTCATCCAATAAGTGCGTTTGTGTCATTGGACGAACATTTACGTCATTTTGTGCATCCCAAGGCTTATTCTAATCACTTTTCGTTCTTAAGGAATGTTGTTCATCCAATGAGGGCATTTGTGTCATTGGCGGAACATTTACGTCATTTTGTGCATCCCAAGGCTTATTCTAATGACTTTTCGTTCTTAAGGAATGTAGTTCATCCAATAAGTGCGTTTGTGTCATGGGATGAACATTTACGTAATTTTGTGCATCCCAAGGCTTATTCAAATTATTTTATGCATCCCAAGGCTTATTCTAATCACTTTTCGTTCTTAAGGAATGTAGTTCATCCAATAGGTGTGTTTGTGTCATTAGTTGAACATTTGTGTCTTTTTGTGCATCCCAAGGCTTATTCTAATCACTTTTCATTCTTAAGGAATGTAGTTCATCCAATAGGTGCATGTCTGTCATTGGATGAACATTTACGTCATTTTGTGCATCCCATGGCTTATTCTAATCACTATTCATTCTAAGGAATGTAGTTCATCCAATAGCTGAGTTTGTATCATTCAATGAACATTTAAGCCATTTTTTTATCCCAAGGATTATTCTAATTAATCACTTTTTATTCTTAAGGAATGTAGTTAATCCAATATGTGGGTTTGTGTCATTAATTTAACATTTACGTCATTTTGTGCATCCCAAGGATTATTCTAATCACTTTTCATTCTTAAGGAATGTATTTCATCCAATAAGTGCATTTCTGTCATTGGATGAACATTTAAGTCATTTTGTGCATCCCATGGCTTATTCTAATCACTATTCATTCTAAGGAATCTAGTTCATCCAATAGCTGAGTTTGTATCATTCGATGAACATTTAAGCCATTTTTTTATCCCAAGGCTTATTCTAATTAATCACTTTTCATTCTTAAGGAATGTAGTTAATCCAATATGTGGGTTTGTGTCATTAATTTAACATTTACGTCATTTTGTGCATATCAAGGCTTATTCTAATCACTTTTCGTTCTTCAGGAATTTAGTTCATCCAATAGGTGTGTTTGTGTCATTGGATGAACATTTATGTCATTTTGTGCATCCCAAGGCTTATTGTAATCACTTTTCATTCTTAAGGAATGTAGTTCATCAAATAAGTGCATTTGTGTCATTGGATGAACATTTACGTCTTTTTGTAACCTCCAAGGTTTATTCTAATCACTTTTCGTTCTTAAGGAATGTAGTTCATCAAATAAGTGCTTTTTTGTCATTCCATGAACATTTACGTCATTTTGTGCATCCCAAGGCTTATTCTAATCCCTATTCTTATTAAGGAATGTAGTTCATCCAATAAGTGCGTTTGTGTCATTAATTTAACCTATACGTCATTTTGTGCATCCCATGGCTTATTCTAAACACTTTTCGTTCTTAACCAATGTAGTTCATCGAATAAGTGCGTTTGTGACATTGGATGAAAATTTACGTCATTTTGTGCATCCCAAGGCTTATTATAATCCCTATTCGTTATTAAGGAATGTAGTTCATCCAATAAGTGCGTTTGTGTCATTAATTTAACCTTTACGTCATTTTGTGCATCCCATGGCTTATTCTAAACACTTTTCTTGCTTAACGAATGTAGTTCATCAAATAAGTGCGTTTGTGACATTGGATGAACATTTACGTCATTTTGTGAATCCCAAGGCTAATTCTAATCTGTATTCGTTATTAAGGAATGTAGTTCATCCAATAAGTGCGTTTGTGTCATTAATTTAACCTTTACGTCATTTTGTGCATCCCATGGCTTATTCTAAACACTTTTCGTGCTTAACGAATGTAGTTCATCAAATAAGTGCGTTTGTGACATTGGATGAACATTTACGTCATTTTGGGCATCCCAAGGCTTATTCTAATCACCATTCATTCTAAGGAATGTAGTTCATCAAATACCTGCGTTTGTGTCATTGGATGAACATTTAAGCCATTTTTTTATCCCAAGGATTATTCTAATCAATTTTCGTTCTTAGGGAATGTATTTCATCCAATAGGTGAGTTTGTGTCATTGGATGAACATTTACGTCATTTTGTGCATCCCAAGGCTTATTCTAATCCCTATTCCTTCTTAAGGAATGTAGTTCATCCAATAAGTGCGTTTGTGTCATTAATTTAAAATTTACGTCATTTTGTGCATCCCATAACTTATTCTAATCCCTATTCCTTCTTAAGGAATATAGTACATCAAATAAGTGCGTTTGTATCATTAATTTAACATTTACGTCATTTTGTGCAACCCATGGCTTATTCTAAACACTTTTTGTTCTTAACGAATGTAGTTCATCAAATAATTGCGTTTGTAACATTGGATGAACATTTATGCCATTTTGTGCATCCCAAGGCTATTTCTAATCACTTTTCGTTCGTAAGGAATGTAGTTCATCCAATAGGTGCGTTTGTGTCATTTGATGAACATTTAAGCCATTTTTTATCCCAAGGCTTATTCTAATCACTTTTCATTCTTGGAGAATGTAGTTAATCCAATATGTGTGTTTGTGTCATTAATTTAACATTTACGTCATTTTGTGCATTTCAAGGCTTATTCTAATCACTTTTCGTTGTTAAGGAATGTAGTTCATCCAATACTTGTGTTTGTGTCACTAGATTAACATTTACGTCATTTTGTGCATCCCATGGCTTATTCTAATCACTTTTTGTTCTTAAAGAATGTAGTTCATCCAATAAGTGTGTTTGTATCTTTAACTTAACATTTCCGTCATTTTGTGCATCCCAAGGCTTATTCTTATCACTTTACGTTCTTAAGGAATGCATCCAATAAGTGCGTTTGTGTCATTGGATGAATATTTACGTCATTTCGTGCATCCCAAGGTTTTTTCTAATCACTTTTCGTTGTTAAGGAATGTAGTTCATCCAAAAACTGTGTTTGTGTCATTGGATAAACATTTACGTCAGTTTGAGCATCCCAAGGCTTATATTAATCACTTTCCGTTATTCAGGAATGTAGTTCATCAAATAAGTGCATTTGTGTCATTAGATGAACATTTACATCATTTTGTGCATCCCAATGCTTATTCTAATCACTTTTCGTTCTTAAGGAATGTAGTTCATCAAAAAAGTGTGTTTGTATCATTAACTTAACATTTACGTCAATTTTTTGCATCCCAAGGCTTATTCCTATCACTTTTCGTTCTTAAAGAATATAGTTCATCAATTAGTGCGTTTGTGTCATCGGATGAATGTTTACGTCATTATGAGCTCCCCAAGGCTTTTTCTAATCACTTTTCGTTCTTAAGGAATGTAGTTCATGAAATAAGTGCTTTTTTGTCATTGGATGAACATTTACGTCATTTTGTGCATCCCAAGGCTTATTCTAATCCCTATTCATTATTAAGGAATGTAGTTCATCCAATAAGTGTGTTTGTGTCATTAATTTAACCTATACGTCATTTTGTGCATCCCATGGCTTATTCTAAACACTTTTCGTTCTTAACGAATGTAGTACATCGAATAAGTGCGTTTGTGACATTGGATGAACATTTACGTCATTTTGTGCATCCCAAGGCTTATTCTAATCCCTAATCGTTATTAAGGAATGTAGTTCATCCAATAAGTACGTTTGTGTCATTAATTTAACCTTTACGTCATTTTGTGCATCCCAAGGCTTATTCTAAACACTTTTCGTTCTTAACGAATATAGTTCATCAAATAAGTGCGTTTGTGACATTGGATGAACATTTACGTCATTTTGTGCATCCCACGGCTTATTCTAATCACTATTCATTCTAAGGAATGTAGTTCATCCAATAGCTGCGTTTGTGTGATTGGATGAACATTTAAGCCATTTTTTTATCCCAAGGAATATTCTAATAAATTTTTGTTCTTAAGGAATGTAGTTCATCCAATAGTTGCGTTTGTGTCATTGGATGAACATTTACGTCATTTTGTGCATTTCAAGGCTTATTCTATTCACTTTTCGTTCTTAAGGAATGTAGTTCATCCAATAGGTGTGTTTGTGTCTTTGGATGATCATTTATGTCTTTTTGTGCATCCCAAGGCTTATACTAATCACTTTTCATTCTTATTCAATGTAGTTCATCCAATAAGTGCATTTGTGTCATTGGATGAACATTTACGTCTTTTTGTGATACCAAAGGTTTATTCTAATCACTTTTCCTTCTTAAGGAAAGTAGTTCATCCAATAAGTGCATTTCTTTCATTGGATGAACATTTACGTCATTTTGTGCATCCCAAGGCTTATTCTCATCCCGATTCATTCTTAAGGAATGTAGTTCATCGAATAAGTGCGTTTGTGACATTGGATGAACATTTACGTGATTTTGTGCATCCCAAGGCTTATTCTAATCACTTTTCATTCTTAAAAAATGTAGTTAATCCGATTTGTGCGTTTGTGTCATTAATTTAGCATTTACGTCATATTGTGCATTTCAATGCATATTGTAATCACTTTTCATTCTTAAGGAATGTTGTTCATCCAATAAGTGCATTTGTGTCATTGGATGAACATTTACAACATTTTGAGGATCCCATGGCTTATTCTAATCACTTTTTGTTCTTAAGGAATGTAGTTCATCCAATAAGTGTGTTTGTGTCGTTAACTTAACATTTCCGTCATTTTGTTCATCCCAAGGCTTATTCTTATCACTTTTCGTTCTTAAGGAATTCATCCAATAAGTGCGTTTGTGTCATTGGATGAACATTTACGTCATTTCATGCATCCCAAGACTTTTTCTGATCACTTTTCGTTCTTAAGGAATGTATTTCATCCAATAACTGCGTTTGTGTCATAGGATAAACATTTATGTCATTTTGAGCATCCCAAGGCATATATCAATGACTTTTCGTTATTAAGGAATGTAGTTCATCCAAAAAGTGCATTTGTGTCATTGGATGAACATTTACGTCATTTTGTGCATCCCAATGCTTATTCTAATCACTTTTCGTTCTTCAGGAATGTAGTTCATCCAATAAGTGTGTTTGTGTCATTAACTTAACATTTACGTCATTTTGTGCATCCCAAGGCTTATTCTTATCACTTTTCGTTCTTAAAGAATATAGTTTATCAATTATTTCGTTTGTGTCATCGGATGAACGTTTACGTCATTTTGTGCTCCCCAAGGCTTTTTCTAATCACTTTTCGTTATTAAGTAATGTAGTTCATCCAGTAAGTGTGTTTGTGTCATTTGATGAACATTTAGGTCATTTTGTGCATCCCAAGGCTTATTCTAATCTCTTTTCGTTCTTAAGGAATGAAGTTCATCCAATAAGTGCATTTTTGTCATTGGATGAACATTTACGTCATTTTGTGCATCCCAAGGCTTATTCTAATCAATTTTCGTTCTTCAGGAATGTAGTTCATCCAATAAGTGTGTTTGTGTTATTGGATGAACATTTATGCCTTTTTATTCATCCGACATCTTATTCTTATCAATTTTCGTTCTTAAGGAATATACTTCATCCCATAAGTGCGTTTGTGTCATTAATTTTAACAATTACGTCATTTTGTGCATCCTAAGGCTTATCCTTATCACTTTTCTTTTTTTAGGAATGTATTTCATCCAATAAGTGCATTTGTGTTATTGGATGACCATTTACATCATTTTGTGCATCCCAAGGCTTATTCTAACCACTTTTCGTTCTTTAGGAATGTAGTTCATCCAAAAAGTGGGTTTGTTTCATTGGATGAACATTTACGTCATTTTGTGCATCCCAAGGCTTATTCTGATCACTTTTTGTTCTTAAGGAATGTAGTTGATCCAATAAATACGTTTGTGTCATTGGATGAACATTTACGTCATTTTGTGCATCCCAAGGGTTACTCTAATCACTTTTCGTTCTGAACGAGTGTAGTTCATCCAATAACTGCGATTGTGTCATTGGATGAACATTTACGTCTTTTTGTAATTCCTAAGGCTTACTCTAATCACATTCGTTCTTAAGAAATGTAATTCATCCAATAAGTGTATTTCTGTCATTGGATGAACATTTACGTCATTTTGTGCATCGCAAGGCTTATTCTAATCACTTTTCGTTCTTAAGGAATGTAGTTCATCCAATAAGTGCATTTTTGTCATTGGATGAACATTTACGTCATTTTGTGCATCCCGAGGCTTATTCTAATCGCTTTTCGTTCTTAAGGAAGGTAGTTCATCCAATAAGTGGGTTTGTGTCATTGGATGAACATTGACGTCATTTCGTGCATCCCAAGGCTTATTCTAATCACTTTTCGTTCTTAAGGAATGTTGTTAATCCAATAAATGCGTTTGTGTCATTGGATGAACATTTAGGTCTTTTTATGCATCACAAAGCTTATTCTAATTACTTTTCCTTCTTAAGGAATGAAGTTCATCCAACATGTGCGTTTGTGTCATTAGATAAACATATACGTCATTTTGTGCATCCCAAGGCTTATTCTAATCACTTTTTGTTCTTAAGGAATGTAGGTCATCCAATAAATGCGTTTGTGTCATTGCATAAACATTTACATCATTTTGGGCATCCCAAGGCTTATTCGAATCACTTTTCCTTCTTTGGGAATGTAGTTCATCCCATAAGGGTGTTAGTGTCATTGGATGAACATTTATGCCTTTTTATTCATCCCACATCTTATTCTTATAAATTTTCATTCTTAAGGAATATACTTCATCCCATAACTGCGTTTGTGTCATTAATTTTAACAATTACGTCATTTTGTGCATCCCAAGGCTTATCCTTATCACTTTTCTTTCTTTAGGAATGTATTTCGTCCAATAAGTGCATTTGTGTCATTGGATGAACATTAACGTCATTTGTTGCATCCCAAGGCTTAATCTAACTACTTTTCGTTCTGAACGAATGTAGTTCATCCAATCACTGCGATTGTGTCATTGGATGAACATTTAAGTCTTTTTGTAATTCCTAAGGCTTATTCTAATCACATTCGTACTTAAGGAATGTAGTTGATCCAATAAATGCATTTGTGTCATTGGATGAACATTTACGTCATTTTGTGCATCCCAAGGCTTACTCTAATCACTATTCGTTCTGAACGAATGTAGTTCATCCAATAACTGCGATTGTGTCATTGGATGAACATTTACGTCTTTTTGTAATTCCTAAGGCTTATTCTAATCACATTCGTTCTTAAGAAATGTAATTCATCCAATAAGTGCATTTCTGTCATTGGATGAACATTTACGTCATTTTGTGCATCCCAAGGCTTACTCTAATCACTTTTCGTTCTTAAGGAATCTAGTTCATCCAATAAGTGCATTTTTGTCATTGGATGAACATTTACGTTATTTTGTGCATCCAAAGGTTTATTCTAATCACCTTTAGTTCTTAACGAATATAGTTCATCCAATAAGTGTATTTGTGTCATTGGATGAACATTTATGTCTTTTTGTTCATCCCACAGCTTATTCTAATCAATTTTCGTTCTTAAGGAATATACTTCATCCCATAACTGCATTTGTGTCATTAATTTTAACATTTACGTCATTTTGTGCATCCCAAGGCTTATCCTAATCACTTTTCATTCTTTAGGAATGTATTTCATCCAATAAGTGCATTTGTGTCATTGGATCAACATTTACGCCATTTTGTGCGTCCCAAGGTTTATTCTAATCACTTTTCGTTCTTAAGGAAGGTAGTTCATCCAATAAGTGGGTTTGTGTCATTGGATGAACATTTACGTCATTTTGTGCATCCCAAGGCTTATTCTAACCACTTTTCGTTCTTAAGGAATGTAGTTCATCCAATAAGTGCATTTTTGTCATTGGATGAACATTTACGTCATTTTGTGCATCCCAAGGTTTATTCTAATCACCTTTAGTTCTTAACGAATATAGTTCATCCAATAAGTGTATTTGTGTCATTGGATGAACATTTATGTCTTTTTGTTCATCCCACAGCTTATTCTAATCAATTTTCATTCTTAAGGAATATACTTCATCCCATAACTGCGTTTGTGTCATCAATTTTAACATTTACGTCATTTTGTGCATCCCAAGGCTTATCCTAATCACTTTTCGTTCCTAAGGAATGTCATTCATCCAATAAGTGCATTTCTGTCATTGGATGAACATTTACATCATTTTGTGCATCCTAAGGCTTATTCTAATCACTTTTCGTTCTTAAGGAATGTAGTTAATCCAATAAGTGCGTTTGTGTCGTTAATTTAACATTTACGTAATTTTGTGCATCCCATAGCTTATTCTAATCACTTTTTCTTTCTTAAAGAATGTAGTTCATCCAATAAGTGCGTTTGTGTCATTGGTTGAAAATTTACGTCATTTTGTGCATCCCAAGGCTTATTCTAATAACTTTTAGTTCTTAAGGAATGTAGTTCATCCAATAAGTGCTTTTGTGTGATTAATTTAACATTTACGTCATTTTGTGCATCCCAAGGCTTATTCTAAACACTTGTCGTTGTTAAGGAATGTAGTTCTTTCAATAAGTGCGTTTGTGTCATTGGATGAACATTTATGTAACATCCTCTAAATTTATTATTTAAAATAATTAAGAGTTTCAAATATATATATATATATATATATTTCATTATTAATTTAGGTGTGATAATTATTTTCCTTGATCGACTTATTGTAGTTGATAAAATTATTAGTAAGAATTATTTGCCTTGTGTGTTAATTATATTTATATATATATATATATATATATATATAATTATGTTTTTTAGTACAAGAATTAAGCTAAGGGTTTGTGGCTAGGTGTGACCCAAACCATAAATAAATAAATTTGGACTTGGAGTTGGTGGCTTAATTTTTGTATGATCAAGGTTAAGAAAAAAATAAATAAATAAATAAAATAATATTTTCTCCCTTCTATTCTTTATTTGGGCCCAACACTATCTATCCAATAATCTCCACTTTAAATTTTCCCTAAAGTCCACAATATTTCCATACTAAGTAATAGTAAGCAGAAAAAAAATACCGAAACCCTAGCCGTCATCTCCTTCGTGCAGCAAACTTTTCGTGTGAACAACTTCGTGGGGGCTTAGAGATTTGTACTAGGAAGAAAAGCGGCCAAGGTAAGGGCTTTTCGCCACACAAATTTGAGTTAGACCATTAGTTGGATGACATGGAACTAATAATTGTAATTGCTTACTTTTGAAAGAAATAAATGTAGACTAATAAAATAAAATAATGGAATGTGAAATCCTTTACGTTGAGTTCGATATGTAATGTATGTATTTTTAAGAAGTAAAATATGAATTTTAATATTTTATGTGATAAACTTTTAATATTTATGATGGATATGAAGCGAAATATGATTTTTCTTAGGTTATATATATGATAAAGTTTTGATATTGATGATGTGTTATGAGTTGGAGTTAGATGTTTCTTGTTATATATAAAGTTTTAATCTTTATGGTGTAAATGAAGTCAAGTCCCGATTTTTATGGGTACGTGGTGAAAATTATTATTTAATGATTATTTGTCTATGAATATATGATTCTAATGATAAGGATGTGTGATATGTGATCTTTGTGATGTGAATAAGATGATGGTTTTAAAAAGGGTGATTTTTTTTGAATGCATATGACATGATTCTTAGTGGGCTGTGTGCGAGTATAATTGTGATAATATATGGTCATGTCATGGCATATGCATCTTCGTGGGAGTTGCCTTAGTGGCAGGTTTATTTTCCCCATTGGTATGGGTGATCTTTCTGTGTGGAAGTTGCCTTAGTGGCAGGTTTATATCCGGATCATATAGTTTTAAGAGCATGCATTACACATATTTTTTTTTATATACAAATTGCCGTTTGCGCATTTTTTTTCTTTTGAATTAGAAGTTTTTACCTTTATATGTTTTGTGTTATTCTTCTATATGTTTAGCTTTGGTTTGATGTGGATGATGGAAAAAATTGACCCTTACAACAACATTTTAGGTACTAATGAGTTCGAGGAGATTCAAGAGTAATTTATGAGTATTAACGTGCGGCGAACGTGGGGTAAAAATGGGGTTTTCACGACAATTTTGTAATAATAAGTATTGCGGCAACATTTCTATGTTTATTTTTTTTTTAATTTTTGTCACTAAACTTTTAAATGCATTCGAATTCTATAAATACGGAAGTGGATTTTTGCTTCCATTAGGAATAATTGATTTTTCCTTTATTTTAGCTTGAATAAACCTTTTTTTATAATATTAAATAAATGTGATTGTTACTAATTATTTAAAAGCATAAATGTGATTGCTACTAATTATTTAAAAGTATAAATGTAGATATTCTTACGAAAAAAAAATTATTGTAAATTTTTCTAAGAGTATTTTTTTTTAGTAACGTTTTGGACCAAAAATCTGGGGCATTACATTATGGTATCAGAGCAATAATCCTCGGAAAATTTTTGGGGGGACGATTATGTATGACGCATGCCATGATTTCTGTGTGATGTTTGACCTTGGTATATTTTATTCTATGATTTATTACTAATTTGGTTATATATATTCATATAGGGAAAATTTACATTTTGCATTGATTATTTGGTCTCTTTTAATACTGATTCATTTTTTTTCTTTCTTCTCAAAAATAGAAATTTTCCTTCAATTAATTGCAATTATGATATGCCTTAAATTCTTAATCCTATGATTTGAAATAGTTTTAATTTGATTCAATTCAATAATTAATTACGATTTTAAGATGGTATAAATTATGAATTTATTGCATTATAATTTGAAATTATCTCGATTTAATTTGATTCAATGCAATAATTGCTTTTAATTTTATGACGTTGTGAATTTACTCTCGTGATTGAATTTTTAATAATTGTTGTTTGAATGTTATGAATTTACTCTCGTGATTCGAATATTTTTTTTTATAATTGTCGTTTGTATGTTATGAATTTATTATTCGTGAATTAATGACGTTATGAATTTAATATTATGATGTTATCAATTTACTCTCGTGATTTAAATTTTTTTTAATTATTGTTGGTATGTTATGAATTTATTACGTTATGAATTTAATATTATGGTGTTATGAATTTACTACTCCTGATTTGAATTTTAATAATTGTTTGTATGTTATGGATTTAATAGTCGTGATTTAATGACATTATGACATTATGAATGTACTATTATGACATTATCAATTACTTGAAACTGATTGATGTTTTTTTTTAAAAACTATAAATGATTAGTTGTTATTTTATTATACAGTGAAATTATTATGTAATAAATTAGATTGATTTGATTTGAAAACGGCATTTAATTGGTCTCCACCATAATTATGAAATTAATTAGGCCAATTGAATTTATAATGATTATGAATGTTCCTTAATTACTTAATTTTGTGTTATGATCTAAAATTTTGTAATAAAGACAATGTGGTAAATCTCTAACTGGTATAAAATTGTATGATTCCCACAATATAAGTGAAGGGTAACACCATAAAAAGTTGTATTAGTGGAATTCTGGCTAAGGAAAGACTTGGTTATTAAGTGGTCCATTGACCCACCTCTCTTTCCTAGGAACTCCACTAGTACACGAGTTATCGTGTGACCTAAAGCTATTGTCCCCATAATAGAAGGGAAGGGTAATACCGTAAACAGTTGTAGTAGTGGGATTCTGGCTAAGGAAAGACTTGGTTATTAAGTCGTCCGTAGACCCACCTCTCTTTATTGGGAACCCCCCTAGTACACAATTTATTGTGTGACCCGAACCTACTATATAGTCGTGAATAAAATATTCCTTACGACCCTAAGGCTACAATGAGATCGTAGTGTCATCCTGATTAGATAATTTGTAGGAAGTATGGCTCGTCGCGCGAATCGACCAATGCCCCAGGGAGAAAGTGACATGACTGAAGCAATCCAAGCCATGAATGCAATGGCTGCCGCAATGGCCCAACAAGCTGCAGTTCAAGCTCAATAGGCTGCAGACCAGGCTCAACGTAATGCACAGAGGGACCTGAGGGAGGAAGCAGCTATGGCAACAAGAGGACTGACTGAATTCCTTAGGCAAGATCCGCCAAAATTTAAAGGGGAGCATGACCTTGACAAGGCCGACCTCTGGCTGTAGGAGATCGAGAAGATCCTTGAGATCCTTCACTACCCAAATGACACGAAGGTGGAGTATGCCACCTATTTGTTGATTGGTGAAGCTGAAAACTGGTGGCGAGGGGCGAGGCAAATGATGGAAGGAAATCACGAAGTGGTGACCTGAGAAGTTTTCAAGAGAAAGTTCTTGGAAAAATATTTTCCGAAGAGTGCTAGGGCTGAGAAGGAGGCCCCATTCCTGAGACTATATCAGGGAAGTCTCACAGTGTCCGAGAATGCAGCAATGTTGGAGTCCCTAGCAAAACATTTTCGCTACTTTCGTAACCAAATGGATGAAGAGTACATGTGTGAGAGGTTTGAAAGCGGGCTCAGATATGAAATTAAGGAGTCTGTCGGACCTCTAGAGGTACGTCAGTATCAGGTGCTGGTGGAGAAGTGCAAAAAGGTGGAGATCATGAAACGGGGCCGCCTGAACAGAGGTGCTATTGGGGGACCAACGAGACATCAGGTAGGAAATCAAACACAACCTTACCATTTAATTATAGGGTTCTATCTATAAATATTACTTTCAAACAGGGAAACGGTGACCAACAAAACAAAGGCAGTCAGTTCCAACAGAAAAAGCCATATGCCCGCCCACAGGGGACTACTGGAGATCGACCGGGACCCCAAAACAGGGGAGATCAGAGGCATCAGAATCCAACACAAAACCAGGCGCATATTGTTCGATGCTATCACTGTGGACAGGACGGACATAGGCTGGCTGAGTGTCCAAAAAGCACCAGGATATGTTATGCTTGTCAGAAACTAGGTCATATGGCAAAAGATTGTCCAGAGAAGGATAATGTCAACAACAAGGATGTGGCACGCCCTACTGCTCGAGGACGTGTTTATCACATTAGAGGAGAAGAAACACCATCTTCCATAGAACTTATCCATGGTGAGTGTTTTATTGCTGGAAAAATACTTTCTGTGATATATGATTCTGGGGCAACACACTCTTTCATTTCATTAGATTGGGTGGAATCGCTCCAACTAGATGTCACTACCTTACCATTTGATCTAATGGTTACCCTTCCCTCTGCTGAACCAGTAAAATGTAATTTGGCGTGTTTGCAATGCTCGCTGACTGTGTTTAAAATGAATTTTAAGATCGGTTTAATTTGTATTCCTCTGAAACATCTTGGAGTAATTTTGGGAATAGATTGGTTGTCTAGCAACTACATCATGTTAGACTGTGCCCGACGGAACGTCATATTTCCAGATCACGATATTTCGAAGTTTCTTTCAGCCAACATATAAAGTTTTAAAGTTATGAGTTGGAGTTAGAAGTTTCTTGTTATATATAAAGTTTTAATCTTTATGGTGTAAATGAAGTCAAGTCCCGATTTTTATGCGTACGTGGTGAAAATTATTATTTAATGATTATTTGTCTATGAATATATGATTCTAATGATAAGGATGTGTGATATGTGATCTTTGTGATGTGAATAAGATGATGGTTTTAAAAAGGGTGATTTTTTTTGAATCCATATGACATGATTCTTAGTGGGCTGTGTGCGAGTATAATTGTGATAATATATGGTCATGTCATGGCATATGCATCTTCGTGGGAGTTGCCTTAGTGGCAGGTTTATTTTCCCCATTGGTATGGGTGATCTTTCTGTGTGGAAGTTGCCTTAGTGGCAGGTTTATATCCGGATCATATAGTTTTAAGAGCATGCATTACACATATTTTTTTTATATACGAATTGCCGTTTGCGCAATTTTTTCTAATAAATTAGAAGTTTTTACCTTTATATGTTTTGTGTTATTCTTCTATATGTTTAGCTTTGGTTTGATGTGGATGATGGAAAAAATTGACCCTTACAACAACATTTTAGGTAATAATGAGTTCGAGGAGATTCAAGAGTAATTGATGAGTATTAACGTGCACCGAACGTGGGGTAAAAATAGGGTTTTCACGACAATTTTGTAATAATAAGTATTGCGGCAACATTTCTATGTTTATTTATTTTTTAAATTTTTGTCACTAAACTTTTAAATGCATTCGAATTCTATAAATATGAAATGGATTTTTGCTTCCGTTAGGAATAATTGATTTTTCCTTTATTTTAGCTTGAATAAACCTTTTTTTATAATATTAAATAAATGTGATTGTTACTAATTATTTAAAAGCATAAATGTGATTGTTACTAATTATTTAAAAGTATAAATGTAGATATTCTTACCAAAAAAAAAATTATTGTCAATTTTTCTAAAAGTATTGTTTTTAGTAACGTTTTGGACCAAAAATCTGGGGCGTTACAATTTATTTCCTTATGTGCATCCCAAGACTTATTCTAATCACTTTTCGTTCTAAAGGAATATAGTTAATCCTATAGGTGCGTTTGTGTCATTGGATGAGCATTTAAGTCTTTTTTGCATCCCAAGGCTAATTCTAATCACTTTTCGTTCTTAAGGAATGTAGTTCATCCAATAAGTGGGTTTATGTCAATGGATGAACATTTACGTCATTTCGTGCATCCCAAGGCTTATTCTAATCACTTTTCGTTCTTTAGGAATTTTGTGGATCCAATAAATGCGTTTGTGTCATTGGATGAACATTTACGTCTTTTTGTGCATTCCAAAGCTTATTCTAATTACTTTTCTTTCTTAAGGAATGAAGTTCATCCAATATGTGCATTTGTGTCATTGGATAAACATTTACGTCATTTTGTGCATCCCAAGGCATATGTTAATCACTTTTCGTTCTTAAGGAATGTAGTTAATCCAATATGTGCGTTTGTGTCATTGGATAAACATTTACGTCATTTTGTGCATCCCAAGGCATATGTTAATCACTTTTCGTTCTTAAGGAATGTAGTTAATCCAATATGTGCGTTTGTGTCATTGGATAAACATTTACGTCATTTTGTGCATCCCAAGGCTTATGTTAATCACTTTTCGTTCTAAAGGAATGTAGTTCATCCAATAAGTGTGTTTGTGTCATTGGATGAACATTTATGTCTTTTTGTGCATCCCAATGCCCATTCTAATCAATTTTCTTTCTTAAGGAATGTAATTCATCCAATAAGTGCATTTGTGTCATTGGATGAACATTTACGTCATTTTATGCATCCCATGGCTTATCCTAATCACTTTTTGTTCTTAAGGAATGTAGTTCATCCAATAGGTGTGTTTGTGTCATTAGATGAACATGTATGTCTTTTTGTGCACCCCAAGGCTTTTTCTAATCACTTTTCGTTCTAAAGAAATGTAGTTCATCCAATAGGTGTGTTTGTGTGATTGGATGAACATTCATGTCTTTTTGTGCATCCCATGGCTTATTCTAATCACTTTTTCTTCCTTAAGGAATGTAGTTCATCCAATAAGTGCGTTTGTGTCATTGGTTGAACATTTACGTTATTTTGTGCATCCCAAAGCTTATTCTAATGACTTTAAGTTCTTAAGGAATGTAGTTCATCCAATAAGTGCTTTTGTGTGATTAATTTAACATTTACGTCATTTTGTGCATCCCAAGACTTATTCTAAACACTTATCGTTCTTAATGAATGTAGTTCTTTCAATAAGTGCGTTTGTGTCATTGGATGAACATTTACTTCATTTTGTGCATCCCAAGGCTGATTCTAATCACTTTTCGTTCTTAAGGAATGTTGTAGATCCAATAAATGCGTTTGTGTCATTGGATGAATATTTACGTCTTTTTGTGCATCCCAAAGCTTATTCTAATTACTTTTCGTTCTTAAGGAATGAGGTTCATCCAATATGTGCGTTTGTGTCATTGGATAAACATTTACCTCATTTTGTGCATCCCAAGGCTTATGTTAACCACTTTTCGTTCTTAAGGAATGTAGTTAATCCAATATGTGCGTTTGTGTCATTGGATGAACATTTACGTCTTTTTGTGATTCAGAAGGATTATTCTAAACATTTCTCGTTTTAAAGAATGTAATTGATCCAATAAGTGCATTTCTGTCATTGGATGAACATTTACATCATTTTGTGCATCCTCAGGCTTATTCTAATCACTATTCGTTCTTAAGGAATGTAGTTAACCCAATAAGTGCGTTTGTGTCATTAATTTCACATTTACGTCATTTTGTGCATCCCATGGCGTATTCTAATCACTTTTTGTTCTTAACGATTGTAGTTCGTCCAATAAGTGCGTTTGTGTCATTCGATGAACATTTCGTCATTTTATGCATCCCAAGGCTTATTCTAATCACTTTTCATTCTTAACGAATGTAGTTCATCCAATAGATGTGTTTGTGTCATTGGATGAACATTTATGCCTTTTTGTGCACCCCAAGGCTTTTTCTAATCACTTTTCGTTCTTAAGGAATGTAGTTCATCCAATAGGTGTGTTTGTGTCATTGGATGAACATTTATGTCTTTTTGTGCATCCCAAGGCTTATTATAATCACTTTTCATTCTTAAGGAATGTAGTTCATCCAATAAATGCATTTGTGTCATTGGATGAACATTTACGTTATTTTGTGCATCCGAAGGCTTATTCTAATCAGTATTCGTTCTTAAAGAATGTAGTTCATCCAATAAGTGCGTTTGTGTCATTGGTTGAACATTTACGTCATTTTGTGCATCCCAAGGCTTATTCTAATAACTTTTTCTTTCTTAAGGAATGTAGTTTATCCAATAAGTGCGTTTGTGTCATTGGTTGAACATTTACGTCATTTTGTGCATCCCAAGGCTTATTCTAATAACTTTTAGTTCTTAAGGAATGTAGTTCATCCAATAAGTGCTTTTGTATGATTGATTTAACATTTACGTCATTTTGTGCATCCCAAGGCTTATTCTAAACACTTGTCGTTTTTAAGGAATGTATTTCCTTCAATAAGTGTGTTTGTGTCGTTGGATGAACATTTACTTCCTTATGTGCATCCCAAGACTTATTTCAATCACTTTTCGTTCTTAAGGAATGTAGTTCATCCAATAAGTGCGTTTGTTTCATTGGACGTACATTTACGTCATTTTGTGCATCCCAAGGCTTATTCTAATCACTTTTCGTTCTTAAGGAATGTTGTTGATCCAATAAATGCGTTTGTGTCAATGGATGAACATTTACGTCTTTTTGTGCTTCCCAAAGCTTATTCTAATTACTTTTCGTTCTTAAGGAATGTAATTAATCCAATATGTGCGTTTGTGTCATTGGATGAACATTTATTTCTCTTTGTGCAACCCAAGACTTATTCTAATCACTTTTTGTTCTTATAGAATGTAGGTCATCCAATAAATGCGTTTGTGTCATTGCATAAACATTTACGTCATTTTGGGCATCCCAAGGCTTATTCTAATCACTTTTCATTCTTAAGGAATGTAATTCATCCAATAAGTGCATTTGTGTCATTAGATGAATATTTATGTCATTTTGTGCATCCCAATGCTTACTCTAATCACTTTTCGTTCTGAAGGAATGTAGTTCATCCAATAACTGCGTTTGTGTCATTGCATGAACATTTACGTCTTTTTGTGATTCCCAAGGATTATTCTAATCATTTCTCGTTCTTAAGGAATGTAATTGATCCAATAAGTGCATATCTGTCATTAGATGAACATTTACATCATTTTGTGCATCCTAAGGCTTATTCTAATCACTTTTCGTTCTTAAGGAATGTAGTTAACCCAATAAGTGCGTTTGTGTCATTAATTTAACATTTACGTCATTTTGTGCATCCCATGGCATATTCTAATCACTTTTTTTTCTTAAGGAATGTAGTTTATCTAATAAGTGCATTTGTGTCATTGGATGAACATTTACGTCATTTTATGCATCCCAAGGCTTATTCTAATCACTTTTCATTCTTAATGAATGTAGTTCATCCAATAGGTGTATTTGTGTCATTGGATGAACATTTATGCCTTTTTGTGCATCCCAAGGCTTATTCTAATCACTTTTCATTCTTAAGGAATGTAGTTCATCCAATAAGTGCGTTTGTCTCAGTAATTTAACATTTATGTATTTTTGTGCATCCCAAGGCTTATTCTAACCACTTTTCGTTCTTAAGGAATGTAGTTCATCCAAAAAGTGGGTTTGTGTCATTGGATGAACATTTACGTCATTTTGTGCATCCCAAGGCTGATTTGATCACATTTTGTTCTTAAGCAATGTAGTTGATCCAATAAATGCGTTCGTGTCATTGGATGAACATTTACGTCATTTTGTGTCATTAACTTAACATTTACGTCATTTTGTGCATCCCATGGCATATTCTAATCACTTTTTGTTCTTAAGGAATGTAGTTTATCCAATAAGTGCATTTGTGTCATTGGATGAACATTTACGTCATTTTATGCATCCCAAAGCTTATTCTAATCACTTTTCATTCTTAATGAATGTAGTTCATCCAATAGGTGTATTTGTGTCATTGGATGAACATTTATGCCTTTTTGTGCATCCCAAGGCTTATTCTAATCACTTTTCATTCTTAAGGAATGTAGTTCATCCAATAAGTGCGTTTGTCTCAGTAATTTAACATTTATGTATTTTTGTGCATCCCAAGGCTTATTCTAACCACTTTTCGTTCTAAAGGAATGTAGTTCATCCAAAAAGTGGGTTTGTGTCATTGGATGAACATTTACGTCATTTTGTGCATCCCAAGGCTGATTCTGATCACATTTTGTTCTTAAGGAATGTAGTTGATCCAATAAATGCGTTTGTGTCATTGGATGAACATTTACGTCATTTTGTGTCATTAATTTAACATTTACGTCATTTTGTGCATCCCATGGCATATTCTAATCACTTTTTGTTCTTAAGGAATGTAGTTTATCCAATAAGTGCATTTGTGTCATTGGATGAACATTTACGTCATTTTATGCATCCCAAGGCTTATTCTAATCACTTTTCATTCTTAATGAATGTAGTTCATCCAATAGGTGTATTTGTGTCATTGGATGATCATTTATGCCTTTTTGTGCATCCCAAGGCTTATTCTAATCACTTTTCATTCTTAAGGAATGTAGTTCACCCAATAAGTGCGTTTGTCTCAGTAATTTAACATTTATGTATTTTTGTGCATCCCAAGGCTTATTCTAACCACTTTTCGTTCTTAAGGAATGTAGTTCATCCAAAAAGTGGGTTTGTGTCATTGGATGAACATTTACGTCATTTTGTGCATCCCAAGGCTGATTCTGATCACATTTTGTTCTTAAGGAATGTAGTTGATCCAATAAATGCGTTTGTGTCCTTGGATGAACATTTACGTCATTTTGTGCATCCGAAGGCTTATTCTAATCACTATTCGTTCTTAAGGAATGTAGTTCATCCTATAAGTGTGTTTGTGTCATTAATTTTGATATTTACGTAATTCTGTGCATCCCATAGCTTATTCTAATCACTTTTTGTTTCTTAAGGAATATAGTTCATCCAATAAGTGCGTTTGTGTCATTGGTTGAACATTTACGTCGTTTTGTGCATCCCAAGGCTTATTCTAATAACTTTTAGTTCTTATGGAATGTAGTTCATCCAATAAATGCTTTTGTGTGATTAATTTAACATTGACGACAGTTTGTGCATCCCAAGGCTTATTCTAAACACTTGTCGTTCTTAAAGAATGTATTTCTTTAAATAAGTGTGTTTGTGTCGTTTGATGGACATTTACTTCCTTATGTGCATCCCAAGACTTATTTTAATCACTTTTCGTTCTTAAGGAATATAGTTAATCCTATAGGTGCGTTTGTGTCATTAGATGAACATTTACTTCATTTTGTGCATCCGAAGGGTTATTCTAATCACTTTTCTTAAGTAAGGAATGTAGTTCATCCAATAAGTGCGTTTGTATCACTCGATGAGCATTTACGTCTTTTTTGCATCCCAAGGCTTATTCTTATCACTTTTCATTCTTAAGGAATGTAGTTCATCCAATAAGTGCGTTTGTTTCATTGGACGAACATTTACGTCATTTTGTGCATCCCAAGGCTTGTTCTAATCACTTTTCGTTCTTAAGGAATGTTGTTGATCCAATAAATGCGTTTGTGTCATTGGATGAACATTTACGTCTTTTTGTGCATCCCAAGGCTTATTCTAATTACTTTTCGTTCTTAAGGAATGTAGTTCATCCAATATGTGCGTTTGTGTCGTTGGATAAACATTTACGTCATTTTGTGCATCCCAAGGCTTATGTTAATCACTTTTCGTTCTTAAGGAATGTAGTTAATCCAATATGTGCGTTTGTGTCATTGGATGAACATTTCTTTCTTTTTGTGCATCCCAAGGCTTAACCTAATCACTTTTTGTTCTTATGGAATGTAGGTCATCCAATAAATGCGTTTGTGTCATTGCATAAACATTTACGTCATTTTGGGCATCCCAAGGCTTATTCGAATCACTTTTCGTTCTTAAGGAATGTAGTTCATCCAATAAGTGTGTTTGTGTCATTGGATGAACATTTATGTCTTTTTATGCATCCCAATGCTTATTCTAATCAATTTTCGTTCTTAAGGAATGTAATTCATCCAATAATTGCGTTTGTGTCATTGGATGAACATTTAGGTCTTTTTCTGATTCCCACGGATTATTCTAATCATTTCTCATTCTTAAGGAATGTAATTGATTCAATAAGTGCATTTCTGTTATTGGATGAACATTTACGTCATTTTGTGCATCCCAAGGCTTATGTTAATCACTTTTCGTTCTTAAGGAATATAGTTAATCCAATATGTGCGTTTGTGTCAGATATTTAACATTTACGTCATTTTATGCATCCCAAGGCTTATTCTAATCACTTTTCATTCTTAAGGAATGTAGTTCATCCAATAAGTGCGTTTGTGTCATTGGATGAACATTTATGGCTTTTTGTGCACCCCAAGGCTTTTTCTAATCACTTTTCGTTCTTAAGGAATGTAGTTCATCCAGTAGGTGTGTTTGCGTCATTGGATCAACATTTATGTCTTTTTGGGCATCCCAAGGGTTATTCTAATCACTTTTAATTCTTAAGGAATGTAGTTCATCCAATAAATGCGTTTGTGTCATTAATTTTGACATTTACGTAATTTTGTGCATCCCATCGCTTATTCTAATAACTTTTAGTTCTTAAGGTACGTAATTCATCCCATAAGTGCTTTTGTGTGATTAATTTAACATTTACGTCATTTTGTGCATCCCAAGGCTTATTCTAAACACTAGTCGTTCTTAAGGAATGTATTTCATTCAATAAGTGTGTTTGTGTCGTTGGATGAACATTTACTTCCTTATGTGCATCCCAAGACTTATTCTAATTACTTTTCGTTCTTAAGGAATATAGTTAATCCTATTGGTACGTTTGTGTCATTAGATGAACATCTACGTCATTTTGTGCATCCCAAGGCTTATTCTAATCACTTTTCTTAAGTAAGGAATGTAGTTCATCCAATAAGTGCGTTTGTGTCATTGGATGAGCATTTACGTCTTTTTTGCATCCCAAGGCTTATTCTAATCACTTTTCATTCTTAAGGAATGTAGTTCATCCAATAAGTAGGTTTGTGTCATTGGACGAACATTTACGTCATTTTGTGCATCCCAAGGCTTATTGTACTCACTTTTCGTTCTTAAGGAATGTTGTTGATCCAATAAATGTGTTTGTGTCATTGCATAAACATTTACGTTATTTTGGACATCCCAAGGCTTGTTCGAATCACTTTTCGTTCTTAGGGAATGTAGTTCATCCAATAAGTGTGTTTGTGTCATTGGATGAACATTTATTTCTTTTTATGCATCCCAATGCTCATTCTAATCAATTTTCGTTCATAAGGTAGTTCATCCAATAACTGCGTTTGTGTCATCGGATAATCATTTACATCTTTTTCTGCATCCGAAGGCTTATTTTAATCACATTTCGTTCTTAAAGAATGTAATTCATCCAATAAGTGTGTTTGTATCATTGGATAAACATTTACGTTATTTTGTGCATCCCAAGGCTTATATTAATCACTTTTCGTTCTTAAGAAATGCAGTTCATCCAATAAGTGAGTTTGTGTCATTGGATGAACATTTACGTCATTTTGTTCATCTAAAGGCTTATTCTGATCACTTTTCGTTCATAAGGAAAGTAGTCCATTCAAAAAGTTCGTTTGTGTCATTCGATGAACATTTACGTCATTTTGTGCATCCCAAGGCTTATTCTAATCAATTTTCATTCTTCAGGAATGTAGTTCATCCAACAAGTGCATTTGTGTTATTCATTTAACATTTACATCCTTTTTTGCATTCCAATCACTTTTTGTTCTTAAGGAACGTAGTTAATCCAATATGTGCGTTTGAGTCATTCATTTAACATCTACGTCATTTTGTGCTTCCCAAGGCTTATTCTAATCAATTTTCATTAAGGAATGTAATTCTTCCAATAAAGACGTTTGTGTCATCGGATGAACATTTACGTCATTTTGTGCATCACAATGCTTATTCTAATTATTTTTCGTTTTTAAGGAATGTATTTCTTCCAATGAGTGCGTTTGTGTCATTGAATTAACATTTACATCTTTTTGTGCATCCCAAAGCTTATTCTAATTAATTTTCGTTCTTAAGGAATGTTGTTCATCCAATAAGTGCGTTTGTGTCATTGGACAAACATTTACGTCATTTTGTGCATCCTAAGGCTTATATTAATCACTTTTCGTTCTTAAGGAATGTAGTTCATCCAATAAGTGCATTTCTGTCATTGGATGAACATTTACGTCATTTTGTGCATCCCAAGACTTGTTCTAATCACTATTCGTTCTTAACGAATATAGTTCTTTAAATAAGTGCATTTGTGTGATTAATTTAACATTTACGTCATTTTGTGCATCCCATGGCTTATTCTAATCACTTTTTCTTTCTTAAGGAATAAAGTTCATCCAATAAGTGCATTTGGGTGAATAATTTAACATTTACATCATTTTGTGCATCACAAGGCTTATTCTAATCTCTTGCCGTTCTTAAAGAATATAGTTCTTCCAATAAGTGCGTTTGTGACATTGGATGAAAATTTAAGTCATTTTGTGCATCCTAAGGCTTATTCTAATCACATGTCGTTCTTAAGGAATGTAGTTCATCCAACAATAGCATTTGTGTCATTGGATGAACATCTACGTCATTTTGTGCATCACAATGCTTACTCTTTTCACTTTTCTTTTTTAAGGAATGTACTTCATCCAATAAGTGCCTTTGTGTCATTGGATTAACATTTACGTCATTTTGTGCATCCCAAGGCTTATTCTAATCAATTTTCGTTCTTAAGGAATGTAGTTCAACCAATAAGTGCGTTTGTGTCATTAATTAAATATTTCCATCATATTTTGCATCCCAATGCTTATTTCAATCACTTTTCGTTCTTAAGGAATGTAGCGCTACCAATAAGTGCGTTTGTGTCATTAATTTAACATTTATGTCATTTTGTGCATCCCAAGAAATATTCTAATCACTTTTCGTTCTTACGCAATGTAGTTAACCCAAGGCTTATGCTAATCACTTTTTATTCTTAAGGAATGTAATTCATCCAATAAAGGCGTTTATGTCATCGGATGAACATTTACGTCTTTTTGTTCATCCCAAGGCTTATTTGAATCAATTTTCGTTCTTAAAGAATATAGTTCATGCAATAAGTGCGTTTGTGTCATTGGTTGCACATTTACGTCATTTTGTGCATCCCAAGGCTTATTATAATCACTTTTCGTTCTTAAGGAATGTAGTTCATCATGTAAGTGCGTTTGTGTCACTAGATGAACATTTACGTCATTTTGTGCATCCCAAGGCTTATTCTCACCACTTTTCGTTCTTAAGGAATGTAGTTCATCCAATAAGTGCGTTTGTGTGATTAATTAAACATTTACGTCATTTTTTGCATCCCAAGGCTTATTCTAATCACTAGTCGTTCTTAAAGAATGTAGTTCTTCCAATAAGCGTGTTTGTGTCTTTTGATGAACATTGACGTCTTTTTCTGCATCCCAAGGCTTGTTCTAATCACTTTTCGTTCATAAGGAATGTAGATCATCCAATAAGTGCGTTTGTGTCATTGGATGAACATTTATGTCATTTTGTGCATTCTTAGGCTTATTCTAATAACCTTTCTTTCTTAAGGAATGTAGTTCATCCAATAAGTGTGTTTGTGTCATTGGACGAACATTTACTTCATTTTGTCCATCCCAAGGCTTATTCTAATCACTTTTCGTTCTTAAGGAATGTAGTTCATCCAACAAGTGAGTTTGTGTCATTGGATGAACATTTACGTACTTTTGTGCATCTCAAGGCTTATTCTAATCTATTTTCGTTCGTAAGGAATGTAGTTCATCCAATAAGTGTATTTGTGTCATTAATTTAATATTTACGTCATCTTGTGCATCCCAAGGGTTATTCTAACCACTTTTCGTTCTTAAGGATTGTAGTTCATCCAATAATGTGTTTGTGTCATTAATTTCACATTTAGTCATTTTGTGCATCCCAAGGCTTATTCTAATCACTTGTCATTCTTAAGGATTGTAGTTCTTCCAATAAATGCGTTTGTGTCATTGGATGAACATTTACGTCATTTTGTGCATCGCAAGTCTTATTCCAGTCACATTTCGTTCCTAAGGAACGTAGTTCATCCAATAACTGCGTTTGTGTCATTGGATGAAAATTTACGTCTTTTTCTGCATCCCAAGGCTTATTCTAATCACTTCTCGTTCTTAAGGATGTAGTTTATCCAATAAGTGTGTTTGTGTGACTTAATTAACATTTACGTCATTTTGTGCATCACAATGTTTATTCTAATCACTTTTCGTTATTAAGGAATGTAGTTCATCCAATAAGTGCGTTTCTGTCATTGGATGAACATTTATGTCATTTTGTGCATTCCAATGCTTATTCTAATCATTTTTCGTACTTAAGGAATGTAGTTCAACCAATAAGTTTGTTTGTGTCATTAATTCAATATTTACGTCATGTTGTGCATCCCAATGCTTATTCCAATCAATTTTCGTTCTTATGGAATGTAGTTCATCCAATAAGTGGTTTTGTGTCATTAATTTTACATTTACGTCATTTTTTGCATCGCTAGGCTTATTCTAATCACTTTTCAAATTTAAGGAATGTCGTTCATCCAATAAGTGTGTTTGTGTCATTGGATGAACATTTACGTCATTTGGTGCATCCAAAGGGTTATTCTAATCACTTTTTCGCTCTTAAGGAATGTAGTTCATCAATTAAGTATGTTTATGTCATTGGTTGAATATTTACGTCATTTTGTGCATCTTAAGGCTTATTCTAATCATTTTTCGTTCTAAAGGATTGTATTTCATCCAATAAGTGCATTCGTGTGATTAATCTAACACTTACGTCATTTTGTGCATCCCAAGGCTTATTCTAATAACGTTTCTTTCTTAAGGAATGTAGTTCATCCAATAAGTGCGTTCGTGTCACTGGATGAACATTTACGTACTTTTGTGCATCTCAAGGCTTATTCTAATCAATTTTCGTTCTTAATTAATGTAGTTCATCCAATAAGTGTGTTTGTGTCATAAAATCAATATTTACGTCATCTTGTGCATCCCAATGCTTATTCTAATCAATTTTCGTTCTTAAGGAATGTAGTTCATCCAATAAGTGCTTTTGTATCATTAATTTAACATTTACGTCATTTTGTGCATCCCAAGGGTTATTCTAACCTCTTTTCGTTCTTAAGGATTGTAGTTCATCCAATAATGCGTTTGTGTCATTAATTTAACATTTACATCATTTTGTGCATCCAAAGGGTTATTCTAATCACTTTTTCGTTCTTAAGGAATGTAGTTCATCCAATAAGTGCGTTTATGTCATTGGTTGAACATTTATGTCATTTTGTGCATCTCAAGGCTTATTCTAATAATTTTTCGTTCTTAAGGATTGTAGTTCATATAATAAATGCGTTTGTGTGATTAATCTAACATTTACGTCATTTTGTGCATCCCAATGCTTATTCTAATCACTTATCATTCTTAAGGAATATAGTTTTTCCAATAAACGCGTTTGTGTCATTGGATGAACATTTAGGTCATTCTGTGCATCCCAAGATTTATTCTAATCACCTTTCATTCTTAAGGAATGTAGTTCATCCAAAAAGTGCCTTTGTGTCATTTGATGTTCATCAACATCATTTCGTGCATCCCAAGGTTTATTCTTATCACTTTTCATTCTTAAGGAATATAAATTATCCAATAAGTGTGTTTTTGTCTTTGGATGAACATTCACATCATTTCGTGCATCCCAAGGCTTATTCTAATCACTTTTCATTCTTAAGGAATGTAGTTCATCCAATAAGTGTGTTTGTGTGACTAATTTAACATTTATGTCATTTTGTGCATCACAACGTTTATTCTAATCACTTTTCGTTCTTAAGGAATGTAGTTCATCCAATACGTGTGTGTCTGTCTTTGGATGAACATTTACATCATTTTGTGCATCCCAAAGAATATTCTAATTACTTTTTGTTCTTAAGGAATGTAGTTCATCCAATAAGTGCGTTTGTGTCATTGGATAAATATTAACGTCATTTTGTGCATCCCAAGGCTTATATTAATCACTTTTCGTTCTTAAGGAATGTAGATCATCCAATAAGTGCGTTTGTGTCATTGGATGAACATTTATGTTATTTTGTGCATTCCAAGGCTTATTCTAATCACTTTTCATACTTAAGGAATGTAGTTCAGCCAATAAGTGTGTTTGTGTCATTAATTCAATATTTACGTCATCTTGTGGATCCCAATGCTTATTCTAATCAATTTTCGTTCTTAAGGAATGTAGTTCATCCAATAAGTGCTTTTGTGTCATTAATTTATCATTTACGTCATTTTGTGCATCCCAAGGGTTATTCTAACCGCTTTTCGTTCTTAGGGATTATAGTTCATCCAATAATGCGCTTGTGTCATTAATTTAACATTGACGTCTTTTTCTGCATCCCAAAGCTTATTCTAATCACTTTTTCGTTCTTAAGGAATGTAGATCATCCAATAAGTGCGTTTTTGTCATTTGTTTAACATTTACGTCATTTTGTGCATCTCAAGGCCTATTCTAATCATTTTTCGTTTTAAAGGATTGTAGTTCATCCAATAATTGTGTTTGTGTGATTAATCTAACATTTACGTCATTTTGTGCATCCCAAGGCTTATTCTAGTCACTTGTCATTCTTAAGGAATGTAGTTCTTCCAATAAACACGTTTGTATCATTGGATGAACATTTAGGTCATTTTGTGCATCCCAAGGATTATTCTAATCACTTTTCATTCTTAAGGAATGTAGTTCATCCAACAAGTGCCTTTGTGTCATTTGATGAACATCTATGCCATTTTGTGCATCCCAAGGTTTATTCGTATCACTTTTCGTTCTTATGGAATGTAGTTCTTCCAATAAGTGTGTTTGTGTCATTGGATGAACATTTACGTCTTTTTCTGCATCCCAAGGCTAATTCTCATCACTTTTCGTTCTTAAGGGATGTAGTTCATCCAATCTGTGCGTTTTGTGTGATTAATTTAACATTTACGTCATTTTCTGCATCAACACGTTTATTCTAATCACTTTTCGTTCTTAAGGAATGTAGTTCATCCAATAAGTGCTTTTGTGTCATTTTGTGCATCCCAATGCATATTCAAATCAATTTTCATTTTTAAGGAATGTAGTTCATATAATAAGTGCTTTTGTGTCATTAATTTAACATTTACGTCATTTTGTGCATCCCAAGAATCATTCTAACAAATTTTCGGTATTAAGGATTGTAGTTCATCCAATGATGTTTTTGTGTCATTAATTTAATATTTACGTCATTTTGTGCATCCCTATGCTTATTCTAATCACTTTTCAATTTTAAGGAATGTTGTTCATCCAATAAGTGTGTTTATGTCATTGGATGAACATTTACGTCATTTTGTGCATCCAAAGGGTTATTCTAATCACTTTTTCGTTCTTAAGGAATGTAGTTCAGCCAATAAGTGCGTTTATGTCATTGATTGAACATTTACGTTATTTTGTGCATGTCAAGGCTTATTCTAATCATTTTTCTTTCTTAAGGATTGTAGTTCATCCAATAAGTGCGTTTGTGTGTTAATCTAACATTTACGTCATTTTGTGCATCCCAAGGCTTTTTTTATTCACTTTTCATTCCTAAGGAATGTAGTTCTTCCAATAAATGCGTTTGTGTCATTTGATGAACATTTAGGTCATTTTGTGCATCCCAAGGCTTATTCTAATCACTATTCATTCTTAAGGAATGTAGTTCATCCAACAAGTGCCTTTGTGTCACTTGATGAACATGTACGTCATTTTGTGAATCATTAGGTTTATTCTAATCACTTTTCGTTCTTAAGGAATATTGTTCCTCCAGTAAGTGCGTTTGTGTCATCCAGTAATCACCTTTCCGTTCTTTTTGTGAATCCCGAAGATTATTGTAATAACTTTTCATTCTTAAGGAAAGTAGTTCATCCAATAAGTGCATTTTTGTCATTGGATGAACATTAACGTCATTTTATGCATCCAAAGGCTTATTCTAATGACTTTTTCGTTCGTAAGGAATGTAGTTCATCCAATAAGTGTGTTTGTGTCATTGGTTGAACATTTACGTCTTTTTGTGCATCCCAAAGCTTATTCTAATTACTTTTCTTTCTTAAGCAATGTAGTTCATCCAATAAGTGCGTTTGTGTCATTGGTTAAACATTTACGTTATTTTGTGCATCCCAAGGCTTATATTAATCACTTTTCGTTCTAAAGGAATGTAGTTCAACCATTAAGTGCGTTTGTGTCATCGGATGAACATTTACGTCATTTTATGCATCTAAAGGCTTATTCTAATCACTTTTTTTACTTAAGGAATGTAGTTCATCCAATAAGTGAGTTTGTGTCATTGGTTGAACATTTACGTCATTTTGTGCATCCCAAGGTTTATTCTAACCACTTTTCGTTCATAAGGAATGTAGTTCATCAAATAAGTGTGTCTGTGTCATTGGATGAACATTTACGTCATTTTGTGCATCCCAAGACTTATTCTAATCACTTTTTCAATCCAAAGGAATGTAGTGCATCCAATAATTGCGTTTGTGTCATTCGATGAACATTTACGTCTTTTTCTGCATCCAAAGCCTTACTCTAATCACTTTTCGTTTTTAAGGAATGTAGTTCATCCAATAAGTGTGTTTATGTCATTGGTTGAACATTTACGTCATTTTGTGCATCACAAGGTTTATTCTAATCACTTATCGTTCTTAAGGAATGGAGTTCATCCAATTAATGTGTTTGTGTCTTTGGATGAACATTTACCTCATTTTGTGCATCCAAAAGCTTATTCTATTTACTTTTTATCCTTAAGGAATGTAGTTCAACAATTAAGTGCATTTGTGTCATTGGAAAAACATTTACGTCATTTTGTGCATCCCAAGGCTTATATTAATCACATTTCGTTCTTAAGGAATGTAGTTCATTCAATAAGTGCATTTGTATCATTGGATGAACTTTTACGTCATTTTTTGCAACCCAATGCATATTCTAATCACTTGTCATTCTTAAGGAATGTAGTTCATCCAATAAGTCCTTTTGTGTCATAAATTTAACATTTACGTCATTTTGTGCATCCCAAGGTTTATTCTAATCACTTTTCGTTCTTAAGGAATGTAGTTCATCCAATAAGTGCGTTTATGTCATGGGTTGAACATTTACGTCAATTTGTGCATCCCAAGGCTTATTCTAATCACTTTTTGTACTTAAGGAATGTAGTTCATCCAATAAGTTCGTTTGTGTCATTGGATGAACATTTACGTCATTTTGTGCATCCCAAGGCTTATTGCAATCACTTTTCGTTCTTAAGAAAAGTGCGTTTGTGTCTTTTGATGAATATTTACGTCTTTTTGTGCATCCCAAAGCTAATTAAGGAATGTAGTTTGTCCAATAAGTGCATTTGTGTCATTGCATGAACATTTACGTCATTTTGTGCATCCCGATTCTTATTCTAATCACGTTTTGTTCTTAAGGAATGTAGTTTATCCAATAAGTGCTTTTGTGTCATTAATTTAATATTTACGTCATTTTGTGCATCCCAAGGTTTATTCTAATCAATTTTCGTTCTTAAGGAATGTAGTTTATCCAATAAATGCGTTTGTGTGATTAATTTAACATTTACGTCATTTTGTGCATCCCATGGCTTATTCTAATCCCTTGTCGTTCTTAAGGAATGTAGTTCACCCAATAAGTGTATTTGTGTCATTGGATGAACATTTAGGTCATTTGGTGCATCCCCGGGCTTTTTCTAATCGTTTTTCATTCTTAAGAAATGTAGTTCATTTGAAAAGTGTGTTTCTATCATTGGATGAACATCTACATCATTTTGTTCATCCCAAGGTTTATTCTAATCACTTTTCGTTCATAAGGAATGTAGTTTATCCAATAAGTGTGTTTCTTTCATTGGAAGAACATTTACGTCATTTTATGCATCCCAAGACTTATTCTAATCACTTTTTCAATCCAAAGGAATGTAGTTCATCCAATAATTGCATTTGTGTCATTGGATGAACATTAAGGTTTTTTCTGCATCCCAAGCCTTACTCTAATCACTTTTCGTTTTCAAGGAATGTAGTTCATCCAATAAGTGCATTTGAGTGATTAATTTAACATTTATGTCATTTTGTGCATCACAAAGTTTATTCTAATCACTTATCGTTCTTAAGGAACATAGTTCATCCGATTAGTGTGTTTGTATCTTTGGATGAACATTTACCTCATTTTGTGCATCCAAAAGCTTATTCTATTTACTTTTTATTCTTAAGGAATGTAGTTCATCCAATAAGTGCATTTGTGTCATTGGAAAAACATTTACGTCATTTTGTGCATCCCAAGGCTTATATTAAACACATTTCGTTCTTAAGGAATGTAGTTCATCCAATAAGTGCGTTTGTGTCATTGGATCAACTTTTACGTCATTTTGTGCATTCGAATGCTTATTCTAATCACTTGTCGTTTTTAAGGAATGTAGTTCATCCAATAAGTGTGTTTATGTCATTGGTTGAACATTTACGTCATTTTGTGCATCACAAGGTTTATTCTAATCACTTATCGTTCTTAAGGAATGGAGTTCATCCAATTAATGTGTTTGTGTCTTTGGATGAACATTTACCTCA
This sequence comes from Cicer cuneatum, assembly GCA_037974295.1. Classification (NCBI taxonomy): domain Eukaryota; kingdom Viridiplantae; phylum Streptophyta; class Magnoliopsida; order Fabales; family Fabaceae; genus Cicer; species Cicer cuneatum. The sequence continues at coordinate 52,943,367 of JBBPBO010000005.1, read as the reverse complement.
TTTTGTGCATCCAAAAGCTTATTCTATTTACTTTTTATCCTTAAGGAATGTAGTTCAACAATTAAGTGCATTTGTGTCATTGGAAAAACATTTACGTCATTTTATGCATCCCAAGGCTTATATTAATCACATTTCGTTCTTAAGGAATGTAGTTCATTCAATAAGTGCATTTGTATCATTGGATGAACTTTTACGTCATTTTTTGCAACCCAATGCATATTCTAATCACTTGTCATTCTTAAGGAATGTAGTTCATCCAATAAGTCCTTTTGTGTCATAAATTTAACATTTACGTCATTTTGTGCATCCCAAGGTTTATTCTAATCACTTTTCGTTCTTAAGGAATGTAGTTCATCCAATAAGTGCGTTTATGTCATGGGTTGAACATTTACGTCAATTTGTGCATCCCAAGGCTTATTCTAATCACTTTTTGTACTTAAGGAATGTAGTTCATCCAATAAGTTCGTTTGTGTCATTGGATGAACATTTACGTCATTTTGTGCATCCCAAGGCTTATTGCAATCACTTTTCGTTCTTAAGAAAAGTGCGTTTGTGTCTTTTGATGAATATTTACGTCTTTTTGTGCATCCCAAAGCTAATTAAGGAATGTAGTTTGTCCAATAAGTGCATTTGTGTCATTGCATGAACATTTACGTCATTTTGTGCATCCCGATTCTTATTCTAATCACGTTTTGTTCTTAAGGAATGTAGTTTATCCAATAAGTGCTTTTGTGTCATTAATTTAATATTTACGTCATTTTGTGCATCCCAAGGTTTATTCTAATCAATTTTCGTTCTTAAGGAATGTAGTTTATCCAATAAATGCGTTTGTGTGATTAATTTAACATTTACGTCATTTTGTGCATCCCATGGCTTATTCTAATCCCTTGTCGTTCTTAAGGAATGTAGTTCACCCAATAAGTGTATTTGTGTCATTGGATGAACATTTAGGTCATTTGGTGCATCCCCGGGCTTTTTCTAATCGTTTTTCATTCTTAAGAAATGTAGTTCATTTGAAAAGTGTGTTTCTATCATTGGATGAACATCTACATCATTTTGTTCATCCCAAGGTTTATTCTAATCACTTTTCGTTCATAAGGAATGTAGTTTATCCAATAAGTGTGTTTCTTTCATTGGAAGAACATTTACGTCATTTTATGCATCCCAAGACTTATTCTAATCACTTTTTCAATCCAAAGGAATGTAGTTCATCCAATAATTGCATTTGTGTCATTGGATGAACATTAAGGTTTTTTCTGCATCCCAAGCCTTACTCTAATCACTTTTCGTTTTCAAGGAATGTAGTTCATCCAATAAGTGCATTTGAGTGATTAATTTAACATTTATGTCATTTTGTGCATCACAAAGTTTATTCTAATCACTTATCGTTCTTAAGGAACATAGTTCATCCGATTAGTGTGTTTGTATCTTTGGATGAACATTTACCTCATTTTGTGCATCCAAAAGCTTATTCTATTTACTTTTTATTCTTAAGGAATGTAGTTCATCCAATAAGTGCATTTGTGTCATTGGAAAAACATTTACGTCATTTTGTGCATCCCAAGGCTTATATTAAACACATTTCGTTCTTAAGGAATGTAGTTCATCCAATAAGTGCGTTTGTGTCATTGGATCAACTTTTACGTCATTTTGTGCATTCGAATGCTTATTCTAATCACTTGTCGTTCTTAAGGAATGTAGTTCATCCAATAAGTGCTTTTGTGTCATTAATTTAACATTTACGTCATTTTGTGCATCCCAAGGTTTATTCAAATCACTTTTCGTTCTTAAGGAATGTAGTTCATCCAATAAGTGTGTTTGTGTCATTAATTTCCATTTACGTCATTTTTTGCATCCCAATTCTTATCCTAATCACTTTTCGTTCTTAAGGAATGCAGTAAATCCAATAAGTGTGTTTGTGTCATTCATTTAACATTTACGTCATTTTGTGCATCCCAAGACTTATTCTAATCACTTTTCGTACTTAAGGAATGTAGTTCATCCAACTATTGCGTTTGTGACATTAATTTAAAATTTGCGTCATATTCTGAATCCTAAGACTTATTCTAATCACTTTTCGTTCTTAACGAATGTAATTCATCCAATAAGTGTGTTTGTGTCATTGGAGGAACATTTACGTCTTTTTTTGTGCATCCCAAGGCTTATTCGAATCACTTTTCGTTCTTAAGGAAAATAGTTCCTCCAATAAGTGTGTTTGTGTCATTGGATGAACATTTACGTAAGTTTGTGCATCCCAAGGTTTATTCTAATCACTTTTCGTTCTTAAGGAATGTAGTTCATTCAATAAGTGCGTTTGTGTCATTTAATGAACATTTACGTCATTTTGTGCATCCCAATGCTTATCCTAATCACTTTTCGTTCTTAAGGAATGTAGTTAATCCAATGAGTGTGTTTGTGTCATTCATTTAACATTTACGTCATTTTGTGCATCTCAAGACTTATTCAAATCACTTTTCTTACTTAAGGAATGTAGTTCATCTAATTATTATGTTTGTGTCATTAATTTAACATTTACGTCATTATCTCAATCCCAAGACTTATTCGTCATTTTGTGCATGACTTTTCGTTCTTAACGAATGTAATTCATCCAATAAGTGTGTTTGTGTCATGTGAGGAACATTTACGTCTTTTTGTGCATCCGAAGGTGTATTCTAATCAATTTTCGTTCTTAAGGAATGTAGTTCATCCAATAAGTGTGTTTGTGTCATTGGATGAACATTTACGTCATTTTGTGCATCCCAAGGCTTATTTTAATTACTTTTCGTTCTTAAGGAAAATAGTTCATCCAATAAGTACATTTGTGTCATTGGATGAACATTTACGTAATTTTGTGCATCCCAAGGTTTATTCTTATCACTTTTCGTTCTTAAGGAATGTAGTTCATCCAATAAGTGTGTTTGTGTCATTAATTTCATATTTACGTCATTTTGTGCATCCCAATTCTTATCCTAATCACTTTTCGCTCTTAAGGAAAGTAGTTAATCCAATAAGTGTGTTTGTGTCATTCATTTAACATTTACGTCATTTTGTGCATCCCAAGACTTATTCTAATCTCTTTTCGTACTTAAGGAATTTAGTTCATCCAATTATTGCGTTTGTGACATTAATTTAAAATTTACGTCATATTCTGAATCCCATGACTTATTGTAATCACTTTTCGTTCTTAACGAATGTAATTCATCCAATAAGTGTGTTTGTGTCATTGGAGGAACATTTACGTCTTTTTGTGCATCCCAAGGTTTATTCTAATCAATATTCGTTCTTAAGGAATGTAGTTCATCCAATAAGTGCGTTTGTCTCATTGGATGAACATTTATGCCATTTTGTGCAACCAAAGACTTATTCTAATCACTTTTTCGTTCTTAAGGAATGTAGTTCATCCAATAAGTGCGTTTGTGTCATTGGTTGAACATTTACGTCTTTTTTTGCATCCCAAGGCTTATATTAATCACTTTTCGTTCTTAAGGAATATAGTTCATCCAATAAGTGTGTTTGTGTCATTGGATGAACATTTACGTCGTTTTGTGCATCCAAAGGCTTATTCGAATCACTTTTTGGTTTTTAAGGAATGTAGTTCACCTAAGAAGTGCGTTTGTGTCATTGGTTGAATATTTATGTCATTTTGTTCATCCCAAGGCTTATTCTAATCACTTTTCGTTCTTAAATTTTGTAGTTCATCCAATAAGTGCGTTTGTGTCTTTTGATGACATTTTTGTCTTTTTGTGCATCCCAAAGCTTATTCTAATTAATGTTCGTTTTTAAGGAATGTAGTTCATCTGATAAGTGCGTTTGTGTCATTGGATAAACAGTTACGTCATTTTGTGCATCACAAGGCTTATATTAATCACTTTTCGTTCGTAAGGAATGGAGTTCGTCCAATAAGTGCGTTTGTGTCATTGCATGAACATTTACGTCATTTTGTGCACGCCAATGCTTATTCTAATGACTTTTCGTTCTTAAGGAATGTAGTTCATCCAATAAGTATGTTTGTGTGATTAATTTAACTTCATAAGTGCTACCTTAGACAAATTCAAAAATTACATCATCCAAATCTAACAGATAATGTCATTCTAACTCAAATAATTAGTGTAATGACAGTCCTAACACAATAACGTAGTTGGTAAGTTTATGAAGCTGCATCACTTTTTTTCAAGCACAAAATGCAAATGGCTTGTCAAGAGCACAAAAGGCACATATAATAAATACATTGTTACAATACAAAACAATGCTCGACACAAATATGAAATCAATTTATCAAATAGGCTATCCTTGACAGAACAATATCAAAATGATAACCAAGATACACTACAAGAAAATTGACTTCTTGTGACATACAAAGTTTGTATTTAAAAGTCAAAAACTGTAGGTATAGGTCAAAAATACTTTGAGTGACACTCAAATCCACCGTCAACTTTAAGGGAGCGTCTTGCTACACTTTGAGGAGTGTCAGTCCATGTTTTGAAGACTATCACAACAAAATTATGATTTCTACCTACCACAATGACTGTCACTAAAACCTAGGTAAATATAAATTAAAAATTGATCTATTCCTACGATATTGTCTGTCACTAAAAACTAGATATATATATAAATAAAGAATTGATCTATTCCTACGATATTGTCTGTCACTAAAACTTATTTATCATTATTTATTAAATTAAATTTATTTTATCTCCCTACTAATTGTAATTCTAAATTATTAATACCAATAAAATTATTAATACCAATAAGTAACTCCTAAAACCCTTGCAGAGCTTGCACAGACCGAAGCTTGCAGAGCTTGAACTGCCATGTACATAAATCACAAACAAGGAAAACATGTAAGTTTGTGGCAACATTCATATTTACATGGTCTAACTAAAAAATTTATATTATAAAATTATATGGACAAGAAATTGATATGATCAAAAGGCAAACTATAAATACATGAAAATTAAAAACAATTAGAGCCATTAAGAGTATGCTATTGAACAAAATAACAGATTATTGCACAAATATGACAGATGGTTGTAATATAATCAGTAAACAAACAAAAGTACCTTTGCCTCATCATCTATGACTGAGTGGAGACGGAATCGGCCTTTAGTGTCATAGAGCAGGCGAAAGTTCTCATTTGTTTTCGGGATTGACACAACATTTGTCAAGAGACAAATTTCATAAGAAACTAAACCATGGCCACAGCCAAATAAAAATAATGATAGAACTTTTGAACTAGGGTACCAAAATGCAACATGTTAGTTACAACTTCAGCTCAAATTTGCCATATAAAACATGCAGCCACAAGCGATGTTCCATATACTGGATAAAATTGACAATCTATTGTAATAGAGTCAATAAGATAAATCCATGGGATACGGTTATTATTTAACCTCCCCTTCAATACTCTAGACAGATGTAGTTTTTAGTTACAGCACCCAATTATACACCAGGAGTCATCAAACTCAATAAACAATTAACGATAATAAATATAGCAAACAAAGATCTCAAGAATTTTCCCTACAGCTGGATACATCGAAAATAAATTGAGCAGTTATTCTAGAAAATGACCAACAGCATACATACCCATGAATCCAGCTAGATAGGTCTTGTCAGTCCTAACTTTGCCATCAACAAGGACATGGCGTTGGATCAGAATAGCAATAACTTCACGGTATGTCAAAGCATACTTCAATCTGTTACGCAAGATGAGAATGAGTGGGAGACATTCCCTAGACTTGTGTGGTCTAGAAAAATAAAATGAAAGCAAAGATAACGAACCACCTTCTAAATCCTTGCCAGTTGCAGCAGTTAACCTATCTTCAATTTGTTTGTGCATACCATTTCGCCTATCAGAATAGCAATAACTTCACGGTATATCAAAGCATACTTCAATCTATTACGCAAGATGAGAATGAGTGGGAGACATTCCCTGGACTTGTGTGGTCCAGAAAAATAAAATGAAAGCAAAGATAACGAACCACCTTCTAAATCCTTGCCAGTTGCAGCAGCAGCAGTTAACCTGTCTTCAATCTGTTTGCACAGCCCATTTCGCCTATCAACCATCTCCGGATCATCACTTCTACTAAATAAAGGAACATATTTCTCATTCTTGGGAAAGTACTGCACATCGAAATTAAAATGGAACCATACACAACTCTATTAGTTACTATTCATTGCCAGCAGCAAGTATATAAATACATATATTATTTTGTCACTTGAAAACCACTAAAACACAAACCATAACATATTGAAGATCTTGTTTGAGCGATGCAAGCTGATCAGGAGAAGCAGATTGAGTGGAAGATGATGAAGACGAAGCACGTTGAAGCTTCTCGAGACGTCTGATTCTTCGTTCGATTTTTCTTTCTCAAAGAACTTGATCTTTCTATCGCGTAAGAATCTCTTGCGTTTGACGGTGAGGCGAGTGTGAACTTCCTGCTGCTTCTTCAGTGCTTCCAACTTTTGCCCTTTTGAGAAACTGGAACATCAGTGTGGTCACCCCTAAAGTGTCTCCAGTCAATACCACCAAAGACAATCTCACCACATATCTTTGCCCCTGGGTCTTGGTTTAGCCAAAGAGAGAAAATCTTGAGTCATGTGCCCTTGTTCTATCATATTATACCTGCATTATGAAAGAGAAAATTAGATCAAACATAGAAAATGTTTTATAAACAAAAATGAATTGATAAGGTTTGGGTTATGGGCTATAAAGTACCAACCACACTAGTGTGACTTATCCAACTGAAATATCCTGGAATCCAAGTCCAAGTATCCCATCAAAATGCATTGCTAAAAATTCCAAAGATCCTTCCTTTGTAATCTCAGCAAATTCCTGTAGGATCAGAAGTAATTCTTAGACACAAGTTTAACCGAAGTTCATGTCTAGTCCACATTATTGATCATACACAATATTAATTTCGAAATGGAAATAGTAACACATATAATATAATAATAATGAAAAATAAAACTTATAGAAGAAACTTACTGCGAATGATCGCGTAACGTGTATCGGAGTGAGTCAGAGTTGGAGGAGGAGGAGAAGAAGAGAACCTGATAATGGGAAAGCAATTAGCTTTCTCGAGACACTAGATAATAATAATAATAAATTTTGCCAGTCAAAGCTCCTTATCTCAATGATTTGCATGCATAAAGCTTCCAATCTTTTGGAGCGAGACCAAAGAAGTACACAATGCACCAACCGTCACGGAGCTAAACAAATATACATAAAAATACTGAAAATGATGTATCTTGCTGTGCACACTAGAAGCTAACCTAAGTTAAGTTTGCACAAAGGGGTGGTGGTTTAGAGGTTTCGTTGTTCCTTTCTGTAAATGCGTTGAAGCCCACGTGTTGCTGCTTGAAATGATTATGAAGAATGTAGGCAAGAATTAAAAAAAATGGGGTTAGTGACATACCAAACTAGCCAAAACAACAAAACTCAACCTTTGGCATCAGGCCTTAGTGTGTTTGAGCTTAAAGTGGAGATGTCAGTAATTTCTTTACCTTTCCAATTGCAAAAAGCTTTCTGGTTAATTGGTGCACCAAAAATTGTTTGGATTGTGTCAAACAATAAATTTTCAGGGGTACTCCTCAATTCTTGTACTATTTGATAAATGGTCTTCCCATTATCAAAATAAATATGATTGTTTGGATGTTTCGACTTGCAACCAGCATGTCTTTCAAACTCATAAGCATTCAGACCCTAATAACATAAAGCATGAGTAAATAAGCAATTATCAGGTTTTAAGAAATTTAGAAACCATTATTTAGGTGTTTGGTCAGAGAGTGTATACCAATGAATTACTAACCTTAGAATAGTTACATGACTGACACCCACAAAGATAGGTAGAGTCGTTTATAATTCCACGAAGTTCCTTCATCCATAAAGGAATATAACTTAGAAAAACAACATTTCAAATTGAAATAATCGACAACAAAGACAAAAATTTACCTCCCGCGCCACAGAGACATACTTCACAAGAACACCATCAAGCATACCAGTAGATATCAAGCTTCTGACATTAGAAGGGAAGGTGTTTGGAGATTCTTTCCTTGTTGTTTTGGTATCTTGTTTATTCTTGGACACAGATTCAGACTTTATTGTTGCCACCGAAGGAGAACATGCAACTACATCAGAATTTGATGCATCCAACTCTTTCTTATGAGCAGCTGTTGACACATGAACTGATGATTGATTATATAATTGTTCATAATCTGCAGCAGCCCTGCCCACAGAGATAATGTGTCGTTCATCTAGGAACCCACCAAAAAAAATTATATTTGCATCTTTATTATAGGACTGTGTTATCTCCTTTACCAAAGGGGGTATCAAAGGATCCGATATGAGCATTATGAGCATCCCCTCTGCCATAGGTGAGTCCCATTAAAGTGGCATTGTCATTCTTGTTAAAGGTTTGCCCTCTTGAGTCAGAGTTTGATAACAACCACTAGTGTAACTCATTTAACTGTCTTTGCAGTATTGTTGTAAGAACTACATAATGGGAAAGCATCAAAGCTAATATGCCATGGTTGTTGGATGCCATAGTTTGTGTGGCATTGGACTTATTTGTATCCTATTTATTATCTAACCAAAACATTTGTGATGTAGGGATTAATTCAATCTGGTTGCTACTTTTTCTAAAAAAAACTTCAATTAAAAATTCAGATACATGATACATCTTCTTGGAATTACTGATAATGTGACTTTGTAGTAGAATGTACTGTACAAAATGAAAATTACATGGTACTATTTCAACAAAATTCTTCAATCAAACCTGAGCATGAAGATGAGAAACTCCATATCTGATTTTTGCTCCATCACTATCTTTTCTCTGAATATGAAAATAGGAGAGCTTCAAATCAGTTTTAAAATATAAAAAACTAAAATCAATCAAATCATTCAACCAATGCAAATTGCTAATAGAGGAAAAACAATTTTCACTTATTTGTGAATTCTTGAATCGCTGAAACTGAATCGCTGAGTTCAAATGGTAAATCGAAAGTTGATAAATCGTAAAAACGAGAATTAATGAAGAAATCGTTGAGTTTCAATCGGAAATTGAAGAAATCGATTGAAGATGGAATTGAAAAAATATGAAGAAATTGGGAAAAGCTTCTTCAACTAAAAAACGAAAATCAACCAAGAAATTGAGAAACTCTTTGATAATTTCAATGAAATAGAGAGAGAAATTTTGAGAAGAATTAAGGGAAAAGAATTTCAGAGATCGAAATGCTACTCACTCACGCTTACCCTACTGGCCTATTCTAAGCGACGGAATAAACGACGTTTTCTCGTTGCGTTTTTCTCGTTTCAAAATGGACACACTATCAAGTTAAGTAACTAGCTTCTCATTCACGACTCACGGTTTTCTTTTCGGAGAGAGACTCACGGTTCTTAAATTATTTTTAAGTGTTTTTTTTTATTGAAATATACTTGTGATCAATTCTGAAAAAGTATTAGAGGCTAGAAAAAAAAACTCTGAAAAGTTCACTTTTTGTTTTTTAAATTTTTCAATCCCACAATTTTTGATTATTCTATTTTAAAAATAATTATTTTGATTTTTTAATTTTAATTTTCGTTTTTTTTGGTTAAAATTAGGTTATTTTATTTTGATTAAATCAACACTAATGTTGATTTATTTTTATAAACTTATACGCGTAGACATAAAATTGTTTTTTTCATAAATAGAATGAATGGATTGTTTTTAGACTGAATTTTTTTTATATGAATATTTGGATGAATAATTTAGAATTTTTATTTAAGTTAAATTAATATATCAATATTAAATGAGAATAAGTGACACTCTTTATCTGTAGCTAAAAGTAATTATAATAACAAATAAGGAGGTGTCACTAAAAAATAAGTGTCACAATAGATCTATTTTTTTGTAGTGATAACTCACAATGTATGAAAGAGATCACATTAACATACTAAGACATTAGATTATGAACACAATTCTTTAAAACATTGTCAATATACCATTTGTCTCACTCGTGCAAGGTGTAACATTACTAACTACATTCAAACTTTAAATGTACGAACTCCACTCATTTGAAAATCGTCATGTATATTCTAGAATCCAAATGATAATACTATTGTCTACGATATATATATATATATAATATAAATAAATGAACATATTAAGTGTCACATGATCACTTAAAAAAGTCACCTGACTTTTTCTTCTAATCTTAATAATCCATGTATGGTCAAAATTTAATCATCTCACTCTCGTATTGTAAGTCACATGATTTTTTCTTCTAATCTTACGCATCTTGTATGGTGAAGATTTAACTCTCTCACCCGCTCATTGTAAACCTCCTCTCATTTGATATACTCTATGTATATATTCCATATGAAATATTGAGCTGGGGGACTACTTTTATTCATTAGAACAAGCTACCAAAACAATTATACATTCACACAATTTACCAAATTAGAAAAAGAGAGCATTATATTCATATACTTTTTACGGAAATAAGATACCACAAGAAGTTGAAGTATTTCTATCAATTCCAACCGTTGCTTGCTCATGGCCACTGTTAGCATCAGGGACCTAATAATCATGTAAACTTAAGAAAATATATTTAATTTTCAAGTAGAACCAAAATTTGAAAGAAAAAAAAAACTTGTTTTAAAACATTTGTAACCTTACATGTCCAGATGAGCTCCAAGTGAAGTTTTGAGGCACAAATAACTCAGCTGGGAGAAATTTATGCATAACTTGTTTTATAAAAGATATTTCAGAGTGCAACTTGTCTTGATTCGTTCTCATCACATTAATTTATAAATCATAGAAGATGTCGAGTCCTCTAACAAATTCATGAGTGGGGACATGATAACTGTTGTAGAGCCAAGTAACCCATGGAGTCAATGCAGAGATAATTTAGCATGGGAAAACTTTAATAGATGGAGACGTGAAAATCATTGATGAATTTTGTGATTGTTATTTCTATTTTGTATGAAATTTTATTTTATCTTAATTGTGTTATTGTTTGTTCCATTCACCAACATATTAAGCTTCAAGATTTTCTCTTGTATTGATAGAATTTTGCTTTTACCAATTATTTTAAATACTCTTGTTTTCATGCCTTGTTTGCTGGTAGTATTATTTTTAATGTGCCAAGTTCTTGAGTTTGAATAGATGTGTGAGTCATCGGAAAATCAAATTGCAAAAGGCACAAAGCAGCAATGGACAATAGAAGAAGATGTAATATTAGTCCAAGGTTAAATTTATTGCAGGCACATTTAAACTAGGGTATACAAAAGTCTTAGAGAAATATCTCCACAAAAAATTTCCAATTTCACATTGAATCGAGAGTGAAACGTCTAAAAGCACAATACTCAGCAATTAAAGATATGTTCGATCTATGTTCAAGTAGATTTGGATGGGATGATACTAGGAAGATGATTATAGTAAAGAAAGAAGTTTACAACTAATGGTGCAAGGTGACATACCATTTAATACTTTAACAATGTATAATATGTTTTATTTTATTCTTTTCAACATTAAATTTATGCTTCATAAATGTTATGTTCTTCAATGCAGTTCTATCCCAGTGCAATTGTCATGTATGGAAAACCATTTCTTCACTTTGACAACTTGGATGTTGTATTTGGAAAAAATAAAGCATGTGGTAATGTAACAAAAGGTCCAACAGAGCATGCTTATAATATGGTGAAGGAATAATGTAATGCTACATCAAATAGGACTGGAAAGTTAGGTGAGTTTTATGTTGGAAGTATGGAGAATATACAACTCACGTCTTGTTTCGAGCACGAGAAACACACAGCTGAAAGAAGAAATCAGGTTATCACAAAAGACAAACAACCTTTGTGACTGTTATTTCAATATGGATAATGTTGAATTGAGGAAGGAATTTGTGCACATGGTTTTCAGTAACAATGGTTCTTAGTAGGATTCAGAATGTTTGATGATTTGAATTTATTAAAAAACTCATGTCGAAAATATCGTTATTGGTTTTATTATTTGAATGTATTTGTCATTATTGTCTTTATTGGTTTTATTGTTTGTTGATGCTAGCTACTTATATATAATTCAGCTAATGGCAGCTTTGGTTGCTGATGCTACTGATATGCTATTGATATTGTAATTTAGCTGATGTGAATTATCTCACTCTCCTTCTTCTTGAACGTTTTCTCCCCTCTTCCGCAATTTATATGTTATCCTTCTCTATTTTTATTATTGCTTTCCTTAAAATTGAGTGACTACATATTTTCTTCATGGCCAATTTCACTTTGTACTTGCAACTAAACTCTCGCACTCATCCATTGAAAATTTTAATACAAGAGTTGATTTTAGCAATTGCTGGCTTGCAAAGTTTTATCAAATACCAACCATCCTTGAACTAAATATTTATCAAATGTATACAAAAAAGTCAATGAATAACCATGTCTCATTTAAGGTCACACAAAATAACTAATTTTTTTAGCCAAATCACATTTATATCCATAATCGGTTTTAAAAAACCGGATATTTAGACTGTGGTTTTTAACCAATTCATATGCTTTAGATAACCGATTGTTAATTTGAATGTTCATATATATATATATATATATATATATATATATATATATATATATATATATATATATATATATATATTTTGTTAAAATGCTTGGAATAAAGATCTCAATGTTGGAAAATGGAATACTTGTTTATTAATTAAAATTGGAGCCTTTAAATAGCCAAAAATACAAAGACAGAAGTACCAGACGAACCGGTACAGTACACCAGATGAAACGGACAAACAGACTAACCAGAAGCAAAAAACGCGGCCAGAAGCAGAATTCCGCGCCTGCTTACTCGGTCTCCTAACAACATAATTGAAATCTAATTATTCTAACCTATTCTTTGCCACGTTTATTATCCAACTAAAAGACTAAATCAACAATTAAACTTATAATTAATCTGACAATTACTTCCTAAAGTAGACACCCGAGCTGAATATGCGGCCAACAATCGCTCCCCTAAACTGAACATGTCAGAGGCATTTCAGTTTACTTCTTCAGCTGACTTCATTCCAAGTGCTTTTCTGAGTTTCTCAAACACTTCCAGCTTCATTGGTTTAGTCATAATGTCAGCCAACTGCTCACTTGTACCACAATATTCCATGTCAATTATTTCATCCTTAGTGAGATTCCTTAGAAAATGAAACCTGACATCAATGTGTTTACTCCTACCATGGAAGACTGGATTCTTTGCAAGTTTTATTGTGGAAGAATTATCACATAGTATCTTGACACATCTACTCTGTATGCCTCCAATCTGTTTAAGTATTTGTTGCAACCAAATGCACTGACATGCACAAGAAGGAGCTGCCACATATTCTGCTTCTGTGGTTGAAAGTGTCACAACTGGCTGCTTCTTTGATGACCAAGCTACTGCTCCTCCACTTAGCATGAAAACATACCCAGAGGTGCTTTTTCGATCATCCAGATCTCCTGCATAGTCACTGTCCGTGTAGGCAAGCAACTCATCTTTACATCCCCTTTTGTAGAATACACCAAACTCAGTAGTATCACTGATGTATCTTAGAATTCTCTTAGCTGCCATCATGTGAGACTCCATCGGGTTGGCCATAAAACGACTTATTAGACAAACACTGTAGGCTAAATCAGGTCTTGTGATAGTCATGTACATCAGACTTCCCACCATTTGCTTGAATAAGGTTGCATCTACCTTCTTACCATCTTCTTGTTTTGTCAGTCTATTGCTTCCTGGAACCATGGGATTCTTGACTCCATTGCAACTTTCCAGACCAAACCTTTTTAGAACTTCTTCAGCATACTTCTTCTGACCAATGTGAATACCATTGAGGTTCTGCCGTATTTCAACTCCCAGAAAATACTTCATCTTGCCCAGATCAGTCATTTCAAACTTCTTTGTCATAGACTCTTTGAACTCATTTATCATAACTAGATCGTTGCTAGTAAAAATGAGATCATCTACATATAGACTTACAATTAGGATCTTGTTCTTTTCTTCTCTTTTGATGAACAAGGTGTGCTCATAGCTGTTTTCTCAAACCCTTCCTTAATGAAGTAGCATTCAATTTTGTTGAACCACGCTCTTGGTGCCTGCTTTAGACCATAGAGTGCTTTCTTCAATTTGTATACTTTCTTCTCTGCCTCACTGATCACATACCCTGGAGGTTGAGTAATGTAAACATTTTCATTCAGCTCACCATGAAGAAAAGCACTTTTGACATCAAGCTGAAAGATTGTCCAACCATTTCTTGCTGCCAGAGCTATCACTGTTCTAATAGTATCCCACCTAGCAACTGGAGCTAAAACTTCATTATAGTCTACTCCTTTCTCCTGTGCATATCCCTTAGACACAAGACGAGCTTTACACTTATCTACTTCACCCTTCTCATTTAATTTGGTTTTATAGATCCATTTTACATCAATTACTTTGGCCTCCTTTGGTGCATCAACAAGCTCCCAGGTTACATTGCATCCCTCCATCTTTTCAATTTTACTGCTTCTTCATAATAAACAGGATCATCAGAGGATATAAACAGAGCTAGATTTTGTACCTCTTCATCTTCTTCTAGTAGTCCTTCTCCACTTATATAATCTTGAAGATAGTTTGGAGCTCGAGTTACTCTTCTTTCTGGAAGTGTAGATGTGGTAGTACTTTGACCAGATTCTTCTTCTTCTTCACTTTCTTCATCACTAGAGGCATATGTATCTTCATCAACTTCTCCCCAGTCAAGAATGTCATTCTTAGCTTCTCCTTCTGTCTTTCTCCAATCCCAGCTTTTCCCTTCTTCAAACACAACATCTCTGCTAATTATCACCTTCTTTGTAGTCGGATTGACCATTTTGTATCCCTTAGACTCTTCACTGTACCCTATCAGCACACACTCTTGACTTCGAGCATCCAAATTTGACCTCTTTGCATCTGGTACATGTACATTTCCTACACATCCAAACACTCGGAAATGATCAACATTAGGTTTAACTCCACTCCAGCATTCTTCTGGTGTTTTATTCTTTACAGCAGAAGTTGGACTTCGATTGAGAATGTGGCATGTCGTTCTCACAGCTTCTGGCCAGAATGGAGTTGGCATCTTCTTGTCTTCTAGCAAGCATCGCACCATGTTAAGTATGGTACGATTTTTACGTTCTGCAACTCCGTTTTGTTGAGGAGTATAGGCTGTAGTCAGTTGTCTCTTGATACCTTCGAGTCTATAGAATTCTGTGAATTCTTTGGAGGTGAACTCCCTTCCTCTGTCTGTTCTTAGTCTACAAATGGATAGACCAGACTCCTTCTCCACAATATTTTTGAAGCTTTTAAATATTGTGAAAGCTTTACTCTTTTCATTCAGAAAGTAAACCTAGAGCTTGCGACTCAGGTCATCAATAAAGGTTAGTAGGTACCTTTTATTACCATATGACTTTGGAGTGATAGGTCCACAAATGTCTGAGTGTACAAGTTGTAGCTTCTGAGTTGCTTTCCATTTGCTTTTCTTTGGAATGATCTTCCGATGTTGTTTCCCTTTCATACAACTTGTACATACATAGGTTGACATCTGAAACTTGGGAAGTCCTCTAATAAGTTCCTTCTGGTGTAGTAAATTCAGACTGGTAATACTCAAGTGACCATATCTCTTATGCCACAAGTCACCAGTATCATCACTTCTCACATTCAGACATGCAGAAGGTGTATCCATCAGAACATTGGCTCGAACAACAAACATTCTATTAGAGGTCATACGTGTGTGCATGATTAGTCCTCTTCTAGAATGATAAAGTCTGCATTCTCCATTTTGTATCAAGATAGTTAACCCTTTCTCTTGTAGTTGACCCATACTCAACAGATTGTTTTTCAACTCAGGAACATAATAAACTTCAGAGATCACCTGAGTTGCACCTTCTACTTCAAGTCTGATGTTGCCCTTCCCTTTCACTGGCATTCTGAGATTGTTTCCCAGTTTCACTGAATGATTGAATTGTTCATCCAGCTCCACGAACCATTGCTTGTTTCCTGTCATATGATTGGAGCAGCCAGAATCAAGAAACCATACTGCCTCTTTCTTTGACTTGTTGATCTCAACATAGGACATCAGTAGAAGTTCTTCCTCCTCATCCAATTCTGCATAATTGGCTCTTCTGTCCCATTCTGGGCACTCATTTTGAAAGTGTCCCAGTCTGTGACATTTGAAACATTCAACTGTAGCTTTGTTGAAGGTTTGTCTGCCTCGTCCTCTACCTCGTCCTCCTCTATTCATGCCTCTACCTCTGCCTCTGCCTGATCTTTCATCATATGTTACTTTTAACACTTGTTCTTCTTCCTGTTGTCCCAGTGTAACACCCCGAGTTTAAAATACAGCGCGAGTGTATTTTTTTTTTTCAATAAATAATTAAAATGAGTTTTCCAAAATTAATGTCAAGGGAATTAAAATAAGATTTTCATCAGTTCATTTCATAAGAGAACACCCGGCCTGTGGCCACTAAACAGTATCAGAGTGCGGAAAATACAGCGGAAAAGTCATACATTAATTCCCAAAATAAATTACATTTCCCAAAACTCAAGACCCTATACAAAAGTCTAGTCTGATCATGCACTAAGCTACAGTAGCACGGTCTCCACCGTATTCTCTATAAGTCTCGTCTTCAACCAGTTGTCCGTCTCTCTGCATTGTCCACGTAGACTCCGTACGTAAAGATCAGGGGAAACTAACGACGTTTTCGTCGTTAGTGTATCCGTCGGTAGGACGGGTTCGGGTAACATCTGAGGGCAAAGCCCAATTTCCACAATATAATGGCAAGGGTCACCGACCGAAATTAATAAATAATCACATAGCATATATTTCACAGCAACAAATATATACATGGCATATCGTATAACAATGATGGAAATAATGATGCTCATTTGAAATTCAATGACATATATGCCTTTTCAAAAACAGTAGGCAATGAATATGAAAAATATGTGGTAAGTACAACCAACACTTCAGAAATCACAATCATTAATCAGAAATTCAGATTCTATAAAGTACTCACACATATTCAATTTCCACTCATCATCATAATCCAATCGTGACCCACCGGTCAACCCCTCGATGCAATATGTATATGGTCATGTATACAATTTCTTGGAATCACCAAGGTGCAGTCGCTTAACAGACCAGCACAATTTATATGTATGATAGACTTTAACGGCCCTCAAGACCATGGTGCAATCGCTCAACAGATCAGCACCTAGTGCAGTCGCTCAACAGACCAGCACTCGTGCAGTCGCTCAACAAACCAGCACGTTTAACATCTTTGAATGAACCACCACGAACACGCGGCCATTCAGTAGCCCGGATAGAATGGACCACCACGAACACACTGCCACTCTGAAACTGGATAGAATGGACCACCACGAACACGCGACCATTCCATAGCCCACTACTGTGGTTACTACTTAACTTCGCGGCCCATCACGGTCACCGCATTACTTTGTGGCCCATCGCGGTCACCACTTGACTATGAAATGCATGGAGACGCAATGTTTTCTCTTCACTGAAAATAGTATGCAAAAAAAATCAGAAACACTCAACCTTTCCAGCATTCCCCCAAAGCATCTCGACACAAATAATTCCATAATCAATACAGCAATGATTAAACATTCAAGTAATCATTAACACTTTACTATATCACAACATTCCGTTCTTAATTATCATAAGTCTTTTCCCCAACTTTTAAAATTCACAAAACAGTGTTTTAAAACTGAGTTTTCTGGGAAATACGAATCTGTATTCAAATACAGCTTCTCTGTATTCGAATACAGAAGCCAAAAACAGTGTAGAATTACACTCTGTATTCGAATACAGCCCTCTGGTATTCGAATACAGAGGCAGTCTCAGTGCACAAATCAACATCTTTCACTACATCAATAAAGTCCCAAAAACTTCATCACCACCACTTCAAAATATCACCAAATGTTCCATTTTAATTCACCACAACATTCCCAATATCCCCCAAACAATCCGGGTTTACCAAACGAGTAATTAAATTACCGAGCAGTTAATTAAGGGATAATCGACTATTTGCGACGAGACTGGTTAAGTGATGGAGGATCAGACAAGTTTCGGGTGAGGTGGCACCTACAAATGCCTATAAATAGGAATGAGGAGGCAGAGCAAAGGCAGAAAACCATACCTCCTCCATAATGCATGTAACAGTATCCCTTCCCTTCCCATTCTTATTTCTGTTTCACGTTTCAAAAAAAAAAAAAGAGAGTTTCTCAAAAGTGATATTACATGGAAATCCAAGCACCAAACCAGAAAACTTCCAGTACAAAAGTTGTTCTCCTCATCATTACGGAGCTAGAGAACCCACTTTCGTAGCAGCGAACGCAAAACGGGAACTTCGCCGATTTTTGACGCATAAACATGAACGGGAGCAGAAATGCAACAGGGGTAAGGGCACCTTCCACCTTCTAGTTGCATTAGGGCTGTAAATGCATAACTGTTATGGCATTAATGATGTTTCATTATTGTTTTTGAAGAAAAACTGTTTTGCCTGATGTTTTGAAGGATGAAAAATGCATTATGTTGATGTTTTAAAATGTTCTGTGATGTTTGCTGTTTGGCTGAATGAATTAACGTTGTTCTGTTTTTGTGGGAAAGCTGGAAAATGCTTGGCATGTCAGTTTGGAAATGATCAAAATGTATGTGTTGATAAATCTGTTGTGCTTGTTGTTATAAAATGCGAAAATGCATTATGTTGGTGTTTGACGATATGTGATGCTTGTTGTTTTGGCTGAATACATCAGTGTTGTTATGTTGTGTGAGAAAGACTGGAAAATGCTTTGCATGTTGTTTTGGTTGTGTGAGGAAGCTGGAAAATACTCTGCATGTGTTTTGAGAAATGATCAAAATGTAAATGGTTAAAAATGTCTTTTTGTTGTGGTTGACATTCTGTTTTGGGTGGTTTAAGAAAAACTTTCATGTTAATGATAGTTCTGGTGTTGCTGATGTTTTCAAAAGAAAAGGGATTTTAAATGATGAAAGTGTTTTTTTGGAAAAGTTGTTATTGATGAAAAATGCCCGAGTTTTGTGTTTCAAAAGAATGATGAATCTGTTTTGGTGTTGTGTTGGTTT
The DNA here is from genome assembly GCA_037974295.1 of Cicer cuneatum. Classification (NCBI taxonomy): domain Eukaryota; kingdom Viridiplantae; phylum Streptophyta; class Magnoliopsida; order Fabales; family Fabaceae; genus Cicer; species Cicer cuneatum. The sequence continues at coordinate 52,924,245 of JBBPBO010000005.1, read as the reverse complement.
TTCAAAAGGAAAAGTTTGAAAATGTGTTGAAGTTTCAGGAAAATTTCACTGAATTCGAAGGTGTATTCGAATACGGCCTGAGTGTATTCGAATACAACCTGAAAGGCTTCTATTTTATTCAAATTTTTGAACTTGTATTCGAATACGAGCTTCTGTATTCGAATACAGATGAAGAATTTTTGCTTCTAACTTAGCATCTGTATTCGACTACGACTCTGTCGTATTCGAATACATAAGTGAAATTTTAACACTGTATTTGCATCTGTATTCGACTACGACAGTCTCGTATTCGAATACAGGATGCTGATTTTCCCAATTTTTGCTTCTGTATTCGAATACAGATTCGTGTTTTTCCAGAAATCCAAGTTTTTGCTTCTGTATTTGAATACAAGGAAGCTGTATTCGAATACAGATTCGTGTTTTCCAGAAGATCAAGTTTTAAACACTGTCATGTGAACTCTAAAGTGTTGGGGAACATTGAGAAGGTTTGAAATGATTTAAAAAGGAGTTTTTGAAATAGTTTTTGAGGAAGGGATGATGAAGTTCTTGAAACCTTTAATGATGTTGGGAAAATACTGAATTTACACTATTTTATCTTCTGAATTCGACTACAGGTATGCTGTATTCGAATACAGACTGTTGAAGTTGCAGTTTTATGCTTCTGTATTCGAATACAAGGGAGTTGTATTCGAATACAGATTCGTGTATTTTAGAAATTCAAAGTTTTAAACATTGTTTTATAAACTTTAAGTGTTGGGGAACATTGGGAAGGTTTGTGACAAATTAAAATGGAGTTTTTGTGATAGTTTGAAGTGGTAATGATGAAGCTTTTGAGACCTTTACTCATGTTGTGAAAAATACTGATTTTTGCACTATGACAGCCTCTGTATTCGAATACAAGGAAGCTGTATTCGAATACAGAGTATTAATTCTGCACTGTTTTTGCTTCTATATTCGAATACAAGGAAGCTGTATTCGAATACAGACTCGTCTTTTCCAGAAATCTCAGTTTTAAAAACTGTTTTATGAATTTTAAGACTTGGGGAAGACAGAGAGAAGATCTTTGATGAATAAGAATGGAGTTTTAAGATGATGTGAAGTGGAAATGATGAGATGTTTGAATGTTTGATTTATGATATAATAATAATGAAATTGGTTGTGTTGAGATGTTTTGAGAAATGATGGAAAGACATGAACTTTACTGATGTTGCATACTGTTTCCAGTGAAGAGAAAACACAGCATATTTATGCACTGCTTAGTCAGGTGGTACCCGCGATGGGCCACAGAGTAATGCGTAAACGTGCTGATCTGTTGAGAGATTGCACGAGTGCTGGTCGTTTGAGCGACTGCACTGGTACTGGTCTGTTGAGCGACTATACCCTGAAATGCGCAAAAACGTGCTGATCTATTGAGCGATTGCACGAGTGCAGGTCTGTTGAGCGACTGCACTGGTACTGATCTTTGAGCGATTGTACCTTGGTATATGTCAAACGTGCTGGTCTGTTGAGCGACTGCACGAGTGTTGGTCTGTTGAGCGACTGCACTAGTGTTGATCTGTTGAGCGATTGCACCCTGGTCTTGAGGGCAGTTAAAGTCAAACATATTTAAATTGTGATGGTCTGTTGAGCGATTGCACTTTGGTAATTCCAAGAAGTTAAATGCATGAGCATATACATATTGCATCTGGGTGATTGACCAGTGGGTCACAATTTGGGTATATGTTGATGATTGGAAATTGTTGTGTGTAAGTACTTTATAAAATCTGAATTCCTGATGAATGAGTGTGATTGCTGAAGTGTTATTTGTACTTACAACATATTTTCCATACAAATTGGTTACTGTTTGAAAAAGCATATATGTCATGAAATTTCAAATGAGCATCCTTAATTTTCATCATTGTTATATGTTATGCCATGGATGTATTTGTCCTGTGATATCGATGTTATGTGTTATTTGTTAATTTCGGTCGGTGACCCTTTACTATTATTGTGGAAATTGGGCTTTGCCATCATATGCCCCCCAAACCCATGTCACCCGTGGGTCGCCAGACGACGGAAACGTCGCTCGATTTCATTGATAGTTTCGTGCCTACTGCTTGGGTATACGACCCCATCTCAAGCAGGGCCATGTACACGGGGAGATTGAAGAGGACCTGTAGGACTAACGGAGTGGTGAACTATGTGGAGTACACCTATGCGAGGATTGACTTTCCTATGCCTTCCCGTTTTGGTATTGGAGGCGCACAGAATTTTTGATGATGCGGAGGAGCCAGCTGGATGGGTTGAGACGGAGGCCACCGTAGGAGTGGTGACTCCTAACCTGGTGATTGGAGGGGTTGTACGTGATTCTGAGGCGGAAGAAAAGAACGAAGGGCCGACGCCAGTAGCAGCTGATATCTCGAGTCCATCTAGGCTATCCGATGATTGTTATGAGATTCTGGCACCACCGAAGCGACCTAGATTGTGCATTGGTCTGACTTCGGAGGAGACTGATCCCTCTCTGTATGATGAGGAGGAGGAGGTTACATTGAGGCGAGCGGCAGAGTCAGATGAGACTTGTATGGGATGCAGAGGAAATCCATGCTACTGTAGCTTTAGTGCATGATCGGTTAGATTTGATGTATAGGATTTTGAGCTGGAAAATGTAATTTGTTTTATTTTGGAAATTATTGTACCATAAGTACTTAGTGATATTTATGATGAAATTATTTAATTACGTTCATCGATAAAATTACGATGTACCATTTTATGAAATGAATTAAAGGAAATTTTATTTCAATTCTTTTGAGGTAATAAATTGGAAAATCAATTTAATTATTATCTATTTAAAAAAAAAATATACACTCGCGCTGTGTTTTAAACTCAAGGTGTTACAATTGTGGTATCAGAGCATTTGGTTAAAGTTTTGGGTTAAAGCTCTGATTAAATTATTGGTTTTGAGTTATTACCTGATCATGCATATGAGCAAGTAGTTAAAGTGTCAAGTCTTGTGTAAGTTGTGGTTTTACTGAAGTGATGATGGTTTTATAGGAAACAATGCCTCCACAAAGAGACGACACCGCAAGAACCAACGTCAGCCGGGAGGATAGGATGGCTGAAGCGATGAATAACATGGCTGCGTCTGTTGCTGCACAGACTGCTGCGAAGACTCAACGAGATCTGGAGAAGAGAGAAAGAGAGATTCGTGCTGCTGAATCAAGGGGACTAGAGTATTTTCGTCGTCATAATCCTCCAAAGTTCAAGGGTAATGGGGGTCCAGAAAGGGCAGACCAGTGGATTCAAGAGATGGAGAAAATCTTTGAAATGATTAATTGTCGAGCAGCGGTGAAGGTTAACTATGCTACGTATCTGCTGATAGGAGATGCATAGTATTGGTGGAGAAATACAAGGCTACTAATGGGGTCAGCTCAAGAAGAGGTGAACTGGGAGTCGTTCAAAAAGAAGTTTTTGGACAAATACTTCCCGATGAGCACTAGGACCAAGTTGGGTGAGGATTTTCTGAAATTTCACTAGGGAAACATGACAGTGGGGGAATATGCAGCCAAGTTTGAATCTTTATCAAGACATTTCAGATTTTTACGGGAAGAAGTTGATGAACAGTTTATGTGCCATCGCTTCCAAAATGGACTGAAATATGAGATTCAAGACTCGGTCTTACCATTGGGAATTCAACATTTCCAAGTGTTAGTGGAGAAGTGTAGAGAGGTTGAAGAGATGAAGAACAGGAGGGCCAACAGAGGAGGGAAATTTTAATTCAGGAGGGCCTAGTCGGATGCACTATCAGAACAATAGAGGAAAGCAGGTTGCTAAGCCGTATAACCAGCCACAAAACAACAAGAAAGGTCAGAATCGGCCGGGAACTGTAACACCCCGAGTTTAAAACACAGCGCGAGTGTATTTTTTTTTTTAAAACAGCAACATCACAATTAAATCGAATGAGATATTTATCGAAATTTGATCTTTATAATATACTAAAATAAAGATACATCAAAATATTTATCAGAGTGCGGAAGAGTTTTACAATAATTCCCAAAATGAATATTTACAACCATTGAGTTCAAAACCCTATACATAAGTCTACTCTGATCATACCCTAAGCTACAGTAGCATTACAATATTCACAAGTCTTTTCTTCACCCAGCTGCTCATCTCTTTGCATAGCCCACAAGTAAAGATCAAGGGAAACTAACGACGTTCCCTGTCGTTAGTATGACCATCAGGGGGTACAGTTCTGAATCTCATCTGAGGGCAACACCCAATTTCCACAATAATTGTAAAGGGTCATCGACCGAAAATAACAATTACCACATAGCAGTTATATCAAGAATATCAAACATATTCATAGTACATGATGATAAATAAGGATGCTAAATTTTGAAATACATGTCATTTGTACTTTACAAAACAGCAACCAAGTAAGTATGAAAATCATGATGTAAGCACAAACATCAATTCATCCGAAATTACAGATTTCAAAACAATACTTACTCACACAACAATTTTCCACCATCAACATAAAATCAAAACGTGACCCTCCGGTCAAACACTCCGATGCAATATGTATATGCTCATGTTCATAAATTCTTGGAATCACCAAGGTGCAGTCGCTTACAGACCAGCACAATTTAACGGCCCTCATGACCAGGGTGCAATCGCATACAGATCAGCACCAGTGCAGTCGCATACAGACCAACACGTTTGACATAAATCAAGGTACAATCACTACAGATCAGTACCTAGTGCAATCACTACAGATCAGCACTCGTGCAATCACTACATATCAGCACGTTTAACATAAACCAAGGTACAATCACTACAGATCAGTACCTAGTGCAATCACTACAGATCAGCACTCGTGCAATCACTACAGATCAGCACGTGGCTGCGCATTTCAGGATACAGACACTACAGTCCAGTACCAGTGTAGTCGTTTATCTGACCAACACTTATATACCAAGGTACAATCACAGATTAGTACCTAGTGCAATCACTACAGATCAGCACTCGTGCAATCACTACAAATCAGCACGTGGATGCGCATTACTCTGTGGCCCATCGCGGGTACCACCTGACTATGCCATGCATGAATATGCATTGTTTCACTTCATTGAAAATAGTATGCAACCTTAGTAAATTTCATGCATTTTTCTCATTTTTCAAAACTTCTCAACACATTCAAAGATTAACCATTCAAGCAAGCATTACACTTTGCATTACCTCAAAGTTCCACTCTTTATTAACAAAGGTTTTTCCCCAACTGTTAAGATTCAAAACTGTGATTAAAACTGAGGTTTCTGGCAAAAAATACGAATCTGTATTCGAATACAGCTTCATTGTATTCGAATACAGGGGCTGTCACAGTACAAAAATCAGAATTTCTACAACTTCAGTAAATTCTAAAAAAACTTCATCATCACCACTTCAAACTATCACCAAATTTCCATTTTTAATCACCACAAACCTTCCTAAGGTACCCCAACACTTAAGGTTTATAAAACAATGTTAAAAACTTGAATTTTTGAAAAACACGAATCTGTATTCGACTATAGCTACCTTGTATTCGAATACAGAAGCTAAAACAGTGAAAAATCAGCATTTTGTATTCGAATTCGAGGCCTTCGTAGTCGAATACAGATGCGAAGTCAGTGGCAAAAGTTGCAAATCTGTATTCGGCTACAGAGGGTTGTAGTCGAATACAGTGGTTAAAACAGAAGCAAAAATTGCAAATCTGTATTCGGTTACAGAGGGTCGTAGTCGAATACAGATGCTAAGTCAGTAGCAAAATTGGAAAATCTGTATTCGACTACAGGGGCTCGTAGTCGAATACAAGTTCGAAAACTTAGGGAAAACAGAAGCTTTGCAGGTTGTATTCGAATACACTCAATGCCGTATTCGAATACACCTTCGAAATCAGTGAATTTTCCTGAAACTTCAACACATTTTCAAAATCTTTTCTTTTGAAAATCCAACCCAACACCAGAATCATAATTCCCCTCTTTTAAAACCTCAACTCAGAACATTTTTCATCAAATACCAACAACAGATTTTTCATAAAAATACTTCCACCATTTTAAATCCCTTTTCATTTGAAACAACCATCAACACCAGATTGTTTAACAAAACACAGCAAAACACAGATTTACTCAAACCAGAATAACCTCACTGATTTTTAACAAAACAAAATCAGAACCAGAATCATTATTCAACACTCACAGAATGATTTTCAAAACATAATACAATGTTTTTCACAATGATAAACCAAATATCATTCATCACACATGCATTTACAGCCCTAAATGCAATCTAGAAAGTTGGAAGGTGCCCTTACCTTAGTTACGTTCCCTTAGCTCGTACGCTTCTGCGACAAAAGCCGACGATACTCCCGTTCGCGTTCGCCGCTACGAAAATTAGTTCTTTAGCTCCGTAACGATCAGAGGAATGACTTTCGTACTCGAAACTTTCTGATTCGACACTCAGATTTTCCAGAACGATGACTTTTAAGTAAACTGTTTTTCTTCACCAACACTCAGAAAATTAGAAGAAGAAGAAGAAGATAAAGCAGAACTGGCGCGTAGAGGAAAGAAGGAAAAGCTTCTTACTTAAATATCCACATAAAGCAACTGACACAGCAGAGGAGAGAGGAATTGTTTCCTTTTTCACAAATATCTACGCCACCTCACCAATTCTTATATCAAAATATCTTTTGATCCTCCAGCACTTAACCCATTTCCGTCGAAATTAGCAGAGAATATCTTAATTAACGGTCCGATAATTTAATTACTCAAAATTAAATTAATTCATCCATTATCCAATAATTTTAATTCCACCTCCAAAACAATTAATTATATATATATATATATATATTTACACAAAATATACATATATTGAATATTACACCGATATTCCCAAAATACCCTTAAAATCAAATCTGAATTTAATTTTAAATTTAAGGGTCTTACAATACTACCCCCCTTAAATTAGTTTCGTCCTCGAAACTACATGCCGTTAACCAAATGAGGATGTTGTACCCTCATCTTACTCTCTAGTTCCCAAGTCAGAGGAATGACTTTCGTACTCGAAACTTTCTGATTCGACACTCAGATTTTCCAGAACGATGACTTTTAAGTAAACTGTTTTTCTTCACCAACACTCAGAAAATTAGAAGAAGAAGAAGAAGATAAAGCAGAACTGGCGCGTAGAGGAAAGAAGGAAAAGCTTCTTACTTAAATATCCACATAAAGCAACTGACACAGCAGAGGAGAGAGGAATTGTTTCCTTTTTCACAAATATCTACGCCACCTCACCAATTCTTATATCAAAATATCTTTTGATCCTCCAGCACTTAACCCGTTTCCGTCGAAATTAGCAGAGAATATCTTAATTAACGGTCCGATAATTTAATTACTCAAAATTAAATTAATCCATCCATTATCCAATAATTTTAATTCCACCTCCAAAACAATTAATTATATATATATATATTTACACAAAATATACATATATTGAATATTACACCGATATTCCCAAAATACCCTTAAAATCAAATCTGAATTTAATTTTAAATTTAAGGGTCTTACAATACTACCCCCCTTAAATTAGTTTCGTCCTCGAAACTACATGCCGTTAACCAAATGAGGATGTTGTACCCTCATCTTACTCTCTAGTTCCCAAGTCAGAGGAATGACTTTCGTACTCGAAACTTTCTGATTCGACACTCAGATTTTCCAGAACGATGACTTTTAAGTAAACTGTTTTTCTTCACCAACACTCAGAAAATTAGAAGAAGAAGAAGAAGATAAAGCAGAACTGGCGCGTAGAGGAAAGAAGGAAAAGCTTCTTACTTAAATATCCACATAAAGCAACTGACACAGCAGAGGAGAGAGGAATTGTTTCCTTTTTCACAAATATCTACGCCACCTCACCAATTCTTATATCAAAATATCTTTTGATCCTCCAGCACTTAACCCGTTTCCGTCGAAATTAGCAGAGAATATCTTAATTAACGGTCTGATAATTTAATTACTCAAAATTAAATTAATCCATCCATTATCCAATAATTTTAATTCCACCTCCAAAACAATTAATTATATATATATATATATTTACACAAAATATACATATATTGAATATTACATCGATATTCCCAAAATACCCTTAAAATCAAATCTGAATTTAATTTTAAATTTAAGGGTCTTACAATACTACCCCCCTTAAATTAGTTTCGTCCTCGAAACTACATGCCGTTAACCAAATGAGGATGTTGTACCCTCATCTTACTCTCTAGTTCCCAAGTTGCGTCTCCAGTAGTCGGATTCCATATCACCGGTATTGGTCTTTCCACAGCTAGAAGAACCATATGAGGTTTACTGTGATGCATCTCACCAAGGTTTGGGATGTGTTTTGATGCGACACAAGAAAGTTGTAGCCTACGCCTCAAGACAGTTGAAAACTCACAAACGAAACTACCCTACTCATGATTTAGAGCTTGCTGCAGTAGTGTTTGCATTAAAGGTCTGGAGACACTACATTTATGGATGCACGTTCACGGTATTCAGTGACCATAAAAGTTTGAAGTATCTGTTTGATCAGAAGGAATTGAACATGCGTCAGAGGAGATGGATGGAGACCCTCAAAGATTTTGATTTTTCATTGCAGTACCACCCTGGGAAAGCCAATGTGGTGGCTGATGCATTAAGTATGAAAAATGTGTCAGTATCTTCAATGATAATGGCTAGACAACAAGAGTTGTGGGAAGCATTTAGAGATCTACACTTGGACGTAAAGTTTGCACCAGGAATTTTAAAGTGTGGAATGATAAACATTTCGAGTGGACTACTTGAAGAGATTGCAAATTTACAACATGATGCATTAATCCAAGTAAAGAGGAACCTGATAGCGCAAGGACAGACGACTGAGTTCAGGATCGGACCAGATAATATTCTGAGATGTAATGGAAGAGTTTGTGTACCGGAAGTTGCAGATATGAGAAGAATGATTTTGGAAGAGGCTCATAAGAGTAAGTTGAGTATTCATCCTGGAGCGACCAAGATGTACCAGGACTTGAAACAGAATTACTGGTGGCCAGGAATGAAAAGAGATGTAGCGGAGTATGTATCAGCTTCTTTAACTTGTTAGAAAGCGAAGGTAGCATCAACGACCTGCTGGAATGTTGCAACCTTTGGATATACCGGAATGGAAGTGCGATAGCATTTCCATGGATTTTATAACTGGATTGCCCAAGACAAGGAAAAATAATGATTCGACTTGGGTAATAGTGGATCGACTGAAAAAGTCCGCACATTTCTTACCGGTAAGGACCACTTATAAAGTAGATAAGCTGACGGAAATCTACATTGCTGAGATTGTGAGGTTACATGGAGTTCCATCGAGTATAGTATCGGAACGTGACCCAAAGTTCACATCTCATTTTTGGGGAGCGCTGCATGAAGCTTTGGGAACGAAACTGAAATTGAGTTCCGCTTACCATCCACAAACAGACGGACAAACTGAGAGAACAAATCAGTCCTTGGAAGATCTATTGAGAGCATGTGTGTTGGATGATAGAGGAAACTGGGATGAGGTATTGCCATTGATTGAGTTTACTTACAACAATAGCTTCCACGCAAGTATTGGAATGGCACCCTACGAGGCTTTGTATTGACGCAAGTGTCAGACGCCTCTATGAGGGTATAAGGACGGAGAGAGTATGATTGTTGGACCTGAGATGGTGGAATAGACTACAGAGAAAATCAAGAGGATACAAGAGAAAATGAAGATTTCACAAGATCGTCAGAAGAGTTATGCGGACAAGCGTCGCAGACCTTTGGAATTCGAGCAAGGTGATCATGTATTTCTAAGGGTCACGCCTACAACTGGGGTGGGCAGAGCTATTAAGTCAAGGAATTTGACTCCGAAATTTATTGGACCATACCAGATTACTGCACGAATTGGACCAGTGGCTTATCGGATTGCTTTACCTCCAATACTGTCTAATATTCACGACGTATTTCACGTATCACAGTTAAGGAAATACATTTCGGATGCGTCACATGTGATCGAACCAGACACAATTCAACTGAAGGATAACCTGTCATTTGAAGTATTCCCTGTAAGGATTGAAGACAAGAAGATTAAACAGTTGAGGAACAAGGAAGTCCCACTAGTCAAAGTAATTTGGAATCCGACTACGGGAGACGCGACTTGGGAACTGGAGAGTAAGATGAGGGAACAATATCCTCAGTTGTTTATTAACATGTAGTTTCGAGGACGAAACTAATTTAACGGGGTAGCAATGTAAAACCCTTAAATTTAAGAATTAATTTATGGAATTAATATTAAGTGTATTTTGGGGATATTTGTAAAATATTTAATATATGTATGTTTTGAGTGAATATATATATATATATATATATGAATATTTATTTTGGAAGATGAATTAAGATTATTGGATCAAGAGTAAATTAATTTAATTACGAGTAATTAAATTACCGAGCAGTTAATTAAGAGATAATCGACTATTTGCGACGAGACTGGTTAAGTGATGGAGGATCAGACAAGTTTCGGGTGAGGTGGCACCTACAAATGCCTATAAATAAGAATGAGGAGGCAGAGCAAAGGCAGAAAACCATACCTCCTCCACCATGAATGTAACAGTATCCCTTCCCTTCCCATTCTTATTTCTGTTTCACGTTTCAAATAAAAAAAAGAGAGAGAGTTTCTCAAAAGTGATATTACTTGGAAATCCAAGCACCAAACCAGAAAACTTCCAGTACAAAAGTTGTTCTCCTCATCATTACGGAGCTAGAGAACCCACTTTCGTAGCAGCGAACGCAAAACGGGAACTTCGCCGATTTTTTATGCATAAACGTGAACGGGAGCAGAAACGCAACAGGGGTAAGGGCACCTTCCACCTTCTAGTTGCATTAGGGCTGTAAGTGCATAATTGTTATGGCATTAATGATGTTTCATTATTGTTTTTGAAGAAAAACTGTTTTGCCTGATGTTTTGAAGGATGAAAAATGCATTATGTTGATGTTTTAAAATGTTCTGTGATGTTTGCTGTTTGGCTGAATGAATTAACGTTGTTCTGTTTTTGTGGGAAAGTTGGAAAATGCTTGGCATGTCAGTTTGGAAATGATCAAAATGTATGTGTTGATAAATCTGTTGTGCTTGTTGTTATAAAATGCGAAAATGCATTATGTTGGTGTTTGATGATATGTGATGCTTGCTGTTTTGGCTGAATACATCAGTGTTGTTATGTTGTGTGAGAAAGACTGGAAAATGCTTTGCATGTTGTTTTGGTTGTGTGAGGAAGCTGGAAAATACTCTGCATGTGTTTTGAGAAATGATCAAAATGTAAATGGTTAAAAATGTCTTTTTGCTGTGGTTGACATTCTGTTTTGGGTGGTTTAAGCAAAACTGTCATGTTAATGATAGTTCTGGTGTTGCTGATGTTTTCAAAAGAAAAGGGATTTTAAATGATGAAAGTGTTCATCTGGAAAAGTTTTTATTGATGAAAAATGCTTGAGTTTTGTGTTTCAAAAGAATGATGAATCTGTTTTGGTGTTGTGTTGGTTTTTCAAAAGAAAAAGTTTCAAAATGTGTTGAAGTTTCAGGAAAATTTCACTAAATTCGAAGTTGTATTCGAATACAGCCTGAGTGTATTCGAATACAACCTGAAAGGCTTCTGTTTTATTCAAATTTTTGAACTTGTATTCGAATACGAGCTTCTGTATTCGAATACAGATGAAGAATTTTTGCTTCTAACTTAGCATCTGTATTCAACTACGACTCTGTCGTATTCGAATACATAAGTAAAATTTTAACACTGTATTTGCATCTATATTCGACTACGACAGTCTCGTATTCGAATACAGGATGCTGATTTTCACAATTTTTGCTTCTGTATTCGAATACAGATTCGTGTTTTTCCAAAAATCCAAGTTTTTGCTTCTGCATTCGAATACAAGGAAGCTGTATTCGAATACAGATTCTTGTTTTCTAGAAGATCAAGTTTTAAACACTGTCATGTGAACTTTAAAGTGTCGGGGAACATTGAGAAGGTTTGAAATGATTTAAAATGGAGTTTTTGAAATAGTTTTTGAGGAGGGGATGATGAAGTTCTTGAAACCCTTAATGATGTTGGGAAAATACTGAATTGACACTGTTTTATCTTCTGTATTCGACTACAGGTATGCTGTATTCGAATACAGAGTGTTGAAGTTGCAGTTTTATGCTTCTGTATTCGAATACAAGGGAGTTGTATTCGAATACAGATTCGTGTTTTTCAGAAATTCAAAGTTTTAAACATTGTTTTATAAACTTTAAGTGTTGGGGAACATTGGGAAGGTTTGTGACAAATTAAAATGGAGTTTTTGTGATAGTTTGAAGTGGTAATGATGAAGCTTTTGAGACCTTTACTCATGTGAAAAATACTGATTTTTGCACTGTGACAGCCTCTGTATTCGAATACAAGGATGTTGTATTCGAATACAATGTGTTAATTCTGCACTGTTTTCGCTTCTGTATTCGTCTTTTCCACAAATCTCAGTTTTAAACACTGTTTTATGAATATTAAGAGTTAGGGAAGACAGAGAGAAGATCTTTGATGAATAAGAATGGAGTTTTAAGATGATGTGAAGTGGAAATGATGAGATGTTTGAATGTTTGATTTATGATATAAGGATAATGAAATTGGTTGTGTTGAGATGTTTTGAGAAATGATGGAAATACATGAACTTTACTGATGTTGCATATTGTTTCCAGTGAAGAGAAAACACTGCATATTCATGCACTGCGTAGTCAGGTGGTACCCGCGATGGGCCACAGAGTAATGCATAAACGTTCTGATCTGTTGAGAGATTGCACGAGTGCTGGTCGTTTGAGCGACTGCACTGGTACTGGTCTGTTGAGCGACTGTACCCAGAAATGCGCAAAAACGTGCTGATCTGTTGAGCAATTGCACGGGTGCAGGTCTGTTGAGCGACTGCACTGGTACTGATCTGTTGAGCGATTGTACCTTGGTATATGTCAAACGTGCTGGTCTGTTGAGCGACTGCACGAGTGTTGGTCTGTTGAGCGACTGCACTAGTCCTGATCTGTTGAGCGATTGCACCCTGGTCTTGAGGGCAGTTAAAGTCAAACATATTTAAATTGTGATGGTTTGTTGAGCGATTGCACCTTGTAATTCCAAGAAGTCGAATGCATGAGCATATACATATTGCATCTGGGTGATTGACCGGTGGGTCCCGATTTGGGTATATGTTGATGATTGGAAATTGTTGTGTGTAAGTACTTTATAAAATCTGAATTCCTGATGAATGAGTGTGATTGCTGAAGTGTTATTTGTACTTACAACATATTTTCCATACAAATTGGTTACTGTTTGAAAAAGCATATATGTCATGAAATTTCAAATGAGCGTCCTTAATTTTCATCATTGTTATATGTTATGCCATGGATGTATTTGTCCTGTGATATCAATGCTATGTGTTATTTGTTAATTTCGGTCGGTGACCCTTTACTATTATTGTGGAAATTGGGCTTTGCCCTCATATGCCCCCCAAACCCATGTCACTCGTGGGTCCCCAGATGACGGAAACGTCGCTCGATTTCATTGATAGTTTCGTGCCTACTGCTTGGGTATACGACCCCATCTCAAGCAGGGCCACGTACACGGGGAGATTGAAGAGGACCTGTAGGACTAACGGAGTGGTGAACTATGCGGAGTACAACTATGCAAGGATTGACTTTCCTGTGCCTACCCGTTTGGTATTGGAGGCGCACAGAATTTTTGATGATGCGGAGGAGCCAGCTGGAGGGGTTGAGACGGAGGCCACCGTAGGAGTGGTGACTCCTAACCCGGTGATTGGAGGGGTTGTACGTGATTCCGAGGCGGAAGAAAAGAACGAAGGGCCGACGCCAGTAGCAGCTGATATTCCGGGTCCATCTAGGCTATCCGATGATTGTTATGAGATTCTGGCACCGCCGAAGCGACCTAGATTGTGCATTGATCCCTCTCTGTATGATGAGGAGGAGGAGGTTACATCGAGGCGAGCGGCAGAGTCAGATGAGACTCGTATGGGATGTAGAGGAAATCCATGCTAATGTAGCTTTAGTGCATGATCGGTTAGATTTGATGTATAGGATTTTGAGTTGGAAAATGTAATTTGTTTTATTTTGGAAATTATTGTACCACTTTTCCGCTAAACCATTCCGCACTCTGATATTTCCTTTTGAGATGATATGACACCGATCTTTTGAAATATAAATGTTTATTATTAATTTCCAAATATAAGTACTTAGTGATATTTATGATGAAATTATTTAATTTCGTTCATCGATTAAATTACGACGTACCATTTTATGAAATGAATTAAAGGAAATTTTATTTCAATTCTTTTGAGGTAATAAATTGGAAAATCATTTTAATTATTTTCTATTTTAAAAAAAATAATATACTCGCGCTGTGTTTTAAACTCGGGGTGTTACATAATGAATATAGACAGAGAGAAGGGTTCGCACTAGGGAGAAGGGTTCGTATATGGAGAATGGTTCTTATAGAGAGTATGTAATGAATAAGGGTTTCACACTGCCAAGTTCGTACGGATGAGAATATACGTAATGAAGAAGAAAATGAAGAGGCGGTTTCTTATATTATCAGTTTACATAATATTATAAAAAAAAACCCTTTTACAGTGCTTTTCCAAAGAGCGCTTTAAAAGTCTATATTAAAAACGCCTTAAATAGTATTTTACAGCGCTTATATAGACACTATACAAAAGGCGCTATATGAGCATTTTACAGCGCTCTTTACACATAAGCAATGTAAATGTTTTGTACTTGTATTTTATGTTGCATTTTACAGCGCTTTTTCCCATAAGCGCTGTAAATGTTTTGTCTCTTGTAATTGTAATTTCTTTTTTTGAAACCATTTACAGCGTTTATGGGCAAAAGCGCTGTAAATGTTTTGTACTTGTATTTTATTTTGCATTTTACAGCGCTTTTTCCTATAAGCGCTGTAAATGTTTTGTCTCTTGTAATTGTAATTTATTTTTTTGAAACCATTTACAGTGCTGTGATAATATCCATACTCATGGATACCAAATTGTTCATATCAACTTATATGATGAGTTCAGATTATAGTTAAAAAATTTATCAAATTGTCATCTCTAAAATAATTAAATAATATAATTTAAAAAATTATATGATGAATTATATAAGCATAAAAGCAAAAAATCATATGATGAATTATATGAAGCTATTTTTGTAGTGGTGGATCGATTATCTAAGTACGGACATTTTATTCCCTTAAAACATCTATATATTGCGAAGAAGGTGGCCGAAATTTTTATTAAAGGGGTGGTGCGTCTTTATGGGGTTCCACGATCCATTGTTAGTGATCGTGATCCATTTTTTGTGAGTCTATTTTGGAAAGAGTTGTTTTGCTTACAAGGAACGTTGTTGAGTATGAGTTCGTCATATCATCCGGAGACGGATGGGCAAACAGAGGTGGTAAATCGGTGCTTAGAAGCATATTTTCGTTGTTTTGCATTGTAGCAACCGAAGGAGTGGTCACAATGGATTCATTGGGCTGAATTGTGGTACAATACCACATTCCATGTGTCTACAGGGACTACACCGTTTGAGGCAGTGTATGGAAGAAAACTGTAAGACCCTTAATTTTTAATTAAAATTATGGAATTAATTTTAATTGTATTTTTGGGGATATTTGTAAAATATTTAATATATGTATGTTTGAGTGAATATATATATATATATATAAATATTTATTTTGGAAGAAGAATTAAAATTATTGGATTAAGAATAAATTAATTTAATTACAAGTAATTAAATTAACGAACAGTTAATTAAGGGATTAGCGGCTAATTGCGGCGAGTAGGGTAAAGTGCTGAAAATCAGACAAGTGTCGGGTGAGGTGGCACCACAAAAGCCTATAAATAGGAGTGAGAAGGATGGTGAAATCAGAACACCATTCCTCCTCCCTCACTGCCCATACTGCATGTAACAGTACCCCATTTTTCCCTCCCATTCTGTTTCTATTTTTGGTTCCAGTTCACGATTTCAAAGAGGAAAAAGATAGTTCCTCAAAAGTGCCATTACTTGGACATCCAAGCACCAAAACACCAAAACCCCAGTACAAAAGTTATTCCCCACACCATTACGGAGCTAAAGAACCCAGTTTCGTAGCAGCAACCGCAGGCTGCAGTTTCACCAGTTTTTGGCGCGAAAACGGGAACGACAGCAGAAACGAGAGAAGTAGCAGAACACGCAACAAGGATCATGTTAATGCTCGTTATGATCTGCAAGATATGGGGATTAGAAAGGAACTTCATCCAATAGACATTGGCGGAGGTCGGACAAAGTTTGCAAAAGCATCTTTCTCAATGAATTCCCAAGAGAAGTTTACTTTTTTAGTGTTTTGAAGGCTGCCAAGTTACCCGATGGGAGTGCTTCTAACATTTCAAAGTGTGTGCATGTTGGCGATAAAAAGATATTTGGTTACAAGAGTCATGATGCACATTTCATGTTACACTACTTATTACAAGTAGCAATAAAGAGCACAATGCCAAATCTAGTGGCTGAACCTTCAATTCGTCTTAGGTCATTTTTTCGCTCTTTGTGTCAAAAAGCTATCCAAGTGCAAGATTTGGATTATCTAAATGTAGAGATTGCTGAAATACTTTGTCAATTGGAGATGATTTTTCCTCCATGTTTTTTTTGATGTAATGGTTCATTTGCCTATTCATCTTGTACATGAAGTTAGATTGGGCGGTCCCGTTCAATTCCGATGGATGTATCCCACAGAAAGAAACTTATGTAGACTTAAAAGTTATGTTCATAATAGAGCTCATCCAGAACATTCTATTGCTGAGGGATATTTGGCTAAAGAAGCTTTGACTCTTTGCTCAAGATATTTGCATAAAAGTGTAGATACAAGGCTGAATAGAATGAGTAGAAACTATGATAACAATTATTCTTGTGAAGTAGATTCAAGTGATTACTTTTCAAGTATTGGACGACCTTTAGGGGGGAAGCAAAATGGAAAGTTATTTTCAATAGACTCAGCATCAAAAGCTCAAGCCCATCGATACATATTGTTCAATTGTGATGATATTCAAACATACATAAGGTACCATAATAGTTTATTGTTTATTCCCTACTTGTATACAAAACATAACTTAAAGTTATTTTTAACAACTAATAGGGTTACCTTTGTAGAGAGTACGATGAATGTGTTAGTGGTCACACTAAAGGAGGAAAATGGATCAAGGCTAAAAGACTAGGTCAAGATTTTAGTGAATGGTTTAAAATTCGAGCCTTGGAAAATGATTTCAGATCACCTCAAAGCATTATCTAGAGGTCCAAATGGTGCTGCAAAGAGGTTTTCAGGTTACCTGATCAATGGTTATAGATTTCACACTATGAAACGTGATGCAAGGCGCAAAACTCAGAATTCTGGTGTAACTTTGGTTTCCTTGACCGAAAGTTTTGCAAGTTCTAAGGATGAAAATCCTAAAATAGATCTTGTCACTTACTATGGAGCAATTAATGACATAATTGAGTTAGACTATTACAGCCAACTCAAATTTGTGTTGTTTAAGTGTGATTGGTTTGAGGCTAAAGAAGACAAATATGGGCTTACTTTTGTACATTTCAACAAAAATGTTACCAAAATGATCCATTTGTCCTGGTGTCTCAAATCCACCAATGTCTTTATGTGCAAGATCCTTTTGATGAAAATAAACATTATGTTATGAAAACCATTCCTAGAGATCTGTTTAACATGGGTGACTGTAAGACCCTTAAATTTTAATTAAAATTATGGAATTAATTTTAATTGTATTTTTGGGGATATTTGTAAACTATTTAATATATGTATGTTTGAGTGAATATATATATATATATATAAATATTTATTTTGGAAGAAGAATTAAAATTATTGGATTAAGAATAAATTAATTTAATTACGAGTAATTAAATTAACGGACAGTTAATTAAGGGATTAGCGGCTAATTGCAACGAGACGGGTAAAGTGCTGAGAATCAGACAAGTGTCGGGTGAGGTGGCACCACAAAAGCCTATAAATAGGAGTGAGAAGGATGGTAAAATCAGAACACCATTCCTCCTCCCTCACCGCTCATACTGCATGTAACAGTACCCCATTTTTCCCTCCCCTTTCTGTTTCTGTTTTCTGTTCCAGTTCACGATTTCAAAGAAGAAAAAAAGAGTTCCTCAAAAGTGCCATTACTTGGACATCCAAGCACCGAAACACCAAAACCCCAGTACAAAAGTTATTCCCCACACCATTACGGAGCTAAAGAACCCAGTTTCGTAGCAGCAAACGCAAGCTGTAGTTTCACCGGTTTTTGGCGCGAAAACGGGAACGATAGTAGAAACGAGAGAAGTAGCAGAACACGCAACAAGGGTAAGGGCACCTTCCACTTTCTAGTTGCATTTTAGGACTGTAAACGTATGTTTGAAGTGTGATCATATTTAAGTTTCTGTTTTGAAAAAGAAATTGTTTTACATGACATTTTGAAAGATGAAAGAAATGCATTCTGTTGTGGTTTTAAAAATCTGCAACATGTTGTTTTGGGTGGTTACTCCAGTGATGTTTTGTTTATGTGGGAAGCTGAAAAATGTTTTGCATGTCATTTTAAAGATGATTAAAATACATGTTCATAAACTGTTTGGAATGTTGTTATAAAATGCGGAAACACTTTCTGTTGGTGTTTGCTGCTATGTGATGACTCTGTTTGACTGAATGTATCAATGTCATTCTGTTTGTGTGAGAAAGCTAAAATGCTTTGCATGTTTTTCTGATGTTTGAGAAAACTGAAATGCTTTGCATGTTGTTCTGATGCGTGAGAAAGCTGAAATGCTTTGCATATTGATTCTGTTTGTGTGAGAAAGCTGGAATATGCTTTGCATGTTGTGTTGGTTGTGTAAGCATACTAGAGAATACCATGCATGTTGTTTTGAGATGCATGTTCTGGTTCTGGATGATTCTGTTGTTGATCATTCTGTTTCTGCTTCTGATGATTCTGGTGTTGATCATTCTATTTCTGCTTATGATGTTCTGGTGTTGATGTTTCTGCTTCTGTTTCTGTTTTGAGTGATTCTAGTGATGTTGATGTTTTCAAAAGAAAAGGGATTTTAAAATGATGAAAGTGTTTATTTCTGGAAAATCTGTATTGATGTAAAAGTCTTAGTTTTGTGGTTTAAAAGAGTGATAAAACTGTTTTGGGGTTGGCTTGACTTTTCAAAGGAAACAGTTTGAAATGTGTTGAAAACTCAGGAAAATTTCACTAATTTCGAAGGTGTATTCAAATACAACATGAGTATATTCGAAACCTGTCAAGCTTCTATTTTACTTAAGTTTTCAAACTTGTATTCGAATACGAACCATGTATTCGAATACAGAGGAAGGATTTTTGCTTCTGACTTAGCATCTGTATTCGACTACGACCATGTCGTATTCAAATACATAAGTGAAATTTTAACACTGTATTTGCATCTGTATTCGACTACAGGCATGCTGTATTCGAATACAGAATGCAGATTTTCACCAGTTTCAGCTTCTGTATTCGAATACAAGGGATCTGTATTCGAATACAGATTCGGGTTTTTCCAGAAACTCAGTTTTTAGCTTCTATATTAGAATACAAGGAAGCTGTATTCGAATACAGATTCGTGTTTTCCAGAAAATCATGTTTTTAAACACTGCCTTGTGAATTTTAAAGTGTTGGGAAACTTTGAGAAGGGTTAAAGTGAATTAAAATGGATCTTTTGGTGATATTTTGAAGTAGTGGTGATGTAGTTTTTGAGACTCTACTGATGAAGTGAAAAGTGTTGATTTGTGCACTGAGACTGCCTCTGTATTCGAATACTAGAGGGCTGTATTCGAATACAGAGTGTAATTCTGCATTGTTTTTGGCTATTGTATTCGAATACAGAGAAGTTGTATTCGAATACAAATTCGTATTTTCCAGAAAATCCCAGTTTTAAACATTGTGTTATGAATTTTAAGAGTTTGGGAAAACATTGCGAAATGTTAATGATTTCTTGACTGTTTAGTCATGTTTGTGATAATGATAAGCTTGATTGTGCTGAGATATTTTTAAATATGATGGAAAGGCATGAATTTTCTGATTTTGCATACAGTTTCCAGAGAAGTGAAACACTGCATATTCATGCATTGCATAGTCAAGTGGTACCCGCGATGGGCCATAGAGTAATGTGCAACCACGTGCTGATCTGTTGAGCGATTGCACAAGTGCTGGTCTGTTGAGCAACAGCACTAGGTACTGATCTATTGAGCGATTGTACCTTGGTATATAGGTGCCGGTCTATTGAGCGACTGCACTGGTACTGGACTATTGAGCGTCTGTACCCTGAAATGCGCAACCACGTGCTGATCTGTTGAGCGAGTGCACGAGCGCTGGTCTGTTGAGCGACTGCACTAGGTACTGATTTGTTGAGCGATTGTACCTTGGTATATGTTAAACGTGCTGGTCTGTTGAGCGACTGCACGAGTGCTTGTCTGTTGAGCGACTGCACTAGGTGCTGATCTGTTGAGCGATTGCACCTTGGTCTTGAGGGCCGTTAAAGTCAAATATATTGTGCTGGTGTGTTGAGCGACTGCACCTTGGTGATTCCAAGAAATTGTATACATGAGCATATACATATTGCATCGAGGGATTGACCGGTGGGTCACGATTGGTTCATATGATGATGTTTGGAAATTGATGTGTGTGAGTACTTGACAGAATCTGAATTTCTGATTAATTATTGTGTTTATTGAAGTGGTGACTGTACTTACTATATATTTCCACATGAGACGGTTGCTGTTTGAAAAGCTTATATGTCATGAAAATTTAAATGAGCATTGTAAGACCCTTAAATTTTAAAATTAAATTCAGATTTGATTTTAAGGGTATTTTGGGAATATTGGTGTAATATTCAATATATGTATATTTTGTGTAAATATATATATATATATATATATATAATTTATTGTTTTGAAGTTGGAATTAAAATTATGGATGATGGATGAATTAATTTAATTTCGAGTAATTAAATTATCGGGCCGATTAATTAAGATATTTTCTGCTATTTGCGACGAAACGAATTAATTGCTGGAGGATCAGAAGATATTTTAATATAAGAGTTGGTGAGGTGGCGTAGATATTTGTGAAAAAGGAAACAATTCCTCTCTCCTCTGCTGTGTCAGTTGCATTTAAGTGGATACTTAAGTGAGAAGCTTTTCTTCTTTCCTCTGTACGACAGTTTCTGCTTTATCTTCTTCTTTTTCTAATTTTCTGAGTGTTGGTGAAGAAAAACAGTTTACTCAAAAGTCATCGTTCTGGAAAATCTGAGTGTCGAATCAGAAAGTTTCGAGTACGAAAGTCATTCCTCTTATCGTTACGGAGCTAAAGAACTAATTTTTGTAGCGGCGAACGCAAACGGGAGTATCGTCGGCTTTTGTCGCAAAAGCGTACGAGCTAAGGGAACGTAACTAAGGTAAGGGCACCTTCCAACTTTTTAGATTGCATTTAGGGCTGTAAATGCATGTGTGATGAATGATTATTGGTTTATGTTTGTGAAAAACATGGTGTTATGTTTTGGAAATCATTCTGTGTGTGCTGAATGATGATTCTGGTATTCGAATACAGAATGCTGATTTTTCACTGCTTTAGCTTTTGTATTCGAATACAAGGGAGCTGTAGTCGAATACAGATTCGTGTTTTTTCAGAAATTCAAGTTTTTAACATTGTTTTATAAACCTTAAGTGTTGGGGTACCTTGGGAACGTTTGTGGTGATTAAAAATGGAAATTTGGTATATAAGTGTTGGTCAGATAAACGACTGCACTGGTACTGGACTGTAGTGTCTGTACCCTGAAATGCGCAGCCACGTGCTGATCTGTAGTGATTGCACGAGTGCTGATCTGTAGTGATTGCACTAGGTACTGATCTGTAGTGATTGTACCTTGGTTTATGTCAAATGTGCTGGTCTGTAGTGACTGCACGAGTGCTGGTCTGTATGCGACTGCACTGGTGCTGATCTGTATGCGATTGCACCCTGGTCATGAGGGCCGTTAAATTGTGCTGGTTTGTAAGCGACTGCACCTTGGTGATTCCAAGAATTTATGAACATGAGCATATACATATTGCATCGGTGTGTTTGACCGGAGGGTCACGTTTTGATTTTATGTTGATGGTGGAAAATTGTTGTGTGAGTAAGTATTGTTTTGAAATCTGTAATTTCGGATGAATTGATGTTTGTGCTTACATCATGATTTTCATACTTACTTGGTTGCTGTTTTGTAAAAGTACAAATGACATGTATTTCAAAATTTAGCATCCTTATTTATCATCATGTACTATGAATATGTTTGATATTCTTGATATAACTGCTATGTGGTAATTGTTATTTTCGGTCGGTGACCCTTTACAATTATTGTGGAATTGGGCTTTGCCCTCAGATGAGATTCAGAACCGTACCCCCTGATGGTCATACTAACGACAGGGAACATCGTTAGTTTCCCTTGATCTTTACTTGTGGGCTATGCAAAGAGATGAACAGCTGGGTGAAGAAAAGACTTGTGAATATTGTAATGCTATTGTAGCTTAGGGTATGATCAGAGTAGTCTTATGTATAGGGTTTTGAACTCAATGGTTGTAAATATTCATTTTGGGAATTATTGTAAAACTCTTCCGCACTCTGATAAATATTTTGATGTATCTTTATTTTAGTATATTATAAAGATCAAATTTCGATAAATATCTCATTCGATTTAATTGTGATGTTGCTGTTTTAAATTCCTTACTATTTTTGGTTACGAAGTCGAATGATATTTAATTTGAATTGATTTTAATTTCCTTGAAACGGAATTCTGAAAACTCTTTTATTTATGTATTCGTTTTTATAAAAAAATAAAAAAATACACTCGCGCTGTGTTTTAAACTCGGGGTGTTACATTAGTGGTATCAGAGCATTTGGTTAAAGTTTTGGGTTAAAGCTCGGATTTAATTGTTGGTTTTAAGTCGTTATCTGATCATACCTAGGAGCAAGTAGTTAGAGTGTCAAGTGTTGTATAGTTGTGGTGTGCTGAAGTAATGATGTTGTTGAGCTATATTTTGGAATTATTCTAAACGGTGTGAGATTTCTACTTGATGATGGTTTTGTAGTGGGAACAATGCCTCCAAGAAGAGATGACACCGCAAGAGACAATATCAGCCGGGAAGATAGGATGGCTGAAGCAATGATTAATATGGCTGCGTCTGTTCCTGCACAGACGGCTGCGAAGACTCAGCGTGACTTAGAGAAAAGAGAAAGAGAAATTCTTGCTGCTAAGTCAAGAGGACTAGAGGATTTTCGTCGTCATAATCCTTCAAAATTCAAAGGTGATGAGGGTCCACAAAGAGCGGACCAATGGATTTAGGAAATGGAGAAAATCTTTGAAATGATTAACTGCCAGGCAGCAGTAAGAGTCAATTATGCTACATATCTGCTGCTAGGGGATGCAGAGTATTGGTGGTGGAGTACAAGGTTGCTGATGGGGGCAGCTCATGAGGAGGTAAACTGGGAGTCGTTTAAGAGGAAGTTTTTGGACAAGTACTTCCCGATGAGTACTAGGACGAAATTGGGTGACGATTTTCTGAAACTGCATCAGGGAAACATGACAATGGGGGAATATGCAGCCAAATTTGAATCCTTATCAAGGCATTTCAGATTTTTCCGCGAAGAGGTGGATGAACAGTTTATGTGTCATCGTTTTCAAAGTGGGCTGAAATATGAAATTCAAGACTCCGTTTTACCCTTGGGAATTCAACGTTTCCAAGTTCTAGTGGAGAAGTGTAGAGAGGTTGAGGACATGAAAAATAGGAGGGCCAACCGAGGAGGAAACTTTAATTCGGGAGGACCCAGCCGAATGAACTATCCAAACAGCAAAGGAAAGCAAGTGTTTAAGCCATATAACAGACCCCAAAATAGCAGTAGAGGCCAGAATCGGCCAGGAAATCAGAACTTTGGAAGACAACTGGGACAAGGAATCCGGTGTTATCGCTGTGGGAAGGAAGGGCATATAGCTCCCGCTTGTGCCACAAGGGATCTTGTATGTTTCAATTGTCAAAAACCGGGACACGTCGCAAGGGATTGTCGGGCTCCGAAGGTGGAACCAACAGTGAATACAGCTAGGGCCACTCGTCCTATTGCTAGGGGATGCGTCTACCAGATGGATGCTGCTGCTGGAAGTCAAACTCCTAATTTAATCCAGCAAGACTGCCAGATTGCAGGTAACACATTAACTGCACTTTTTGATTCGGGAGCAACTCATTCTTTCATTGCTATGGATTGTGTAAATCGTTTGAAGCTATCTATGTCTGCTTTGCCTTTTGATTTGATTGTTTCCACACCTGCACAGACTTTGACCGTAAATTCTGCATGTTTACGTTGTCCTGTAACAATTCAAGATAGGAATTTCTTGGTTAATTTAATCTGTTTACCCCTGCAATCACTCGAGATAATTCTCGGCATGGATTGGATGTCTTATAATTATGTAGTCTTGGATTGTGCCCGCAAATTAGTTCTTTTCCCCGAACCTGGAGTCGTCCGGTATCTGTTTACTAACAAGCTTGGAGTATCACTGAGAGAAGGAACTCAGGAATTTTTATCATTAGCTAACGTGGAGACCAAAATGGATGTGAGCATAGAAGATGTAGTGTTAGTCAAAGAGTATCCGGACGTATTTCCAACAGAAATTCCAGGATTACCCCCAGTAAGAGAAATGGAGTTCTTCATTGATTTGCACCCAGGAACTAGACCCATTTCAATTGCACCGTATAGAATGTCGCCATTGGAATTAAACGAGCTTAAGGATCAAATTGAAGGTCTGTTAGAGAAAGGATTTATCAGGCCAAGTGTGTCACCGTGGGGAGCTCCGGTGTTGTTAGTTAAGAAAAAGGATGGAAGTTCACGCTTATGTGTGGATTACAGGCAACTTAACAAGGTAACCATTAAAAACCGTTATCCTTTACTACGCATAGATGATTTGATGGACCAATTGAGGGGAGCAGCTGTGTTTTAAAAGATCGATTTGAAGTCAGGATATCATCAGATTCGGGTAAGAGAAGGAGATATTCAAAAGACCGCTTTCAGGACTCGTTACGGGCATTATAAATATCTTGTTATGCCATTTGGAGTTACGAATGCACCAGCGATTTTTATGGATTATATGAATAGGTTTTTCAGTCCATTTTTAGATAAATTCGTGGTGGTATTCATTGATGACATTTTGATTTATTCAAAGGATGAAGAAGAACACAGAGAGCATTTGCGTCAAGTTCTGGAAATTTTACGAGGGAAGCAATTGTACGCCAATCTGTCGAAGTGTGAATTCTGGTTGGAGGAAGTGAATTTCTTGGGACATGTAATAACAAAGGAAGGAATTGCAGTAGATCCGGCAAAGATTGAGACGATTCTTGCTTGGAAACAACCTCAGACCATCACTGATGTAAGAAGTTTCGTCGGACTGGCAGGATACTACAGGAGATTTATTGAAGGATTTGCTAAGATTGTAGCTCCTTTGACACAACTCACTAGGAAGAATCAGCCGTTTGCATGGACAGAGAAGTGTGAAGAGAATTTTCAGTTGCTTAAGGAAAAATTGACAACCTCACCAGTATTGGTTCTGCCACAACCAGAGGAACCATATGAGGTTTATTGTGATGCATCTCACCAAGGTCTGGGCTGTGTTTTGATGCAACATCAGAAAGCTGTCGCCTACGCCTCAAGGCAATTGAAAGCTCACAAACGGAACTATCTGACTCATGATCTAGAACTTGCTGCTGTAGTGTTTGCATTAAAGGTCTGGAGACACTATCTTTATGGATGCACGTTCACGGTGTTCAGCGACCATAAGAGCTTGAAGTATCTGTTCGATCAGAAAGAACTGAACATGCGTCAGAGGAGATGGATGGAGACTCTTAGAGATTTTGATTTCTCATTACAGTACCATCCTGGAAAAGCCAATGTAGTGGCTGATGCATTGAGCAGAAAAAGCGTAACAGTGTCCTCAATGATGATGGCCAGACAACAAGAGTTGTGGGAAGCATTTAGAGATCTACACTTGGATGTAGAGTTTGCACCGGGAATTTTAAAGTGTGGAATGATAACCATTTCAAGTGGATTACTTGAG
The DNA here is from genome assembly GCA_037974295.1 of Cicer cuneatum. Taxonomy (NCBI): domain Eukaryota; kingdom Viridiplantae; phylum Streptophyta; class Magnoliopsida; order Fabales; family Fabaceae; genus Cicer; species Cicer cuneatum. The sequence goes on along the minus strand of JBBPBO010000005.1, from coordinate 52,898,022 downwards.
GAGATTGCAAATTTGCAAGATGACGCAATGATTCAAGAAAAGAGGAACCTAATAGTGCAAGGAAATGCAGCTGAATTTAGGGTCGGAACAGATAACATTCTGAGATGCAATGGAAGGATTTGTGTACCGGAAGTTGCAAACATGAGAAGAACGATCTTGGAAGAGGCTCATAAGAGCAAATTGAGTATTCATCCTGGAGCAACCAAGATGTACCAGGACATAAAACAGAATTATTGGTGGCCAGGAATGAAGAAGGACATAGCGGAGTACGTATCGGCTTGTTTAACTTGTCAAAAAGCGAAGGTGGAACATCAACGACCCGCTGGAATGTTGCAGCCTTTGGATATACCAGAATAGAAGTGGGATAGCATTTCCATGGATTTTATAACTGGACTGCCCAAGACAAGAAGAAAGAATGATTCGATTTGGATAATCGTGGATCGATTGACCAAATCTGCACATTTCTTGCTGGTAAAGACCATTTATAAGGTAGATAAGCTGACAGAGATCTACATTGCTGAAATTGTGAGATTACACGGAGTTCCATCGAGCATTGTATCGGACCGTGATCCAAAATTCACATCTCACTTTTGGAGAGCGTTGCATGAAGCGTTGGGAACAAAACTGAAATTGAGTTCAGCTTATCATCCACAAACAGATGGACAAATAGAAAGAACAAATCAGTCCTTGGAAGATCTATTAAGGGCATGTGTATTGGATGACAGAGGAAGTTGGGATGATGTACTGCCATTGATTGAGTTCACCTACAACAACAGCTTTCACGCAAGTATTGGAATGGCACAATATGAAGCTTTGTATGGACGCAAGTGTCAAACGCCTCTGTGTTGGTATAAAGACGGGGAAAGTATGATTGTTGGACCTGAGATGGTGGAACAAACTACGGAAAAAGTCAAGAGGATACAAGAGAAAATGAAGATTTCACAGGACTGTCAGAAGAGTTATGCGGACAAGCGTCGCAGACCTTTGGAATTCCAGCAAGGCGATCATGTATTTCTAAGAGTCACAACCTACAACTGGAGTGGGCAGGGCTATTAAATCCAGAAAATTGACTCCAAAGTTTATTGGACCATATCAGATTTCTGCGCGTATTGGACCATTAGCTTATCGGATTGCTTTACCTCCAATGCTGTCTAATATTCATGTATATTTCACGAGTCGCAGTTAAGGAAATACATTTCAGATCCGTCTCATGTGATCGAACCAGACACAATTCAGCTGAAGGATAATCTGTCATTTGAAGTATTCCCTATAAGAATTGAGGACAAGAAGATTAAACAGTTGAGGAACAAGGAAGTCCCACTAGTCAAAGTGATTTGGAATCCGACTACTGGAGACGCGACTTGGGAACTAGAGAGTAAGATGAGGGAACAACATCCTCATTTGTTTAACGACATGTAGTTTCGAGGACGAAACTAATTTAAGGGGGGTAGTAATGTAAGACCCTTAAATTTTAAAATTAAATTCAGAATTGATTTTAAGGGTATTTTGGGAATATTGGTGTAATATTCAATATATGTATATTTTGTGTAAATATATATATATATAATTAATTGTTTTGAAGTTGGAATTAAAATTATGGATGATGGATGAATTAATTTAATTTCGAGTAATTAAATTATCGGGCCCATTAATTAAGATATTTTCTACTATTTGCGACGAAACGGATTAATTGCTGGAGGATCAGAAGATATTTTAATATAAGAGTTGGTGAGGTGGCGTAGATATTTGTGAAAAAGGAAACAATTCCTCTCTCCTCTGCTGTGTCAGTTGAATTTAAGTGGATACTTAAGTGAGAAGCTTTTCTTCTTTCCTCTGTACGACAGTTTCTGCTTTATCTTCTTCTTCTTCTAATTTTCTGAGTTTGGTGAAGAAAAATAGTTTACTCAAAAGTAATCGTTCTGGAAAATCTGAGTGTCGAATCAGAAAGTTTCGAGTACGAAAGTCATTCCTCTTATCGTTACGGAGCTAAAGAACTAATTTTTGTAGCGGTGAACGCGAACGGGAGTATCGTCGGCTTTTGTCGCAGAAGCGTACGAGCTAAGGGAACGTAACTAAGGTAAGGGCACCTTCCGACTTTTTAGATTGCATTTAGGGCTGTAAATGCATGTGTGATGAATGATTATTGGTTTATATTTGTGAAAAACATGGTGTTATGTTTTGGAAATCATTCTGTGTGTGCTGAATGATGATTCTGGTTCTGATTTTGTTTTGTTAAAAATTAGTGAGGTTATTCTGATTTGAGTGAATCTGTGTTTTGCTGGGTTTTGTTAAAACAATCTGTTGCTGATATTGGATGAAAAATGTTCTGAGTTGAGATTTTAAAGAGTGGTAATTATGATTCTAGGGTTGGGTTGGTTTTTCAAAGGAAAGATTTTAAAAATGTGTTGAAGTTCCAGGAAATTTCACTGAATTTGAAGGTGTATTCGAATACGGCTTGAGTGTATTCGAATACAGCCTGCAAGGCTTCTGTTTTCTTCAGATTTTCGAACTTGTATTCGACTACGACCCTCTGTAGTCGAATACAGATTTCCAATTTTGCTTCTGACTTAGCTTCTGTATTCGATACGACCCTCTATAGCCGAATACAGATTTACAACTTTTGCCACTGACTTCGCATTTGTATTCGACTACGACAACCTCGTATTCGAATACAGAATGCTGATTTTTCACTGCTTTAGCTTATGTATTTGAATACCAGGGAGCTGTAGTCGAATACAGATTCGTGTTTTTCAGAAATTCAAGTTTTTAACATTGTTTTATAAACCTTAAGTGTTGGGGTACCTTGGGAAGGTTTGTGGTGATTAAAAATGGAAATTTGGTATATAAGTGTTGGTCAGATAAACGACTGCACTGGTACTGGACTGTAGTGTCTGTACCCTGAAATGCGCAGCCACGTGCTGATCTGTAGTGATTGCACGAGTGCTGATCTGTAGTGATTGCACTAGGTACTGATCTGTAGTGATTGTACCTTGGTTTATGTCAAACGTGCTGGTTTGTAGTGACTGCACGAGTGTTGGTCTGTATGCGACTGCACTGGTGCTGATCTGTATGCGATTGCACCCTGGTCATGAGGGCCGTTAAATTGTGCTGGTCTGTAAGCGACTGCACCTTGGTGATTCCAAGAATTTATGAACATGAGCATATACATATTGCATCGGAGTGTTTGACCGGAGGGTCACGTTTTGATTTTATGTTGATGGTGGAAAATTGTTGTGTGAGTAAGTATTGTTTTGAAATATGTAATTTCGGATGAATTGATGTTTGTGCTTACATCATGATTTCATACTTACTTGGTTGCTGTTTTGTAAAGTACAAATGACATGTATTTCAAAATTTAGCATCCTTATTTATCATCATGTACTATGAATATGTTTGATATTCTTGATATAATTGCTATGTAGTAATTGTTATTTTCGGTCGGTGACCCTTTACAATTATTGTGGAATTGGGCTTTGCCCTCAGATGAGATTCAGAACCGTACCCCTGATGTTCATACTAACGATAGGGAACGTCGTTAGTTTCCCTTGATCTTTCCTTGTGGGCTATGCAAAGAGATGAGCTGTTGGACGAAGAAAAGACTTGAGAATATTGTAATGCTACTGTAGCTTAGGGTATGATCAGAGTAGACTTATGTATAGGGTTTTGAACTCAATGGTTGTAAATATTCATTTTGGGAATTATTGTAAAACTCTTCCGCACTCTGATAAATATTTTGATGTATCTTTATTTTAGTATATTATAAAGATCAAATTTCGATAAATATCTCATTCGATTTAATTGTGATGTTGCTGTTTTAAATTCCTTACTATTTTTGGTTACGAAGTCGAATGATATTTAATTTGAATTGATTTTAATTTCCTTGAAATGGAATTCTGTAAACTCTTTTATTTATGTATTTGTTTTAAAAATAAAAATAAAAAAATACACTCGCGCTGTGTTTTAAACTCGGGGTGTTACAAGCATCCTTAAATTTCATCATTGTCATATATTATGCCATGAATATATTTGTTGTTGTGAGATATATGCTATGTGATTATTTCTTAATTTCGGTCGGTGACCCTTGCTATTATATTGTGGAAATTGGGCTTTGCCCTCAGATGCCCCCAAACCCATGCCACCCGTGGGTCCCGAGACGACGGAAACGTCGCTCGACTTCATTGATCGTGCCGTGCCTATTGCTTGGGTTTACGACCCCACCTCAAGCAGGGCTACATACACGGGGAGATTGACGAGGACTTGTAGGACCAATGGAGTGGTGCACTACGTGGAGCACAGCTATGCGAGGATTTATTTTCCTGTGCCTTCTCGTTTGATTTTGGAGGCGCACGGGATTTTTGATGATGTTGAGGAGCTAGCTAGAGGGGTTACGACGGAGGCCACCATAGGAGTGGTGACTCCTAACCCGGTGATTGGAGGAGATGCACATGAGTCTGAGACGGAAGAGAAGAACGAAGAGCCGAGGCCAGTAGTAGCTGATATTCTGGGTCTGTCTAGGATCTCCGATGATTGTTATGAGATTCCGGCACCGCCGAAGCGACCGAGACTATGCATTGACCTGACTTCGGAGGAGACTGATCCCTCTATGTATGATGAGGAGGAGAAGGAGGTCACATCGAGGCGAGTGGCGGAGTCGGATGAGACTTGTTTGGGATGCGGAGGAAATCCGTGCTACTGTAGCTTTAGCGCATGATCAGTTAGACTTGATGTATAGGATTTGAGTTGGAAATGTATTTTGTTTTATTTTGGAAAATTGTTGTACTACTTATTCTGCACTCTGATATTGTCTTTTGGGAATGCTATGACATTGTTATCTTTTGAAAATGTCTTAATGTTTATTATTAAATTCTCAGAATTAAGTATTTATTGATATTAAAATGAATTTATTTTGTTACGTTCATCGATTAATCTATGACGTACTATTTTATGAAAACTTTGTTTTAATTCCGTTCGAATTAAATCTGGAAAAGATTTTAATTATTGATTTCAAAAAAAAAAAAATGCACCCGCGCTGTGTTTTAAACTTGGGGTGTTACAAAACCACCCACCGTGGTTAGATATTTACAAGGAGAAACGAAAGTAGAAGCAGTAGCAGCTGAATTGGTTGATCGTGATGAGGCCTTATGTCAACTTAAGTACCATTTGAACAGAGCCCAAGAGCAGATGAAGAGATATGCAGACAAGAAAAGAAAAGCATATTCATTTGAAGTGGGTGAGTTGGTATTTTTGAAGCTCTGGCCCCATAGATAGCAGACGGTAACTAGAAGGATTAATCAGAAACTGGCTCCACGGTACTTTGGATCATTTCCTATCCTAAATAAAATAGGGGCAGTATCCTATAAGTTGAAGCTACCTAAAGGAAGTAGAGTGTATGCAGTGTTTCACATCTCACAACTTAAGAAAGCTATTGGAGACTATTCTGCCAAACCTCAACTACCAGACGGGTTAGAAATAGAATCAAAAGAATGGGAAGAACCTGAAGAATTACTAGTTGTAAAATCAGTGATGAAAGAAGGACAACTGGTGCGACAACAGCTGGTGCGTTGGAAAGGAAGAGCTGTAGAAGACACAACTTGGGAGGATGAGTTATTACTTAAAAGTCAATTTCCATCCTTCAGCCTTGAGGACAAGGCTGCATCTTCTAAAGGCGATAATCATAGAATCATTGGGCCTAAGACTAGTGAAAGGCCCAAACCTACTGTGTGGAGAACGTATTTCCACAAGGGTAAAAAAGAGAAAACTCATTCTATTAATAATAGGGCAGAAAAACACTCTGAATGCTAGGAATTTTAGTTACACATGGGCGAATAAATTGAAAAGGGTAGTGGAGCATTACTAGGAAAAATTATTGTTATCATTGTAATAGGAGAATAATATTTTCTCTGGAGGAGCTACGCTCTGGTTTATACGTTGTATCAGAACATTCCCTTATTTCATAAATCAATAAATCCCCATTTCGCCTATCATTTTATCGTTTATCGATTCCTGTTTTCTTGTGAATCTATCAAAGTGCAAGTCGTAGATTTCTTGACTCTACCGAAATCAGGATACTCGTGATCAATTTTTTCCCATTGTGGAGAATCTGTAGGGTGTCGTAGCTTTCCATCTCTAATTCTTTCATATGCATGTCATGTCAAGTGTTTTGAATCTTCTTCACTGCGATAGATTCGCCTAAATCTTGGTATTATAGGAAAATACCACACGACTTTTGCTGGAGTAGATTCTTTCTTCTTATATCGAGAGACATTCCATTTCGGACATGCCTTTAGTAATTCATATTCGTTTCGAAATAAAATGCAATCGTTAGGACATGCATGAATCCTTTCGTAACTCATGCCAATAGAGCACAAAATTTGTTTAGCCTCGTAGGTTCGATTGAGAAGTTCATTATCATCTGGCAACATATCTTTTAGGAGTGTTAATAATTATGTGAAGCTTTTATCAGACCATCCATTTCTTGCTTTTAAGTTGTACAACTTTAATATCACCGAAAGTCTTGTGAATTTAGTACAACCATTATATAATGGTTTCTCTGCATCACTCAACAAACTCTTAAACATTTTAGGACAATCCTGAAGATCTTCTTCAACTGCTTTTGCAATATCTTCAACTCGGTCCCGCTCATATGTATATGTGTCGAAATCATTTGAATCATATGTCGCATCACTGTCAAAATAAGTGTTCCCTTTTTTTTCTCACCATGTTTTGTCAACATGTATAGCTTTTATCAATTCCATGCCATACTAAATGTCCTTCTAATTCATCTGCTCTAACGCGTTTTCCAAAACAACATTTTAAACAAGGACAAGTGATTCGATTTGGGTCTTTTGCATTCTTCACTGCAAATTCAACAAACTCCTTCACTCCATTTTCATACTCTTTTGACAATCGATTGGCAGACATCCATTTCCGATCCATTTTAATTATATGACCTATATGAATGCAATAAGAACAAATCAATCTATAACAAATTTATCAATCTATAACATTATATATATATGCATACAAGTTATATATATTTCAAGACATAACAGAACAGATCGAACAAATTTTATATGATTTATCATGTAAGAATTTATGAATGCAGCTTATGAATGCAGTATTACACCAATTTATCAATCTATAACATCATACAAATCTATAGTATATATAGACTAATATTTGAAAATGGAAACCAAGGTCCAAGGTCATGCATACAAGTCTGATTTCAAAACAGAACAGATCAATTTCAAAACAGAACAGATTTATCATCTAAAATTTTATATGATTTATCAGGTAACAATTTATCAGTTTTAGAGACAATAACAAATTAATAAATACAGTACCTGAGACAATAATCAATCAATAAAAATGGGCGCAAAGTAGAGAAGAGGAAAGTTCGTAATAAGGTTCGAAGGGCGCAAAGTAGAGGAGAGGAAAGTTCGCTATGACCCTACAACAGCGCTTTTTCTGTAAATCCTAAACCCTTCATGACCCTACAACAGCGCTTTTGCTAAACTACTTGTCAATAAAGTGTTGTTGTATCTTCCGTTATTTTTAAATTATTATACAACAGCGCTTTTAGTTATTAAGCGCTTTAAAATGCGCGCTGTAAAAGGCCATTTTTAGAGTAGTGAAACATATACATTTGAGTAGCAACAAATAAATTAATTAAGGAAATATTGGTCAATTTTAATTCGGCTTTGACTCAACAAGTGAGTAATCACACCGTTTAACCATGTTATGATACATTTATTTTGAAAAGTTGCAATGAGAAAAAAGTTAGATACTTTAAATGGTATTTTTTTTTGTCGAAAACCTAACTCTATTAAAATTGGAATTTTATGAATTGATTTATTTACTATTTTTTTGTTGAATTACTGTTTTTTTATGATTATTGAATATGTATTCTTTAAATGATTTATGTGTCCTTACACGATTGTTGTTATTGTATATTCAAATGAAATATTATATTTTAAATATGATTTGATGAAGACAATTGTTAAAAAATGAATTATTTGAATTATATGTGTTTGCGATGAGCTTATGTTCTATATGGATGAGTCTTGTACCCCAGATGAGCTATGTGCTCTATATAGATGAGTTTTATACTCTACATGAGACGAGTTTTAAACTCCACACGAATGAGTCTTGTACCCCACATGAGATAAGTTTTAAAATCCACATAGATGGATCTTGTACCCTACACAAGATGACCGAATGCTCCACATGATGAGATAATACTCACTTCGCGGAAGTAGTACATCTCCATATAACGATGAGACACTATTGAATTGATTGATTGATATTCTGGATAATAAATGTATATATTTGATTATTATAGATTTGAATTATTGTTAATTTAAGTAGATGAGTTTATATTAATTATTGGAAGTAATTGGTTATTATAAAAAAATTATTTATATTTCTAGAGAATATTTTGGAAGAATGTGAGTGTCATGATCATTTTTCTAGTTACTGCGTCGGTTGAAAATAATATTTGTTTTAAAATTGTGTGTATTATTCATTGAGACTAAGTATCTCATCAAAGTGTTTTCAGATATTGAGACCGTTAAAAACATCAAGAGTTGAAAAATCATACCTCCTTTGAGAAGAATAATTTTCTTAGATTAGGTTAGTAGATCAAGAATAAGTAGACATAGTGTATACATCGTATTTTATTTCAGGATTAATTATTAAATGTCTAATTTTGAATATTTTTATATGATAAAAGAATTTTCAACAAGAAAGTTTTTTTTCAATAATATTTTTTTTGGACAATTAATTATTGATTATAATCCTTTATTCTTTTATATAAATAGGAAAAGTTTTTCGTTATAGACATTACAGTTTTCTTTTGAGCCAATTTTTTTATTCAACTAAACAAGAATCAAGGTTCTTAATATTCTTCCATAATTTTCATCAAGGTACAAGTTGAAAATCATTTTTCATTCATCATTTTTGTTTTTTATTTTTTAAAATATCACTCCTTTCAACCACAACAATAGTAGCACATAAAATATGACAACAAAAGAGGAACTTTCTTTGAGTTCATCTTGATGAAATTTTACAAAACACAACAAGAACACAATAACAAACTTTTATGAGAAAGAAAGATTAAAAAATTTCTCACCCATCATACTTTGATTTTCGATCAAAAGGAAAAAGAGAGCAGAAAGAATTTTCTTACAACTTTGATGCACCAAAAACTTCTTAAGGAGTCATTCTCTACTTCCCCTCTTAAAACTTTATTCAAAATGTCTCCCAATCTTTCCCAAAATCTCACTCTCTCGTGTATTTTAAGCACCAACACTTTCCTCATTTTTCTCTCTCAAATACAAGGAAATTGAAAGAAAGTAGAAATGAACACTTGAGGAGGTCACGGCTGGTCCTCTTAAAATATAAGGGAGGGAGCTAGTGTTTTCATTTGGTACTCATAAATCATAAATCTGATCCTACCAGTTTTATTAAAATAGTAATAAACCAACAGAATATCTAAATATTTTTCTAATACAATTGTCACACTTTATCAATTCTTTTACACAAGTCACATCCCTGGTCTAAATCAACTTTAGTAATTTATCTAAACTCCGGGTGGAATCAATAGTTTAACAATAAACTGGCTATCGATAAATTATGCATATTAATTTTCGCCAACAATAATTTTCATCGTAAAACGACTAGATTAATTTCTATTTCAAATAATTATTCTCCCATAGAGAAAATTATTTGACCACTCCAATCTATCAAAAATAATTACGAGAACTCTCAGTTTAACTTTTCTTGAAAATTAAACAGCGGAAAAATATTCGCTTAATTTTTAAAATACGATAAAATTTCAATTAAGTCGTCAATATGTTTTTACAATAATTTCATTAAGTTCCAAACTAAAATACCACCACAATTTTAGTAATTTTATAAGAGTCGAAAATAAGCAACATATTGTTGAACATTGTTCAATTTAATATTTTTAAACTCGGTCTATAAAAATCACAAATCATATGGAGAAGTCACAATTCATGTCTCATTAAAATCACAGTATGTTTCAAAATTTAACTGTCAGTACAATTTGCCTGATATTCTAAAACATAGAATTTCGTTTAAGACTTTCAACAAAAATTTAATAATTTGATAATTTTTTCGTTATGAAAATAATTTCACCTTGAATAAAATCATATCCTCAAAACAATTAAAACCTATTATGTATACATTATACTTGAAAATGGAAAATGATGCGCTAGAACGTTCGTCGTGCTATCTATGGTATTACAATGTAAATTATGTGTTTGATTTGTTTGTTATCTTTAACATGAGGTGATGTTGTAGTGTGAATATGAATTATGGGTTCAAATGATGATTAAAAGGGGTTTTGAGAGTTAGAATTGGGAATTATGCTGAAATTTGTAAAACGAAATTATGTATTATGTCTAATTTGTTGAGTGAATAAAAAGAATGAGTTTTTTTCTATTTCAAATTTGTTAAATACAGCGAATCTGACTTTCGTAGGGACAATTTTACCTAATTTGAGACTTTGATTTAACTTTTTTCTTGACTATTGTGCCTTGATTTCAGCTACCTAATGTCTAGTACTTCAATTAAGAACTTAAAACCATTGCCAATTACTCCTAATTCTTTTACGAATGATCTTAAATATCGATATTGCATTTTGTAGGAACTTGATATGAAATATGTGAATTGAATTATTATTTTAATTGTTATAGTTGTAAATCGATTATACTATTATAGTGTTCTTATGTGTGATAGTATACTTGTATGATTTATACTTCTCATTTGACTTGTAATTATACATATGTATTGTTTATATAAATTGCTTAAATGCCTTTTTGATGATTCTATTTTGCCGAAAATAAAATCTTAGTCTCTCTATTTTTAAAATTAGTTTATTGGTCTCTAATTAATTAATTCTTAGAATTTTTTGGTCCTCCACTATTTTTTTTGTAATTTGACACTCTCATTAGTGACGTGATACTTATGTGCATTAATTTGTGACTTGGATAAAATAATTTCTATGTCATTATTGTTGTAATTAATTTTATTATTTATAATTTAAAATATTTTAAATTTTAATTTATAAATAAAAAAAAATTATTTTAAATACAAATAAAATAAATATTAAATAGTATTGAAAATTTAATAAATTTAAATATTAAAAATAATATTACATGTTTAAAATAAAATATAAATATTTTAAAAAATTTAAATAAAATAAATAAAATAAATAAAATATAAATATTTTATTAAAGTATTATATAATTTAATTTTTAAATTTACATATTTTAATATAAAAATAAAATTAATAACAACGATTAAGTGTCACTTTATTAATGAGAGTGTCACATCATAAAAATTTGTGTATGACAAAAAAATCCCAAAAACTAGTTAATAAGGCGACAAAAACCGATTTTAGAAATAAGAGGATTAAAAGTTTATTTTTGCAAAAATAAGGGAAGAAAGCATTTAAGCCTATATAAATTTACACACATACACTCTAAGTTATAAGAATAAGTTAACAAATACAAATTATTTTAAGGATTCGTGTAACTATATTAAAAAATGCTTTCAATAATGGAGGATAATATATATGGTGTGTTTGTTGTATGTTGTATGCCTTCAAAAGGGCGGAGAATGTTCTTTAGTAAAGAAGGACTAGTAAGACAATAACTAGTGGAACGTCTCTTATGCTCATGTTGTCGGACCTCCCTTTCTTACAGGCTAATAACTCTTAGGTTACTCCCAATTGAGCAAATTAGTATACAAACTTAAAAGATTTTCTAGTATATATTTTTATATAAATATACATGTATAGTAATTATATAGTACAAGTTATTGTTTAAAGAATACAAATCTTATCAATATAATGAAGTCTTTAAAGAATTTCAAACAAGAGGATTTTTCCATGCTCAGTATATTGACATGACTCGAAAATATCTTTAATTTATTTTATAAATTATATGCTATTGACTTTTTATAACTCACTATTTTGTTGGGGTGACGTTTTTTATGTTTTAGCATTAAAGAACTAACGAGTATATCCGGATTACTCCTAGGCTATTTTATGTAGAGTTAAGTCGCGATATCAGATTAAAGTCTTATTTTTGGATTTCTTTTATTTAACTTATCCGATTTTCTCTTGTACATGTATTTTCATGGGATAAATTAAATCCCAAAATACTATATATAAAAAATTATACTATTTTTTTGTAAAAGTCTACAACCGATAAATGAAAACTGTTTCAAAGGGGAAAAAAACTTTTACAAGGATTATAAGATATAACATTTCTCAAAGTTCACATGGAACACTTTAAACAATATTTCTCAAATAAAATAGTGAAATCTCAATAAATTTAATTTAACTATAACTTTTTAATTTAATTCCAAAAACTTATTGGTACTAACAAGATTTTCTTACAAAAGTAGTTTCTAATTAAATAAATAAAATACAACTTATAAATCTCTTTTTCGGTATCAAATATCAAAGGGGGACTTTTCTCAAATTTGAACTTCATGCCTCTGCGATTTTGCAAATGCAGAGCCAAGCCAATCTAACACAAACAACGAAATGGGAAAGTTTTGAAATCATGTTGATTGTATAATATAAGTAAGAATAACACACAAATAATTAGAAAAAAATTATATCATAACACGTCATGGTATATCAAAATATCCAAGGAAATAATATAATATTGTAACGTCAAAATCACTCAAGGAAAATCAATATCTCATTCTAACATCAAATCATCTAAGAGAAATTATCATTACCTTCAACAGAACAATCACAAGACAATTTATGCATGAGCTTAAACTCTATAATTCTCCACCATTCGATACCAATCTAACTCTTAAGTACTTGGTTAGGGGACTTGATACTATGCTATATTGCAAGTGGACGAACAATTCAAATTGGCCCTGTCCTCACACATCCCCTTAACTCAACTCGAAACACATATACGTGATGGTCGAGGTAAACATGTGTTCCATGGTAGCTCCCAGCATTTAGAGGGCTACCTCCAAGTCACTTAAGAATTCTCCACCAGAATACCCCAAGGTCTAACAGTCTTGCTGTAAGACTCCACAACAGACCTCCACGATCAGTCTCATTCAGCTGTATTTCCCTAACATCATTAGGCTAGTCAAGTCCTACCTATATGATGACAAATTAATATCCACATCAAATATCACTAATGTAACACCCCATATTTTTGATCCAAAGCATTACTTAAAAATATTTATTGCTTAGAAAAATTATGACAATTTTTTTTAAGTAAGAATACCTAAACTACTACTCATGTAAATAATTAGTAAACCCCAAAATTGTATACATAATAATTTATATCATATTTTTACTAAAATTCGCAACAGATAAATAGAAACTCTTTGAAAAGAAAAAAAAACTTTTGTGAGTTATTAGGATATCATGTTTCTCAAAATACAAATGGAATACTTCAGACTTTCTCCTCCAATAGAACCTTGCAATCTCAATAAACTTGATTTAACTATAATTTATTAATTTAATTCCAAAAACTTAGTACTTGTTGTAAGAACAGAGTTGCACCTAAGAGGGGGGGGTGAATTAGGTGTTGGACAATTTTTCTGTTTTAGAGATCAGAAGATTGTTAAAGGACTGTTTTAACTTTGTTTCAATATTTGCTATGTTTGTAAATGAAAGCAGTAAATGGCAGAAGATAAAAACACACAGAAGATTTATCCTGGTTCCCCTTACAACCAAGGGTACGTCCAGTCCTCTTGCACACCACAAGAGATTTTCCACTTTGTATGAATATGTTACAAGTCTAACCCTAAGACTAAGTTACAGATTCACAAACACTTAACAGAAGATAGTACACCACTATTTCTGTTAACACAACTTGAAGAATCTACACTAAATCCTTCAAGTGATACAATGATTTTGTAATGATGTTCTTGACTAAGAACAAGGTTATAATACTGAGTATTTGATACTTAATCAATCACACTTCCAAGTACAACTGAGAACCTTTCTTAATGATATGAAAATGAAAAGCATGTACTTGAAAATATGAAAGTTAAGTTTTGAAATGTTTGATGTTTTAGAAAATTGATTCTAAAAAGTTAGTTGAAAGTTGTTGTTTGAAATCTGAAACGTTTGAAGTATTTATACTTCATAGGTAACACTTCAGATAAATGGCAAAGGTTCCCAAACGTTTTTTGATGAACATGTGCAATGTTTCAAAACTGAAAAGTTGCATTGTTTCGAAGTTGTATTCGAATACAGTCTTAGTGTATTCGAATACACCTCTAAAACGTTCTGATTATATTTGAAATTTGAACTATGTAGTCGACTACAAGAGCGTGTAGTCGAATACAGATTCGGGTATTTGCCACTGACTTGAGTTGTATTCGATTACACAAGGTTGTAGTCGAATACAGATGTTTAAAAATAGGTACTGACTTGAGTTGTATTCGAATACAGAAGGCTGTAGTCGAATACACATGTTTGAAAATAGGTACTGACTAGCAATCTGTATTCGACTACGACACTTCGTATTCGAATACAGATATTTAGTTTTAGCTTCTGACTTGGAGTCTGTATTCGACTACGATACCTCGTATTCAAATACAGATTTCCAGTTTTGTAAAAACTTTATTTTCAACATGTTTAAGTCATTAATTATTTTCATAAAAACATTTTAATGCATATGCTCAGAAGGTTCTCATAATATTGTACTTTTAAACTGTGTTTTGATTTAATATCAAAATACTTTTACCTAAATATAAATGAAAAAAAAAGTTGCTTAATAAGCCTTCTTCTTTTTGATCAAGGATCTTTTTGTCTTCATCAAAAATGTAAGTCTTTAAATTTCACTTGTATGGTTTTCAGAAGAAAAAAAGTATTTTCTAATTAAATAAGTAAAATAAAAATTATAACTCTCATCTCAATATCACATAATAGAGTGGGGCTTCTCCCAAACTTGAATTTCAAAACTCATTAAACTATAATAACTGCGATTTCACAAACTCAGAGCCAAACTAGTCAAACACCAACAACAAATGAGGTGAGTTTTAAAATCACGTTGATAGTATAATGTAAGTAAGAAGAACATGCAAATAATCAACACATAGCCATATCAAACATATCACAAAATATCAAAGTATTTCAAGGAAAAATCATATTAGAAAGTCAAAATCACTCAAGGAAAATCAATATCTCATTATAACTCAAATCATCTAAGAGAAATCATTATCACATTAGATAAAAATTAACCATAACAAAATCACATTAGATAAAAATTAACCATAACAAAACAATTATAAAATGGTGCAATGCTATGTATGCTCCTAATAACTATATGTCCAGATATAATACCTGCCACTGAGGCAACTTTCACATAGAAAATCACATATACCAATGAGAAAAAATAAACCTGCCACAAAGACAACTTCCACGGAGATGCATATGAATTGTTGGAAAATGCAGTTTTCCCGTTCATCTCACATTATAATATACTCATGAAATCAAACGTCCTCTCACCCCTTACCTTATGTCGATGCTTTCACACGCGAATACGAGTCCACAATAAAAAAGCCTTTTTTTCCTTTACTCCATGTCCTTCAATCGATCTAACTCAACAATTTATGGTAAATGTCAAAATCGGAAAATAATCAGATGATAATATAGCCACCGTTCACATGGTCATTTTAGAGTTGGTTTCACTCGATTTGGATATACGGTGAAGAAGAACGGTGCAAAATAATGAATTTCATAAACGGAGAAGTCCAGTATTTTAGAGAGAAATTGCGATGATTAAAAATATGAGAAAGTGTGTTTAATTGAATAGCTAAATGAATGAAACAACATACTGAAATTTGGACAAAAAAAGAGAAAATTTTCTGAAACAGTTATCGATCACCGATGCCAAACGATGTTCCTACTTTTTGTTTCCCCTTGGTGGCTGCCTTTTATAAGTATATATATTAGATTAGGTTTTACTTGTATATGGGCCCAACCCATAAAATACATTTTTCTACTTTCTTTTATTTTTTATTTTTAAAAATAAAACCAACAATTACCAATACTAATTTTTTTAACACTTTTTTTAACATAATTTCATTATGAAAATATTACGAATATTTCAAAATTAATATTTTATAAAAAAATAATTAAAGTAATTACCATTTTGAAATAAATTAATAACTAAAACTCTCATATTCACAATATTAACTACAATTACTACTAAATATTTTACAAAATAATCACATAAAAATACTACCATCTTTATAGAATAGTCAAAACGATTAAATAAATAAATATAACATCAATAGTTTATATTGATTACTAAATCATAATTAATACGTATATAATCATCGTATCATAGAAAATATATAAAAATAAAGAAATTAATCACTATATTACTAATATCTTAATACAATTATTTATAAAAAATAATTAAAATAAGAAATAGTCTTAAACAATTAAAATATACCTATATACACATTTATCATTTAGTCAAACGCACACGAAAATATCTAATGCAAATCTACATGTAAACTTACTCAAAATCTTATTCTCTAAAATAGTTTTGCTAAATTATCACTATTTTTTTGAAAAATAAATTAGATAACTAAACATAATATTTGTAATTTATATTACTCATTAAATCAAATATATATACAATTATCAAACCATAAGAAACTCACACATATAAGGAGAAATAATCATAAAATTAATCAACATATATTCTAAAATAATTTTAACTCCAAATTAATTTCTCTAAAATCCTCTTTAATTAATAAAATAGTTGATTATAGAATTTGGGATGTTACAATTTTTCTCTCCTTAAAGAAATTTCGTCATCGAATTTTGTAATAAAGTATATGCAAACTATTATCTAATTTACCATTATCAAGATTGACACTTAGTCTCTAAAGATATAATAAACATACTGAGGGCATTCAAAAATCATTTTGAAGTACAACATATCATAAATCACCTTAAAGTCACTCACTAGCACATATCACATTTAGCATTCAATTAAAGAAGATAATACCATAAAGTCACTCACTATAATCTACAAATAAAACATAGCATATAGTTGGAAATAATTTACTACATTTAGTTGGGTGAAATGAAACATATTTCAAGTACATTGTTAGTTTCCAACTATTTTTTTCTTCAAAAAATATATTACTAGTTTTACTTCTTGAAAAATAAAGTTTAAATCCTATCACCAATTACTCAACAAGTTTCACTTAAGTTACACAAACAGAACAATCTTTTAATTACTAAGTTAGTTCATAACTATAAGAATTATAAAAGAAACACATATAACAACTCAATGACACTATATAAGATTTACAATCAATCGCTTTATAACAATACACTTTATAAATAATCAAGAAGAAAAATTAAGAAGTCATAGATAGACATTCCATTCATAACACATCCCTTTTATAATTAAATCACTCTAATTTATGTAAGAGACAAACATATTTCTCAATTATTTCAAAATAAAATTAATAAGTATTTTTAACAATACTAACTACGAGTTATTGTTGTCTTTTTTATCAACAATGAGTCATTGGGGTAGTTTGTAAGACCCTTAAAAATTAATATTAATTTATGGAATTAATATTAAGGGTATTTTGGGGATATTTGTAAAATATTTAATATATGTATGTTTTGAGTGAATATATATATATATATATAAATATTTATTTTGGAAGATGAATTAAAATTATTGGATGAAGAATAAATTAATTTAATTACGAGTAATTAAATTAATCGGACAGTTAATTAAGGTTTAGCGGCTAATTTCAAAACGTTTAAGTGTTGGAGGATCCAACAATATTTAAACATTAATTGTGATGAGGTGGCACATGGAGGTGCCTATATATGGAATGCAAAGGACAGAGCAAAGGCAGAAACCTTTCTCTCCTCCATACTGCATGTAACAGTACCTTCCCTTCCATTCTGAAATCTGTTTTCCAGTTCACAATTTCAAAATACAAAAGAGGGAGTTCCTCAAAAGTGCCATCAATTGGAAATACAAGCACCAAACCAGAAAACCCCCAGTACTAAAGTTGTTCCCCACATCATTACGGAGCTAGAGAACCCAGTTTCGTAGCAGCAAACTCAGGCAGCAGTTTCATTGAATTTTGGCGCGTAAACGGGAACAAAAACAGAAACGTGAGAAGTAGCAGACACGCAGCAAGGGTAAGGGCACCTTCCACTTTTTAGTTGCATTAGGGCTATAAATGCATATTGTTATGACATGCACGTTGTTCCATTTCTGTTTTTGAAGAAAAACTGTTTTGCATGTCATTTTGAAAAATGAGAAAATGCACTCTGTTGAGGTTTTAAAAATCTGCAACATGCTGTTTTGGGGTGATTAATCCAATACTGTTTTGTTATGGGGAAAGCTGAAAAATGCATTGCATGATATTTTGAAGAGGAGTAAAAAGCATATTCATAAAACTGTTTTGAATATTGCAAAAATGCATTCTGTTGGTATTTTGCTGCTATGTGATGCTTGCTGTTTGACTGAATGTGTTAATATTGTTCTGATGTTTAAGAAAGCTGAAATGCTTGCATGTTGTTCTGATGTTTGAGAAAGCTGAAATGCTTTGCATGTTGTTCTGATGTTTGAGAAAGCTGAATGCTTTGCATGTTGTTCTGATGTTTGAAAAAGATGAAATGCTTGCATGATGTTCTGATGGTTTGAGAAAGCTGAAATGCTTGCATGCTGTTCTGTTGATGAAAATCTGGTGCTGCTGATGATTTCAAAATAAAAAGGGTTTAAAACTGATGAAAGTGTTTTCTTCTGGAAAATCTGGTTTGATGTAAAAAATATGAGTGTTGTGGTTTAAAAGAGTGATAAAACTGTTTTGGGGGTTGTGCTGATTTTTCAAAAGAAACAATTTGAAATGTGTTGAAGTCAGGAAAATTTCATTGGTTTCCGAAGGTGTATTCGAAGACAACATGTGTGTATTCGAATACAACCTGTCAAGCTTCTGTTTTACTTAAGTTTTCAAACTTGTATTCGACTACGAGCCCCTGTAGTCGAATACAGAGGAAGGATTTTTGCTTTTGATGATTTTGATGTTAATTATCCTGTTTCTGCTTCTGATGATTCTGATGTTAATTATCCTATTTCTGCTTCTGATGATTTTGATGTTAATCATTCTGTTTCTGCTTCTGATAACTTTGATGTTAATCATCCTGTTTCTACTTCTAATGATTCTGATGTTAATCATCCTATTTCTGCTTCTGAAGATTTTGATGTTTATCATTCTATTTCTGCTTCTGATGATTTTGATGTTAATCATCCTGTTTCTGCTTCTGATGATTTTGATGTTAATCATTCTGTTTCTGTTTCTGATGACTTTGATGTTAATCATTCTGTTTTGCTTTTGATGATTCTGGTGTTAACCATTCTGTTTTGCTTCTGATGATTCTGGTGTGAATCATTCTGTTTTGCTTCTGATGATTCTGGTTTGAATCATTCTGTTTTGCTTCTGATTATTCTGGTGTGAATCATTCTGTTTTGCTTCTGATGATTCTGGTGTGAATCATTCTCTTTTGCTTCTGATGATTCTGGTTTGAATCATTCTGTTTTGCTTCTGATGATTCTGGTGTGAATCATTCTGTTTTGCTTCTGATGATTCTGTTGTGAATCATTCTGTTTTGCTTCTGATGATTCTGGTGTGAATCATTCTGTTTTGCTTCTGATGATTCTAGTGTGAATCATTCTGTTTTGCTTCTGATGATTCTGGTGTGAATCATTCTCTTTTGCTTCGGATGATTCTGGTGTGAATCATTCTGTTTTGCTTCTGATGATTCTGGTGTGAATCATTCTGTTTTGCTTCTGATGATTCTGGTGTGAATCATTCTGTTTTGCTTCTGATGATTCTGGTGTGAATCATTCGGTTTTGCTTCTGATGTTCTGATGTTAATTATTCTGATTCTGGTTCTGTTTTTGATGTTCTGGTGTTGATGATTCTGATTCTAGTTCTGTTCCTGATGTTCTAATGTTAATCATTCTGATTCTGGTTCTATTCCTGATGTTCTGATGTAAATCATTCTGATTCTGGTTCTATTTTCTGATGATCTGATGTTGATCATTCTGGTTCTGCTTCTGATGTTCTAATGTTGATCATTCTAGTTTTGTCTTCTGTATTTGACTACAGGCATGCTGTATTCGAATACAGAATGTTAAAATTGTAGTTTCATGCTTCTGTATTCGAATACAAGGGCTCTGTATTCGAATACAGATTCAAGTTTTTAGAAAATTCCATGTTTTTAAGAGTGTTTTGTAAACCCTGAGTGTTTGGGGGATATTGGGAATGTTGTGGTGAATTAAAATGGAACTTTTGGTGATATTTTGAGGACGTGGTGATGAAGTTTTTGAGACTTTACTGATGTAGTGAAAAATGTTGATTTGTGCACTGAGATTGCCTCTGTATTCGACTACCAGGGGGCAGTAGTCGAATACAGAGTGTGATTCTGCACTGTTTTGGCTCTTGTGTATTCGAATACAGAGAGGCTGTATTCGAATACAGATCGTATTTTCCAGAAAACTCAGTTTTAAACACTGTTTTGTGAATTTTAAGAGTTTGGGGAATAATGGAAAGACTTGAGATGATTAAGTATGGAATTTGTGAGATAATGTGAATTATTAATGATTGCTTGGCTGTTTAATCATTGATGTGTTGTTGATGATATTGATTATGTTGAGATGTTTTGAAATATGGGTGGATGGCATGAATTTTTATGATATTGCATACTGTTTTCAGTGAAGAGAAAACACTGCATATTCATACATTGCATAGTCAGGCGGTGACCGCGATGGGCCACAGAGTAATGCGGTGACCGTGATGGGCCATGAAGTTAAGTAGTAACCATGGGTTATAGAATAGTTCCGCGTGTATTAGACGGTCTGTTCTATCCGGGGTCAGAGTAGTTCCGCGTGTATTAGACGATCTATTCTACTCGGGCTACGGAATGGCCGCGTGTTCGTGGTGGTCCATTCAATCCGTGCGAGGATTAAACTTCTGTGTATTTGGCCTGTGAGAGGCTAATACACGTGAATGTAGTAACCGTGATGGGTTGTGGAGTGGCCGCGTGTTCGTTGTGGTCCATTCTATCCGGGCTACAGAATGGCCGCATGTTCGTGGTGGTCCATTCAAAGATGTATAACGTGCTGGTCTGTTGAGCGACTGCATGAGTGCTGGTCTGTTGAGCGACTACACTGGTGCTGACCTGTGAGAGATTGCACCATGGTCTTGAGGGCCGTTAAAGTCTATCATACATATAAATTGTGCTGGTCTGTTGAGCGACTGCACCTTGGTGATTCCAAGAAATTGTATACATGAGCATATACATATTACATCGGGGTGATTGACCGGTGGGTCACGATTGGGTTATGTGATGATGATTGGAAAGTGATGTGTGTGAGTACTTTATGAAATCTGAATTTCTGATGAATGATTGTGAATGTTGAAGTGTTGGCTGTACTTACAACTTATTTTCCATCTTAATTGGTTGCTGTTTTGAAAAAAACATGTCATGAAATTTCAAAATGAGCATCCTTATTTATCATCATTGATTTTATGATATGCCATATGTATATTTGTTGCTGTGAAATATATGCTATGTGATTATTTGTTAATTTCGGTCGGTGACCCTTGCTATTATATTGTGGAAATTGGGCTTTGCCCTCAGATGTTACCCGAACCCGTCCTACGAACGGATACACTAATGACGGAAACGTCGTTAGTTTCCCCTGATCTTTACGTACGAAGTCTACGTGGACAATGCAGAGGGCCGACCGGTTGGCGGAAGACGAGACTTATAGAGGATACGGTGGCATAGTGCATGATCAGACTAGACTTTTGTATAGGGTCTTGAGTTTTGGGAAATGTAATTTATTTTGGGAATTAATGTATGACTTTTCCGCTGTATTTTCTGTACTCTGATACTGTTTAGTGGCCACAGGCCGGGTATTCTCTTTTGAAATGAACTGATGAAAATTTTATTTTAATTCCCTTGACATTAATTTTGGAAAACTCATTTTAATTATTTATTGAAAAAAAAAATACACTCGCGCTGTCTTTTAAACTCGGGGTGTTACATAGTTCGTCCTTCCTACTCATTGAGTCAACTACTTAAGGTAACAATAGTTGTATTCTTCCAAATTTAAACATGGGTAATTAAAAGACTTTTAACATGGTTCAAGAGTACGATGGTGGCACTGCAACTTCTACTCTTTATTTCAAGTTAAAAAAACTCTCTTAATTACTCATCTACAATAATTTATTTGTGAATTAAAAGTAGCAACAACCACAAATAAAATAACACTTATGAAATTTAAAAGATCTACAATTTTTTATGAAGACAAAAAGTTCATTTGATCAAAAAGCAAAAGGATATTAAGCAACTCTCCTTCAAATTTATGTTTAGGTAAAGTATTTAATATTAAATCAAAAATACATTTCAAGTACAATATTATGAGAACCATCTTGATAGCATATGTATTAAAATGTTTTATAAAAATATTTAAAAAACATAAACATATGTTTGAAAATAAAGTTTACAAGTTAGAAGCATAAACATATTTTTAAAAATATTTCATAAACATAAGCATATGAATACAGATTACAAGTCAAAAGCTAAAACTGAAGATCTGTATTCGAATACGAAGTGTCGTAGCCGAAAACAGATTGCAAGTCAGTAGCTAAATTTAAACATTTGTATTCGACTACAGCTTTGTGTATTCGAATACAACTCAAGTCAGTGGCAAAAATCTCATACTTGTATTCGAATACGAAGTTCAAATTTTGAATACAAACAGAACGTTATAGAAGTGTATTCGAATACACTGAGACTGTATTCGAATACAACTTCGAAACAATGCAACTTTTTAGTTTTGAAACATTGCACAAGTTCATCAAAATGTTTGGGAACCATTGCCATTGATCTGAAGTGTTTCCTATGAAGTATAAATACTTCAAAGTTTCAGTTTGAACTTAGAACTCTCGACTTACCTTTGAGAATCAATTTTCTGAAACTTCAAACACTTCAAAACTTAATTTTCATATTTTCAGGTACATGCTTTTCATTTTCATATCATTAAGAAAGGTTCTCAGTTGTACTTGGAAGTGTGATTGATTAAGTATCAAATAATTACTGTTATAATCTTGTTCTTAGTCAAGAACATCATTACAAAATCATTGTATCACTTGAAGAATTTAGTGTAGATTCTTCAGGTTTTGTTAACAGAGATAGTGGTGTATTGTCTTCTGTTAAGTGTTAAAGAATCTGTAACTTAAGTCTTAGGGTTAGACTTGTAACATATTCGAACAAAGTGGAAAATCTCTCGTGGTGTGCAAGAGGACTGGATGTACTCTTGGTTGTAAAGGGAACCAGGATAAATTTCTGTGTGTTTTTACCTTATGTCATTTACAGCTTTCATTTACTAACACAGCAAGATTAAACAAACTTAAAACAGTCACTTAAACAATCTCCAAAACTCTAAAAACAGAAAAATTGTCCAACACCTAATTCACCCCCCCTCTTAGGTGCAACTCTATTCTTACAATTGGCATCAGAGCAGGTTTTTGGTAATTTGCTCCTAGATTCATGGCTTCCGCACAACCTGTTTTTAGAGATGGTGGTAGCAGTAACAAACCACCCTGCTTTGTCGGTGAACATTATGATTTTTGGGAAATACGTATGCAAGCATACCTTAAGGCTCAAGGAGATGACATATGGGAGGATGTATAAAACGGTCCATATATTCCAACAACAGTCATCAACAATAAAGAGGAAATAAAAATAAAAGCCTCATGGACAGACGATGAAAAGAAGGGAATGTTCTGATACAACGTATAAACTAGAGCGTAGCTCTGCCAGAGAAAATAATATTCTCCCATTACAACGATAACAATAATTATTCCTACTAATGCTCCACTACCCTTCTCAATTTATTCCCCCATGTGTAACTGAAATTTCTAGCATTCAGAGAGTTTCTCTGCCCTGTTATTAATAGAATGAGTTTTCTCTTTTTTACCCTTGTGGACATACGTTCTCCACACAGCAGGTTTAGGCCTTTCACTAGTCTTCGGCCCAATGATTCTATCAAATAACAACATCTTGACCTTACAAGTCAAGTCTTCTCAAACAGCCTGACAACCCCAAACTTTTGAGGAACGAGAACAACACCTTGACCATACAAGTCAAGTCTTCTCCTACCCATATGATAACCCCAGATTAAAGAAGGAATCTACACCACTATCGGGTTAGATTACAAGGGTTTGGAACTCTGCAAAGTTGCTTCTGGAAAGCTGATTGCTGCACTGATTCTTGTAAACTTTTGTGTCTTCTAGAAAACTGATTGTTGCACTGAATTTCTTTCTCGAAAACACAGAAAATATTGCTTTTGCACTCAAGTGATTCTCTTTTTTGAACTCTCGGATTGTGTTAAATATGAAGCTTGAGTTCTTGTATTTTCGATGCTTGATGCTGCTGCCTGAAGCCTCCTTTTATAGCTGCAAATAGGGCTTTGTCCAAGCTTAAATTCAAAACAAATCTTGCTCAGATTTCCTTTGAAAATTCCTTTTAAGGTTCAGATTGCATTCGAATTTCTTCAAGTCTTCAGTGATTTTTGAATTAAATCCCTTTAATACTTTGATCAAATATCTATCAAAATTTAATCAAGTCTTCTTCGATTTTTCATCAAGTCTTCACTGATTTGCATCATAATTTAAATTCTGGACTGTATGATCTTCTGATCTCTACCAACTCTGGACCATGTGATCTGATCTGTACCATTCTGTGATCTTCTGATTTCGACCAATTCTGGACCATGTGATCTGATCTGTACCATTATGTGATCTTCTGATTTCAACCAATTCTAGACCATGTGATCTGATCTGTACCATTATGTGATCCTCTGATCTGGACCATTGATCTTCTAATTTGGACCATTGATCTTTTAATATGGACATTTATCCTCTTATTTGGACCAAGTCTGGACAAAGTTTGGATTAAGTCTGGACTAAGTCTTATGTTCTGGACAAGTATATCTTCTGGTCTGGACCAAGTCTTTTGTTCTAGACCATGCCACTTCTGGTCTAGACCAAGTCTGAATTATGTCTGGACGAAGTCTGGACTAAGTCTTATGTTCACGACCATGGTATCTTCTGGTCTACATAAGTCTGGACCAAGTCTGACTTATGTTTCCTTCTGGTATGGAACAAGTCTCCCTCTAACAAGCTTCCTTCAGGTATGGACCAAGTCTTCTTCTGGACTCCGCTTCCTTCTGATCTGGGCCAAGAAAGATATCCTCTGATGATGTTATTGTTTCTTCCCTTTGATGATATCCTCTAATGTTTGCCTTTGATGACATCCTCTGGTATCCTCTAGAGGTATCTTCGGGTATCCTCTGGTGACATCCTATGGATATATCCTCTGGTATCTTCTAGATGTTTCCTCTGGCCGAAACTTCTGGTGACATTCTCTGGTGGTGTCATTCTCTGATTTTCTTTCTTCTAAGTCAAAATACGATTTTCATATAATACTTTTGTTAACATCAAAACTTTAATTGCAAGAACAAACTTGGTTCCAACATTTAATTCTCCCATCATGCTTATCTGAAATTCCTTCTACATTAGCTTAGAACACTCTTGGCAAAGCTTGCCGTTAGTGGAACCAAAAATAATATCATCATCGTATATTTGGACAATGATTTTCTAAATAAAGTAGTGTCAACCTGAACTCTCTCAAGATTATTGTTTAATGAAAAGTTGGTTAGTTTGTCATACCAAGCTCTTGGAGCTTGTTTTCAACTATACATAAATTTCTTTAGTTTGAAAACATAGTCTAGAAATTCATTATCCTTAAAGCCAAGAGGTTGTTTGACACGCACTCTTCATTTATGCAACCATTTAAGAAAGCATTTTCCCATCCATTTGATATAGAGTGAATTTATTTAATACAACAAAAGAAAGTAAAAGTCTGATATCCCCTAACCTTGCCACATGA
This sequence comes from Cicer cuneatum, assembly GCA_037974295.1. Taxonomy (NCBI): domain Eukaryota; kingdom Viridiplantae; phylum Streptophyta; class Magnoliopsida; order Fabales; family Fabaceae; genus Cicer; species Cicer cuneatum. The sequence continues at coordinate 52,871,987 of JBBPBO010000005.1, read as the reverse complement.
GTGAAAGTTTCAATGTAATTAATACCTTCCTATTGATTGTATCCTTGGGCTATAAGTCTAGTTTTATTTCATACCGCTTCACCTTTTTTATTTAATTTGTTTCTAAAAACCCACTTGGTTCCTATTGACTTCTTTTCTTTAGGCTTGGGGACGACATCCCATGCTTCATTCCTTTTAATTAATTTAACTCTTCTTGGATAGTTAGTATCCACTCATCATATGATAAGGCTCTGTCTTCTTGTAGGATTTAACTTTTCAGAGAGCAGTCTAAACATAGACATCTATAGTTGTTGACTCCTCTTATATATTTGGTTCCTCTAATATATCTGGTTCATCTGAAATCTGCAGATATGCAAATTCTATGTCTAGCATTGAATTTTTATGGTCAAGCTTTTTGTCATCAAAATTGACATGGATTGATTCTTCAACAATCAACATTTCTTTGTTGTATATTCTGTAGGCTTTAAACCTTTCAGAGTATCCCAAGAATATGCACTTTTGAGATTTTGAATCAAATTTGCTAAGTTTCTCTTTGGTGTTCAAAATATAACATGTGCAACCAAAGTGATGAAAATATTAAATGTTGGGTTTTATTCCTTTCCATAATTCATAAGGAGTTTTATTGAGAATAAGTCTAATATAGATTATCTTCTGAATATAACATGCAGTGTTCACTACTTCTTCCCAAAAGTGGTTGGCAACATTCATTTCGTGAATCATGGTATGTGCCGAATAAATCAAGTTGTAAAAGTTCAAGTGACCTAGAAGTGGAAACAATGTGTTTAGAAGAGAAAGAATATTTTGTTGGTTTCCTTTTCTGACGTGCCTCACAAAGAACATTTGATTCATACTTAAGATTTAGCAAGCCTCTGACTAAATCAAGTCTTTTCAATTTTGAGATTAACCTCAAATTTGCATGTACTAATCTTTTGTGCCAAATCAGTTGTTCCTCACTTACAAACATAAGACACTTTACTTCTTGTTTATTCAAGTAAGATAAGTTAATCTTGTAAAGGTTGTTTTTCCTTTGGCCAGTCAATATTATGGATCCATTTGTTTGATTTATTTCCTTACATGACTTTTGGATCCAATAGTTGGGTCTTGATTTGTTAATTCTAAAAGATGTCTTTTCTTTCCATGTTTTTTGCATAGGACAAGTTATCCTATTGTGACCTTTCTTTTGGCAGTAGCGCAAACAATATCAGGCAGGAGTAATCTAGGATTATCTTTTGGTTTTTCAAAGCCTATGCCACGTTTATTGTTTCTGCTAAGACCATAGATTATATAAGCTTGTTTACTTTAGTCTATGTCGTTTGCAAGATTCTCTTTAAAGGCTATTAAATACAAAACATAATTGCAGAATTTATGCTATGAAGTTTTTGTAAAAATTTCTTCCAAAGATAGATTTTCCCTTTTTAGGTTTTCAAGGGTAGTGCATTTGTTTGTTAAGATGTCATGAGCTTTTCTAAGAGACTTAAGTTTTGAAAAAACCTTATGATTTTTGTTAAGAAACACTTTTAACATATCTATGAGTTTACTATGAGATAGGTCAAATAATACCTCAATTTCTTCATCAGGGATTCTTCGTTAGAGTGAATGTGTGCAATCAGAGCCATATTAGCTTGCCCTTCATCAACTGAGTCTTCACTCTAATTTTCCAATTCGCTTTCCTCTAAGTCTTTAGTAGCTTGTAGAGCCTTAGATGTCGTCTTCTTTCCTTGGGACTTGAGTAGCTTGTGAAGTTGCTTTGTCTTCTTTGGGAGGTGACTTTTTCAGAGCATTGACTTTTTTAGAGTGTTAACTTTTTTTAGAGCGTTGATTTTTTAAGAGGATACACAATAATTCAGAGTCATATGATCATTTGCTTGTTACACTTATCAGAGGTAGAGGCAGATTATTTCTTATCACGTTTATCAGAGGTAGAGGCAGATTATTGCTTGTCAACTTGTCTATCAAAGGCAGATGAACATAATCCATGTTAACTACATCAGAGTTAATTTAACTACGGCGTTGCTTTGCGATTCCATAGGCAACCAAGGTACAACGTCGCTAACATCTAAGAGTCAACTAAAGCCTGCAACCACAAAGGTGCGTGTCACTAGATCTAGGTTGTAGAGGTAAAGTGAAGTCTTGGTTTCTTTTGCCTTTGTCGAGTCATAAGAGGATATAACTTATATTGCAATGCATGCTTTGCTGCACTTGATTTCGCAGTATTTCTTTTGGTATGGGATACATGTAATTTAAGCTACTTTAGAATGGATAGTTATTAATATAACTATTGCCTTCAATCTGCACACTTATCATATATAGTTAAGGGATAAGTGTTCTTTATTTGTTTGTGTTTGTTATCATCAAAACATCAACCAGAGGATTGTATGTAAAAACACTTTTTCACTAACAATTGTAGCATGCATTATCGGAGGTGCCAGAGCCAGAACATAGCTTGCATCTTCAGAACACGTGCACCCAAACTGAATGTAGAGCAAGAGAGAATTCTTGGTTTCCTTTGTCAAAGTTCGGTCTCTAGAGGATAAAGTATCATATCATATACAAACACCTCATCTTGGAACTGCACAGTTAATTAAAACATCAATGCATTAAATTGTTCCCACACAATACATTTTGTTATCATCAAAACAAGATAAGGAATTGTTCTCAAACCATTTTAGTTCTAACAAATGTTTCCACTTGTAACTTCATCACCATAGTTAGTCATAATAACAAATCTTTACTCAAACACTACTAAGTGCTCAACTTTGAGACTGAGCTTTGATACCAATTATAGAACAGGAAACAGAAGAAAAAGGGTTTGAATTGTGTTTTATTTTAAAATCTTTTTAACATGAATAAGCTCAAGGAAAACAAGGAAGATGAACTAAAACAAAAGACAATAACACAAGCGATTTATTCTGGTTCACCACCAACACAGTAACTACGTCTAGTCCCTTCAACCTAAAGGATTTAATCCACTAGTTCACCAAAGAAATACACTTTCACTAAACGCCAACTAGTCAAATTCAATGCATTAATGTTTTCTTAACCTCCTAGCTTAGTGCACTCAAGATGTTGAGGAAAACGACCACTATTGGGCTATGTTATAAGTGAATAGGTTTAGGTTTAGATTTTCTGAAAAATATTTCACGTGAGAGTGTTTATGACGTTGTACTCTTACAAACTTATCTCAGCGCTTAGGTAAAACGAGTGATTAAGAGCAAAAGTGTAGATGAGACTGTATATCCTTATAGTTGTGCGTTTGTTGTATTTTTCAAGTGAGTAATGCAAGTCCTTTTATAGATATTGTTTAGGGTTTATGGTCATTGTCCAGATCGCAAAAAATCAACATAAATCATGAGGTTTTATATCCAATCTTTTGAGATTAATTTGCCATAGAAAACTTTCCAAAACGAATCATTGTAATTGATTCAACATAACTTGGTATGAAGACATAGAAGCAGAGGATATGATGATTAGAGCATGTCTCATAGTTCTTCACAAAAGTAGTAGATTCAAGATGTGCATCAGAGGATATGCAAGGGATTTGTATTATTCGAAGCATTGAATTTCATTATAGTGTTAACTTCTTTTAGAGCACACATCATAAGTGTGGATCATACAATCAATTTCCTAATGTGAGTATCAAATGCAGACGATTGGATGTTTGTTGCACTAATCTAAAACATATGATCGGATATATGTTGCATTCATCAGAGGCAGAAAAAACATAGCATACAAAGTTCCTTTATCTTAAACCAATCATCAGAGGATACAAAGTACACATGATCTAGGAATTGCACACATAATTCGAACGTTAGTGTTTTAAATTGTTCCCACAAATTGATTTTATTATCTTCAAAACAAGTAAAGGTAATAGTTCTTTAATCAACTTGTTTGTAACACCACCAAATTGGCCTATTGCTTGTAGCATGTGGAAAATCATTGGCTTGAATTCAAATGTGGAAAAATTTATTAAGTCTAGATTTAAAGATTGTATAAATAAACCCTAAGCCCTACAAAACACATAAACCATAAACATCAATTCATACTTCGTCAATCCTTAGCTAAAATGAGTTTATCTCATAATGAGCTTTAAGCCAAACATGAAAATGGAATGAAACATCAAAAAAACCATTACAACTTATAATATTATAGAAATGTAGAATCAAGGAAGGAACACAAGTTTAGGCAGCAGTTACAACAACTTATGCTTCATCTTGGATGCAAGTTATTTTCCTCCAACACAAATATTTCATAAAAGTAGCTCCAATGGTGTCTTAAATGGATGGTGAGAGTGTAAATGAGGAATGATAGCTAGGGTTGTGATTTCAAGGTCAGGAATTGTCTCCCTTCTCTTCAAAAATTGTTTCCCTTTTATATGACAACCTATCTCTCTCTCTCTCTTGCTCTCTCTCCTTGTATCATCTTTTTTCTTTTTTGTGATAAAGCATCTTTTGGTACAAACGCTCGTGAGGCCATCATTTTTGCATTGGATAGTTTCTCACGAAGTCTGTCATGCCTAATGTTGCAGCTCTTCCATAACATTTTCACTTTGGGACAACAACTTCAAATTTGCCCATCACAAGTAACAAACCTAACATAATTTGTTTTTAAAATTATAATTAAATGCAACTGCACCTAAAATTACTCAAATACTAATATTGATACTAAACAACTAATATAATGACAATAACTATAAAGAACAAACAAATCTTAGCTTAAATGTGATAAATAACTCTTATTTCTAAGAGTTATCACACCCCCAATCTTGAACTATTGATGTTCCTCGAGTAATGGCATAAGAAATTAACTAAACATATCAGAAAAACTTTGCAAATAAATCACATGCATTGAAGAGCAATCCTTCATTGAGTTGATATCATAATGAAACCAATCAGAACTTTTGGACAAATTAGTTTTATCATACCCACATCATCCTTGTGTGTGTGTGTGTGAAGTTAACATCGTTAAGTTTGAATCTCAACATTATCATAATTAGATTTGCAAAACAATTAAGTTATTACCTACATGCATCTCACCTTTAACACAAGATAATTTAGCTTTTTATACCATTTGGCATAGAAGATATTTACTATTACCTTGGACAACTCAACTTTTATTCCTTTTATATTTTTTTTCTATTCCATCTTTTTGACTGAATGATGTTTTTAAGATCACCCAATTACTACTCAGTGAGGTACCCATCATCCTACCTTATGACATGACTGATGGTTTTAAGATCACCCATTTACTACTCAGTAGAATGACAAATTTATTTATTTACTTATATATATATATAATATATTTGAGATTAAGTTGCCAAACTTCTTTTAATCTTCTTCACTGATTACTTTTTTATTTCGTGCTAAAGATTAATCACAATTTAGTTCCAAACATACTTGTCAATCCTTATTTCAAGTTATAATACCTTAATTCTCCTTTATGAACATAACTTTTGAGCTCAAATAAACGAGTTTTCTTTATCATCTACCTTAGATTTTAACCATTCAAGTTCAATCAACCAACGTAATCAAAACATGAACAAACCAGTAGCAATAAGTTAACTATTCAATTATGTATTATTCAGAACACATAAAAAAGCCATCCCCTCTCCCAAACTTTAATATGAACAATTGTATAATTTTTCATACTACAAGTTTAAAAATTGTTTGGTACACAACTACAAACTGAAATAACTAGTCATAACCCAAGAAATTAAAAATCAAGAATTTAGAAGAAAAATACATACTACCATGATTGATACTACAACATTCATCAAGTTGTGTCCACTTTGGTAGCTTAAGCAATAACTTCATCTCCATCTTTCTCTTTATTCTTGGGTTGCCTCCCAATAGAGCTTGGTTTAAAGTCCTCAACATGTGCAAACGATGTTAGATATATTCCATAATTGAGAAAGAATCTAATCTCCCTGGGTAATCTACAAGCAAATGGTTTCTCATATAAGTTTGATATAGATAAGGACATTTTGAAGGTTAGCAAGCGTGAATTGATAGTGATGAGAGCAAAGAGGACTATAGGTAACATCTACAAACAATTGGGTTGTACCATTGTAAGTGATGTTGCATTAGTTGAGTCAGGTAATGATCCCAAAAAATTGCGGTACATGCGTCTAGGTTATCTTAGTGAGCATAGGATGACATAAATTCATATAAGATATTTGCTTAAGGGTGTCAACTGTTGTAAGTTTGATTTGTGCAAGTATTGTATACTTGGGAAACAGTGCCGCGTTAGTTTGAAATTTGGGAAACACAAAACAGAGGAATCCTAAATTATGTGCATTTCGATGTGTGGTGGCACAAAGAGCCTTCTATAAGTGGTTCTAGGCATTGTGTGACTTTTATAAATGATTTCTCATGCAAGGTTTAGGTGTATTTTCTCAAACATAAATATGAAATTTTTGCGAAGTTCAAGGTGTGAAAAGCAAACTTAAAAAAATCAGATGAGCAGAAAAATCAAGTATTTGCGGACAAATAATGGGATGGAGTACATTGTTGGGAAATGATTTTTACATGAAAGACTTTTATTTATTATCATTTGTAATGACATGGGAAATATTTTTTCCAATTCACAAATCTCATTTAAGTGTCATGTGTCACATCATTAAAAATGGTGGAAACCAAAATAATCCACATAATTAATTAATAGGGGGACTAAAAATAGGTTTTAGAAATGAAGGAACTAAAATTTTATTTTGGGCAAAATAGGAGGATGAAAAGTGTAATTAAGCCAATCAAATATGTATACAACTATCAAATCATAGGAAACCCACATACAAAGAAAATTAATCATAAAATTAATTAACATATATTCCAAAATAATTTTATCACCAAATTAATTCTTCAAAATCATATTTAATCAATAAAATAGTTTATTATAAAATTTGTGGTGTTACAAATAACACAAGAACAAAGAACAATGTTCAATCTATTATTCAAAGTCACAAGAACCCAAAATTGGATGGAGATAAAACTCATCACATCCTGAAACTCTAATTATAGGAGATGTGAGTAATGTAGAACGAAAAGAACACAAAAAAGGGAGGTTTGCATTGTGCGTTTTTTTTAAATTTGCGCAGCTATGCTCAAAGTAAGGAAGATAACTTACGAGTATGAAAACAAAGCAGCGAGAAACACAACAATTTATCCTGTTTCACCACCAACACGGTAGCTACGTCCAATCGCTTCAACTTGAAGGATTTAAGCCACTAAATTTTCATTGAATCATACTTACACTTGAACACCTACTAGTCACACTAACTGTGTACAATCTTCTCAATCTACTAGTTTGTACAGTCAAGCTGTTGAGGAAGAAAGCCACTACAAGGCTAGGTTACAGTAAAAAGGTATTGGGGTTTATCAGAATAAGCTCTTGCAGAGAGTGTTTACAATGTTTTTCTTCAGAAAAAAAGAATCTTAGTATAAAAAATGTGATAACAACAATACAAATTTGATTGTAGCTTGTTACCTGTATGTTGTGTAGTGTTTGTTGTTGTTCTATCTTTCTTTGTTGAGGGAGGCACATCCTTTATAGAGTACAATTAGGGTTTCTAGTTGTTGTACTCATTGCAAAAAATCAGGGTAATCCATGAGTTTTTGTATAGTATCTTTGCATAATGATTTGATAGAGAAACTTTCTAGAAAAGATTGATCTTGTACTGATTTAACATGTCTGTTTGAAATGGTTGGAAGTAAGAGGGAATGATGGTCAGGGTCTTGAGATCCTTAAACAAGTAGCTGATTCATGATGTGTATCAGAGGATGCACAATTTGCTTTGTCTTTAGAGTGTTTGACTTTTTCAAAATGTTGACATTTTTAACATTGACTTTTTCATAGGAAGGAACTTTAGAGTTAGATGATCAGACGCTGGATGTAATTGTTAGAGCCAAAGGCAGAAAAAATCTTGTTAATTTTATCAAAGGCGAAGGCCAAAAAATTCTTGTTACACTTATTAGAGGCACTACAACGCAATGTTGATTTGTGTATCAGACTCAGCGAGAGGAGGCAAATATGTGTTGTGTTTTTGTCTTCATCTACATATCAGAGGATATGATGAGAGTTTGTTGACCAAGCATGTAAAATCAAATATGCGCACTTCAATTCAACGTTAGAGTATCAAATTGTTCCCACAAACGATTTTGTTATCATCAAAACATGTGACAGGATTATTTCTTCAAATCAACTTGGTTCCAAAATGTAACCCACTGAAAACCATATCTACAATCAAGGAAAAGTCAATGTTTGGACTCTTTTCTGAAATTGAACCTTCATCAATTGTTGAAGCCTTATCAGATGATGGATGCATTGTAGTAATGCAAGAAGAATTGAATCTATTTAAGAAAAATGATGTATATGATTTGGTTCCCAGATCTAGCGGAAAGCAACATATTGGAACAGAATGGGTTTTTTAGGAACAAACTAAATGAAAAAGGTCAACTGGTAAAAAACCAAATCAGGCTTGTAGATCAAGGCTACAACCAATAGGAAGGTAATAGTTACACTGAAACCTTTGCTCCTGTGGCAATGTTAAAGGTTACCAGAATCTTACTCTGATTTGCAACTTTTAATAACATTGTCTTGTATCAAATGGATGTGAAAAGATCGTTTTTAAATTGGTATAAAAAATAAATAAGTGTATGTTAAACAACCACCTGATTTTGAAGAAAATGAATTTCTATATCATGTTTTTAAACTGACAAAATCTTTATATGGTCTTAAACAAGCTCCCAGACACTACAACATTTTTGAGTTGTGGCAACAATAAAAAAGTGTGGTGTAAACCAAATAAACCGTGGCCTAAAGGTTAGGCAACGGTTTCGCAACGGTTTACAGAGTGTGGAGTAGGTGGCCGTGGCCTATTAGCAAACGCAACGGTTTTTTACTTTTGTCCACAAATTCTAAAAACCCGTTGCCCAAGAAACTGAAAGAGGCAACAGTTTTTTTGAACGCTTCAAGCAACGGTTTTATGAGTTGGTTTTGCCAACAATTTCATAAATGTTGCATATACAGTTAGGCAACGATTTTGTGCATATTATATTTGTTTCAGGCAACACATTTGTATGTGTTGCATATAACTTTAGACCACGGTTATGGAAATGTTGGTAAAACATTTTGGCCACAATTGTTTTAGATGTTGCCTAATTGTTTAGGCCACGGTTTTATAAGTTGTGGAAACAATAAAAAGTGTGGTGCAACAAATTTATAAAGTTGTCAAAAGCATAGGCAACGGTTTTTTGGTTTAAGGCAATGGATTTGTATGTGTTGCATATAACTTTAGACCACGGTTATGGAAATGTTGGTAAAACATTTCGGCCACAATTTTTTTAAATGTTGCCTAATTGTTTAGGCCACGGTTTTATAAGTTGTGGCAGCAATAAAAAAGTGTGGTGCAACACATTTATAAAGTTGTCAAAAGCATAGGCAACGGTTTTTTGGTTTAAGGCAATAGATTTGTACGTGTTGCATATAACTTTAGATCACAATTATTGAAATGTTGGTAACACATTTCAGCCACAATTGTTTTAGATTTTGGCTATTTGTTTAGGCCACGGTTTTATGAGTTGGTTTTGCCATCATTTCATAAATATTTTAGATGTTCAGCTATAAATATTTCATAAATATTTTATGAGTTGGTTTTGCCAACGGTCTTATCAAAATATTGTAACATAAATATTGGAAAATGTTTAGGCCACGGTCTTATCAAAATATTGTAACATAAATATTAATAAACATCCAAGAAAAACCAATACATGATAATCAAACAATTTACTTATCAAAATATTGTATGAGCTCTATTACTAGGCATCCCAAAAAAATCAATTGTCTTATCAAACAACCAAATCTTCGATACATTCCACTAGCTTCATGTATCTTGGTGATGATCTTCAAGTCCAACCTAAAAATAGTAAGTATTAAGTGTATGCAATTGAAAAAAAGGAGTGATTTCAAACTAATTGTAATTATGATAAATTACAGTAAGAAGTACGCTATCAAAATATGTATGTGAGACTATGTGTATGTATGTATGCGTAAATATGCATGTAATGTAAATGTGTTTTACATATCAGGTATAGTTAGTTATATCATTCAAACTAATATACTTATACCTTTTCAGGAACATGGGTTGATGTAGAAGAATGGAGTGCTGCACTATTTGCAATGCCTAAAGCATGTCCCATCATGTTATCAACAGCAGTTTCACTTAAACTTGGGTTTTGCTGCTTCAACACACATTTTAGAAGTTCCTCATATGCTTCCATCCTTTTCTTTGTAAATGATTCATATTCTTCCATCCTTTCCTTCATGCTACTAATTTCACATTCATACTATTTTTTAATGTTAGCAATCTCTTCATTTTTTTTAACATTGTTGGTGTAGCTGTTCTTCCATAACAACGAACTCGACTTGGCTTTTCTTTACTGAACAATGATTGAAAGGCTTGGTCAGGAGGCTCACTAGAATTTTGAATTGAATCTTGAAGTTTAGCTTGATAGGAAAAAAATCAATGTTAAAAGTTTTTAATGTAGACATTAAAAGTATATAATGAAAAGAAAAACATACAATGGCATTATCTGTTTCTTCATCAATTTTTCCTTTTCTTCGCTGACGAGTTATCACAAACATTTCAGCTTGACTGACTTCCTCCCCATTTTCCTTCTTTGCACGCTTTATTGGTAAAGAATTGAAAACAGAGTAATTAAAACTTATTATGACAACTTGTTATTTATATATAACAAAGACACATAAATAAGAATAAATATTGTACCTCTTTTGCCCAAATTCTAGCAAAATTTGTCATCCCTATTTGATGCATAAACTTCTGTTGCACCCTATTAACAACATTTTTCTTGCTAATGTTCTACAATGTAAGTGAAAAAAATTAAAGTAGGATATATATAAAAGATTCTATACAACAAAGAGTGACTAAAAGTAATGTAAACTATGTACACACTTACTTGGATGGTACTGTTATTCCAATATTTCAACAATTTCTTGAAATGAGGTTCTGGTATGCTTTCAGGCCTGTTTTTTTATCCTTTCCTTTAAGGTTGAGTATTTCAGAAAATAGGTTCTCTTGATATAACATTTGTAACGTCTCCATGCATCATTTATCCGAGAAAATACGGTTTTCTTTCCTTTCTCAGAAATAATAAATTTACTCTAAAAAACATTATTGTGATCAACATGTGATAACTATTTGACGATCAAATGAAATACGAAAATTAAACTCTTATACCTGAATATAAGACCATATACGTTCTCGTGATTTTTGTACACTTCCTTAAAGTTTGTGTAAATCAAGGGACAAAAAGTTGAATTCCTTGCGGTAGTGCCAAGGAAATAACCCAAGTCAGTTACAACTTTGTCGTCAGGTCCTATCACTTCTCTGTCATTGTCTAAGATGACTTCTATACGGAATTTTCTTCCATGTATTTTCAAGCATTGAGTTGGTCCCCTTGTTTTTTTCTTAGTTGTCCCTATTTTGACATTAAGCTTATATAAGATAAGATAAAATCCTAAAGATGAGTCACAAATATATATAAAAAATTAATATATTTGATAAGTCACAAATATATATATATATGAAAAATTAATATATAAGACAAGATAAAATCCTAAGCTTATATTTGATAATTACCACTACATTCGTCATCTTCATGTTGGTCTTCATTTTCTTCTTCCATGACATATTCTTCTTCTTCAATTTCTGAATCATTTGCCAACTCTTCTTCATTATCTAGTTCATTATTTTCGTTAAGAAAATCTTCAATTAACATTGATTTGCACAAGGGCATTGTTTTGGTTTTCTTTGTTGCACTTTGTTGAGTTGTCATTACCTCGTCATATTCATTCTCCACCCTTTTTTTGGCCATTTGTTTTGTTCTTGAAAAGTCATTTTCTCCCGATGCCTTTCTCATTGGTGACTGAACTTCTTCATTCTCCACTCCTTTTTTTTGCTTTTTGATTCTGTATAGGTGATTTACATTGATTCATGATGGGACTCTTTGGATCTTGGTTTTGTCTTGATCCTTGATTGTTATTCATTGATGCTTCATTTGTAACTTTCTTGACATTGTCAAACTTCTTTTTTGTTGAACAAGAATCCTTATTTGAAGATATATTTGTTTGACCAGCAGCTGCAAAATTTGATAACTTGAATTGTGCTTGAGGTGCAATCTTAATTAAAGCATGCTTGAGTCCTTGAATTTGCATGTCTAACCCTGTAGCCTTGGAACTAATTATTTTTTTAGTTGATGAATTGTTTTGCTTGCTAAGGGGTTCTTTAGTTCCAACCATATCTTCATTAGTTACTGCAATGCCTCTGATTATCTTTTCACGCTTGATTTTGAATCTCCTTAATAATTCATCGCTTGATCTTGCTTGAAGTAGCTCAAACTTAGAAGTACTTCTTTCACCTTGGTCTTGAGCTTTCATCTTTTGTTTTAACCCTGCTTCCTTATTCATTTTCTGTAGAAAAAAATGAAATATCAGTAAAGCTACTTCAAGCAGTACCACAAAACAGTACCACAAAACAATACCACAAAAACAGGAAATGAAATATCAGGAAATAATAAAAAAAGTACCACAAAAGAAAACTAAAAGCATAAAAATAGTACCACAAAATAAAAAAAATCTTGCGCGGGTACATTTCAAGCTCAAGTCCTATACATCAAGTCTAACTGATCATACGCTAAAGCTACAGTAGCACGGATTTCCTCCGCATCCCAAACAAGTCTCATCCGACTTTGTCGTTCGCCTCGATGTGACCTCCTCCTCCTCCTCATCATACATAGAGGGATCAGTCTCCTCCGAAGTCAGGTCAATGCATAGTCTCGATCGCTTCGGCGGTGCCGGAATCTCATAACAATCATCAGAGATCCTAGACGGACGCGGAATATCAGCTACTACTGGCCTCGGCTCTTCGTTCTTCTCTTCCGTCTCAGACTCATGTGCATCTCCTCCAATCATTGGGTTAGGAGTCACCACTCCTACGGTGGCCTCCGTTGTAACCCCTCTAGCTGGCTCCTCAGCATCATCAAAAATCCCGTGCGCCTCCAAAATCAAACGAGAAGGTACAAGAAAATCAATCCTCGCATAGCTGTGCTCCAGGTAGTGCACCACTCCATTGGTCCTACAAGTCCTCGTCAATCTCCCCGTGTATGTAGCCTTGCTTGAGGTGTGGTCGTAAACCCAAGCAATAGGCACGACACGATCAATGAAGTCGAGCGACGTTTCCGTCGTCTCGGGACCCACGGGTGGCATGGGTTTGGGGGGCATCTGAGGGCAAAGCCCAATTTCTACAATATAATCGCAAGGGTCACCGACTCAAATTAACAAATAATCACATAGCATATATCTCACAGCAACAAATATATTCATGGCATAATATATGACAATGATGAAATTTAAGGATGCTCATTTGAATTTTCATAACATATAAGCTTTTCAAACAGCAACCATCTCATGTGGAAATATATAGTAAGTACAGTCACCACTTCAGTAAACACAATAATTAATTAGAAATTCAGATTCTGTCAAGTACTCACACACATCAATTTCCAAACATCATCGTTTGAACCAATCGTGACCCACCGGTCAATCACTCGATGCAATATGTATATGTTCATGTATACAATTTCTTGGAATCACCAAGGTGCAATCGCTCAGCAGACCAGCACAATATGTTTGACTTTAACGGCCCTCAAGACCAAGGTGCAATCGCTCAACAGATCAGCACCTAGTGCAGTCGCTCAACAGACCAGCACTCGTGCAGTCGCTCAACAGACTAGCACGTTTGACATATACCAAGGTACAATCGCTCAACAGACCAGTACCTAGTGCAGTCGCTCAACAGACCAGCACTCGTAGAATCGCTCAACAGATCAACACGTGGTTGCGCATTTCAGGGTACAGACGCTCAATAGTCCAGTACCAGTGCAGTCGCTCAACAGACCAACACCTATATACCAAGGTACAATCGCTCAATAGATCAGTACCTAGTGCAGTCGCTCAACCGACCAGCACTCGTGCAATCGCTCAACAGATCAGCACGTGGTTGTGCATTACTCTGTGGCCCATCGCGGGTACCACTTGACTATGCAATGCATGAATATGCGGGGTTTCACTTCTCTGGAAACAGTATGCAAAATCAGAAAATTCATGCCTTTCCATCATATTTAAAAATATCTCAACACAATCAAGATTATCATTATCACTAACATGACTAAACAGTCAAGAAATCATTAACATTTCGCAATGTTTTCCCAAACTCTTAAAATTTATAACACAGTGTTGAAAACTGGGATTTTCTGGAAAATACAAATTTGTATTCGAATACAGCCCTCTGGTATTCGAATACAAAGGCAGTCTCAGTGCACAAATCAACATTTTTCACTTCATCAGTAGAGTCTCAAAAAATACATCACCACTACTTCAAAATATCACCAAAAGTTCCATTTTAATTCACTTTAACCCTTCTCAAAGATTCCCAACACTTTAAAATTCACAAGGCAGTGTTTAAAAACTTGATATTCTGGAAAACACGAATCTGTATTCGAATACAGCTTCCTTGTATTCGAATACAGAAGCTAAAAACTGAGTTTCTGGATAAACCCAAATCTATATTCGAATACAGAAGCTGAAACTAGTGAAAATATGCATTTTGTATTCGAATACAGCATGCCTGTAGTCGAATACAGATGCGAATACAGTGTTAAAATTTCACTTTTGTATTCGAATACGACATGGTCATAGTCGAATACAGATGCTAAGTCAAAAGCAAAAATCCTTCCTCTGTATTCGAATACATGGGCTCGTATTCGAATACAAGTTTGAAAACTTAAGTAAAACAGAAGCTTGACAGGTTGTATTCGAATACACTCATGTTGTATTCGAATACACCTTCGAAATCAGTGAAATTTTCCCGAGTTTTCAACACATTTTAAACTGTTTCCTTTTAAAATTCAGCCTAACCCCAAAACTGTTTTATCACTCTTTTAAACAACAGATTTTCCATCAATACAGATTTTCCAGAAAGAAACACTTTCATCATTTTAAAATCCCTTTTATTTTGAAAACATCAACATCACCAGAATCACTCAAAACAGAAACAGAAGCAGAAACATCAACACCAGAACATCATAAGCAGAAATAGAATGATCAACAACAGAATCATCAGAAGCAGAAATAGAATGATCAACATCAGAATCATCCAGAACCAGAACATGCATCTCAAAACAACATGCATGGTATTCTCCAGTATGCTTACACAACCAACACAACATGCAAAGCATATTCCAGCTTTCTCACACAAACAAAATCAATATGCAAAGCATTTCAGCTTTCTCACACATCAGAACAACATGCAAAGCATTTCAGTTTTCTCAAACATCAGAACAACATGCAAAGCATTTCAGCTTTCTCACACAAACAGAATGACATTGATACATTCAGTCAAACAGAGTCATCACATAGCAGCAAACACCAACAGAAAATGTTTTCGCATTTTATAACAACATTCCAAACAGTTTATGAACATGTATTTTAATCATCTTTAAAATGACATGCCAAACATTTTTCAGCTTCCCACATAAACAAAACAGCACTGGAGTAACCACCCAAAATAGCATGTTGCAGATTTTTAAAACCACAACAGAATGCATTTCTTTCATCTTTCAAAATGTCATGTAAAACAGTTTCTTTTTCAAAACAGAAACTTAAATATGATAACACTTCAAACATACGTTTACAGTCCTAAAATACAACTAGAAAGTGGAAGGTGCCCTTACCCTTGTTGCGTGTTCTGCTACTTCTCTCGTTTCTGCTATCGTTCCCGTTTTCGTGCCAAAAACCAGTGAAACCGCAGCCTGCGTTTGCTGCTACGAAACTGGGTTCTTTAGCTCTGTAATGGTGTGGGGAATAACTTTTTTACTGGGGTTTTGGTGTTTCGGTGCTTGGATGTCCAAGTAATGGCACTTTTGAGGAACTCTTTTTTTCCTCTTTGAAATCGTGAACTGGAACAGTAAACAGAAACAGAATGGGACGGAAAAATGGGGTACTGTTACATGCAGTATAGGCAGTGAGGGAGGAGGAATGGTGTTCTGATTTCACCATCCTTCTCACTCCAATTTATAGGCTTTTGTGGTGCCACCTCACCCGACACTTGTCTGATTTTCAGCACTTTACCCGTCTCGTTGCAATTAGCCGCTAATCTCTTAATTAACTATCCGTTAATTTAATTACTCGTAATTAAATTAATTTATTCTTAATCCAATAATTTTAATTCTTCTTCCAAAATAAATATTTATATATATATATATTCACTCATTTTGGTAACATTTTTTGTTGAAATGTACACAAGTAAGCCCATATTTGTCTTCTTTAGCCTCAAACCAATCACACTTAAACAACACAAATTTGAGTTGGCTGTAATAGTCTAACTCAATTATGTCATTAATTGCTCCATAGTAAGTGACAAGATCTGTTTTAGGATTTTCATCCTTAGAACTTGCAAAACTTTCGGTCAAGGAAACCAAAGTTACACCAGAATTTTGAGTTTTGCGCCTTGCATCATGTTTCATAGTGTGAAATCTATAACCATTGATCAGGTAACCTGAAAACCTCTTTGCAGCACCATTTGGACCTCTAGATAATGCTTTGAGGTGATATGACATTATTTTCCAAGGCTCGAATTTTAAACCATTCACTAAAATCTTGACCTTGTCTTTTAGCCTTGATCCATTTTCCTCCTTTAGTGTGACCACTAACACATTCATCGTACTCTCTACAAAGGTAACCCTATTAGTTGTTAAAAATAACTCTAAGTTATGTTTTGTATACAAGTAGGGAATAAACAATAAACTATTATGGTATCTTATGTATGTTTGGATATCATCACAATTGAACAATATGTATCGATGGGCTTGAGCTTTTGATGCTGAGTCTATTGAAAATAACTTTCCATTTTGCTTCCCCCCTAAAGGTCGTCCAATACTTGAAAAGTAATCATTTGAATCTACTTCACAAGAATAATTGTTATCATAGTTTCTACTCATTCTATTCAGCCTTGTATCTACACTTTTATGCAAATATCTTGAGCAAAGAGTCAAAGCTTCTTCAGCCAAATATCCCTCAGCAATAGAACCTTCTGGATGAGCTCTATTATGAGCATAACTTTTAAGTCTACATAAGTTTCTTTCTGTGGGATACATCCATCGGAATTGAACGGGACCGCCCAATCTAACTTCATGTACAAGATGAATAGGCAAATGAACCATTACATCAAAAAAAACATGGAGGAAAAATCATCTCCAATTGAAAAAGTATTTCAGCAATCTCTACATTTAGATAATCCAAATCTTGCACTTGGATAACTTTTTGACACAAAGAGCGAAAAAATGACCCAAGACGAATTAAAGGTTCAGCCACTAGATTTGGCATTGTGCTCTTTATTGCTACTTGTAATAAGTAGTGTAACATGAAATGTGCATCATGACTCTTGTAACCAAATATCTTTTTATCGCCAACATGCACACATTTTGAAATGTTAGAAGCACTCCCATCGGGTAACTTTGCAGCCTTCAAAACACTAAAAAAGTAGACTTCTCTTGGGAATTCATTGAGAAAGATGCTTTTGCAAACTTTGTCCGACCTCCGCCAATGTCTATTGGATGAAGTTCCTTTGTAATCCCCATATCTTGCAGATCATAACGAGCATTAACATGATCCTTGTTGCGTGTTCTGCTACTTCTCTTGTTTATGCTGTCGTTCCCATTTTCGCGCCAAAAACTGGTGAAAATGCAACCTGCGTTTGCTGCTACGAAACTGGGTTCTTTAGCTCCGTAATGGTGTGGGGAATAACTTTTGTACTGGGGTTTCGGTGTTTTGGTGCTTGGATGTCCAAGTAATGGCACTTTTGAGGAACTATCTTTTTCCTCTTTGAAATCGTGAACTGGAACAAAAAACAGAAACAGAATGGGAGGGAAAAATGGGGTACTGTTACATGCAGTATGGGCAGTGAGGGAGGAGGAATGGTGTTCTGATTTCACCATCCTTCTCACTCCTATTTATAGGCTTTTGTGGTGCCACCTCACCCGAGACTTGTCTGATTTTCAGCACTTTACCCGTCTCGTTGCAATTAGCCGCTAATCTCTGAATTAACTGTCCGTTAATTTAATTACTCGTAATTAAATTAATTTATTCTTAATCCAATAATTTTAATTCTTCTTCCAAAATAAATATTTATATATATATATATATATATTCACTCAAACATACATATATTAAATATTTTACAAATATCCCCAAAAATACAATTAAAATTAATTCCATAATTTTAATTAAAATTTAAGGGTCTTACAGTCACCCATGTTAAACAGATCTCTAGGAACGGTTTTCATAACATAATGTTTATTTTCATCAAAAGGATCTTGCACATAAAAACATTGGTGGATTTGAGATACCAGGACAAATGGATCATTTTGGTAACATTTTTTGTTGAAATGTACACAAGTAAGCCCATATTTGTCTTCTTTAGCCTCAAACCAATCACACTTAAACAACACAAATTTGAGTTGGCTGTAATAGTCTAACTCAATTATGTCATTAATTGCTCCATAGTATGTGACAAGATCTATTTTAGGATTTTCATCCTTAGAACTTGCAAAACTTTCGGTCAAGGAAACCAAAGTTACACCAAAATTTTGAGTTGTGCGCCTTGCATCACATTTCATAGTGTGAAATCTATAACCATTGATCAGGTAACCTGAAAACCTCTTTGCAGCACCATTTGGACCTCTAGATAATGCTTTGAGGTGCTCTGTCATCATTTTCCAAGGCTCGAATTTTAAACCATTCACTAAAATCTTGACCTTGTCTTTTAGCCTTGATCCATTTTCCTCCTTTAGTGTGACCACTAACACATTCATCGTACTCTCTACAAAGGTAACCCTATTAGTTGTTAAAAATAACTCTAAGTTATGTTTTGTATACAAGTAGGGAATAAACAATAAACTATTATGGTACCTTATGTATGTTTGAATATCATCACAATTGAACAATATGTATCGATGGGCTTGAGCTTTTGATGCTGAGTCTATTGAAAATAACTTTCCATTTTGCTTCCCCCCTAAAGGTCGTCCAATACTTGAAAAGTAATCATTTGAATCTACTTCACAAGAATAATTGTTATCATAGTTTCTACTCATTCTATTCAGCCTTGTATCTACACTTTTATGCAAATATCTTGAGCAAAGAGTCAAAGCTTCTTCAGCCAAATATCCCTCAGCAATAGAACCTTCTGGATGAGCTCTATTATGAACATAACTTTTAAGTCTACATAAGTTTCTTTCTGTGGGATACATCCATCGGAATTGAACGGGACCGCCCAATCTAACTTCATGTACAAGATGAATAGGCAAATGAACCATTACATAAAAAAAAACATGGAGGAAAAATCATCTCCAATTGGCAAAGTATTTCAGCAATCTCTACATTTAGATAATCCAAATCTTGCACTTGGATAACTTTTTGACACAAAAAGCGAAAAAATGACCCAAGACGAATTAAAGGTTCAGCCACTAGATTTGGCATTGTGCTCTTTATTTCTACTTGTAATAAGTAGTGTAACATGAAATGTGCATCATGACTCTTGTAACCAAATATCTTTTTATCGCCAACATGCACACATTTGGAAATGTTAGAAGCACTCCCATCGGGTAGCTTGGCAGCCTTCAAAACACTAAAAAAGTAGACTTCTCTTGGGAATTCATTGAGAAAGATGCTTTTGCAAAATTTGTCCGACCTCCGCCAATGTCTATTGGATGAAGTTCCTTACTAATCCCCATATCTTGCAGATCATAACGAGCATTAACATGATCTTTTGTCTTTCCTGATCTGTCCAATAGAGTCCCAATAATACTATCACATATGTTTTTCTCAATATGCATTACATCGAGATTATGACGTAAAGTATTTTGATCCCAATACGACAACTCAAAAAATATTGACTTCTTCTTCCATGGACCATCATTTTTTTTCTTCTTATTCTTCTTTCCAAATTTATTCTCAAAATCTTTTAAGCTTTCCACAATTTCTATAGCTTCTAACATAGGTGGTGCAGACCTATGTTTTTTCTATCCATTGAATGACCTTTTATTGGCCCTCAACGCATGACTAGCAGGTAAAAAAACACGATGATCCATATAACACATTTGGTGACTATGTCTCAAGTAGGTTGAATTAGGGTTATAATTGCAACATACACATGCCAACTTTCCTTTGGTGCTCCAACCTGACAACATAGCATACCCAGGGTAGTCACTAATAGTTCATAGCAGAGATGCTCGCAATTGAAATGTTTGATCTTTTGAGGCATCATATGTTTCTACTCCAAATTCTCACAATTCCTTTAGCTCTTCAATCAATGGTTGAAGGTACACATCAAAATCATTTCCTGGTGATTGTGGTCCAGGAATCAATAACGACAACATTGTATACTCAGATTTCATGCACATCCAAGGTGGATATGTGTATACCACCATCATCACAGGCCATGTATTGTGCGATATGCTCAAAGTTCTAAACGGATTGAAACCATCACTGGATAAGCCAAGCCTTACATTACGATTCTCAAAAGCAAAATCAGGATGAAGCATGTCAAAGTCCTTCCATGCTTGGCCATCAGCAGGATGCCTTAATTTACCATCCTTTGATCGACATTCTTCATGCCATCTCATCAAATCGGCTGTTTTCGAACACATAAATAGTCTCTGAAGTCTTGGAATCAGTGGAAAGTGCCTCAAAACTTTTGCAGGAACTTTGTGACCATACTTTGGATCCTCAAACTCTGAATCTACTTGAGTAAATTCTTTCCATCATGAAGCTTTACAAGTGCTGCAGGTATCATCATTTTCATGCTCTTTCCAATACAGCATACAATCATTTGGACATGCATGAATTTTTTTATAATCAAGGCCCAAATCCTTGATTATGGCTTTTGTTTTGTTAAAAGATTCGGGAATGTTCAGATTAGGCATGGCTTCTTTCAATAACTCCAAAAGACCATTGAACGATACATTGCTCCACCCATGAAGACATTTTAACAAGTAAAGTTGAATTATAAATGATAAAGTAGTGAAGTTTTCACATCCCGGATACAACTCTTGCTTCGCCTCATTAATTAAATTATAAAACTTCTTAGCATCCTCATTGGGTCCCTTGTTGCCACCCTCTACTTTTTCAACGTGCCTAAATGTGTCATAAAGTAAGCCATTGATGTCATCACGCGAGTCCTCTTGATCTTCCATATGAGCATCAATTTCCTTAGGCAATGATATTTGCTCTCTGTGGTATACCCAAACATCTTAGCCTTGTACAAAACCAAATCCTATTAGGTGATCACGAACGACTTTTCTTCTTCTCCAACAACGATTTCTACACTTAGCACAAGGACATAAAATCATGCGGCCTTGAGGTTCTCCTTTGGTGAATGAAAAATCTAAAAATGATTCTACACCTTTCCGATACTCTGAATTAAGTCTATGAAGTGTAGTCCACTTTTTGTCCATCACTCTAAATAACAAAAATAATACCAAGTAGATTGAAGTTTAATTATTTCAATCTAAAAGGAAAAAACAAACAACAAATATTTAATTATTTCAGCTACAACTTTAGTGCTTTAGAAACAAATCATCATACTTCAAAATAACACACATAGCATCAAAATACCAAAATAAAGCATACAGTAGAGAAATGCAACAATGATCTTATAATTTGTCAGTGTTAGACACTGACACATGTGAAAAACAATATTATTAACTTTAAATTGAATTTGATTTATCATACTAAATAGTATAGTAAAAAAGAAATGCTACATTCAATGCGAGTCCAATTTAAAATAGCACTGAAATGAGTCCAATTTATGCATGATAATTAAACTTTAAAACCCATAATATATCATATCAATGATAAATTAGGCAGAACTTATACCAAAGAGGATTTGTGTATACCTTAGTTAGGAGCGGCCTAATATAACTAGCTGTTGCTTCTCGAAATCTGTCACCTTGTACAAAATCTAAAGGTATCCTCTGGCAAAGATAATAACAAAACCAATTTTCATAAATTTATATAAATTAAATTAAATTAAAAAAATAATATTTTTGCGTCTAAGACTCTATCAATGAACAAGGAGAATATCAAATAACACATGCTGAAAATATAAACAACCTGCAGCAAAGGTAACTACAGAAATTGAAAAGCATAACTACAGAAATTGACAAGTAGTTACCAAGTGAAGTGTGGCCTAAAATGAAAAATGTTGTAGTGATTATATTAGCTCATTATTATTTACACTTTGTAATCATGTTAAGATTTTAGTTATTATATCTTGTTGACATTGAATTTTGTTTGAGCGCAGATATCAGAATGATCCAGGATCAGTGGTGACAGTTGGCCCAAGCATGAATAACTACATGGGTGGATGGTTACCATGATAGAGGTATATATAGAAGGAGAGAGTATGAAGCATGCGTAAAGATCCTCCGGTTTCAATTTTATTTCAAATGAAAGGGAAATTTGTAATAGTAGTATATATGTAATGTAATGGACTTGTATCAATGTCTACTTACCATGTAGTATATATATAGTAAGCAGTGTTTTGTGTGAGTTTTCAATTCATAAAATGTTACCCTGTCTTTCCTCCATCACTTTTTATCTCATTCTATAATAATAAAAACATTAATTGTTTGCATACACTCCCTGATCTATATTGTTTGAATCTTTCAGTACTTCTACACTGGTTAGTTCACTTATGACATTGTAGATACACATGTTTCTCTTTAAAGTTATTTGTAGGAACAGTTTCATTTGTCTCCGTCTTAGTTAGTTTGCTCCATAATAACATTAACCACTTTATAAAAAAATGACATCAATCAAATGAAATATAAGTAAAACTTGGTTAAAATAGTTGATATATTAGACATGTATCAATTGTTTTTAATTAATTTTTTTTTAAAGAAAAACTGTTTCTAATTATTATTTTTATATATATTCATCCAAGAAAGAGTACAAAAGTACATGATTAGATAACACCCATAATGGAACATTTGTGAAACTCAAAATATTAATTTTTTTTCTCTCTCATGTTCCTTCCTGTGTTTTCAAATCCCATCCTAAAATATTCTTTTTTACATTACTTTATTGTAAATCATTCCTCTTTCGGTCTAATTTTTAATGAAAGATAGATATTGAATAAATCATATTATATGAGAGGATCAATTTACATAAGTTAAATTATTTGCTTGTGTTAATCCCTTCTTATAAGTCGCAACCATGTCTTAAATCATTTAAATATTATAATGATTAGAAAGTGAATTATGTCAAACTTTTGGATGACATTAATATGATTTCAATATGACAAAGATAGAGAATCTAATTGAATCAAAATCAAAAAATGAAAGAGAAAAAGAGTTGTCAACTTAACATGACCCTTCCAATTATCTGCCATAAAATCATTTTAGCAGTAATCTAGAATACATAAAATAGTCACAATACTTAATTAGCCAGAACCTAGTCATCACAATGTACAATCTTGCAAATGCTAGAGGCATAGACAGACAAACACCATTATCAGCAAAGGAAAAATGACTAAGAAGATACTATCCTTATTGCCAGAAACACTAATTTGAACCATTAACAAGGTCTATGCATTAGACCAAACATGTAAGTTCATTCTCTATACACACAAAAATAATACTTCTACTTGATGTAAAGAAGAACCAACAGTGTACCCGACAAGTCCTAAGGGTAAAAAAAGTTATAGCATCTTAGTAGAGATATAAAATCACTGAAGAATATAAAAGTTAATAGTGCACAGTGTAGTAGAAGAATATAATTTATTTTAATATTATTCAAAATTATAATAACATGCTTATCTTGAAGATTTGCACACTTGAGAATTGTAAGTACCGTGTTATGAATAAATACAGAGAAACTAAAAAGAAGAAAAGTATAGGAAAAAGGAACAAAGAACATCACAAGAAAATGTGTTTCTCTTGGGTCATCCCAATCATTTTTAGACTGAAACTGAGATTGCTACTTTGACCTGGGGCCAAGCCAATCACCTATCTCAAAGTGAAATTTGTCCAGCTTGATTACTTTTTTACCTACCTGATGACTTCCAGGCTGAAACTAGGCCAGCCAGATGATGAAAAATGCAACGAGTTTTCCCTAAATCTGATAAAAAAATTCTAGGTTGAATTTACACTATTGATCAACACATCTAAGAAGTTTAAGAGGACTTTTCTTTTAATGTGTCCATGTATTTAGTTTTCTCTTTTCCTCTTAGGTTTTTCATTGATCAAAATATATTTTGCATTTGATTTTTGCAATCTAGCTTTCTGATGCCTACTGTGTTGTATGTTTTAGGTTGATGCATTATTTCTGTTATCACAACAAGAAGAAAGACATTTATTGGAGACAATTTGTCAATTCTGCCCTTCAAATAAAGACTGAAGAACTTCAGAGGAACTTGTTACAGGTAATTGTCTGTTGTATCTTTGGTTCAGACACTTGGAACATTGAGATGCTATTAGTTTGGTGATGGTTAGAATTTAGAAAATTGCTTTTGGTTCTGTTACATATACTATATTGATCGGAGAAGAAAGTTAGTTGTATGTTTGCATTATATAGGTTTTTGGTAATTATACTCTTTTCAGTTTGCAAGTTTTTTTATTCATGTCCTTCAAAAAATAAAGCTATGCTAAGAGTCCTCTTCAAAATATCAAGGCAGTATGTACATGCCTCTGATTCGTAGATTAGGACACCCATATTTTAAAACCAAATGTGCAAAGATTTTGATATTATCCAATGCTCGAAATAGTTTTTTAATTTGCAAGTTGTTGTGTTTTACTTCAGGTTACCAATGAAAAGGTGAGAGCTCTAATGGAACTGGCACAATTAAAGTAGGAACATCAATTACTTCTGGAGTATGATTACTTTTCTAAAGATGGTTACAAATTCAACATTTTGGCATTACTGTATATTTTTACTAGGTTCTGTTACTTCATATCTAATTTATCCTAAGCATCTATGTCTATTCTTATCAATAAAATATATCCATAGAAAAATGTAATATCTTTATACTAATGTTCTTTGTGTAATTTTAAAAGATAAAGTTACTCACAGGTAATGACCTAGCTAGTGGTATTGTTATCACATCAATTGTACCGGAAATATTTGACAGTTTTACGTTGGCGGTATATTACCTAACTCTTTTCTCCATGCTTGGCACTGACTAGTGACTACATAATCCACAAACGACGAAATGGACTATACAATTTGGGAAGTAGTGTTCTAGTTTCTATTAAAAAAAAAACACATAACCTACATCATTAATAATAAGAAAAGAGGGAGAAGATGAATACCTCGAGCGAATACGGAGAAGACGGAGCGAGACGGAGAAGACGGAGCAATGCGCAAAGGAGAAATAGAGTTTGAATGGGATCGATCGTGAGTGAATGAAGAGGAAATAGTTCCGATTGAAGGTTGAAGGTTCTATTTCTTCTGATTCTTGATTCCGATTGAAGGTTGAAGGTCCAAATTTGGTTAGGGCACACTATGATTTCGCGAGCAGCAATTGCTTCTGATTCTATTATTTTGCAACAATAATGAAAAATAATGAAGAAGCTATGCCTATTAGGAAATTTTTCAACAAAAAAAAAAAAAATAAAAAAAAAATACAATAATTAATTAATTATTATTTAAACTAACTTGAGGCCACATTTTTTATTGCTTTAGACCACACTTAAAATGTGTAGTTATTAAACTTAATTAGGCAATGGTTTTTCTTCGCGGTAAAACAACAACACTTTTAAAATTGTGGCTTAATCGGTGACAATACCAAATATGCAACGGTTTTTCATTCAAAGTTAAAAAATTGTACTCTATAAGTAAATTATAGCCAACACCCGAAAAACTGTTGCCTATTTCTGTTTCCAGCCACACTTTTTTACCCGTTGCTAAGTGAAGTGTGGCCTAAAATAAAAAATGTTGTAGTGAGAGCTTGGTATGAAAAAATGAGTAATTTTCTGTTGAAAAATAACTTCGAAAAAGGCCAAGTGGACAAAACTTTGTTTGAAAAATCGACTAAAAATGACATTTTTATTGTTCAAGAATATGTAGATGAAATCATTTTTGGTTCTACTAATGTAAAATTATGTCAAGAGTTTTCGAAAAAGCGCTGTTGTAGGGTCATAGCGATTTCAAATAATGTTTACAGCACTTTTAGAGTGATTCGCATAAAAGCGCTGTAAAATATAGCGCTCTCACATAATGTTTACAACGCTTTATATAAAAGCGCTGTAACATATAGCGCTCCCACACTATATTTACAGCGCTTTTTAGAGCGCTTTGTATAAAAGCGTTGTAAACGTTGTAAATGTTTTAAAATTTAATTTTTAAAAGCCTTTGACAGTGCTTATGAACAAAAGCGCTGTAAATTGACAAGCAGTTCAAGTTATATATACTTGATAACAAAATAAATAAAAACATATTCAATACGTTCTATCCCTTCGAACCCTATTACGAACATTCCTCTCCTCTACTTTGCGCCTATTTCTACTGAGTGATTGTTGTCTCAGGTATTGTATTTATTTATTTATTGTTGTTACTAAAATTGATAAATTGTTACCTGATAAATCATATAAAATGTTAGATGATAAATCTGTTCTGTTTTGACATT
Organism: Cicer cuneatum; assembly: GCA_037974295.1. Lineage (NCBI taxonomy): Eukaryota > Viridiplantae > Streptophyta > Magnoliopsida > Fabales > Fabaceae > Cicer > Cicer cuneatum. Next base: position 52,845,238 of record JBBPBO010000005.1, on the reverse strand, counting down.
TGTTCGATCTGTTCTGTTTTGAAATCAGACTTGTATGCATGACCTTGACCTTGGTTTCCATTTTCCAATATTAGACTATATATACTATAGATTGGTATGATGTTATAGATTGATAAATTTTTGTAACACTGCGTTCATATATTCTTACATCATAAATCATATAAAATCTATTCGATTTGTTCTAGAATGTTTTTAAATTAGACTTGTGTGCTTATATACTATAGATTGGTATAATGTTATAGATTGATAAATTTGTGTACCACTGCATTCATATAGGTCATATAAAATCGACCGGAAATGGATGTCTACCAATCGATTGTCAAAAGAGTGTGAAAATGGAGTGAAGGAGTTTGTTGAATTTGCAGTGAAGAATGCAAAAGACCCAAATCGAATCATTTGTCCTTGTTTAAAATGTTGTTTTGGAAAACGCATTAGAGCAGATGAATTGGAAGGACATTTAGTATGGCAGGGAATTGATCAAAGTTATACATGTTGGACATGTCATGGTGAGAAAAAAAAAGGGAACACTTGTTTTGAGAATGATGCGACATGTGATTGAAATGATTTAGACACAAATACATATGAGCAAGACCGAGTTGAGGAGATTGCAAAATTAGTTGAAGAAGATCTTCGGGATTGTCCTAAAATGTTTGAGAGTTTGTTGACTGATGCAGAGAAACCATTATATAATGGTTGTACGAAATTCATAAAACTTTCGGTGATATTAAAGTTGTACAACTTAAAAGCGAGTAATGGATGGTCTGATAAAAGCTTCACAGAATTATTAACACTCCTAAAAGATATGTTGCCAGATGATAATGAACTTTCCATTCGAACCTACGAGGCTAAACGAATTTTATGCTCTATTGGCATGATTTACGAAAGGATTCATGTGTGTCCTAACGATTGCATTTTATATTGAAACGAATATGAATTACTAAAGGTGTGTCCAAAATGCAATGTCTCTTGATATAAGAAGAAAGAATCTACTCCAGCAAAAGTCGTGTGGTATTTTCCTATAATACCAAGATTTAGGCGCATATATCGCAGTGAAGAAGATTCAAAACACTTGACATGGCATGCAGATGAAAGAATTAAGATGGAAAGTTACGACACCTTGCAGATTCTACACAATGGGCAAAAATTGATCACGAGTATCCTGATTTCGGTATAGTCAAGAAATCTACGACTTGCACTTTCTAATGATGGAATGAATCCACATGGTGTTCAAAGCATATCACACAGCACGTGGCCTATGATTTTGTTGATTTATAACCTACCTCCATGGTTATGTATGAAGTGTAAGTTTACGATGTTGTCTTTGTTAATTTCTGGACCCAAACAACCGGGGAATGATATCGACGTATACTTGGCTTCTTTAATTGAAGATTTAAAAAATATGTGGGAGACAGGTGTGGAAGTTTATGATGAGTATAAGAAAGAATATTTCAATTTAAGGGCTATGTTGTTCGGCACAATTAATGATTTTCCAACATATGGTAATTTATCAGGATATAGCATTAAAGGTCAGTGTGCATGTCCTATATGTGAAGAGAGTACAAATTGGATGCGGTCGAAACATTGTAAGAAGAACGTCTTTCTTAGACATCGTAGATTTTTACCTTTTAGTCATCATTATCGTGGGTGGATTAATGTATTCAATGGAAAATCAGAGGAATGTACTGCTCCAAAAGCAAAGACTAGATATCAAATATTGGAAAATGTACAAGGTTTGACCAATAAATTTGGCAAACCATTTGCGGAAGAGCTTGTCAAAACTGGGTGGAAGAAAAAGTCAATTTACTTTGAATTGCCATATTGGAAGTCATTGTATATAAGACATTTTCTTGATGTGATGCATATTGAAAAAAAATGTATTTGATAGTGTTATTGGTACGTTACTCAGTGTTCCAGGAAATTCTAAGGATGGGATCAATGCAAGATTGGATTTGGTCAATATGGGAATAAGAAATGAATTGGGTCCCATAAAGAATGGAAATCGCACATATCTACCTCCAACCGCTCATACTCTATCTAGAAAGGAAAAAATTGTTTTATGTAAATTTCTACATGAAATTAAAGTTCTAGAAGGATACAGTTCAAACATTAAAAATTTAGTTTGTATGAAAGACCTCAAGTTAAAAGGTTTGAAGACTCATGATTGTCATGTTCTAAAGGAGCATTTGCTACCAATAGGTATAGGTTCCATTTTACCTGAAAAAGTTCGATGAGCCATAACTAAATTATGTTTCTTCTTCAGGAAATTTGTAGTTGAATGATCGATCCTCAGTAATTGCCGACATTGCAGAGGGAAATTGTTGTTACTTTGTGTGAGCTTGAAATGTATTTCCCACCCTCGTTTTTTGATATAATGGTTCACTTTATTGTTCATCTTGTTAAGGAGACACAACTTTGTGGGCCAGCTTATATGAGATGGATGTATTCGATAGAACGATATATGAAAATATTAAAAGGGTACGTAAAAAGTAGAAGTCGACCATAAGGTTTTATTGCTGAACGGTACATTGTCCAAGAAGCTATTGAATTTTGTACTGAATATCTATCCAATGTTGAATCCATAGGACTTCCTATGTCTCGTCATTTGGGAAGAATAACATGAGAAGGGATAATTGGAAAGAGAGTAATGACTATATCCAGGACAGAATGGGAGCAGGCACAATTGTATGTTCTGCACAATAATGATGAGGTTCAACCGTATGTTACAATACACATGAATCAGTTATCTAGTTTGAACATGAGCAGGAATAAAAATTTCATGGCAGCACAATCGAAGTTTTATAACATGGCTAAAAAATCACATTAACTCAAAGTTTGATATAGACCCCACTTCAATTTCAGAGAGATTGAGGTGGCTAGCAAATGGCCCGAGTTTACATGTCTTTTCTTACATCGGTTATGTAATTAACGGCTATACATTTTATACCACAAAACAAGATGATCAAACCACTATGCAAAATAGCAGAGTCACTCTAGTAGCTGAAGCGATGCATATCTCAAGTGCAAAACACAAAAACCCAATATATGCAAATCTATCATATTTTGGGGTTATCGAGCACATATGGGAGTTGGATTACACAATGTTTTGTGTTCCCATTTTTGGTTGCAAGTGGGTCGATAATAATAATGGCATTCGGATTGATGAGTCATGGTTCTTGCTTGTCGATTTTAGTAGGGTGGGATACAAAGATGAGCCTTTTATTTTAGCGTCGCAAGCTCAACAAGTGTTTTATGTCACTGATCCTGCTGATGATAAATGGTATGTTGTCCTATCGACCAATAAAATAAGTGATGATAACAACAATGTTGAAGATATTGGTAATGATATTTTCTTTGCGACATCACAACAACGTGAAATGGATTCAACTGATGATGGTTTATATCTTAGAGATTATCATGATGAGGGAATTTGGATTAATCCACCGTTTCGTATCGTTAAGGGACAAACAAGTGTGAATCCCACCAGGAAAAGAAGAAGGGCATCTTAAGGTGTTTATGTATTTTATATAAGTCATGTAATGATTTGTACTGATCATCATGTAATTTATACTAATTTCATGTAACTTGACCTGCCAGAACTGAGTATTTAGCAGTTAGCTTGAACTGTATTTGATTTTATGCTAGAACTTGAACTAATCATGTAATTTAGCATTGATATACAAACATTTAATCAATTATTTGGAAAAAAAAATTATTTTGCCCATAAGTCATGTAATCTAAACTCATCATATAATTTTTTTAATTATATTATTTAATTATTTTAGAGATGACAATTTGATAAAAAAAATTTAATTATAATCTGAACTCATCATATAAGTTGATATGAACAATTTGATAAAATCATTTTAGAGATGACAATTGGTATCCATGAGTATGGATAATATTATCTCACATTATAAAATGATATACATATTATTCTAAGGCTTTTAAAAATTCAATTTCAAAAAATTCATGCATGTCCAAATCATTGTATGTTGTATTGGAAAGAGCATGAAAATGATGATATCTGCAACACTTGTAAAGCTTCACGATGGAAGGAATTTACTCAAGTAGATTCAGAGTTTGAGTATCCAAAGTATGATCACAAAGTTCCTGCAAAAAATTTTAGGCACTTTCCACTGATTCCAAGACTTCATAGACTATTTATGTGTTCGAAAACAATCGAGTTGATGAGATGGCATGAAGAATGTCGATCAAAGGATGGTAAATTAAGGCATCCTACTGATGGCCAAGCATGGAAGGACTTTGACATGCTTCATCCTGATTTTGCTTCTGAGCATCGTAATGTAAGGCTTGGCTTATCAAGTGATGGTTTCAATCCGTTTAGAACTATGAGCATATCGCACAATACATGGCCTGTCATGATGGTGGTATACAATTATCCACCTTGGATGTGCATGAAATCTGAGTATACAATGTTGTCGTTATTGATTGCTGGACCATAATCACCAGGAAAATATGCTTATGATTATTAATGTTTAACAAGTTTAAAAGTAGAGTCTTTTAATAACTGCATAGACATAATAATTATTGTGAAAGAGTCTAAGCATGCTCATTCATTTCATTGTTAGTGGCGATTGTGATTGGCCACAGGGTAATTTCATGTCATTGTTGGCCCACTTTATTCGTTGTGGGGAAATGGATTCTTGTTTGTTTGTGAGATACCACACAATTATGGTGTCATGCGGTTGATGGCTCACTAGTGATGTCATGTGATTGTTAACCCATGACCTTCTACAGAGGGACGTGATATTCTAGAATCATATGCATTGGTATGTTGGCATTGCATTAGGATAATTGATACCATAATATATATACATATATATATATATATATGCATGTCCATTCTATTATTGTGATCATGTAATAACTATTAAATGTTACCTTTTAATTTTGATTGGTGACCATTTACATTTTTGCGGAATTTGGGCGATGCCCTCAAATGATGTGGAACCGTTCACTCCCGTATTCATTCATGTGATGGAAATGTCATGGGAATTCCTTGATTAAGGATCGCTTACTGCCCAGGGTCAGGTCACAGATAAGGCTTCGTATACGGGAAAAGTTATGGGAACGTCATCGTGATGTGGGGCGGCGTATCATTCTGGGATCACCTAGGAACGAGTACAGTTTCCAATACCAACTTAAGTTATATTAAAGGCACACTGAAGAGGCCAACTCGGTGATCATGGAGTAGTCATTCTAGAAAGGCAGACCCAAGCACCCCAACTATACCACCAAGCATGGAGGATCCCGTTATTTCGTCAGTATTTGAGGCCATGGAACCATCTTGACAGATGATGGGTGTGTGTCCTACCGATGTCGATATTTCTTATCTAGAGATTGTTTTTGCTTCTCCCTCACTAGTGTTGAATCCCAAATCATTCTCGGGGGTAAAGATGGAGATATGCTTTTGTGAGTGGACAATTGATTTCCCCTCAACCGACCCAGAGCTAGTGGAAGACAACTGTAAGTACCTTAACTTTAAATGTTAATTTATGCAATTTTGGGGTATTTTGTATTAAAAACTATTTGGACTCTTCAGCCAATTGTAAAATATTTTATGAATTAAATACCAAAAAAAAATATATTTTGAAATGTTTGTAATATGATTAATATTTGTATATAATTATATATATTTTTTAGGATGACTAAAATTATTTGTCGAGGAAGAATTTAATTATATTACGAGTAATTAAATACCGGATAGTTTATCAAAAAATTTATCTGCCATTAGAGTTGCGATGGGAGTATTTAGTTAATTGTGGGTTAGTTTTAATTATAATATATATATATATATACATAGTAGGTGGGAAGTAGTGTGTATATATATGTGCATGTATGTGAGAAGGAAGGCAATTTGCAGAGCAAAACAGAAAGAGAAAGAAACATCTTCCTCACCTAGCGCAAACCATTATGTTTCTTCTCCTTCCTTTTCTGTTTGTGTTGGTAGCAAGAAAAAAATACAAACTCAAATCCTAGATTACTTCAAAATCTAAGCTTCCATTCGAAGAGTGTCAAGAGGGAAAGTTACTCCACTCCTCACTACGGTGCTAGTGAGGTAACTTTGGTAGCGACGACGCGAGCGAGACTTTCGCCGTATTTGAGCGCGGTAACGAAAACGGTAGAGAAAGCATGAACGAAGGTAAGGGGCTCTTTCCAACTTTTTAGTTTGCATGTAGGAACTCTAAATGTGTGTTTGATGGATGATTAATGTGTTATCTTTGTTGAAAACGTTATGTTGTGTTATTGATGATAAAAGTGTCATTGTTATGATATTGTTGTTGTTGAGAGATTGATTGTTATGGTGTTTGTTGTTATTTTCAAAGAAAAGAGTTTGAGCTCAAATCGAAATTTACTTGAAAAATTATACTGTTTTCGAAGATGTATTCGAATACGACATTAGCGTATATGAATACACTTCTGCAAAGTTCAATGTTTATTCATTAAACCTCGTATTCGAATACGACATCTCGTATTCGAATAAAGTACTGCAGATTTTGCTACTGACTTAGCATCTGTATTCGGCTACGACTACTTCGTATTCGAATACAGAAACTGCTGATTTTACTTCTGACTTAGCATTTGTATTCGGCTACGACTCTTTAGTATTCGGATACAGAACTACAGATTTTGCTACTGACTTAGCATCTGTATTCGGCTACAAGAAGCTGTATTCGAATACAACCTGTATTTTTGTCAAAAATTCTATATTTAAATATTTGTTCATGCACTTAATCATTTGGAAAACATTTTTAAGGCATATAATAAATTATATGAGGTTCTTTTGAGATTGTTTCTGTAATGATGGTGAAGTGTCTGGGTTTCATATTTGCATTTACGTACTGAAGAGAAACAGAGTACGCTCATGCATTGCATAGGTAAGTGGTGACCGCGATGGGCCACAGAGTTAAGAGGTGATCGTGATGGGCCGTAAAGTTAAGTAGTGACCGTGATGGGCTACAAGGTGGTTCGACATGATTAGATGGTCCATTCTATCGGTACGAGGATTTAACTTACGTGTAGTGCCTGTAATAGGCTACACTTTAAGTAAATCGTGCTAGTCCGTGAGAGATTGCACCTCGGTAATTAGTACTAAGGCCTGTGATAGGCGGTACAATTATGATTTACGCCCCTTCGAGGAGGGTTAAGTGGTGACCGTGATGGGCCACAGTGTCAGTGGTGACCGTGATGGGCTGTAAAGTTAAGTAGTGACTGTGATGGGCTATGGGGTGGTTCCACGTGATTATATGGTCCATCTTATCCTTGCGGGGATTTAAGTTATGTGTAGTGCCTGTGATAGGCTACACTTTAAGTAAATCATGCTAGTCTGTGATGCGACTGCACCTCGATAGTTAGTACTAAGGCCAGTGATAGGCGGCAAAATTATGATTTACGCCCCTCGTGGAGGGTTTTGTTTTGTGGATTCCAAAATCATGTGCATTGGCATATACGCATTGCATTAGGTTGGTTGACCTACGAGTCATACTTGATATGAGCTGATGTGTGGAAACGATATGTGCAAGTACCTTAAATTCTAAGTTCATAAGAAGTTGTTGTGATTGTTTATTGTACTTGGGCTTGCAACATGATCTGTATTCTAAATCTTTTGTTTCATCGAAAACTTAGATGTTGTACATTTTCAATAAGTGTGTATACTTATTTTGTCACTGTTGTGATCTTACTGGAACTGCTAAGTGTTTATTGTTGTCTTTTGACATAACTGCTAATTGTTAATTGTTATTTTCGGTTGGTGACTGTAAGACCCTTAAATTTAATATTAATTTTGGAATTAATATTAAGGGTATTTTGGGGATATTTGTAAAATATTTAATATATGTATGTTTTGAGTGAATATATATATATAAATATTTATTTTGGAAGATGAATTAAAATTATTGGATAAAGAATAAATTAATTTAATTACGAGTAATTAAATTAATCAGACAGTTAATTAAGGATTAGCGGCTAATTGCAAAACGTTTAAGTGCTGGAGGATCCAGCAATATTGTAACATTAATTGTGATGAGGTGGCACATGGAGGTGCCTATATATGGACTGCAAAGGACAGAGCAAAGACAGAAACCTTTCTCTCCTCCATACTGCATGTGACAGTACTGCATGTAACAGTACCCTTCTCTCCCATTCTGTTCTGCTTACCAGTTCACGATTTCAAAAGAAAGGAAAAAGAGAGTTCCTCAAAAGTGCCATTACTTGGAAACCCAAGCACTGAAACACCAAACCCCTAGTACAAAAGTTGTTCCCCACATCATTACGGAGCTAAAGAACCCAATTTCGTAGCAGCAAACGCAGGCCGGAGTTTCCCCGTTTTTGACGCATAAACGTGAGCAGAAGCAGAAAACGCAACAAGGGTAAGGGCACCTTCCACTTTCTAGTTGCATTAGGGCTGTAAATGCATATTGTTATGACATGCACGTTGTTCCATTTCTGTTTTTCAAGAAAAACAGTTTTGCATGTCATTTTGAAGAATGAGAAATGCATTCTGTTGATGTTGATGATTTTGTGATGTTGGCTGTTTTTGCTGATATAACATGTTGTTTTGCTTATGTGGGAAAGCTAAAAAATGTTTTGCATGTTATTTTAAAGTTTATCAAAATGCATGTTCATAAAACTGTTTTGCATAAAATGCGAAAATGCATACTGATGGTGTTTTGATGATATGTGATGATTTTTGTTTGACTAAATGTATTAATGTCATTCTGTTTTTGTTTCTGCTTCTGATGATTCTGGTGTGAATCATTCTGTTTTGCTTCTGATGATTCTGGTGTGAATCATTCCGTTTTGCTTCTGATGATTCTTGTAAGACCCTTAATTTTTAATTAAAATTATGGAATTAATTTTAATTGTATTTTTGGGGATATTTGTAAAATATTTAATATATGTATGTTGGAGTGAATATATGTATATAAATATTTAATTTGGAGGATGAATTAAAATTATTGGATGAGGATTAAATTAATTTAATTACGAGTAATTAAATTAATTCGGCAGTTAATTGAGGATTAGTGGCTAATTGCAAGACAATTAAGTGCTGAAGGACCCAACATTATTTTAACATTATTTTTGGGTGAGGTGGCACCACAAAAGCCTATAAATAGGAGTGAGAAGGATGGTGAAATCAGAACACCATCACTCCTTCCTCACTGCCCATACTACATGTAACAGTACCCCATTTTTCCCTCCCATTCTGTCTCTATTTTCTGTCCCAGCTCACGAGTTCAAAGTGAAAAAGAGGGAGTTCCTCAAAAACACCATTACTTGAAAATCCAAGCATCAAACCAGAAAACCCCCAGTAGTAAAGTTAATCCCCACATCATTACGGAGCTAGAGAACTCAGTTTAGTAGCAGCAAACGCAGGCGGGAGTTTCCGCCGTTTTTGACGCATACACTTTAGCAGAAGCAGAACACGCAACAAGGGTAAGGGCACCTTCCACTTTCTAGTTGCATTAGGTTAAAATGATGAAAGTGTTTTCTTCTGGATAATCTGGTTTGATGTCAAAGTCTGAGTTTTGTGGTTTAAAAGAGTGATAAAACTGTTTTGGAGTTGTGCTGATTTTTCAAAAGAAACAATTTGAAATGTGTTGAAGTCTCAGGAAAATTTCACTGGTTTTCGATGGTGTATTGGAATACAACGTGTGTGTATTCGAATACAACATGTCAAGCTTCGGTTTTACTTAAGTTTTCAAACTTGTATTCGACTACGAGCCCCTGTAGTCGAATACAGAGGAACGATTTCTGCTTCTGATGATTCTGATGTTTATCATCCTATTTTTGCTTCTGATGATTCTGATGTTTATCATCCTATTTTTGCTTCTGATGATTCTGATGTTTATCATCCTATTTTTGCTTCTGATGATTCTGGTGTGAGTCATTCTGTTTTGCTTCTGATGATTCTGGTGTGAATCATTCTGTTTTGCTTCTAATGATTCTAGTGTGAATCATTCTGTTTTGCTTCTGATGATTCTTGTGTGAATCATTCTGTTTTGCTTCTGATGATTCTTGTATGAATCATTCTGTTTTGCTTCTGATGATTCTTGTGTGAATCATTCTGTTTTGCTTCTGATGATTCTAGTGTGAATCATTCTGTTTTGCTTCTGATGATTCTGGTGTGAGTCATTCTGTTTTGCTTCTGGTGTTAATCATTCTGTTTTGCTTCTGATGATTCTAGTGTGAAGCATTCTGTTTTGCTTCTGATGATTCTGGTGTGAATCATTCTGTTTTGCTTCTGATGATTCTGGTGTGAATCATTCTGTTTTGCTTCTGATGATTCTGATTCTGGTTCTGTTTTATGATGTTCTGGTGTTGATGATCCTGATTCTGGTTCTGTTTCTGATGTTCTGATGTTAATCATTCTGATTCTGGTTCTGTTTCTAATGTTCTGATGTTAATCATTCTGATTCTGGTTCTGTTTCTGATTTTCTGGTGTTGATGATTCTGATTCTAGTTCTGTTCCTGGCCGCGTGTTCGTGGTGGTCCATTCAAATATGCGCAACCACGTGCTGATCTGTTGAGCGATTGCACGAGTACTGGTCTGTTGAGCGACTGCACTAAGTACTGATCTGTTGAGCGATTGTACCTTGGTATGTAGGTGTTGGTCTGTTGAGCGACTGCACTGGTACTGGATTGTTGAGCGTCTGTACCTGAAATGCGCAACCACGTGCTGATCTGTTGAGCGATTGCACGAGTACTGGTTTGTTGAGCGACTGCACTAGGTACTGATCTGTTGAGCGATTGTACCTTGGTATTTGTCAAACGTGCTGGTCTGTTGAGCGACTGCACGAGTGCTGGTCTGTTGAGCGACCGCACTAGGTGCTGATCTGTTGAGCGATTGCACCTTGGTCTTGAGGGCCGTTAAAGTCAAACATATTGTGCTGGTCTGTTGAGCGACTGCACCTTGGTGTTTCCAAGAAATTGTATACATGAGCATATACATATTGCATCGAGGGGTTGACCGGTGGCTCACGATTGGAATATGATGATGAGTGGAAATTGAATATGTGTAAGTACTTATTAGAATCTGAATTTCTGATTAATGATTGTGATTGCTGAAGTGTTGGTTGTACTTACCACATATTTTTCATATTCATTGGCTACTGTTTTGAAAAGGCATATATGTCATTAAATTTCAAATGAGCATTATTATTTTCCTCATCATCATCATATGATATACCATGGATATATATGCTATGTGATTATTTGTTAATTTCGGTCGGTGACCCTTGCTTTTATATTGTAGAAATTGGGCTTTGCCCTCAGATGTTACCCGAACCCGTCCTACCGACGGATAAACTAACGATGGAAACGTCTTTAGTTTCCCCTGATTTTTCACATACGGAGTATTCGTGGACGACGCAGAGGGGCAGACAACTGGTTGAAGAAGAGACTTATAGGGGATACGGTGGAGACCGTGCTACTGTAGCTTAGTGCATGATCAGTCTAGACTTTTGTATAGGGTGTTGATGTTTTGGGAAATGTAATTGTATTTTGGGAATTTATGTAATGATTTTTCCGCTGTATTCTTCCACACTCTGAAACTATTTAGTGGCTACAGGCCGGGTGTTCTCTTTTGAAATGAACTAATGAAAACTTTATTTTAATTCCCTTGACATTAATTTTGGAAAACTCATTTTAATTATTTATTGAAAAAAAAATACACTCGCGCTGTGTTTTAAACTCGGGGTGTTACAATTGTGGTATCAGAGCATTGGGTTAAAGTTTTGGGTTAAAGCTCTGATTAAAGCATTTGTTTTGAGTTATTAGCTGATCATGCATAGGAGCAAGTAGTTAAAGTGTCAAGTCTTGTGTAAGTTGTGGTGTGACTGAAGTGATGGTGGTTTTGTAAGGAAACAATGCCTCCACAGAAGAGACGACACTACGAGAGCCAACGTCAGTCGGGATGATCGGATGGCTGAAGCGATGAATAACATGACTGCGTTCGTTGCTGCACAGACGGCTGCCAAGACTCAACGCGATCTGGAGAAGAGAGAAAGAGAGATTTGCGCTGCTGAATCTAGAGGATTTTTGTCGCCATAATCCTCCCAAGTTCAAGGGTGATGAGGGTCCAGAAAAAGCGGACCAGTGGATCCAAGAGATGGATAAGATCTTTGAGATGATTAACAGTCGGGCAGCGGTGAAAGTCAATTATGCCACGTACCTGCTGATAGGGGATGCAGAGTATTGGTGGAGGAGTACGAGATTACTGATGGGGTCAGCTCAAGAGGAAGTGACCTGGGAGTCATTCAAAAAGAAGTTTCTAGACAAGTACTTCCCGATGAGCACTAGGACCAAGTTGGGGGATGACTTTTTGAAATTGTACCAGGGGAATATGACAGTAGGAGAATACGCAGCTAAGTTTGAATCACTGTCCAGACATTTCAGATTCTTCTGGGAAGAAGTCGATGAACAATTTATGTGTCATCGCTTTCAGAATGGATTGAAGTATGAGATCCAAGATTCGGTCCTACCCTTGGGAATTCAACGTTTCCAAGTGTTAGTGGAAAAGTGTAGAGAGCTGGAAGAGATGAAGAATAGGAGGGCCAACAGAGGAGGGAACTTTAACTCTTGAGGGCCTAGTCGGATACATAACCATAATAATAAAGGGAAGCAAGTTGCCAAGCCGTATAACCGGCCACAAAACAACAAGAGAAGCCAAAATCGGCCGGGAAACCAGAATTTTGGGCGGCAATTGGGACAAGGAGTCCGGTGTTATCGATGTGGGAAGGAAGGACATATTGCAACTGCTTGTATTGCGAGGGATTTGATGTGCTTCAACTGCCACAAGTCAGGACACGTGGCGAGGGATTGTCAGGTTCCGAAGGTGGAGCCAATTGTGAACGCGACTAGGGCTACTCGTCCTACTGCTAGAGGCGCGTTTATCACATGGGTGCTGAAGCTGGAAGACAAGCTCAAAATTTAATCCAGCAAGATTGTGAGATCGCAGGTAACACACTAACTGCACTTTTTGATTCGGGGGCAACCCATTCTTTCAATAATATGGATTGTGTGCATTGTTTGAAGTTGTCTGTGTCTGCTTTGCCTTTTGATTTGGTTGTTTCTACACCTGCTAAGACTTTGACTGTAAACTCTGCATGTTTACACTGTACCGTAACGATACAGAATAGAGATTTCTTGGTCAATTTAATCTGTTTACCCCTACAATCACTTGAGATCATTCTCGGCATGGATTGGATGACCTATAATTACGTAGTTTTGGATTGCGCTCGAAAATTGGTTCTTTTCCCCGAACCTGGAGTCGCTCGGTATTTGGCTGCTAACCAACTCGGAGTATCACTGAGAGAAGGAACTCGGAGTATCACTGAGACCAAGATGGATGTGAACATAGAAGACGTGATGATAGTCAAAGAATATCCGGACGTATTTCCGCCCGAAATTCCAGGATTACCCCCGGTAAGAGAGGTGGAATTCTTCATTGATTTGCACCCCGGAACTGGACCTATTTCAATTGCGCCGTACCAGATGTCGCCATTGGAATTAAGCGAGCTTAAGGGTCAAATTGAAGGATTATTGGAGAAAGGATTTATCAGACCAAGTGTGTCGCCCTGGGGAGCTCCGGTGTTGTTGGTTAAGAAGAAGGATGGAAGTTCACGTTTATGTGTGGATTATCGGCAACTTAACAAGGTGACTATCAAGAATCGTTATCTATTACCACGCATCGATGATTTAATGGACCAATTGAGGGGAGCAGCAGTGTTTTCAAAGATTGATTTGAAATCGGGATACCATCAGATTCGAGTAAGAGAAGGAGATATTCAAAAGACTGTTTTCAGGACTCGTTACGGACACTATAAATATCTCGTTATGCCTTTTGGAGTTACAAATGCACCAGCAATTTTCATGGACTATATGAATAGGATTTTTAGCCCGTTTCTGGATAAGTTCGTGGTGGTATTCATCGACGATATTTTGATTTATTCAAAGGATGAAGAAGAACATGAAGAGCACTTACGCCAAATTCTTAAATTCTTACGCAAGAAGCAGCTGTATGCCAATTTGTCGAAGTGTGAGTTTTGGCTAAAGGAAGTGAATTTCTTGGGACATGTGATAACAAAAGAAGGAATCGCTATCGATCCGTCAAAGATTGAGACAATTCTTGCCTGGAAACAGCCCCAGACTGTCACGGACATAAGAAGTTTTGTCGGACTAGCAGGATACTACAGAAGATTTATTGAAGGATTTGCTAAGATTGTAGCTCCTTTGACACAACTCAGCAGGAAGAATCAGCCGTTTGCATTGACGGAGAAGTGTGAGGAAAGTTTTTAGTTGTTGAAGGAAAAGTTGACAACCTCACCAGTATTAGTGTTGCCACAGCCGGAGGAACCATATGATGTTTACTGTGATGCATCTCACCAAGGTTTGGGATGTGTTTTGATGCAACACAAGAAAGCTGTAGCCTACGTCTCAAGACAGTTGAAAACTCATGAACGGAACTACCCCACTCATGATTTAGAGCTTGCTGCAGTAGTGTTTGCGTTAAAGGTTTGGAGACACTACTTATATGGATGCACATTCACGGTGTTCAACGACCATAAAAGCTTGAAGTATCTGTTCGATCAGAAGGAACTGAACATGAGTCAGAGAAGATGGATGGAGACTCTCAAGGATTTTGAATTTTCATTGCAGTACCACCCTGGAAAGGCCAATGTGGTGGCTGATGCATTGAGTCGAAAGAGCGTGTCAATATCTTCAATGATAATGGCCAGACAACAGGAGTTGTGGGAAGCATTTAGAGATCTACATTTGGACGTAAAGTTTGCACTAGGAATGTTAATGTGTGGAATGATAACAATTTCGAGTGGATTACTGGAGAAGATTGCAAACTTGCAAGATGACGCATTGATCCAAGAAAAGAGGAATCTGATAGCGCAAGGACAAACAACTGAGTTCAGCATCGGCATAGATGATATTCTGAGATGTAATGGAAGAATTTGTGTACCGGAAGTTGCAGAGATGAGAAGAGCGACTTTGGAAGAAGCTCATAAGAGTAAGTTGAGTATTCATCCTGGAGCGACCAAGATGTACCAGGACTTAAGACAGAATTTCTGGTGGCCAGGAATGAAGAGGGATGTGGCAGAATATGTATCAGCTTGTTTGACTTGTCAGAAAGCAAAAGTGGAACATCAACGACCTGCTGGAATGCTGCAACCTTTGGACATACCGGAATGGAAGTGGGACAGCATTTCCATGGATTTCATAACAGGACTTCCAAGACAAGGAAAAAGAATGATTCTATTTGGGTAATAGTGGATCGATTGACGAAGTCCGCACATTTCCTACTGGTAACGACCACTTATAAAGTAGATAAGCTGACAGAGATCTACATCGCTGAGATTGTGAGGTTACATGGAGTGCCATCGAGTATAGTTTCGGACTGTGACCCAAAGTTCACATCTTTGGAGAGCACTGCATGAAGCATTGGGAACGAAACTGAAATTGAGTTCAGCCTACCATCCACAAACAGACGGACAAACTGAGAGAACAAATCAGTCCTTGGAAGATCTATTGAGAGCATGTGTGTTGGATGACAGAGGAAACTGGAATGAAGTGCTGCCATTGATTGAATTCACTTACAAGAACAGTTTTCACGCAAGTATTGGAATGGCACCCTATGAGGCTTTATATGGACGCAAGTGTCAGACGCCTTTATTCTGGTATAAGGACGGAGAGAGCATGATTGTTGGACCTGAAATGGTGGAGCAAACTACGGAGAAAATCAAGAGGATACAAGAGAAAATGAAGATTTCACAAGATCGCCACAAGAGTTATGCAAACAAGCGCGCAGACCTTTGGAATTTGAGCAGGGTGATCATGTATTTCTACGGGTCACGCCTACAACTGGTGTTGGCAGAGCTATTAAGTCAAGAAAGTTGACTCCGAAATTTATTGGACAATACCATATTACTGCGCGTATTGGACCATTGGCCTATCGGATTGCTTTACCTCCAATACTGTCCAATATTCATGACGTATTTCATGTGTCGTAATTAAGGAAATACATTGCAAACCCGTCACATGTGATCGAGCAAGATACGATTCAGCTGAGGGACAACCTGTCTTTTCAAGTATTGCCTGTAAGGATTGGAGTCCGACTACTGGAGACGCGACTTGGGAACTGGAGAGTAAGATGAGGGAACAATATCCTCAGTTGTTTACTGATATGTAGTTTTGAGTACAAAACTAATTTAAGGGGGGAGTAATGTAAGACCCTTAATTTTTAATTAAAATTATGGAATTAATTTTAATTGTATTTTTGGGGATACTTGTAAAATATTTAATATATGTATGTTTGAGTGAATATATATATATATATAAATATTTATTTTGGAGGATGAATTAAAATTATTGGATGAAGATTAAATTAATTTAATTACGAGTAATTAAATTAATTGGACAGTTAATTGAGGATTAGTGGCTAATTGCAAGACAATTAAGTGCTGAAGGACCCAGCATTATTTTAACATTATTTTTGGGTGAGGTGGCACCACAAAAGCCTATAAATAGGAGTGAGAAGGCTGATGAAATCAGAACACCATCCCTCCTTCCTCACTGCCCATACTGCATGTAACAATACCCCATTTTTCCCTCCCATTCTGTCTCTGTTTTCTGTCCCAGCTCACGAGTTCAAAGTGAAAAAGAGCGAGTTCCTCAAAAACACCATTACTTGAAAATCCAAGCATCAAACCAGAAAACCCCCAGTAGTAAAGTTAATCCCCACATCATTACGGAGCTAGAGAACTCAATTTTGTAGTAGCAAACGCACGCGGGAGTTTTCGTCGTTTTTGACGCATACACATTAGCAGAAGCAGAACACGCAACAAGGGTAAGGGCACCTTCCACTTTCTAGTTTCATTAGGGTTGTAAATGCATATTGTTATGACATGCACGTTGTTCCATTTCTGTTTTTGAAGAAAAACTGTTTTTGAAATGACATTTTGAAAGATGAAGAAAATGCATTCTGTTGATATGTGATGGTTGTTTTTTGTTGAATGCATTAATGCTGTTTTGTTTATGTGGAAAAGTGGAAAAATGTCTTATATGTTATTTTAAACATGATTAAAATGCATGTTCATAAAACTGTTTTGAAAATGGTTTTGAAATGCAAAAATGCATTATGTTGGTGTTTTGCTGCTATGTGATGCTTGTTGTTTGATTGAATGCTTGTATGTTGTTATGATGTTTTGAGAAAGCTGAAATGCTTGTATGTTGTTCTGATGTTTTGAGAAAGCTGAAATGCTTGTATGTTGTTCTGATGTTTGAGAAAGCTGAAATGCTTGCATGTTGTTCTGATGTTTGAGAAAACTGAAATGCTTGCATGTTGTTCTGATGTTTGAGAAAGCTGAAATGCTTGCATGTTGTTCTGATGTTTGAGAAAGCTGAAATGCTTTGCATGTTGTTATGATGTTTGAGAAAACTGAAATGCTTGCATGATGTTCTGATGGTTTGAAAATTTGGTGTTGCTGATGATTTCAAAATAAAGAGGGTTTAAAATGATGAAAGTGTTTTCTTCTGGAAAATCTAGTTTGATGTCAAAGTCTGAGTTTTGTGGTTTAAAAGAGTGATAAAACTGTTTTGGAGTTGTGCTAATTTTTCAAAAGAAACAGTTTGAAATGTGTTGAAGTCTCAGGAAAATTTCACTAGTTTTCGAAGGTGTATTCGAATACAACATGTGTGTATTCGAATTCAACCTGTCGAGCTTCTGTTTTACTTAAGTTTTCAAACATGTATTCGACTACGAGCCCTTGTAGTCGAATACAGAGGAAGGATTTCTGCTTCTGATGATTCTGATGTTTATCATCCTATTTTTACTTCTGATGATTCTGGTGTGAGTCATTCTATTTTGCTTCTGATGATTCTGGTGTGAATCATTCTATTTTGCTTCTGATGATTCTTGTGTGAATCATTCTATTTTGCTTCTGATGATACTTGTGTGAATCATTCTGTTTTGCTTATGATGATTCTAGTGTGAATCATTCTGTTTTGCTTCTGATGATTCTGGTGTGAATCATTCTATTTTGCTTCTGATGATTCTGATTCTGGTTCTATTTTATGATGTTCCGGTGTTGATGATCCTGATTCTGGTTCTGTTTCTGATGTTCTGATGTTAATCATTCTGATTCTGGTTCTGTTTCTAATGTTCTGATGTTAATCATTCTGATTTTGGTTCTGTTTCTGATTTTTTGGTGTTGATGATTCTGATTCTAGTTCTGTTCCTGATGTTCTGATGTTAATCATTATGATTCTGGTTCTGTTTTCTGATGATCTGATGTTGATCATTCTGGTTCTGCTTCTGATGTTCTGATGTTGATCATTCTGGTTTTGTGTTCTGTATTCGACTACAGGCATGCTGTATTCGAATACAGAATGTGAAAATTTCAATTTCATGCTTATGTATTCGAATACAATGGGTCTGTAATCGAATACAAATTCGAGTTTTCAGAAATTCCAAGTATTAAGAGTGTTTTGTAAACCCTGAGTGTTTGGGGGATATTGGGAATGTTGTGGTGAATTAGAATGGAACTTTTGGTGATATTTTGAAGTGGTGGTGATGATGTTTTTGGGGTTTTACTGATGTAGTGAAAAATGTTGATTTTTGCAATGAGACTGCCTCTGTATTCGACTACCAGGGGGGCTGTAGTCGAATATAGAGTGTTAATTATGCACTGTTTTGGCTCCTGTATTCGAATACATAGAGGCTGTATTCGAATACAGATTCGTATTTCCCAGAAAACTCAGTTTTAAACACTGTTTTGTGAAAAGACTTATGATAATTAAGAATGGAATGTTGTGATAAAGTAAAATGTTAATGATTGCTTGAATGTTTAAACATTGATGTGTTGATGATGAAATTAATTATGTTGAGATGTTTTGGGGGAAATGCTGGAAACGCTGAGTTTTTCTGTTATTGCATACTGTTTTCAGTGAAGAGAAAACATTGCATGTTCATGCATTGCATAGTCAGGTGGTACCCACGATGGGCCACAGAGTAATGCGGTAACTGTGATGGTCCACGAAGTTAAGTAGTAACCATCGTGATGGGCTACGGAATGGCCGCGTGTTCGTGGTGGTCCATTCTATCCGGGCTACGGAATGGCCGCGTGTTCGTGGTGGTCCATTCAAATATGCGCAACCACGTGCTGATCTGTTGAGCGATTGCACGAGTGGTGGTCTATTGAGCGACTGCACTAGGTACTGATCTGTTGAGCGATTGTACGTTGGTAAATAGGTGCTGGTCTGTTGAGCGACTGCACTGGTACTGGACTGTTGAGCGTCTGTACCCTAAAATGCGCAACCACGTGCTGATCTGTTGAGCGATTGCACGAGTGCTGGTCTGTTGAGCGACAGCACTAGGTACTGATCTGTTGAGCGATTGCACCTTGGTATTTGTCAAACGTGCTGGTCTGTTGAGCGACTGCATGAGTGCTGGTCTGTTGAGCGACTGCACTAGGTGCTGATCTGTTGAGCGATTGCACCTTGGTCTTGAGGGCCGTTAAAGTCAAACATATTGTGTAGGTTTGTTGAGCGACTGCACCTTGGTGATTTCAAGAAATTGTATACATGAGCATATACATATTGCATTGAGGGGTTGACTGGTCGGTCACGATTGGAATATGATGATGAGTGGAAATTGAATATGTGTGAGTACTTATTAGAATCTGAATTTCTAATTGATGTTACTCGAACCCGTCCTACCGACAGATAAACTAACGACGGAAACGTATTTCAAGAAATTGTATACATGAGCATAAACATATTGCCTTGGGGTGATTGACCGGTGGGTCACGATTTGGGCATATGTTGATGATTGGAAATTGTTGTGTGTATAAGTACTTTTTCAAATCTAATTTCTGATAAATGATTATGATTGCTGAAGTATTGGTTGTACTTATGACATATTTTTCCATGTTAATTGATTGTTGTTTTGAAAAGGCATACATGTCATGAAATTTCAAAATGAGCATCTTTTTCTCATCATTGTTATATGATATGCCATGGGTGTGTTTGTTGCTGTGAAATATATGATATGTGATTATTTGTTAATTTCGGTCGGTGACCCTTTACTATTATTGTGGAAATTGGGCTTTGCCCTCAGATGATACCCGAACCCGTCCCACCGACGGTTACACTAACGACGGTAACGTCGTTAGTTTTCCCTGATTTTTCATGTACAGCGTATTCATGGACAACGCAGAGGGGCGGACAATTGGCTGAAGACGAGACTTGTAGAGGATACGGTGGAGACCGTGCTACTGTAGCTTAGTGCATCATTAGTTAGACTTGATGTCTAGGATTTTAAGTTGGGAAATGTAATTTTATTTTGGGAATTAATGTATGACTTTTCCGCTGTATTATTCTGCACTCTGATTCTATTTAGTGGCCACAGGTCGGGTGTTCTCTTTTCAAATGAACTGATGAAAATTTTATTTTAATTCCCTTGACATTAATTTTGGAAAACTCATTTTAATTATTTATTGAAAAAAAAAATACACTCGCGCTGTATTTTAAACTCGGGGTGTTACAATTGTGGATTTAGAGCATTTGGTTGAAGTGATGATGGTTTTGTAGGAAACAATGCCTCCACGAAGAGACGACACGACAAGAGCCAATGCCAGCCGGGAAGATATGATGGCTGAGGCGATGAACAACATGGCTGCGTCTGTTGCTGCACAGACAACTGCAAAGACTCAACGAGATCTGGAGAAGAGAGAAAGAGAGATTCGCGCTGCTTAATCTAGAGGACTAGAGGATTTTCGCCGTCATAATCCTCCCAAGTTCAAGGGTGATGAGGGTCCAGAAAGAGCGGACCAGTGGATTCAAGAGATGGAGAAAATCTTCGAGATGATTAATTGCCGAGCAGCGGTAAAGGTCAACTATGCCACATATCTGCATATAGGGGATGCAGAGTACTAGTGGAGAAGTACAAGGATACTGATGGGGTCAGCTCACGAGGAGGTGAACTGGGAGTCGTTCAAGAAGAAGTTTTTGGACAAGTACTTCCCGATGAGCACTAGGACCAAGTTGGGTGACGATTTTCTGAAATTGCACCAGGGTAACATGACAGTGGGGGAATATGCGGCTAAGTTTGAATCGCTGTCTAGACATTTTAGATTCTTCCGGGAAGAAGTTGATGAACAGTTTATGTGCCGTCGCTTTCAAAATGGACTGAAGTATGAGATACAAGACTCGGTCTTACCATTGGGAATACAACGTTTCCAAGTGTTAGTGGAGAAGTGTAGAGAGGTTGAAGAGATGAAGAACAAGAGGGCCAACAGAGGAGGGAACTTTAATTCTGGAGGGCCTAGTCGGATGCACAATCAGCACAATAGAGGGAAGCAGGTTGCTAAGCAATATAACCGACCCCAGAACAACAACAGGGGCCAGAATCGGCCGGGAAATCAGAATTTTGGACGGCAAATAGGACAAGGGGTTCGTTGTTTTGATGTGGGAAAGAAGGACATTACGCTACTGCTTGTACCGTAAAGGATTCTCCCTGTTTCAATTGCCATAAGCCAGGACACTTTGCAAGGGATTGCAAGGCTCCGAAGGTGGAACCGACGGTGAACGCGACTAGGGCTACTCGTCCTACTGCTAGAGGCCGCGTATATCACATGGGTGCTGAAGCTGGGAATCAAGCTCCAAATTTAATCCAGCAAGACTGCAATATTGTAGGTAACACCCTAACTGCACTTTTTGATTCGGGGGCAACCCACTCTTTCATTGCTATGGACTATGTGAATCATTTGAAGTTGTCTGTGTCTGCTTTGCCTTTTGATTTGGTTGTTTCTACACCTGCTAAGACTTTGACAGTAAACTCTGCATGTTTACACTGTACTGTAACAATTCAGAATAGGGATTTCTTGGTTAATTTAATCTGTCTACCCCTACAATCACTCGAGATCATTCTGAGCATGGATTGGATGACGTATAATTACGTAGTCTTGGACTGCGCTCGAAAACTAGTTCTTTTCCCCGAACCTAGAGTCGTTCGGTATTTGGCTGCTAACAAACTCAAAGTATCTTTGAGAGAAGGAACTCAGGAATTTTTATCATTGACTAACGTGGAGACCAAGATGGATGTGAACATAGAAGATGTGGTGTTAGTCAAAGAATATCCGGCGGTATTTCCATCAGAAATTCCAGGATTACCCCCGGTGAGAGAGGTGGAGTTCTTCATTGATTTGCACCCAGGAACTGGACCTATTTCGATTGCGCCATACCGGATGTCGCCATTGGAATTAAGCGAGCTTAAGGGTTGGACCAGATAACATTCTGAGATGTAATGGAAGAGTTTGTGTACCGGAAGTTGCAGATTTGAGGAGAATGATTTTGGAAGAGGCTCATAAGAGTAATTGAGTATTCATCCTGGAGCAACCAAGATGTACCAGGACTTAGGACAGAATTAAAGGTGGCTAGGAATGAAGAGGGATGTAGCGGAGTACGTATCGGCTTGTTTGACTTTTCAGAAAGCGAAAGTGGAACATCAACGACCTGCTGGAATGTTGCAACCTCTGGACATATTGGAATGGAAGTAGGACAGCATTTCCATGGATTTTATAATAGGACTGCCCAAGACAAGGAAAAAGAATGATTCAATTTGGGTAATAGTGGATCGATTGACAAAGTCCGCGCATTTCCTACCAATAAGGACCACTTACAAAGTAGATAAGCTGACGGAAATCTACATCGCAGAGATTGTAAGGTTACATGGCGTTCCATCGAGTATAGTATTGGACTGTGATCCAAAGTTCACATCTCACTTTTGGGGAGCGCTGCAATAAGCGTTAGGAACGAAACTGAAATTGAGTTCCGCTTATCATCCATAAACAGACGGATAGACTGAGAGAACAAACCAGTCCTTGGAAGATCTATTGAGAGCATGTGTGTTGGATGACAGAGGAAACTGGGATGAGGTGTTGCCATTGATTGAGTTCACTTACAACAACAATATTCACGCAAGTATTGGAATGGCAACCTATGAGGCTTTGTATGGACGCAAGTGTCAGACGCCTTTATGCTGGTATAAGGACGGAGAGAGTATGATTGTTGGACCTGATATGGTGGAACATACTACAGAGAAAATCAAAAGGATACAAGAGAAAATGAAGGTTTCGCAAGATCGTCAGAAGAGTTATGCGGACAAGCGTCGCAGACCTTTGGAATTCGAGCAGGGTGATCATGTATTCCTAAGGGTTACGCCTACAACTGGTGTTGGCAGAGCTATTAAGTCAAGAAAGTTGACTCCGAAATTTATTGGACCATACCAGATTACTGCGCGTATTGGACCTTTGAGCTTATCGGATTGCTTTACCTCCCATACTGTCCAATATCCACGACATATTTCATGTGTCGCAGTTAAGGAAATACATTGCAGACCCGTCACATGTGATCGAGCCGGATACAATTCAGCTGAGGGACAACCTGTCATTTGAAGTATTCCCTGTAAGGACTGAAGACATGAAGATTAAACATTTGAGAAACAAGAAAGTCCCACTAGTCAAAGTGATCTGGAACCCGACTACTGGAGACGCAACTTGGGAACTGGAGAGTAAGATGAGGGAACATTATCCTCAGTTGTTCATCGACATGTAGTTTCGAGGATGAAACTAATTTAAGGTGGTGGTAATGTAAGACCCTTAAATTTAATATTAATTTTGGAATTAATATTAAGGGTATTTTGGGGATATTTGTAAAATATTTAATGTTTTGAGTGAATATATATATATATATATAAATATTTATTTTGGAAGATGAATTAAAATTATTGGATGAAGAATAAATTAATTTAATTACGAGTAATTAAATTAATCGGACAGTTAATTAAGGATTAGCGGCTAATTGCAAAACGTTTAAGAGTTGGAGGATCCAACAATATTTTAACATTAATTGTGATGAGGTGGCACATGGAGGTGCCTATATATGAACTGCAAAGGACAGAGCAAAGACATAAATCTTTCTCTCCTCCATACTGCATGTAACAGTACCCTTCTCTCCCATTCTGTTCTGCTTACTAGTTCACGATTTCAAAATAAAGGAAAAAGAGAGTTCCTCAAAAGTGTCATTACTTGGAAATCCAAGCACTGAAACTCAAAAACCCCTAGTACAAAAAATGTTCCCCGCATCATTACGGAGCTAAAGAACCCAGTTTCTTAGCAGCAAACGCAGACGGGAGTTTCGCCGTTTTTGACGCATAAACGTGAGCAGAAGCAGAAAACGCAACAAGGGTAAGGGTACCTTCCACTTTCTAGTTGCATTAGGGCTGTAAATGCATATTGTTATGACATGCACGTTATTCCATTTCTGTTTTTGAAGAAAAACTGTTTTGCATGTCATTTTGAAGAATGAGAAATGCATTCTGTTGATGTTGATGATTTTGTGATGTTGGCTGTTTTAGCTGATGTAACATGCTGTTTTGCTTATGTGGGAAAGCTGAAAAATGTTTTGCATGTTATTTTAAAGTTGATCAAAATACATGTTCATAAAACTGTTTTGCATAAAATGCGAAAATGCATACTGATGGTGTTTTAATGCTATGTGATGATTTCTGTTTGACTGAATGTATTAATGGCATTCTGTTTCTGTTTCTGCTTCTGATGATTCTGGTGTGAATCATTCTGTTTTGCTTCTGATGATTCTGGTGTGAATCATTCTGTTTTGCTTCTGATGATTTTGGTGTGTATCGTTCTGTTTTGCTTCTGATGATTCTGGTGTGTATCGTTCTGTTTTGCTTCTGATGATTCTGGTGTGAATCCTTTTGTTTTGCTTATGATGATTGTGGTGTGAATCATTCTATTTTGCTTCTGATGATTCTGGTGTGAATCTTCTGTTTTGCTTCTGATGATTCTGGTGGGAATCGTTCTGTTTTGCTTCTGATGATTCTGGTGTGAATCGTTCTGTTTTGCTTCTGATGATTCTGGTGTGAATCATTATGTTTTGCTTCTGATGATTCTGGTGTGAATCATTCTGTTTTGCTTCTGATGATTTTGGTGTGAATCATTCTGTTTTGCTTCTGATGTTCTGATGTTGATCATTCTGGTTCTGTTTCTGATATTTTGATGTTGATCATTCTGGTTCTGTTTCTGATGTTCTGATGTTTATCATTCTGGTTCTGTTTTTGGCTTATGTATTCGACTACAGGCATGCTGTATTCGAATACAGAATGTTAAAATTACAATTTCAGCTTCTGTATTCGAATACAAGGGATCTGTATTCGAATACAGATTCGGGTTTTCAGATATTCCAAGTTTTTCAACATTGTTTTGTGAACCCTACGTGTTGGGGAGTATTGGGAAGGTTTATGACGAATTAAAATGGAATTTTTTGTGATAGTTTGAAGTGGGGGTGATGAAGTTTTTGGGACTTTACTGATGTAGTGAAAAATGTTGATTTGTGCACTAAGACTGCCTCTGTATTCGACTACCAGGGGGGCTGTAGTCGAATACAGAGTGTTAATTCTGCACTGTTTTGGCTCCTGTATTCGAATACAAAGAGGCTGTATTCGAATACAGATTCGTATTTTCCAAAAATCTCAGTTTTAAACACTGTTTTATGAATTTTAAAGAGTTGAGGAAAGACTTATGATAATTCAGAGTGGAATTTTGAGATAATGTAAAGTGATAATGATTGCTTAAATGTTTAATCATTGATGTGTTGATGATGAAGTTAATTGTGTTGAGATGTTCTGGGGGAAATGCTGGAAAGGCTGAGTGTTTCTGATTTTTTTTGCATACTGTTTTCAGTGAAGAGAAAACATTGCATGTCCATGCATTTCATAGTCAGGTGGTGACCGTGATGGGCCACTGAGTAATGCGGTGACCGTGATGGGCCGCGTGTTCGTGGTGGTCCATTCTATCCGTGCGAGGATTTAACTTCTGTGTATTTGGCCTGTGAGAGGCTACTACACGTGAATGTAGTAACCGTGATGGGTTGTAGAGTGGCCGCGTGTTCGTGGTGGTCCATTCAAATATGTGAAACGTGCTGGTCTGTTGAGCGACTGCACTGGTGCTGATCTGTTGAGCGATTGCACCATGGTCTTGAGGGCCGTTAAAGTCTATCATACATATAAATTGTGCTGGTCTGTTGAGCGACTTCACCTTGGTAATTCCAAGAAATTGTATACATGAGCATAAACATATTGCATTGGGGTGATTGACCGGTGGGTCACGATTTGGGCATATGTTGATGATTGGAAATTGTTGTGTGTATAAGTACTTTTTCAAATCTGAATTTCTGTTAAATGATTATGATTGCTAAAGTATTGGCTGTACTTATGACATATTTTTCCATGTTAATTGATTGTTGTTTTGAAAAGGCATACATGTCATGAAATTTCAAAATGAGCATCCTTTTCTCATCATTGTTATATGATATGCCATGGGCGTATTTGTTGCTGTGAAATATATGCTATGTGATTATTTGTTAATTTCGGTCGGTGACCCTTTACTATTATTGTGGAAATTGGGCTTTGCCCTCAGATGATACCCGAACCCAACCCACCGACGGTTACACTAACGACGGTAACGTCGTTAGTTTTCCCTGATTTTTCACGTACGGCGTATTCGTGGACAACGTAGAGGGGCAAACAACTGGCTGAAGACGAGACTTGTAGAGGATACGGTGGAGACCGTGCTACTGTAGCTTAGTGCATGATTAGTTAGACTTGATGTCTAGGATTTTAAGTTGGGAAATGTAATTTTATTTTGGGAATTAATGTATGACTTTTCTGCTGTATTATTCTGCACTCTGATGCTATTTAGTGGCCACAGGCCGGGTGTTCTCTTTTGAAATGAAATGATGAAAATTTTATTATTGAAAACATGCCGGGTATTCCCTTGACATTAATTTTGGAAAACTCATTTTAATTATTTATTGAAAAAAAAAATACCCTCGCGTTGTATTTTAAACTCGGGGTGTTACAGTGACCCTTTACATTATTGTGGAAAATTGGGCTTTGCCGTCAAATGATACCCGAGTTAGTACCACCGACAGTTACCCTAACAACGGAGACGTCGTTAGATTTCCCTGATTGTCATATGCCGACTGCTTGGGTATACGACCCCATCTCAAGCAGAGCTACTTATACGGGGAGGGTGGTGAGAACCAGTAGGATTTCCGCGGCAGTGTCGTCTGTGGAGCACACTCACGCGCGGATCGATTTTCCTGTACCTTCAGGACTGGTACTCGAAGCGAATGGGGTATTCATGGACGCAGAAGGTCCTACAGTTGGAGGCGAGATGGAGGCCACCGTAGGTATGGTGACACCTATTGTAGTAGAAGGGGATGCAGTGATTGAACCAGGAAAGGGTGAGAAGGGCAAGGGACCGACGACAGCGGGGGTTGACATTTCAGGTCCGTCTAGGCCGGTAGACGACTGTTTCGAGATTCCAGCGCCGCTGAAGCGACCTATATCGTGGGTGGATCTGACTTCGGAGGATTTGGAGGCAAAGGTATCGTCAAGAGAGGTCATGTCTATTGTAATTTGTATGTGAGTGTTGTCCTTGTTATTGTAGTGATTAGTCCATCATCAGTAGGTTGGTTTATAGAGCCTTCTGCGCCACTTTTGTATTGATGTGATTATTGTATACTTTTGAATGAATATACTTTGACGATTGACTTTAATTGGTGGTTTCATTTTTCATATTTTAGGTATTCATGGATGAGTTGAATTCATAGAGCAACACTTCTGCAAAGGTGTTTGCTGAGAATACCTCAAGGGTATGAGTGGTGGTTAATCTGATTTCATGGCCCTGAAGTATTTTCAGGTGTATATTTGGGGATGTATGTGTTTTAGATTTCTTTTGCCAATGGACACGTATGCAATATATTATTATTATATTTAGAATTAATATTTGTGGGAACTTATTTCATATGATCTTTAAAGTTGAACAATGTGTGAGATTCCGTTAGTTTTATTTAAACTTTAAAAGAAAAAGATTTACATATATTTTCAAGACAGAGGTCTTTTATCGTATTTTATTTGAGAAATTGTTCTAAAAGAAAATATGTTTTCCATGTTATAAATCCCGGTGTTAAAAATAAGCTTTGAGACTTTTGATATGAGAGGTAGACATTTACTATTTCATATCATTTGTTTTTAAAGTACGTTGATTATTTATGATATTTGTAATTTATTTCGATTGTAACATTTTTATATATCTCTTTATTATAAATTATCTTCTATTAATTTTAAGCATCTGTACAGTAAAGGCCGTCACACAATTGCTTTTGGCACAAAAATAACAAAGTTAACATAAATTTATTTTAAACTTAGTTAAATATATTTTTAGTCATTATAAATTTATAAATTTTTGATTTTAATCATTATAAAAATATTCTTCAAATATTTTTCCCTCAAATATATTACGATACAAATTTTAGTCTTGCCTTTACTTATATAACGTAACTAACTATAATTTTGCAATGTTTTTTTCTAAGATATCAAAATTAAGAACAAGAACAACAACATTAATATTGATGTTGTTGTTTTTGATATCTTCTATGATAGAATGAAGCTAACATTACTTGCATATATAATATAATAACACGCTTCTGAGTTGGTCAACGAAATTTTAAAGTTTTTTATATATTCCAAGAAATTTAAAGGTTAAGAAACATAAAACAAAGTGTTAGAGAAATTATAAGAGTACCAACATTATGACGTACAAATAAAATTGTACGCTTACACCAATATTACAATGTTGTTATTTTTCAATTTGATTGTTATGCTTATAATTTGCACTTACATAAATTATAATCACATATTTTAATTTCGATAGGAAATTGACACACAATTGATTGACATTAAACGTCGCTCCAGCGGAGACCAAAAACTGTGATGTGAAATAAGAATAAAGAAAAGTTACTAAAAAGGGATTAATAAAATGTATAATTTAAAATAGCATAATTTGAAAAAGGGGTATAAAAATAACTTACTATGACCTACGACGTTTGTTACAACAAGAAAGAGAGAAAGAAAGAAAACCAAAGCATAAACCAATTTGTAAATTTGAGACATATTGTTGCCTTTGTAAGAAATGAATCTTAAAATTGTAATTATTATTAAATGTCTCAGGTATATGAATGTGTTGTGTTTATCTCTTTGCCTCTGAATTGATCACTTAATTTATGTAAAAATCTCACATAAAATCTTGATGATCATCAAAGTCCATTCTTTTTATTAAATGTTCATTGTTTATATCACTTTTGGCCTTGAATGATTTTTTTACTCAAAGTATGTTGTTGTTTTTGTCTTCCATGATAGCCAAGAGACAAATGCCAAAACCAAAATAACATTTATGGTTAAAGAAGTTGAAGTGACAATAAAAGTCACAATCTTCTACTTAATAAAATAAGTTTTTATCAAATTATTTTTTAAAAAATAGTATAATATTTTATTTTTTATTTTTTCTCCTTAAAGTATTCAATAAATTTTCTCAACAAAGAATACCTTATGTTTACAAATTTAATATTTTCAAAAGTTCTTTAAAAAAATATTTGCAAAAATATTAATAATTTTTATTTTCTTGAGGAAAATAATAACAATTAATATGATAAAATAAAATTTATCTAATTATTTAAATATAATTATATTTTATTTTATAATGTCTAAAATGAAGGACGTAGTGTAATTTTCTGCAAATTCTAACACTATTTTTGTTTTTTAAAATGATAGAGAAAAATGATATTTGGAAACCATAGTTTAAAGCAATAGATCAATATTATATAAGTGGGTTATTCGTCAGCTTTGTAACAAAGAGAATATGAAATATCAAGGCAAAATCCATAAATTTGATGGAGAAAAAGATAATGTTCAATTTCTTTTGAAATTGATACTATAAAAGTTGTTCACTGTGCTAGAATATTTTATTAAATATTGTTATTTAATTATTATATTTCAATATTATTACGTGCATACATATCTTTATTTAATTATATTAACTACATTTTAATTAGAGGTTTTATTGATTAGTGATCAAATTAAGTAATAAAATTAAGCAATAAGGGTTATTAGATTTCTAATTTGATAATTAATCAAATATTTGGGAATAATGAAAACTCTAATTGACCATCAACCTATATATAGTTTATCGTCTCCAAACTACCAGACACGCAACACAACACCTCTTCTCCTCCATCTGAAGAGTGCTTAGGTCATAAGGGTCTCAGTTGAGGAAGAACCACAAGTGAGCGATCTCATCATTTGTCTCTCCCTAATCTACAAGTTTAGTCGTTGAGACCATCAAGAGATCATTGATCCAGGTATTCTTAAAACTTCATCTTTGATAAATCAACATGTTGTAGATCCTAAGGTTGTCAAAGTTTATGTTTGTTCTTCATGTTCAGGTACATGCTTATTCATTTATTAAACTTCATATATTGAGTAGTTTTCAACTCTATAAATACTAAAGTTTCACATTGGATAGAAAACATATGTGGGTTTGCTTCCACCACTATATAAAGAGTGTCAAACTCTAGTGAAAAGCACACCAATGATATATCGATTTCCCAACTATCTTTTTTCTCCATCCTCTGTTTGATGCATTTCCGAGCCACTTCTCCCCTTTTTTGTCCATTCGGTTTTTGAGTGGTACTAATACTATTGTCGTTTTAGAGTGGTATTCAACTACACATTGGCTGTAGCCCAATACAACTGCGAAACAATGTGATTTTTCAAGTCTGATTGATTCCGGATCATTGTATATATTCATCAAACCTCTAGTAAAAGGTCTGAAGCATAATCTTTTGAGCATAAGTCAACAAAGTGATTGCAAATATGATGTCATCTTTAACTAGAAAACATGCAAACCTGTTAGTCAACTTGATAAATCTGTTTTGTTTACTGGCATTAGGAAAAATAATGTTTATAAGATTGATTTGTTTAGTCTTGCTAAGCAACAGGTTAAATGCTTATTATCTGTAAGTGAGCAGAATCTGATTTGGCACAAGAGGCTAGGGCATGCAAACCCTAGACTTATATTTGAGTTGAGCAAACTACAGTTGGTAAGAGGGCTTCCCAAGGTAAGTTCTAAAATTGAGATTCTGTGTGAAGCATGTCAAAGAGGTAAACAAACTAAAAGCTCTTTTAAAACTAAAAAATGTGTTTCTACCTCTCAACCACTTGAACTGCTTCACTTAGATCTGTTTGGTCCTGTTCAAACAGCTTCACTCTGGTAAGAAATATGGATTTGTGATTGTTGATGATTACTCAAAGTGGACTTGGGTAAAAATTTTAAAGAACAAAGATGAATCTCACAAAGTGTTTATTTCTTATTGTAAGCAAGTAATGAATGAACAGGGTGTCAAGATCATAACCATCAGAAGTGATCATGGAGGTGAATTTGAGAACAAATACTTTGGAGAATTCTGTGATGAGAATGGCATCTCTCACAACTTCTCATCCCCCAGAACACCACAATAGAATGGAGTGGTGGAATGAAAGAATAGATCACTACAGGAGATGGCCAGAACCATGCTGAATGATTTAGAGCTTGCCACCTACCTTTGGGCAGAACTTGTCAACACAACTTGCTACATTTAGAATAGAGTGTACATCAGGTCAATCTTAAATAAAATTCCATATGAACTGTGGAAAGGTAAGAAACCTAACATTTCCTATTTCATGAAATTTGGATGTACTTGTTTTATGTTGAACACTAAAGATAATCTAGCTAAGTTTGACTCTAGATCTCAAAAGTGTCCCTTTATTGGTTACTCTGAGAGATCAAAAGCTTATAGAGTGTTTAACAAGGAAACTAACACTGTGGAAGAATCAATCCACATTAAGTTTTATGATAAACAGCTTGACTCTGAAAAATCAAAGCAAGATGAGGAAATTGCAGGTGAACCAGAGGCACAGGAACCAGAAGCTGGACCAGCTGCAGAACCTGAGAAAGATAAAGATGACAGCAAGGAAGAAGAACATGCTGACTCTGAAGACAAGTCAAAGGGAAAGAATGGATGGAAGCACAAGTCTTCACATCCTGAAACTTTCATTATTGGTAGTGCAGCAGAACCATTGAAGATCAGATCATTAAGTAGAGAAACCAGTCTCTTTGGTTTACTCTCAACAATTGAACCAAGCAAATGTTGATGAAGCTTTGGTAGATAAAGTTTGGATACTTGCAATGCAAGAAGAGCTGAATGAATTTCAAAGGAATGATGTTTGGGATCTGGTATCCAGACCAAACAAAAACATTATTGGAACCAAGTGGGTGTTCAGGAATAAACTCAATGAAAAAGGTGAAGTGGTAAGGAACAAAGCCAGACTTGTAGCTCAATGATACAGTCAACAGGAAGGTATTGATTACACTGAGACTTTTGCTCCAATGGCCAGGTTAGAAGCAATTAGAATTCTTTTATCATTTGCTAATAATCATGATATAACTGTTGGAACCAAGTTGGTTCTAAGTACTTAGGATTTTGATGTTTACAAAAGCACTCCATGTAATCTTATTTTGTACTTGGAATTATTATATAAAATGCCACCAGAAGATACATCCAGAGGAAGCAACCAGAAGATAAAAATGCCACCAGAAGGTTCAGCCAGAGAATGCATCCAGAGGATACCAGATGATGCATTCTGAAGGCACCCGAGGATACAATTCCAGAGGATATCATAGGATGTCATCAAAGGTTAAATAACCATCAGATAATATCTTTCCTGGCCTAAATCAGAAGGAAGCAGAGTCCAGAAGGAGACCTGGACCAGACCAAAAGGAAGCATGCCAAAGGGAGACTTGTTCTAGACCAGAAGGGATGATAAGTCACACTTGGTCCAGAATTAATTCTGACCAGAAGATAGCCTGGTAGTAATTATAAGAATCAGTCCAGACTTAATTAGAGCAAAAGATAACTGGTCCATAACAAGTAATTTGGTCCAGACTAGAAGATAGCATGTGTTGGAACCAAAAGAATAGATCAGAGGATGACGTTACCAGAAGCATAAATCAGAGGATGACGTCACCAGAGGATGGCACCAGAAGCATACATCAGAGGATGACGTCACCAGAGGATGTCACCAGAAGCAGAAATCAGATGATGACGTCACAAGAGGATATCATCAGAGGAATCTGTCAGAGAAAAATGCTCAAAACAGAATTGGAGCAAAAGACTCGAGAAACAGAATCTAGCTAAAAATATGCTCAGAACAGAATTGGAGGAAAAGACTCGAGAAACAGAATCTAACTAAAAATGCTCAAAACAGAATTCGAGCAAAAGACTCGAGAAACAGAATCTAGCTAAAAGTATGCTCAAAACAAAAGCGGAGCAATTCTCAAAACAGATTAATCGAAAATACTTGAGAGTCATACACTTCCAAAAACAAAGTACTTGAGTTTTCAGTGAGGTCAATTGTGAGTATCCGCTTTCCAGAAGCAAGTACTCTAAGTTTTTCTTTCCCTTGTGTTAGGTCTAAGATGTTGAAGTAGAGTCTACAATCTGAGGGAGTCAGAAGGAGTAGCAGATTACTTAGCAATTAGATTCAAGGTTCTTTTCCTCAAAAGTCTAGGGTTGTTAGACTTTTTGAGAAGACTGACTTGGAGGATCTGTGGTACTTTGTAATTCAAAGTATTTGAATTAGTGAAATCCTTCAATGTGAAGGGACTGGACGTAGCCTAGTTAACGGTGGACAAGTATAAAAGTTTGAGTTTTTATTTACTTTATATCCGCTGCTAACTATGTTTTAATTCATACATAACAGTTTTGTTTTAAAACTAAAAAGTATTCAAGTTAGTCAAACACAATTCAACCTCCCCTTCTCGTGTTTGCACCTTCAATTGGTATTAGAGCTCGGTCTCAAGGTTGAGCACTTAACTAGTGTTTGAGGAAAGGTCCAAGGGGTCAACAACATGGCAGAATCCAAAGATGATTTTGGAGGTAACATCAACAGACCAGCACTGTTTAATGGAGACAGGTTTGAGTATTGGAAGGACAGAATGAGAAGTTTCTTCATATCTCAAGATCATGAATTATGGAAGCTGGTAGTCAAAGGATACACTGCACCTACTGTTCCAGGAGATCCAACTAAAGAACTAGACATGATAGATTTGAGTCCAGACTAGAGCAGATTATACAAACTGCATCACAAGTCCAGAACCATCATGATCATTGCCATCACATTCAACGAATTTGACAGATGCACATATAAAGAAATAGCAAAGAGCATATTTGACAGTCTGGTTCTGACCTATGAAGGAAGCCAGCAGGTTCAAGAAGCAAGGGCTAACATACTGGTCAAACAGAATAAGATGTTCAAGATGGAAGATGATGAAGACATTGATGGAATGTTCTGTAGATTCCAAACTCTGATATCTGGACTGAAGGTCTTGAAGAAAAGTTACACAACAGTAGATCATGTCAAGAAAATTCTAAGAAGCTTACCAACCAAGTGGAGACCAATGGTTGCTGCAGTTCAGCAAGCCAGAGATCTGAATAACTTAAGTCTTGAAGATCTGATCAGCTCACTCAAGTCTCATGAAATAGAACTTGAAGCAGATGAACTAAAGAAGAAGAAGAATCTGGCCCTGAAGTCAAAACAGAAGAAAGCTGCAAAGGCAGCACCAAAATCAAAGGTTAGTGACAGTGACTGTGATCATATGGATTACTTAACCAAACAGATGGTTAAGATCTGGGAAAACAGGAAGAAGAAGAAGAAACATAACAACAAAGGAAATGAAGAATCTGACAAGAGGAGCATAATCTGTTATGGATGCAATGAACCTAGACATATCAAGTCAGAATGTTCAAATTCTAGAAAAAGGCAAACATCACAAGAAGATTTCCAAATTCAAAAAGAAGGGTCTAATGGTAGCCTGGGATGCATCAGAATCAGAAGAAGAATCGTCTGATGAAGTAGAGGCAGAAACAGCAATGATGGCACACATCAGGTCTACCTCTAGACTTCATAAAGGCACAATTTCAGGAAGGAAAACAGGCAGAAGGAAGAATGATCAAAGCAGTCATTCAGGCAAGTCTGGAAGCACATCAGAGGAAGCAATTCTGGCTCTGATGGCTCATACCAACTCAAGTTCTAGATACAGCTCAGGCTCTGGAACAAATTCAGAAGATGAAGACAATAAGGTATTTTCTGATCTCACTAAATCTGAATTAATTGATGCTTTAAAAGATTTTTTAAATGCAAACAATGAGATGTCTTTAAAACTGAAAACTTTTAGGGAAGAAAAGAAAAATCTGACCAAAGAAGTCCAAGTTTTAAAGAATCAAAATTCTGAGTATGCAACTGAAAACAAGGATTTTAAAACTGAAGTTGCAAGACTCAAATCTGAAAACCAAACTCCCAAAAGTAATATTTGTTCCACTTCCAAAACTGTTTGTGAAACTGATATGCATGACCAATTTTTTCAAAACTTTATTTCTAATGGAATGGAAAGAAGTAAATATGCATCTATGATTGATGGAAACAGTAACATTGGAAAGAGAGGTATTGGTTTTAAAGAAACTATTGCTGAAACTAAAACCGTTCATTCTGATGTTTTATGCATTGTTTGTGCTAAGAAAGGTCACTCTGTATTATCTTGTCCAATGGTAAAATCTGAACAAGATCAGAGAGCTGTTAAAACTAAAAAACCTGGACCCAATCAGTTCTGGGTAACAAAAGATCAAATTGTCTATGTTGCAGATATTCTGAGCAACCAAAAGGAGACACCAACAATGGTGTCTGGACAATGGATGTTGGCAATGCACAAGCAGAAGAAGGTTTATGTTCTTGCTACAACCAGACAGAGGCAATCTGAGTCTAATGGAAGAAGGTCTGGTCAACTCAACCAGAACCAGAATCAGAACCAGAACTGGAACCAGTATCAAAACTAGAACCAGAATCAGAACAGAAACTGGAACCATAACCAACACTGGAACCAGAATCAGAATCAGTACTGGAACCAGAACCAACACTGGAGCCAGAATCAGAATCAGTACTGGAACCAGAACCAACACTGGAGCCAGAATCAGAATCAGTACTAGAACCAGAACCAGAAGAGGTATCAGTATCAAAGGTTCAGGTATGATCATCAAAATTACTTCAATTATCAGAATCAGTATAGCTACAGGAATTATCATAATCATCAGATTCATCCTAATCCCCAGAATTATCAGATTCATCCAACTCATCCAAATAACCAGAATCATAGGAGGAACAAGAAATATCTGAGAAATCACTCATATCAACAAAACTAGAACTACCAGAAGAATCAGAATCATCATAAGCTCCAGAATCATCAGAGGAACATGGTGTATCAACAGAAAGAGAACAATCAGAATCAGGAGAGTTCTTCAAACACTCTGGTAAATTCCATCAAGACTAATATCCAGGAAGGGAATTCAAATCCCTTCATCCAAACCATCTAATCACAGAACATACAAATTCAAAATCTGAAAATTAGAAATAAGAGGATTTTCAGAGTAAAACTGAAACTGTTGACATAGAGGTTACATCTTATTGTAAATATTATTATTGTTTGATATTTATGATTACTGTGATAACAAGAAGCTTGATCTTAAAAATCAAAGCTGGATAAGTATTCTGCAGGTTTTCAAATTTTTAGAGGAATCAAGTGATTCATATAATATGAACACTTTAGCAGGAACAACATTCCAGTTGTTTCAAAAACAAGCAGAGACCACCAGAAGCAGAACTGATGTTCTCATTGTATTAATTTCACTTTTAAATTATTTAAGTTGTATTATGTTATATGACAAATAGCTTGACCTAAAAAGTCAAAGCAAGATAAGGAAATGGCAGGTGAACCAGAGGCACAGGAATCATAAGCTGGACCAGCAACAGAACCTGAGAAAGATAAAGATGAAAGCAAGAAAGAAGAACATGCTGACTATGAAGCCAAGTTAGAGGGAAATAATGGATGGAAGTACAAGTCTTCACATCCAGAAACTCTCATTATTGGCTTTGGCATAGGAAGGTTGGATACTTGCAATGGAAGAAGAGCTGAATGAATTTCAAAGGAATGATGTTTGGGATCTGGTATCCAGAACAAACAAAAACATTAATGGAACCAAGTGGGTGTTCAGGAATAAACTCAATGAAAAAGGTGAAGTGGTAAGGAACAAAGTTAGACTTCAAGCTGACCCTAGGTAATCCCATTTAACTGCTATCAAAAGAATCTTGAGATACCTTTAAGGAACCACCAACCTTACTTTGTTATACAAGAAAACCCCCACCTACAAACTAAGAGGTTTTTGTGATTCTAACTATGCTGGAGACAAGTTGGAAAGGAAAAGTACAAGTGGCAACTGCACATTCTTAGGTGATAATTTGATCTCTTGGTCAAGCAAAAGACAAAGCACCATTGCCATGTCAACAGCTGAAGCTGAGTATATATCAGCAGCAGGATCCAGCTCACAGTTAATCTGGATGAAACATCAACTTGAAGATTACAACATCATTGAAACCAATATCCCTTTGTTCTGTGATAACACTTCAGCCATAAACCTAACCAAGAACCCTATCTTACACTCTAGAGCCAAACACATTGAAATAAAACACCATTTCATTAGGGACCATGTTCAAAAAGGGACTTTAAGCATCCAGTTTGTGGACACTGATCATCAATGGGCTGATATCTTCACCAAAGCATTACCTGAAGATAGGTTCGAGTTCGTCAAGAAGCATCTCCACATTATCTCCATATCTGACTAGCTCAAGTAGTCATCTTAGGAGTTTTTAATTTTCTTGTTTTTACTTTATGTACTTTGTAAAGAGGAAAAAAATACAAAAATAGTATGACCTCTTTTTGGTTGATGACAAAAGGGGGGAGAGAGAGAAAAGGGAGAAATAAGTAGAAAAGGAGAGATAAAAAGAAAGGAGGAGTGAAAAAGAAAGAGATGAAAAGAGAAGGAGTTGAAAAGGAGAGGCAATGTGAAGAGAGAAAAGAAAGATAGAATAAAGAAGGAGTTGAAAAGGAGAGAAGAAGAGAAGAAAAGAAAGAGTGATTTAAGAAGGAGTTGAAAAGGAGAGGAAAAAGTCATTATTAGACTTAGGGGGAGAGATTGGTCTGAGGGGGAGTATTTCAAGTACTTCGAATTTTTTCAAGTTTTTTCGAAGTCTTTTTAAATAAGTTATAAGCTAACAAAAAGGGGGAGATTGTTGGAACCAAGTTGGTTCTAAGAACTTAGGATTTTGATGTTTACAAAAGCACTCCATGTAATCTTATTTTGTACTTGGAATTATTATATAAAATGCCACCAGAAGATGACGTCACCAAAAGCATAAATCAGACGATGATGTCACTAGAAGACGACGTCACCAGAAGCATAAATCAGAGGATGATGTCGCCAGAAGATGACGTCACCAGAAGCAGCAATCAGAGGAATCTGTTAGAGGAATATATTAGAGAAAAATGCTCAAAATAGAATAGGAGCAAAAGACTCGAGAAACAGAATCTAGCTAAAAATATGCTTAAAACAGAATTTGAGAAAAATTCTCAAAACAAAATTGGAGCAAAAGACTCGAGAAACAGAATCTAGCTAAAAGCACGCTCAAAACAGAAGCGGAGCAAAATATTCTCAAAACAGATTAATCGAAATACACTCCAGAAGTAAAGCATCAGTGAAGTCCTAAAGTTCAACTAGAAATAGAGACTTAATGCTGAAGATTAGTGTATCGAAAATACTTTAGAGTCATACACATCCAATAGCAAAATACTTGAGTTTTCAGTGAGGTTAATTGTGAGCATCCGCTTTCCAGAAGCAAGTACTCTAAGTTTTTCTTTCCCTTGTGTTAGGTCTAAGTTGTTGAAGTAGAGTCTACAATCCGAGGGAGTCATAAGGAGTAGCAGATTACTTAGCAATTAGATTCAAGGTTCTTTTCCTCAAAAGTCTAAGGTTGTTAGACTTTTTGAGAAGACTGACTTAGAGGGTCAGTGGTACTTTGTAATTCAAGGTTTTTGAATTAGTGAAATCCTTCAAAGTTAAGCGATTGGACGTAGCCTAGTTAACGGTGAACCAATATAAAATTTTGAGTTTTATTTACTTTATATCCGCTGCTAATTCTGTTTTAATTCATACATAAAAGGTTTTGTTTTAAAACTAAAAAGTATTCAAGTTAGTCAAACACAATTCAACCTCCCTTCTCATGTTTGCACCTTCAGTATTCGAATACGAAATCTTGTAGTCAAATACAGATCAGTGAATTTTTCCACTAACTTGATTTTGTATTCGGCTACGACATCCTGTTGTCGAATACAGTGTATTTCCCTTTTCGATGATGACAAAAACCTTGTTGTTGTTGAATTTTCAAAGAGTTGATGTTTTTTATTTTTCTTCCCCTTAATGCATGCTTACTCCCCCTTTGCACTTGAGTTCATGCCATCATGTGTTGAATGTTTGAAAACCTACAAATTGTTTAACAACAACAACATACCAATTTTTCTCCCTTTTGACATGATAAAAAAGGAATAAAACAACATACAAATATTCCAAGCATATAGAGTATATAGGGAATAAAAATAGATCATAAGGTAGGGAATATAACATCAAAAGCATAGTTTAAAAGGACTTAGACATGTTTCATTTTTAAACTATGTCTAAGTCCTTTTAAGATATGAAGATTCATTCTAAACATCAGTACCTTGTATTAGAGATCATTTTCATTTAGAATGCCAAGTTCTCTTCATATCTTATAGAATGAATCTTTAGGCAAAGGCTTTGTGAAGATATCTGCTAGTTGATTATGTGTATCCACAAACGTAACTTCAACATTGCCTTTGAGAACATGATCGCGCAGAAAGTTATGGCGTATGTCAATATGTTTTGTCCGAGAATGCATGATTGGGTTCTTTATGATATTTATAGCACGGGTATTGTCACACCTTAGAGGGATGCATCTGAGATCAAGTCCATAGTTACATAATTGTTGCTTGAGCCATAGAATATGTGCACAACAACTTCCTGCTGCTATGTATTCTGCTTCAGCAGTGATTAGAGCCACACATGCTTGTTTTTTACAGGACCATAACACTAATGCATTACATAAGATATGACAAGTGTCGTTTGTTCTTTTTCGATATGTTTTACATCCTGCATAGTCAGAATCATAATAACCAACAAGATTGCATATACTACCTTTTGGATACCATAAGCCAACATTGGTTGATACTTTGAAATATTTCATTATTTGCTTTACTGCAGCAAGATGAGATTCCTTAGGATCTACCTGAAACCTTGCACATAAACAGACACTAAACATAATATCTGGCCTACTGGCCGTTAGATATAAAAGAGAACCAATCATACCACGATACTTTGCACTTTCTTTACTGTTTTCCATCTCAAATGTTTTTAATAGTTCCTTATAGTACTTTGCTTGATGGATAAAAATATCATTCTTGAGTTGCTTGATTTGAAGTCCAAGAAAATAATTTAACTTACCCATCATGGACATTTCAAATTCTCCTTACATCATCAATGAGAATTCTTCACATAATCCATTATTTGTTGATCCAAATATGATATCGTCAACGTAGATTTGAACAAGTAAGGCTTGATCATTAATCCTTTTAATGAACAATGTTGTATCTACCTTACCCTTTTCAAATCCTCTTTCACATAGAAAGTTACTTAGCCTATCATACTAAGCTCTTGGAGCTTCTTTCAAACCATAAAGGGCTTTCTTTAATTTGAATACATGTGAAGGATTCTTGAAGTCTTCAAATCGGGTGATTGTTTGACATAGACTTTGTCATTGATGTAGCCATTTAGGAAAGCACTCTTGACATCCATATGAAATAATTCAAAATTCATAGAACAAGCATAAGCAAGTAATAAACCGATTGCTTCTAACCTTGATACCGGAGCAAATGTTTCATCAAATTCGATCCCTTCTTCCTGGTTGTATCCTTGAACAACCAATATTGCCTTGTTTCAAACAAATATACCATTTTCATCTAGTTTGATCTTAAACACCCATTTGGTACCAATGATGTGTTTATCGCCAGGATTTGGAACAAGTTCCCGAACCTTGTTTCTTTCAAACTGGTTTAGTTCTTCTTGCATGGAAAATATCCATTGATCGTCCTTAAGGGCTTCACCTACCTTAGAAGGTTCTATTTGAGACACAAATGCCATATTCAAACAAGCATCTTTGAGATTTAGCCTTGTAGTAACTCCTTTGTTGATATCACCTATAATGTTATCAATGGGGTCACGATGGGTTCTCCATTCTCGAGGGAGATCATTGTGTTGATCTTTTTGTTTTATACTAATTTCATTCCTTTGAATTGATTGATCAACTTGATTGTCCTTGCTTATATCATCACTTATAAAATCATCATCATCACAAGAAACATTTTTATCTTCTTTTGAAGGGTTAGATTCATCAAATGATACATGCATAGATTCTTTAACTAATAACATTCTTTTATTGAAAATTCTAAAGGCTTTACTTGATAAGGAATAACCAATAAAAATAGCTTCATCGGATTTCTCATTGAATTTACCATGATTTTCCTTACCATTATTCAGCATGAAACATTTACATCCAAATATGTGAAAGTGATAGATGTTTGGCTTTCTACCTTTATAGAGTTCATAAGGAGTCTTCTTTAGAATTGGCCGAATCATTACCCGGTTGGATACATAACAAGTTGTACTTATAGCATCTGCCCAAAAGTATTTTGGTAAACTTGAGTCGCTTAGCATGGTCCGTGCAAGTTCTACCAATAATCTGTTCTTTCTCTCAACAACTTCGTTTTGTTGAGGTGTTCTTGGTGTAGAAAAGTTATGGAAGATTCCATTTTCTTCACAAAATTCTACAAAATAAGCATTTTGAAATTCTCCTTCATGATCACTTCTTATTGATACAATTTTGGTTGTTTGTTCATTTTGGACTAGTTTGGCATCATTTTTAAATGCTTTAAAGCTTCATCTTTATTTGCCAAAAATAAGGTCCAAGTGAACCTTGAGTAATCATCAAAAATTACTAGTCCATATGAATTTCCGCCAAGACTTTTAGTTCTTGATGGACCAAACAAGTCCATATGTAACAATTAAAGTGGTCTTGAAGTTGATACAATATTTTTGCGTTTGAAGGAAACCTTAGTTTGCTTACCCTTTTGACAAACATCACATAATTTGTCTTTAATAAATTTCATCTTTGGTAAGCCTACAACAAGTTCATGCTTGACTAACTTGTTTAAATGATCCATATGGATATGTACAAATCTTTTATGCCATAGCCATGCATCATTGTTGTCACTTACCATTAGACATTTCATTTTTAAAGACAAATCATCAAGATTAATTATAAAAATATTTTTAAAGCGCTTACCAACAAACTGAATTTCATTCCATACCTTATTTCGGATAATGCATTCATCCTTATTGAAAGTTATTTTGTTACCCTTGTCACAAAGTTGGCTAATGCTAATAAGGTTGTGCTTTAATCCTTCAACATATAGAACATCTTCAATGGAAGGGATGGAGCAGCACCAATTTTTACAATGCCCAAATTTTTTCCTTTGTTGTTGTCTCCATACATCACATAGCCTTTTGATTTAAGAATAAGTGATGAAAATTTTGTTTTATCACCGGTCATATGTTTTGAACATCCACTATCCAAGTACCATATATTAGAGGTACTTTTTATACATTCCTACAAAACAAGATCATAATTTGTTAAGTACCCATAGTGCTTTGGGTCCTTGAGAATTAGTACCTTTCTTGACCCACACATAATGCCCTTTTAGAACACCAAAGTTCTTAAAGTGACAAGCATTAGGTGTATGGCCATTTAGACCCAATAAAAGCATGTAGAAATATATTTTCTTTTATATTTAGGCAAGAGATTTCTTTTGAACAAAATTATCTTTAGAACCATGATGATCATTTTGAATAGCTATAACTTTATCTTTATTGGATTGATCACTAGCTTTAACAAAGATGGTATATTGATACTTGGTTTATCAAATTTTGAATAACCAAGACCACTTTTGTCATTTAAATATCTTTGCATTCTAACAACATTTTACAATCCAATTTGTCATTTTTCATATCTTTCAATAAATCTATTTAGTTGGACAATTCTAAAAGAAATTAAATCACACTTATTTCATGTAGAATTCTATTTTAAATTTTCAAATTCATTTTCCATAGTTTGAATTTCTTCATTAAGAGATGAAATTGGTTTCTTTTGTGTTGACATTGTTTTGCACATAATTTTACATTCCATAAGTAATTCTTCTATTGCATTTTGAGCATCATCATTATAAAAATAATCTTTGTGACTAACCTCTTCTTCTTCATCGCATTGGTGTGATGCCATCAAAGCAACATTTGTGGTTTCGTCACTTTCCGAATCTAAGGATGAACTAACTTCATTGTCCTCCTATGCTATATAGGCCTTTTTGAATTCTTTCTTCTTGTGAGCACTTTTTCTGACAATATTTGGACACTCTGCTTTTATGTGTCCTTGCTTTCCACATTCAAAACAAGTGAAGTTTTGACTTGGGGTGGAAACATCCTTCTTCCTGAAAGTTTTATTTTTCTGGAAAGTTTTATTGTTTTGAAGGAACTTACCAAATTTCTTTACTAGAAAGGTGATGTTCTCATCTTCATCTGAATTCTCATCATTGATTTGCTCTCTTGACTCCGCTATTAAGGCAATGCTTTTTGGCTTCTTTTCTTGATTTTCATTCTTTTCTAGTCTTCCAAGTTCAATTTCATGCTCTTCAAGCTTTCTAAAAAGTGCTGAAAGAGACATCTTTGATAGGCTTTCCTTTTATGAAATTGCCGTTACTTTGGGTTGCCATACCCTCGTTAATGATCTTAGAACTTTAAGACCCTTAATTTTAAATATTAATCTTGGAATTAATGACAAAGGGCATTTTGGGAATTTTTGTAAAATATTTAAATATGTATGTTTTGAGAATATATATATATACACAAATATTTATTTTGAAGTATGAA
This sequence comes from Cicer cuneatum, assembly GCA_037974295.1. Classification (NCBI taxonomy): domain Eukaryota; kingdom Viridiplantae; phylum Streptophyta; class Magnoliopsida; order Fabales; family Fabaceae; genus Cicer; species Cicer cuneatum. Next base: position 52,801,258 of record JBBPBO010000005.1, on the reverse strand, counting down.
TTAAAATTTATGGATGTAGAATTAAATTAATTTAATTTCAAGTAATTAAATTAATCAGACCATTAAGTAAGGATTAGTGGCTAATATCAAGACAATTAAAAGATGGAAATCAGACAACTGGCAAGTGAGGTGGCACCTTGAGAGCCTATAAATAGGAGTGAGAAGGATGGTGAAGTCAGAACACCATTCCTTCCTCCTCACTGCCCATATTGCATGTACCAACCCCATTTCCCCTCTTATTCTGTCTCTGTTCTTCCCAGTTTCCCGAATTCAAATTGAAGAGAGGGAATTCCTCAAGACTCCAGTAACTGAGAATCCAAGCCTCAAACCTGAAAAACCCCAGTAGTAAAGTTAATCCCCATCTCAATACGAAGATAAAGAACCCAGTTTTGTAGCAGCAAACTCAGGGAACAGCTTCGCCGTTTTTAGACGCAGAAAAGGGAACGCAGCAGGAACAAGAGAAATAGCAGAGCACGCTACAAGAGTAAGGGCACCTTCCATCTTTTAGCTGTATTAGGGCCATAAATTTGTGCTGTTTCAGTTATGTCTTTAAAAGAAAAGCTATTTTCGAAAATGACATTTTGAAAGAAAATGCATTTTGTTGATAAGTGATTATTCTGATAGTTGTTGTTGGCTGTTTTACTCGTAAAATATGTTGTTTTACTTCTATGTGAAGGCTGGAAAATGTTTGCATGCCATCTTAGTTATGATTAAAAACGCATGTTATAAAACTGTCTTGAAAATGGCATTAAAATGCAAAATGCATCCTGTTGGTGCTTAGTTGTTCTGTGATGTTTGCATGTCATTCTGTTGTGTTTTGAGAAAACTGAATGCATGCATGCTTGCTCTGGTGTTTTGGGAAAACTAAATGCATGCATGTTGGTTCTGATGAGTGAGAACACTGAAATGTTGCACGATGTTCTGATGGTTGGAAAAGTCTGGATTGATTCTGATGATTGATCATCTGTCTTTGTTTTGGATAAACTGGTGTTAATGGTTCTGATTCTGTTTTATGTTGTGGGATTCTGGTGATGAAAATGACTCTGATTTTGGTTGTTTTGTGTGCTTCTGGTGATGTTGATGATTCTGAATCTGGTCGTTTAGTGTGATCCTGGTGGTGTTGATGTTTTAAAAGGAAAAAGGGATTTTAAATGAGGGAAGTGTTTTCTGGAAAATGCAGAATTTGTGTTGATATTTGGTTGTTGTTTTTCAAGAAATAGTTTGAAAAGTGTAGATGTTTCAGGAAGTATTTCACTGGTTTTTCGAAGGTGTATTCGAATACAACCTGTCAAGTTCTGTTTTAACTAAAGTTCTCAAACTTGTATTCGACTACGAGCCCCTGTAGTCGAATACAGAGGTAGGATTTTGCTTCTGACTAAGCAACTATATTCGACTACGACCATGTCGTATTCGAATACAATGTGAAATTTTTAACACTGTATTCGCATCTGTAGTCGACTACAGGCATGCTGTATTCGACTACAGACTCGAGTTTTTCCAGAAACTCAGTTTTTAGCTTCTGTATTCGAATACAAGGAAGGTAAATCCCAATACAGATTCGTGTTTCCAGAAAAACAAATTTTAATCATTGTCATGTGAGTTTTGAAGTGTTGAGAAACTCTGAGAAGGTTTAAATGATTTGAAAACCTTTAAGTGACATGGGAGAAAAGGCTGAATTTTTCAAAGGTTGAACTCTTGTATTCGACTACAGTCATGCTGTATTCGAATACAGAATGTTAAATTGCAGTTCCTGCTTCTGTATTCGAATACAGGGGGCCTGTATTCGAATACAAATTCGAGTTTTCAGAAAATTTCAAGTTTTAAGAGTGTTTTGAAAACCCTGAATATTTGGGGGGATACTGGGAATGTTGTGGTGGATTTAAATGGAACTTTTGGATGACATTTTGAAGTGGTGGTGATGGAGTTTTTAGATTTTACTGATATAGTGAAAGATGTGGTTTTGCACACAGAGACTGCCTCTGTATTCGAATACCAGAGGGCTGTATTCGAATACAGAGTGAGAGTCTGCACCGTTTTTGGCTTCTGTATTCGAATATAGAAGAGTTGTATTCGAATACAGATTCGAAAAATTCCAGAAAATCCCAGTTTTGAACACTGTGTCTGAATTTTTGAGAGGTTGGGAAAACATTTCAAAGTGTTGATGATTGCCTGGCTGTCTGGTCATATTTGTGATGATGATTTTTGACTGTGCGGAGTTATTTTAAATTTGTTTGAGAGGCATGAATTTTCTGATTTTGCATATTGTTTCTAGAGAAATGAAACACTGCATATGCATGCATTGCATAGTCAAGTGGTACCCGCGATGGGCCACAGAGTAATGCGCAACCACGTGCTGATCTGTGAGCGATTGCACGAGTGCTGGTCTGTGAGCGACTGCACTAGGTACTGATCTGTGAGCGATTGTACCTTGGTATATAAGAGCTGGTCTCTGAGCGACTGCACTGGTAATAGACTGTGAGCGTCTGTACCCTGAAATGCGCAACCACGTGCTGATCTGTGCGCGATTGCACGAGTGCTGTTCTATGAGCGACTGCACTATGTACTGGTCTGTGAGCGATTGTACCTTGGTTTATGTCAAACGTGCTGGTCTGTGAGCGACTGCACGAGTGTTGGTCTGTGAGCGACTGCACTGGTGCTGATCTCTGAGCGATTGCACCCTGGTCATGAGGGCCGTTAAATTGTGCTGGTCTGTGAGTGACTGCACCTTGGTGATTCCAAGAAAATTATGCATGAGCATATATGCATTACATTGAGGGATTTGACCGGTGTGTCACGATTGTTTCTATGATGAATGTTGGAAATTAATGTGTGTGAGTGCTGTCCTGAATCTGAAATTCTGAATTAATGGTTGTGTTTTGTTGACGTGTTGTTTGTACTTACCGCATACTTCATAATCATTGACTGCTGTTTTGAAAAGGCATGTAAGTCATAAATTTTCAAATGAGCATTATTATTTTCCTCATCATCATACGTTATACCATGATTAAAATCATTGCTGTGTAATATATGCTATGTGAATATATGTTATTTTCGGTTGGTGACCCCTTGCTATTATATTGTGGAATTTGGGCTTTGCCCTCAGATGCCTCCCAAACCCACACCGCCCGTAGGTACCCGAACGGCGGAAACGTCGTTGAACTTCCTTGATCGCTACTCGCGTACTGCTTGGGCATTTGACCCCCTCTCAAACAGAGCGACTTATACGGGGTGGCTGGAGCGGACAAGTAGGACTGACGGCGTGGAAGACTTCGTAGAGCGCACTCATGCGAGTATAGAGTTTCCCGTGCCTTCCCGCCTGGTGCTAGAGGCGCACGGAGTTTTCGACGATGCTGAGGAGTCTGCTGAAAGGGTTGACACGGAGGCCATTGTAGGGGTGGTGACTCCCAACCCTGTGATTGGAAGAGAGATACATGAGTCTGATGCGGTAGAGAAGCGTGAAGAGCTGAGACCAGTGGAGACTGAGATTTCGGGTCCATCTAGGATCTCCAATGATTGCTACGAGATTCCAGCACCGCCAAAGCGGCCACGAGTGTGTATTGACTTGACTTCTGAGGAGACCGACCCTTTTCTGCACGAGGAGGAGGAGGAGGTTACGTCGAAGCGAGCTGCAGAGTCAGAAGAGACTTGCGTGGGATGCGGAGGGAATCTGTGCTACTGCAGCTTCAGCGCATCATCAGTTAGACTTAATGTATTAGGTTTTGGGTTGAAATTGTAATTTGTCTTATTTTGGAAATACTGTACTATTTTCCGCTGAACCATGTACTCTGATATTTGCTGTTGATGTATTATGACAATGATATTTTGGGATGTATTAATGTTTAAAAACTAATTTCCAAGATAAGTACTTAGTGATAATCCTGATGAAGTATTTGGTTTACGTTCATCGATTAATCTATAACGTACTATTTTACGAAGAACTTTATTTTAATTTTTTTGAAATAATTTTGGGAAAACTCATTTTAATTATTAATTTCAAAAAAAAAAAATGCACCCGCGCTGTGTTTTAAACTCGGGGTGTTACAATTGTGGTATCAGAGCATTTGGTTAACTTTTGGGTTTAAGCTCTGATTAAAGTGTTTATTTTGAGTCATTAGCTGATCATGCATAAGAAGCAAGTAGTTAAAGTTTTAAGTCTTGTGTGAGTTGTGGTGTGACTGAAGTAATGATGGTTTTGTAGGAAACAATGCCTCCAAGAAGAGACGACACCGCAAGGACGAATGTCAGCCGAGAAGATAGGATGGCTGAAGCAATGAACAATATGGCTGCGTCTGTTGCTGCCTAGACGGCTGCCAAGACTCAACGCGACTTAGAGAAGAGAGAACGAGAGATTCGCGCTGTTGAGTCTAGAGGGCTTGAGGACTTTCGCCGTCATAACCCTCCCAAGTTCACAGGTGATGAGGGTCCAGAAAGGGCGGACCAGTGGATCCAAGAGATGGAAAAGATATTCGAGATGATTAACTGCCGGGCAGTAGTGCAAGTCAACTATGCCACGTACCTGCTGATAGGGGACGCATAGTACTGGTGGAGAAGTACGAGATCACTGATGGCGTCGGCTCAAGAGGAAGTGACCTGGGAGTCATTAAAAAAGAAGTTTCTAGACAAGTACTTCCCAGTGAGTACGAGGACCAAGTTGGGGGATGACTTTCTGAAATTGTACCAGGGGAGTGTGACAGTGGGAGAATACGCCGCTAAGTTTGAGTCGCTATCCAGACACTTCAGATTCTTCCGAGAAGAAGTTAATGAACAGTTCATGTGTCATCGCTTCCAGAATGGATTGAAGTATGAGATCCAAGATTCGGTCCTACCCTTGGGAATACAACGTTTCCAAGTGCTAGTGGAAAAGTGTAGAGAGGTGGAAGAGATGAAGAATAAGAGGGCCAACAGAGGTGGTCACTTTAACTCAGGAGGGCCTAGTCAGATGAATAATCAGAACAATAAAGGGAAACAAGTTGCCAAGCCGTATAAGCGGCCACAGAACAACAGGAGGGGCCAGAATCGGCCGGGGAATCAGACTTTTGGACGGAAATTGGGACAAGGAGTCCGGTGTTATTGATGTGGGAAAGAAGGGCACATGGCTACTGCTTGTACCACAAGGGATCTTCTGTGTTTCAATTTCCAGAAGCCAGGGCACGTGGCGAGGGATTGCCGGGTTCCAAAGGTGGAGCCAACCGTGAACGCGACTAGGGCTACCCGTCCTACTGCTAGAGGCCGCGTCTATAACATGGGTGCTAAAGCTGGAGGTCAAGCCCAAAATTTAATCCAGCAAGATTGTGAGATTGCAGGTAACACCCTAACTGCACTTTTTGATTCGGGGGCAACCCACTCTTTCATTGCTATGGATTGTGTGCATCGTTTGAAGTTGTCTGTATCTGCTTTGCCTTTTGATTTGGTTGTTACTACGCCTGCTAAGACTTTGACTGTAGACTATGCATGTTTACACTGCACAGTAACAATTCAGAATAGGGACTTCTTGGTTAATCTAATTTGTCTACCCCTACAATCCCTCGAGATCATTCTCGGCATGGATTGGATGTCCTATAATTACGTAGTTTTGGATTGCGCTCGAAAACTGGTTCTTTTCCCCGAACCTGGAGTCGCTCGATATTTGACTACTAACCAACTCGGAGTATCGCTGAGAGAAGGAACTCGGGAGTTCTTATCATTGGCTAACATGGAGACCAAGATGGATGTAAATATAGAAGATGTGATGTTAGTCAAGGAATACCCGGACGTATTTCCATCTGCGATTCCAGGATTACCCCCGGTGAGAAAGGTGGAGTTCTTCATTGACTTACACCCAGGAACTGGACCTATCTCAATTGCACCATACCGAATGTCGCCATTGGAATTAAGCGAGCTTAAGGGTCAGATTGAAGGCTTGTTGGAGAAAGGATTTATCAGACCAAGTGTGTCGCCGTGGGGAGCACCGGTATTATTGGTTAAGAAGAAGGATGGAAGTTCGCGTCTATGTGTGGATTATCGACAACTTAACAAGGTGACTATCAAGAATCGTTATCCTCTACCACGCATCGATGATTTGATGGATCAATTGAAAGGCGCAGCGGTGTTTTCAAAGATTGATTTGAAATCGGGATACCATCAGATTCGAGTAAGAGAAGGAGATATTCAAAAGACTGCTTTCAGAACTCGTTACGGACATTATGAATATCTCGTTATGCCTTTTGGAGTTACGAATGCACCAGCAATTTTCATGGATTACATGAATAGGATCTTCAGCCCGTTTTTGGATAAGTTTGTGGTGGTATTCGTCGACGATATTTTGATTTATTCAAAGGATGAAGAAGAACACGAAGAGCACCTACGCCAAGTTCTTAACGTCTTACGCGAGAAGCAGCTGCATGCCAATTTGTCGAAGTGCGAATTTTGGCTAGACAAAGTGAATTTCTTGGGACACGTAATAACCAAAGAAGGAATCGCTGTGGATCCGGCAAAGATTGAGACAATTCTTGCCTGGAAACAGCCTCAGACTGTCACAGACATAAGAAGTTTTGTCAGATTAGCAGGGTACTACAGAAGATTCATTGAAGGATTCGCTAAGATTGTAGCTCCTCTGACACAACTAACCAGAAAGAATCAGCTGTTTGCATGGACGGAGAAGTGTGAAGAGAGTTTTCAGTTGCTAAAGGAGAACTTGACAACCTCACCAGTGTTAGTTCTGCCACAGCCAGAGGAACCATATGAAGTTTACTATGATGCATCTCACCAAGGTCTGGGATGTGTTTTGATGCAGCACAAGAAAGTTGTAGCTTATGCCTCAAGGCAGTTGAAGACTCACGAACGGAACTACCCTACCCATGATTTAGAGCTCGCTGCAGTAGTGTTTGCGTTAAAAGTCTGGAGACACTACTTATATGGATGCACATTCACGGTGTTTAGTGATCATAAAAGCTTGAAGTATCTGTTCGACCAGAAGGAATTGAACATGCGTCAGAGAAGATGGATGGAGACTCTCAAGGATTTTGACTTCTCATTGCAGTACCACCCTGGAAAGGCCAATGTGGTGGCTGATGCATTAAGTCGGAAGAGTGTGTCAGTATCTTCAATGATAATGGCCAGACAACAAGAGTTGTGGGAAGCATTTAGAGACCTACACTTCGACGTGAAGTTTGCACCAGGAGCGTTAAAGTGTGGGATGATAACAATTTCGAGTGGATTACTTGAGGAGATTGCAAACCTGCAAGATGATGCATTGATCCAAGAAAAGAGGAATTTGATAGCGCAAGGGCAGACAACTGAGTTTAGCGTCGGAACAGATAATATTCTGAGGTGTAATGGAAGGATTTGTGTACCGGAAGTTGCAGAGATGAGAAGAATGATTTTGGAAGAAGCTCATAAGAGTAAGTTGAGTATTTATCCTGGAGCAACCAAGATGTACCAGGACTTAAGGCAGAATTTCTGGTGGCCAGGAATGAAAAGGGATGTGGCAGAATATGTATCCGCTTGTTTGACTTGTCAGAAAGCAAAAGTGGAACATCAACGACCTGCTGGAATGCTGCGACCTTTGGACATACCGGAATGGAAGTGGGACAGCATTTCCATGGATTTCATAGCAGGACTGCCCAAGACAAGGAAAAAGAATGATTCAATTTGGGTAATAGTGGACCGTTTGACAAAGTCCGCACATTTCTTACCGGTAAGGACCACTTATAAGGTAGATAAGCTGACGGAAATCTACATCGCTGAGATTGTGAGGTTACACGGTGTTCCATCAAGTATAGTATCTGACCGTGACCCAAAATTCACGTCTCATTTCTGGGGAGCACTGCATGAAGCTTTGGGCACAAAACTGAAATTGAGTTCAGCCTACCATCCACAAACAGACGGACAAACAGAGAGGACGAATCAGTCCTTGGAGGATCTCTTAAGAGCATGCCTGTTGGATGACAGAGTGAGTTGGGATGACGTTCTGCCATTGATTGAGTTCACCTACAACAACAGTTTCCACGCTAGCATTGGGATGGCGTCCTATGAAGCATTATACGGACGCAAGTGTCAAACGCCCTTATGCTGGTATAAGGATGGAGAAAGTATAATTGTCGGACCAGAGATGGTGGAACAGACCACAGAGAAGATCAAGAAAATACAAGAGAAGGTGAAGGTTTCGCAAGATCGTCAGAAGAGTTATGCGGACAAGCGTCGCAGACCTCTGGAATTTGAGCAGGGTGATCGTGTATTTTTTAGGGTTACGCCTACAACTAGTGTTGGCAGAGCTATTAAGTCAAGGAAGTTGACTCCTAAATTTATTTGGCCATATCAGATTACTGCTCGTATTGGACCTTTGGCGTATCAGATTGCTTTACCTCAAATACTGTCCAACATTCATGACGTATTTCATGTGTCGCAGCTAAGAAAGTACATTGCAGACCCGACACATGTAATCGAGCCTGATACAATTCAGCTAAGGGACAACCTGTCGTTTGAAGTATTTCCGGTGAGGATCGAAGACATGAAGATTAAGCAGTTGACAAACAAGGAAGTCCCACTAGTCAAGGTGATTTGGAATCCGACTACTGGAGACGCAACCTGGGAATTGGAAAGTTAAATGAAGGAACAATACCCTCAATTATTTACGGACATGTAGTTTCGAGGACGAAACTAATTTAAGGAGGGTAGTATTGTAAGACCCTTAATTTTAAATATTAATCTTGGAATTAATGTCAAGGGCATTTTGGGAATTTTTGTAAAATATTTAAATATGTATGTTTTGAGAAAATATATATATACACAAATATTTATTTTGAAGTATGAATTAAAATTATTGGATGTAGAATTCAATTAATTTAATTTCAAGTAATTAAATTAATCAGACCATTAAGTAAGGATTAGTGGCTAATTGCAAGACAATTAAAAGCTGGAAATCAGACAAGTGGCAAGTGAGGTGACACCTTGAGAGCCTATAAATAGGAGTGAGAAGGATGGTGAAGTCACAACACCATTCCTTCCTCCTCACTGCCCATATTGCATGTACCAACCCCATTTCCCCTCTCATTCTGTCTCTGTTCTGCTCAGTTTCCCGAATTCAAATTGAAGAGAGGGAATTCCTCAAGACTCCAGTAACTGAGAATCCAAGCCTCAAACCTGAAAACCCCCAGTAGTAAAGTTAATCCCCATCTCAATACGAAGATAAAGAACCCAGTTTTGCAGCAGCAAACTCAGGGAACAGCTTCGCCGTTTTTAGACGCAGAAAAAGGAACGCAGCAGGAACAAGAGAAATAGCAGAGCACGCTACAAGAGTAAGGGCACCTTCCATCTTTTAGCTGTATTAGGGCCATAAATTTGTGCTGTTTCAGTTATGTCTTTAAAAGAAAAGCTATTTTCGAAAATGACATTTTGAAAGAAAATGCATTTTGTTGATAAGTGATTATTCTGATAGTTGTTGTTGGCTGTTTTACTCGTAAAATATGTTGTTTTACTTCTTTGTGAAGGCTGGAAAATGTTTGCATGCCATCTTAGTTATGATTAAAAACGCATGTTATAAAACTGTCTTGAAAATGGCATTAAAATGCAAAATGCATCCTGTTGGTGCTTAGTTGTTCTGTGATGTTTGCATGTCATTCTGTTGTGTTTTGAGAAAACTGAATGCATGCATGCTTGCTCTGGTGTTTTGGGAAAACTAAATGCATGCAAGTTTGTTCTGATGAGTGAGAACACTGAAATGTTGCATGATATTCTAATGGTTCGAAAAGTCTGGATTGATTATGATGATTGATCATCTGTCTTTGTTTTGGATAAACTGGTGTTAATTGTTCTGATTCTGTTTTATGTTGTGGGATTCTGGTGATGAAAATGACTCTGATTCTGGTTGTTTTGTGTGGTTCTGGTGATGTTGATGATTCTGAATCTGGTCGTTTGGTGTGATCCTGGTGGTGTTGATGTTTTAAAAGGAAAAAGGGATTTTAAATGAGGGAAGTGTTTTCTGGAAAATGCAGAATCTGTGTTGATATTTGGTTGTTGTTTTTCAAGAAATAGTTTGAAAAGTGTAGATGTTTCAGGAAGTATTTCACTGGTTTTTCGAAGGTGTATTCGAATACAAGAAGTGTGTATTCGAATACAACCTGTCAAGTTCTGTTTTAACTAAAGTTCTCAAACTTGTATTCGACTACGAGCCCCTGTAGTCGAATACAGAGGTAGGATTTTGCTTCTGACTAAGCAACTGTATTCGACTACGACCATGTCGTATTCGAATACATAAGTGAAATTTTTAACACTGTATTCGCATATGTAGTCGACTACAGGCATGTTGTATTCGACTACAGACTCGAGTTTTTCCAGAAACTCAGTTTTTAGCTTCTGTATTCGAATACAAGGAAGGTGTATTCGAATACATATTCGTGTTTCCAGAAAAACAAATTTTAATGACTGTCATGTGAGTTTTGAAGTGTTGAGAAACTCTGAGAAGGTTTAAATGATTTGAAAAGAAGTGTGTGAAATGGTTTTAAAGAGGAGAGAAAGATGTTTGAAAACCTTTAAGTGACATGGGAGAAAAGGCTGAATTTTTCAAAGGTTGAACTCCTGTATTCGACTACAGTCATGCTGTATTCGAATACAAAATGTTAAATTGCAGTTCCTGCTTCTGTATTCGAATACAGGGGGCCTGTATTCGAATACAGATTCGAGTTTTCAGAAAATTTCAAGTTTTAAGACTGTTCTGAAAACCCTGAGTATTTGGGGGGATACTGGGATGGATTTAAATGGAACTTTTGGATGACATTTTGAAGTGGTGGTGATGGAGTTTTTAGATTTTACTGATATAGTGAAAGATGTGGTTTTGCACACAGAGACTGCCTCTGTATTCGAATACCAGAGGGTTGTATTCGAATACAGAGTGAGAGTCTGCACCGTTTTTGGCTTCTGTATTCGAATATAGAAGAGCTGTATTCGAATACAGATTCGAAAAATTCCAGAAAATCCCAGTTTTGAACACTGTGTCTGAATTTTTGAGAGGTTGGGAAAACATTTCAAAGTGTTGATGATTGCCTGGCTGTCTGGTCATATTTGTGATGATGATTTGTTACTGTGCGGAGTTATTTTAAATTTGTTTGAGAGGCATGAATTTTCTGATTTTGTATATTGTTTCTAGAGAAATGAAACACTGCATATGCATGCATTGCATAGTCAAGTGGTACCCGCGATGGGCCACAGAGTAATGTGCAACCATGTGCTGATCTATGAGCGACTGCACGAGTGCTGGTCTGTGAGCGACTGCACTGGTACTGGACTGTGAGCGTCTGTACCCTGAAATGCGCAACCACGTGCTGATCTGTGCGCGATTGCACAATTGCTGGTCTGTGAGCGACTGCACTAGGTACTGATCTGTGAGCGATTGTACCTTGGTTTATGTCAAACGTGCTGGTCTGTGAGCGACTGCACGAGTGCTGGTCTGTGAGCGACTGCACTGGTGCTGATCTCTGAGCGATTGCACCCTGGTCTGTGAGCGATTGCACCCTGGCCGTTAAATTGTGCTGGTCTGTGAGTGACTGCACCTTGGTGATTCCAAGAAAATTATGCATGAGCATATATGCATTACATTGAGGGATTTGACCGGTGTGTCACGATTGTTTATATGATGAATGTTGGAAATTAATGTGTGTGATGCTGTCCAGAATCTGAAATTCTAAATTAATGATTGTGTTTTGTTGACGTGTTGTTTGTACTTACCGCATACTGCATAATCATTGACTGCTGTTATGAAAAGGCATGTAAGTCATAAATTTTCAAATGAGCATTATTATTTTCCTCATTATCATACGTTATACCATGATTAAAATCATTGCTGTGTAATATATGCTATGTTAATATATGTTATTTTCGGTTGGTGACCCCTTGCTATTATATTGTGGACTTTGGGCTTTGCCCTCAGATGCCTCCCAAACCCACGCCGCCCGTAGGTACCTGAACGGCGGAAACGTCGTTGAACTTCCTTGATCGCTACTCGCGCACTGCTTGGGCATTTGACCCCCTCTCAAACAGAGCGACTTATACGGGGTGGCTGGAGCGGACAAGTAGGACTGACGGCGTGGAAGACTTCGTAGAGCGCACTCATGCGAGTATAGAGTTTCCCGTGCCTTCCCGCCTGGTGCTAGAGCCGCACAGAGTTTTCGACGATGCTGAGGAGTCTGCTGAAAGGGTTGAGACGGAGGCCACTGTAGGGGTGGTGACTCCCAACCCTGTGATTAGAAGAGAGATACATGAGTCTGATGCGGTAGAGAAGCGTAAAGAGCTGAGACCAGTGGCGACTGAGATTCCGGGTCCATCTAAGATCTCCGATGATTGCTATGAGATTCTAGCACCGCCAAAGCGGCCACGAGTGTGTATTGACTTGACTTCTGAGGAGACCGACCCCTCTCTGCACGAGGAGGAGGAGGAGGTTACGTCGAAACGAGCTGCAGAGTCAGAAGAGACTTGCGTGGGATGCGGAGGGAATCCGTGCTACTGCAACTTCAGCGCATGATAAGTTAGACTTAATGTATTAGGTTTTGGGTTGAGATTGTAATTTGTCTTATTTTGGAAATACTGTACTATTTTCCGCTGAACCATGTACTCTGATATTTGCTGTTGATGTATTATGACAATGATATTTTGGGATGTATTTATGTTTAAAAACTAATTTCCAAGATAAGTACTTAGTGATAATCCTGATGAAGTATTTGGTTTACGTTCATCGATTAATCTATAACGTACTATTTTACGAAGAACTTTATTTTAATTCTTTTGAAATAATTTTGGGAAAACTCATTTTAATTATTAATTTAAAAAAAAATGCACCTGCGCTGTGTTTTAAACTCAGGGTGTTACAGTGACCTTTCTTAGCACAAACAATGCATAAAACATCAGAATGAACAGTTTTAGTTTCAGCAATAGTTTCTGTAAAACCAAGACCTCTCTTTCCAATGTTACTGTTTCTATAAATCATAGATGCATATTTACTTCTTTCCATTCCATTAGAAATAAAGTTTTGAAAAAATTGCTCATGCATATAGATTCACAAATAGTTTTGGAAGTGGAACAAATATTACTTGAGAGTTTGGTTTTTAGATTTGAGTCTTGCAACTTCAGTTTTAAAATCCTTGTTTTCAGTTACATACTCAGAATTTTGATTCTTTAAAACTTGGACTTCTTTGGTCAGAGTTTTCTAAACTTCCCTAAGAGTTTTCAGTTTTAAAGACATCTTATTGTTTGCATTTAAAAAATCTTTTAAAGCATCAATTAATTCAGATTTAGTGAGATCAGAAAATACCTTATTGTCTTCATCTTCTGAATCTGTTCCAGAGCCTGAGCTGTATCCAGAGCTTGAGTTGGTATGAGCCATCAGAGCCAGAATTGCTTCCTATGATGTGCTTCCAGACTTGCCTGAATGACTGCTTTGATCATTCTTCCTTCTGCCTATTTTCCTTCCTGAAACTGTGCCTTTAAGAAGTCCAGAGGTAGACCTGATGTGTGTCATCATTGCTGTTTCTGCCTCTTCTTCATTAGACGATTCTTCTTCTGATTCTCATGCATCTCAGGCTTCCATCAGACCCTTCTTTTTGAATCAGGAACTCTTCTTGTGTTGTTTGCCTTTTTCCATATTTGGACATTCTGACTTGATATGTCCAGGTTCATTGCATCCATAACAGATGATGCTCTTCTTGTCAGATTCTTCCTTTCCTTTGTTGTTATGTTTCTTCTTGGAGCCTCTCCTCTTCTTGTTTTCCCAAATCTTAACCATCTATTTGGTTAAGTAAGCCATATCATCACAATCACTGTCACTATCCTCTGACTCTGGTGCTGCCTTTGCAGTTTTCTTCTGTTTTGACTTCAGGGCCAGAATCTTCTTCTTCTTTGGTTCATCTGCTTCCAGTTCTATTTCATGAGACTTGAGTGAGCTGATTAGATCTTCAAGTCTTAAGTTATTTAGATCTCTGGCTTGCTGAACTGCAGTAACCATTGGTTTCCACTTGGTTGGTAAGCTTCTTAGGATCTTCTTGACATGATCTGCTGTAGTGTAGCTTTTCTTCAAGACCTTTAGTCTAGATATCAGAGTCTGGAATCTACATAACATTCCATCAATGTCTTCATCATCTTCCATCTTGAACATCTCATACTGTTTTACCAGTATGTTAGCCCTTGCTTCTTGTAAGACCCTTAAATTTAATATTAATTTATGGAATTAATATTAAGGGTATTTTGGGAATTTTTGTTAAATATTTAATATATGTATGTTTTGAGTGAATATATATATATATATATAAATATTTATTTTTGTAAAGAAATAAAATTATTGGATGAAGACTAAATCAATTTAATTTCGAGTAATTAAATTAATTGGACAATTAATTGAGGATTAGTGGCTAATTACAAGGTAATTAAGTGCTGAAGAACCCAGCCTTATTTTAATATTATTTTGGGGTGAGGTGGCACCACCAAAGGCCTATAAATAGGGTGAGCATGATGGTGAAATCAGAACACCATCCCTCCTTCCTCACTGCCCATACTGCATGTAATAGTAACCCATTTTTCCCTCCCATTCTGCCTCTGTTTTCTGCCTTCCCATTTCCAGTCACGGTTATAAAAGAGGAAGAGAGGGAACTCTTCAAAGTATCATTACTGGAACATCCAAACACTGAAACGCCGAAACCCCAGTACAAAAGTTATTCCCCATATCATTACGGAGTTAAAGAACCCAATTTCGAAGCAGCAAACACCAGTTGCAGTTTCGCCGTTTCTAGACGCATACACTTTAGCAGAAGCAGAACACGCTACAAGGGTAAGGGCACCTTCCACTTTCTAGTTTCATTAGGGCTGTAAGTGCATAATTTTAATGGTATTACTAGTGTTTTCATGACTGTTCTGAAACTGGTTTGCCTGTGCTTGAAAGAATTGGAAAAAAATGCATTTTTGACGTTTTAAAGCTCTGTGATGATTCTGTTTTGAGCTAAATGCACTAAAGTTGTGCTGTTTATGTGGGAAAATGGAAAATGTCTTGAATGTTATTCCAAACATGATTTAAAAATGCAATTTCATAAAACTGTTTTGAAAATGGATTCGAAATGCAAAAATGCATTCTGTTTGTGTGTTGCTGCTCTGTGAATGCTGCATGTTATTCTGATATGTGTGAAAGCTGAAATGCTTGCATGTTATTTTGATGAGTTCTAAAAGCTGAAATGCTTGCATGTTCTTCTGAGGTGTTGTGAAAGTTGAAATACTTGCATGTTATTCTGATATGTATGAAAGCTGAAATGTTGTATGATGTTCTGATGTTTTGAAAGTCTAGATGACTTGTTGTTGATAATCCTGATTCTGTTCTGTTTTAAGTGATTCTGGTGATGTTGACGATTTAAAAAGAAAAGGAATTTTAAATGAGGAAAGTGTTTTCTGGAAAAATGCAGAGTCTGCTTTAATGTTTGGTTGTTTTTTTTTTAGAAACCATTTGAAATGTGTTGCTTCTGATGATTCTGATAATCATCATGTTTTTGTGCTTCTGATGATTTTGATCATCATCCTATTTCCTGCTTCTGATGATTCTGATCATCATCCTGATTCCTACTTCTAATGATTCTGATAATCATCATGTTTTCCTGCTTCTGATGATTTTGATCATCATCCTATTTCCTGCTACTGATGATTCTGATAATCATCATGTTTTCTACTTCTGATGATTCTGATCATCATCCTGATTCCTGCTTTTGATGATTCTGATAATCATCTTGTTTTCTGCTTCTGATGATTCTGATCATCGTCCTGTTTCCTGCTCCTGATGATTCTGATCATCATCCTGTTTCCTGCTTCTGATGATTCTGATAATCATTCTGTTATTTCTGCTTCTGGTGATTCTGGCATGAACCATTCTGTGCTTCTTCTGATCAATTCTGGGTGAAGTCTGGGTTATTCAAAATTCGATTGTCATGCCATGTTCTGGTCAAATTATCTTCTGGATTACTTCTTGCTTTTGACAACTCATGGCATGTAACAACTCTCCACATGACAGGCTTCACAATAGTATGGCCCAAAGAATCTTCTGATATTTATTCCCTCTGATATATTCCATCAAAGATATCTTCAGGTCATTTCTGGACAAGTATGGTCTATGTTGAAATTACACTGTCATGCTATGTTCTGATCAGTATAACTTCTTGATTGGTTCTGATATTTGAATCATTCTTGTTTGGAACAATTGATATTATGGCAGGCTTCCCTCTGAAGTTTTCCAGATGTTCTTCTGATTTTGTTTCTATTTGATATAAGCCTCCAAAGTTATCTTCTGGTCGGTTTTGGACATTCTGGTTTATCTTCTGATAATTCCAGAAATGCATCTTCTGTAAATTCAGAATGTATCCTCTGATACATTCATCTTCTGATGGTTTTTACCGTAGAAATTCAAGTTCAAAATAAGATTCCATCAAGTGTATTTGTACACATCAAAATCTAGATTATTTAGAACCAACTTGGTTCCAACATCATTCTGTGTGGTTTCTGATGATTCTGGATGAATCATTCTGTGTTATTTCTGATGATTCTGGATGCATCATTCTGTTGTTTCTGCTTCTGATGATTCTAGTGTGAATCACTCTGTTTTGCTTCTGATGATTCTTGGTGAGTCATTTTGTTTTGCTTCTAATGATTCTTGTGTGAATCATTTTGTTTTGCTTCTGATGATTCTTGTGTGAATCATTCTGTTTTACTTCTGATGATTCTGATAATCATTTTGTTTCTGCTTCTGATGATTCTGATATTGATCATCATGTTTCTGCTTCTGATGATTCTGATAATCATTTTGTTTTGCTTCTGATGATTCTTGTGTGAATCATTCTGTTTTGCTTCTAATGATTTTGGTGAGTCATTCTATTTTGCTTCTGATGATTCTTGTGTGAATCATTCTGTTTTGCTTCTGATGATTCTTGTGTGAACCATTCTGTTTTACTTCTGATGATTCTGATAATCATTCTGTTTCTGCTTTTGATGATTCCGATATTAATCATCTTGTTTCTGCTTCTGATGATTCTGATAATCATCTTGTTTCTGCTTCTGATGATTCTGATAATCATTCTATTTTGCTTCTGATGATTCTGATATTAATCATCCTGTTTCTGCTTCTGATGATTCTGATAATCATCTTGTTTCTGCTTCTGATGATTCTGATAGTCATTCTGTTTTGCTTCTGATGATTCTGGTGACTCATTTTATTTTCCTTCTGATGATTCTGGTGTGAGTTATTATGTTTTGCTTCTGATGATTCAGCTGTGAGTCATTCTGTTTTGCTTCTGATGATTCTGGTGTGAATCATTCTGTTTTGCTTCTAATGATTCTGATTCTGGTACTATTTCTGATGTTGATCATTCTGGTTCTGTTTCTAATGTTGATCATTCTGGTTTTGTTTCTGATGTTGATCATTCTGGTTTTGTCTTCTGTATTCGACTACAGGCATGCTGTATTCGAATACATAATGTTGAAATTGCAGATTTTCACTAGTTTCAGCTTCTGTATTCGAATACAAGGGATCTGTATTTGAATACAGATTCGTGTTTTTCCAGAAACTCAGTTTTTAGCTTCTGTATTCGAATACAAGGAAGCTGTATTCAAATACAGAATCGTATTTTCCAGAAAACTCAGTTTTAAACACTATTTTGTGAATTTTAAGAGTTGGGGGAAAGACTTATGATGATTAAGAATGGAATTGTGTGATAATGTAAAGTGTTAATGATTACTGGAATGTTTAATCATTGACGTGTTGATGATGATATTGATTATATTGAGATGTTTTGAAATATGATGGAAAGGCATGAATTTTCTGTTATTGCATACTGTTTTCAGTGAAGAGAAAACATTGCATATTCATGCATTACATAGTCAAGTGGTGACCGCGATGGGCCACAAAGTTGATGCGGTGACCGTGATGGGCCGCGAAGTTAAGTAGTAACCGTGGGTTATAGAATAGTTCCGCGTGTATTACACGGTCTGTTCTATCCAGGGTCAGAGTAGTTCCACGTGTATTGGACGGTCTATTCTACTCGGGCTACGGAAATGCCACGTGTTCGGGGTGGTCCATTCTATCCGTGCGAGGATTTAACTTCTGTGTATTTGGCCTGTGAGAGGCTAATACACGTGAATGTAGCAACTGTGATGGGTTGTAGAGTGGCCGCGTGTTCGTGGTGGTCCACTCTATCCGGGTTCAGAGTGGCCGCGTGTTCGTGGTGGTCCATTCTATCCGGGCTACGGAATGGCCGCGTGTTCGTGGTGGTCCATTCAAATATGCGCAACCACGTGCTGATCTATTGAGCGATTGCACGAGTGCTGAACTGTTGAGCGTCTGCACTAGGTACTGATCTGTTGAGCGATTGTACCTAGGTATATAAGTGCTGGTCTGTTGAGCGACTGCACTAGTACTGGACTGTTGAGCGTTAGTACCCTGAAATGCGCAACCACGTGCTGATCTGTTGAGCGATTGCACGAGTGCTGGACTGTTGAGCATCTGCACTAGGTACTGATCTGTTGAGCGATTGTACCTTGGTATATGTCAAACGTGCTGGTCTATTGAGCGACTGCACGAGTGCTGGACTGTTGAGCGTCTGCACTGGTGCTGATCTATTGATCGATTGCACCTTGGTCTTCAGGGCCGTTAATGTCAAACATATTGTGCCGGTCTGTTGAGCGACTGCACCTTGGTGATTCCAAGAAAATTGTATACATGAGCATATACATATTGCATTGGGGGATTGACCGGTGGTTCATGATTGGATTATGATGATGAGTGGAAATTGAATGTGTGTGAGTACTGTTCAGAATCTGAATTTTTGATTTAATGATTGTGATTTGCTGAGGTGTTGATTGTACTTATCACATATTTCATAATAATTGGCTGCTGTTTTGAAAAGGCATATATGTCGTTAAATTTCAAATGAGCATTATTATTTTCCTCATCATTGTCATATATTATGCCATGAATATATGTGTTGTTGTGAGATATATGTTATGTGCTTATTTGTTAATTTCGGTCGGTGACCCTTGCTATTATATTGTGGACTTTGGGCTTTACCCTCAGATGTTACCCGAACCCGTCCTACCAACGGATACATTAACGATGGAAACGTCGTTAGTTTCCCCTGATCTTTACGTACGGAGTCTACGTGGACAACGCAGAGGGACGGACGGTTGACTGAAGACGAGACTTATAGAGGATATGGTGGAGACCGTGCTACTGTAGCTTAGTGCATGATCAGTCTAGACTTTTGTATAGGGTCTTGAGTTTTGGGAAATGTAATTTTATTTTGGGAATTAATGTATTACTTTTTCCGCTGTATTATTCTGCACTCTGACACTGATTGGGTGATAACTTTTGAAATGAACTGATTTTATTTTAATTCCCTTGATATTAATTTTGGAAAACTCATTTTAATTATTAAAAAAAAAAATACACATGCGCTGTGTTTTAAACTCGGGATGTTACAATTCTAGTATCAGAGCATTCGGTTAAAGTTTTGGGATAAAGCTCTGATTTAAAGTATTTATTTTGAGTTATTAGCTGATCATGCATAAGAGCAAGTAGTTAAAGTGTCAAATCTTGTGTAAGTTGTGGTGTGATTGAAGTAATGATGGTTTTGTAGGAAACAATGCCTCCCCCAAGAGATGACACCGCAAGAACAAATGTCAGCCGGGAAGATCGGATGGCTGAAGCAATGAACAACATGGTTGCGTCTGTTGCTGCACAGACGGCTGCCAAGACTCAACGCGATCTGGAAAAGAGAGAAAGAGAGATTCGCGCTGCTGAATCTAGAGGACTAGAGGATTTTCGTCGCCATAATCCTCCTAAGTTCAAAGGTGATGAGGGTCCAGAAAGAGCGGACCAATGGATTCAAGAGATGGAGAAAATCTTCGAGATGATTAATTGCCGAGCAGCGGTGAAGGTCAACTATGCCATGTACCTGCTGATAGGGGATGCAGAGTATTGGTGGAGAAGTACAAGACTACTGATGGGGTCAGCTCAAGAGGAGGTGAACTGGGAGTCGTTCAAGAAGAAGTTTTTGGAGAAGTACTTCCCGATGAGTACTAGGACCAAGTTGGGTGACGATTTTCTGAAATTGCACCAGGGTAACATGACAGTGGGGGAATATGCGGCTAAGTTTGAATCCCTGTCAAGACATTTCCGATTCTTCAGGGAAGAAGTTGACGAACAGTTTATGTGTCATCGCTTTCAGAATGGACTGAAATATGAGATTCAAGATTCGGTCTTGCCTTTGGGGATTCAACGTTTCCAAGTGTTAGTGGAAAAGTGTAGAGAGCTTGAAGAGATGAAGAACAAGAGGGCCAACAGAGGAGGGAACTTTAATTCTAGAGGGCCTAGTCGGATGCACAATCAGAACAATAGAGGAAAGCAGGTTGCTAAGCCGTATAATTGACCCCAGAACAACAACAGGGGCCAGAATCGCCCGGGGAACCAGACTTTTGGACGACAATTAGGACAAGGGGTTCGTTGTTTCCGATGTGGGAAAGAAGGACACTATGCTACTGCTTGTACCGTAAAGGATTCTCCCTGTTTCAATTGCCATAAGACAGGACACTTTGCAAGGGATTGCAAGGCTCCGAAGGTGGAACCAATAGTGAACGCAACTAGGGCTACTCGTCCTGTTGCTAGAGGACGCGACTTGGGAACTGGAGAGTAAGAAGAGGGAACGATATCCTCAGTTGTTTACGGACATGTAGTTTCGAGGACGAAACTAATTTAAGGGGGGTGGTAATGTAGAACCCTTAAATTTAATATTAATTTATATAATTAATATTAAGGGTATTTTGGGAATTTTTGTTAAATATTTAATATATGTATGTTTTGAGTGAATATATATATATATAAATATTTATTTTGGATGAAGAATTAAAATTATTGGATGAAGACTAAATTAATTTAATTATGAGTAATTAAATTAATTGGACAATTAATTGAGGATTAGTGGCTAATTACAAGGTAATTAAGTGCTGAAGAACCCAGCCTTATTTTAATATTATTTTGGGGTGAGGTGCACCACCAAAAGCCTATAAATAGGGTGAGCATGACGGTGAAATCAGAACACCATCCCTCCTTCCTCACTGCCCATACTGCATGTAATAGTAACCCATTTTTCCCTCCCATTCTGCCTCTGTTTTCTGCCTTCCCATTTCCAGTCACGGTTATAAAAGTGGAAGAGAGGGAACTCTTCAAAGTATCATTACTAGAACATCCAAACACTGAAACACCAAAACCCCAGTACAAAAGTTATTCCCCATATCATTACGGAGTTAAAGAACCCAGTTTCGCAGCAGCAAACACCAGTTGCAGTTTCGCCGTTTCTGGACACATACACTTTAGTAGAAGCAGAACACGCTACAAGTGTAAGGGCACCTTCCACTTTCTAGTTGCATTAGGGCTGTAAGTGCATAATTTTCATGGTATTACTAGTGTTTTCATGACTGTTCTGAAACTGGTTTGCCTGTGCTTGAAAGAAATGGAAAAAAAATGCATTTTTGACGTTTTAAAGCTCTATGATGATTCTGTTTTGAGCTGAATGCACTAAAGTTGTGCTGTTTATGTGGGAAAATGGAAAATGTCTTGAATGTTATTTCAAACATGATTTAAAAATGCGTGTTCATAAAACTGTTTTGAAAATGGATTCGAAATGCAAAAATGCATTCTGTTTGTGTGTTGCTGCTCTGTGAATGTTGCATGTTATTCTGATATGTGTGAAAGCTGAAATGTTTGCATGTTATTTTGATGAGTTGTGAAAGCTGAAATGCTTGCATGTTCTTCTGATGTGTTGTGAAAGTTGAAATACTTGCATGTTATTCTGATATGTATGAAAGCTGAAATGTTGTACGATGTTCTGATGTTTTGAAAGTCTGGATGACTTGTTGTTGATAATCCTGATTCTGTTCTGTTTTAAGTGAATCTGGTGATGTTGACGATTTAAAAAAAAAGGGATTTTAAATGAGGAAAGTGTTTTCTTGAAAAATGTAGAGTCTGCTTTAATGTTTGGTTGTTTTTTTTTTAGAAACCATTTGAAATGTGTTGTTTCTGATGATTATGATAATCATCATGTTTTCGTGCTTCTGATGATTTTGATCATCATCCTATTTCCTACTTTTGATGATTCTGATCATCATCCTGATTCCTGGTTCTGATGATTCTGATAATCATCATGTTTTCCTACTTCTGATGATTCTGATCATCATCATATTTCCTGCTTCTGATGATTCTGATAATCATCATGTTTTCTGCTTCTGATGATTCTGATCATCATCCTGATTCCTACTTCTGATGATTCTGATAATCATCATGTTTTCTGCTTCTGATGATTCTGATCATCATCCTGTTTCCTGCTCCTTATGATTCTGATCATTATCCTGTTTCCTGCTTCTGATGATTCTGATAATCATTATGTTGTTTCTGCTTCTGGTGATTCTGGCATGAACCATTCTGTGCTTCTTCTGATCAATTCTGGATGAAGTCTGGGAGAAGTCTGGGTTATTCAAAATTCGATTGTCATGCCATGTTCTGGTCAAATTATCTTCTGGATTACTTCTTGCTTTTGACAACTTATGGCCTGTAACAACTCTCCACATGGCAGGCTTCACAATAGTATGGCCCAAAGAATCTTCTGATATTTATTCCCTCTGACATAGTCCATCAAAGATATCTTCTGGTCATTTCTAGACAAGTATGGACTGTGTTGAAATTACACTGCCAGGCTATGTTCTGATCAGTATAACTTCTTGATTGCTTCTGATATTTGAATCATTCTTGTTTGGAGCAATTCATATTATGGCAGGCTTCCCTCTGATATTTTCCAGATGTTCTTCTGATTTTGTTTCTGTTTGGTATAAGCCTCCAAAGTTATCTTCTGGTCGGTTTTGGACTTTCTGGTTTATCTTCTGATAATTCCAGAAATGCATCTTCTGTATATTCAGAATGTATCCTCTGATACATTCATCTTCTGATGGTTTTTACCGTAGTAATTCAAGTTCAAAATAAGATTCCATCAAGTGTATTTGTACCCATCAAAATCTAGATTATTTAGAACCAACTTGGTTCCAACATCATTCTGTGTGGTTTCTGATGATTCTGGATGAATCATTCTGTGTTGTTTCTGATGATTCTGGATGCATCATTCTGTTGTTTCTGCTTCTGATGATTCTAGTGTGAATCATTCTGTTTTGCTTCTGATGATTCTTGGTGAGTCATTCTGTTTTGCTTCTGATGATTCTTGTGTGAATCATTCTGTTTTGCTTCTAATGATTCTTGTGTGAATCATTTTGTGTTACTTCTGATGATTCTGATAATCATTTTGTTTCTGCTTCTGATGATTCTGATATTGATCATCATGTTTCTACTTCTGATGATTCTGATAATCATCTTGTTTCTGCTTCTGATCATTCTGATAATCATTTTATTTTGCTTCTGATGATGCTTGTGTGAATCATTCTGTTTTGCTTCTGATGATTCTAGTGAGTCATTCTGTTTTGCTTCTGATGATTCTTGTGTGAATCATTCTATTTCGCTTCTGATGATTCTTGTGTGAATCATTCTGTTTTACTTCTGATGATTCTGATAATCATTTTGTTTCTGCTTCTGATGATTCTGATATTGATCATCCCGTTTCTGCTTCTGATGATTCTAATAATCATCTTGTTTCTGCTTCTGATGATTCTGATAATCATTTTGTTTTGCTTCTGATGATTCTTGTGTGAATCATTCTGTTTTGCTTCTGATGATTCTGGTGAGTCATTCTGTTTTGCTTCTGATGATTCTTGTGTGAATCATTCTGTTTCGCTTCTGATGATTCTTGTGTGAATCATTCTATTTTACTTCTGATGATTCTGATAATCATTTTGTTTCTGCTTCTGATGATTCTGATATTGATCATCCTGTTTCTACTTCTGATGATTCTAATAATCATCTTGTTTCTGCTTCTGATGATTCTGATAATCATTTTGTTTTGCTTCTGATGATTCTTGTGTGAATCATTATGTTTTGCTTCTGATGATTCTGGTGAGTCATTCTGTTTTGCTTCTGATGATTCTTTTGTGAATTATTCTGTTTTGCTTCTGATGATTCTTGTGTGAATCATTCTGTTTTACTTCTGATGATTCTGATAATCATTATGTTTCTGCTTCTGATGATTCTGATATTGCTCATCCTGTTTCTACTTCTGATGATTCTAATAATCATCTTATTTCTGCTTCTGATGATTCTGATAATCATTCTGTTTTGCTTCTGATGATTCTGATATTAATCTTCCTATTTCTGCTTCTGATGATTCTGATAATCATCTTGTTTCTGCTTCTGATGATTCTGATAGTCATTCTGTTTTGCTTCTGATGATTCTGGTGAGTCATTCTGTTTTGCTTCTGATGATTCTTGTGTGAGTCATTATGTTTTGCTTCTGATGATTCTGCTGTGAGTCATTCTGTTTTGCTTCTGATGATTCTGGTGTGAGTCATTCTGTTTTGCTTCTAATAATTCTGGTGTGAATCATTCTGTTTTGCTTCTAATTATTCTGATTCTGGTACTGTTTCTGATGTTGATCATTCTGGTTCTATTTCTGATGTTGATCATTCTGGTTTTGTTTCTGATGTTGATCATTCAGGTTTTGTCTTCTGTATTCGACTACAGGCATGCTGTATTCGAATACAGAATGTTAAAATTGCAGATTTTCACTAGTTTCAGCTTCTGTATTCGAATACAAAGGATCTGTATTCGAATACAAATTCGTGTTTTTCAAGAAACTCAGTTTTTAGCTTCTGTATTCGAATACAAGGAAGCTGTATTCAAATACAGAATCGTATTTTCCAGAAAACTCAGTTTTAAACACTATTTTGTGAATTTTAAGAGTTGGGGGAAAGACTTATGATGGTTAAGAATGGAATTGTGTGATAATGTAAAGTGTTAATGATTACTTGAATATTTAATCATTGACGTGTTGATGATGATATTGATTATATTGAGATGTTTTGAAATATGATGGAAAGGCATGAATATTCTGTTATTGCATACTGTTTTCAGTGAAGAGAAAATATTGCATATTCATGCATTGCATAGTCAAGTGGTGACCGCGATGGGCCACAGAGTTGATGCAGTGACCATGATGGGCCGCGAAGTTAAGTAGTAACCGTGGGTTATAGAATAGTTCCGCGTGTATTAGACGGTCTGTTCTATCCGGGGTCAGAGTAGTTCCGCATGTATTGGACGGTCTATTCTACTCAGGCTACGGAATGGCCGCGTGTTCGTGGTGGTCCATTCTATCCGTGCGAGGATTTAACTTCTGTGTATTTGGCCTGTGAGAGGCTAATACACGTGAATGTAGCAACTGTGATGGGTTGTAGAGTGGCCGCGTGTTCGTGGTGGTCCACTCTATCCGGGTTCAGAGTGGCCGCGTGTTCGTGGTGGTCCATTCTATCCGGGCTACGGAATGGCCGCGTGTTCGTGGTGGTCCATTCAAATATGCGCAACCACGTGCTGATCTATTGAGCGATTGCACGAGTGCTGAACTATTGAGCGTCTGCACTAGGTACTGATCTGTTGAGCGATTGTACCTAGGTATATAAGTGCTGGTCTGTTGAGCGACTGCACTAGTACTGGACTGTTGAGCGTTAGTACCCTGAAATGCGCAACCACGTGCTGATCTGTTGAGCGATTGCACGAGTGCTGGACTGTTGAGCATCTGCACTAGGTACTGATCTGTTGAGCGATTGTACCTTGGTATATGTCAAACGTGCTGGTCTATTGAGCGACTGCACGAGTGCTGGACTGTTGAGCGTCTGCACTGGTGCTGATCTATTGATCGATTGCACCTTGGTCTTCAGGGCCGTTAATGTCAAACATATTGTGCCGGTCTGTTGAGCGACTGCACCTTGGTGATTCCAAGAAAATTGTATACATGAGCATATACATATTGCATTGGGGGATTGACCGGTGGGTCACGATTGGATTATGATGATGAGTGGAAATTGAATGTGTGTGAGTACTGTTCAGAATCTGAATTTCTGATTTAATGATTGTGATTTGCTGAGGTGTTGATTGTACTTATCACATATTTCATAATAATTGGCTGCTGTTTTGAAAAGGCATATATGTCATTAAATTTCAAATGAGCATTATTATTTTCCTCATCATTGTCATATATTATGCCATGAATATATGTGTTGTTGTGAGATATATGCTATGTGCTTATTTGTTAATTTCGGTCGGTGACCCTTGCTACTATATTGTAGACTTTGGGCTTTGCCCTCAGATGTTACCCGAACCCCGTCCTACCAACGGATACACTAACGACGGAAACGTCGTTAGTTTCCCCTGATCTTTACGTACGGAGTCTACGTGGACAACGCAGAGGGACGGACGGTTGGCTAAAGACAAGACTTATAGAGGATACGGTGGAGACCGTGCTACTGTAGCTTAGTGCATGATCAGTCTAGACTTTTGTATAGGGTCTTGAGTTTTGGGAAATGTAATTTTATTTTGGGAATTAATGTATTACTTTTTCGGCTGTATTATTCCGCACTCTGACACTGATTGGGTGATAACTTTTGAAATGAACTGATTTTATTTTAATTCCCTTGATATTAATTTTGGAAAACTCATTTTAATTATTAAAAAAAAAATACACCCGCGCTGTGTTTTAAACTCGGGGTGTTACACTTCTTGAACCTGCTGGCTTCCTTCATAGGTCAGAACTAGACTGTCAAATATGCTCTTTGCTGTTTCTTTATCTGTGCATCTGTCAAATTCCTTGAATGTAATGGCATTGATCATGATGGTTCTAGACTTGTGATGCAGTTTGTATAATCTGCTCTGGTCTGGACTCATATCTGCCATGTCCAGTTCTTGAGTTGGATCTCCTGGAACAGTAGGTGCAGTGTATCCTTTAACTATCAGCTTCCATAATTCAGGATCTTGAGATATGAAGAAACTTCTAATTCTGTCCTTCCAATACTTAAACCTGTCTCCATCAAACAGTGATGGTCTATTGATGTTGCCTCTAAAATCATCTTTGGATTCTGCCATATTGGTGACCCCTTGGACCTTTTCTCAAACACTAGTTAAGTGCTCAGCCTTGAGACCGAGCTCTGATACCAATTGAAGGTGCAAACACGAGGAGGGGGTTGAATTGTGTTTGACTAACTTGAATACTTTTTAGTTTTAAAACAAAACCTTTTATGTATGAATTAAAACAGAGTTAGCAGCAGATATAAAGTAAATAAAACTCAGAATTTTATACTGGTTCAGCGTTAACTAGGCTACGTCCAGTCCCTTCACTTTGAAGGATTTCACTAATTCAAAAACCTTGAATTACAAAGTACCACTGACCCTCCAAGTCAGTCTTCTCAAAAAGCCTAACAACCCTAGACTTTTGAGGAAAAGAACCTTGAATCTAATTGCTAAGTAATCTGCTACTCCTTCTGACTCCCTCAGATTGTAGACTCTACTTCAACAACTTAGACCTAACACAAGGGAAAGAAAAACTTTGAGTACTTGCTTCTGGAAAGCGGATACTCACAATTGACCTCATTGAAAACTCAAGTATTTTGCTATTGCAAGTGTATGACTCTCAAGTATTTTTGATACACTAATCTTCAACATTAAGACTCTATTTATAGTTGAACTTTAGGACTTCACTGATGCATTACTTCTAGAGTGTATTTCGATTAATCTGTTTTGAGAATATTTTACTTCTGGAGAATGTTTTGAGAATATTCCTCTAATAGATTCCTCTGATGATCATCCTCTGGTGACGTCATCCTCTGATTTCTGCTTCTGGTGACATCATCCTCTGATTTATGCTTGTGGTGACGTCATCTTCTGGTGACATCATCCTCTGATTTATGCTTCTGGTGACGTCATCTTCTGGTGACATTTTATATAATAATTCTAAGTACAAAATAAGATTACATGGAGTGCTTTTGTAAACATCAAAATCCTAAGTACTTAGAACCAACTTGATTCCAACAAATACATGCTGAAAATTGTTTGAAAAATCTGAACGTTACAGAGGTGTATTCGACTACACGTTGGCTGTAGCCGAATACAACTGCGAAACAATGTGATTTTTCAAGTCTGATTGATTCTAGATCATTGCATATATTCATCAAACCTCTATGAAAGATTGTCACTTATTTGAAGTGATGTCTTTGGGGTATAAATACATCCTAGGCTCGAGTTTAATCAATACACAACTTTCACAACAATTCATCACTTTCTTTAAATCCATTAAGAGTCAAAATCTTCATATTACAAGTGCATATTGCTTTACATTTTCATATCATTGTGAAAGGTTCTCTTGTTGCACTTGAAGTACAATACTATTGGATTATTATCATTATACAAAGAAAGCTTTTCAACTGTATATTTACTTAAGTTATCAAAAATCATTCAAGTTATTATTGAAGAAAAGTTGTGTACTTTTCTTCAAGTGTTGTAAACTAAGATAGTGGTCTGCTATCTTAGTGAGACTGTTAGGATTTTGTAATAGAAGTCTTAGAGTTAGACTTGTACTGATTCTAACATAGTGGAAAATCTCTTGTGTTATGCAAGAGGACTAGATGTACCTTTAGTTATAAGGGGAACCAGGATAAATTGCTTGTGTTCTTTATTTTTCTGCATTTACATTTACTATACACATTCTACCTCACTTATCATAAATCAGAAAAATAATCCACCAAGTCTCTAAAAATCAGAAAATTTCTAAACACCTACTTCACCCCCCTCTTAGGTGTGCCTCTAAACTTACAAAATGGTCCAACTGTCATATGTCACCTTATGAATAAGATTAGATTCAATATCATGTTTGTGTATATCTCAGAGATAGGTTGAAGAATACACTTCAAGATCGTTCTTGATTCTTGCTTAAATCTGAAGAATGATCTTTCTTGTACTTGGAAAATAATCTTTCTTGATTCATTATGAGCCATAGCTTTTACCCTTTCCCTTTTGGAGTGATTCTTTTGTAGAGATGAACCCTGTATATTGTAGTGGAATACTGGAAACGTATTTTTAAATTCCATAAGCTTTCTTTTCATTAATAGAGGATATCATCATTCTTGTTGTTTTAGGACTGTGGAGAACGTTCTTCGTTTTCCAGACTTCTGTATAGAACATTCTTCGTTCTATTTGTATATTTTTGCTTTCTCTATAAAGTGATTTTGGAATGTGGAAAATGATTTGTTTTAATTATGTCTTTAAAAGATAATTACCAGAATGTTCTTTTATAAAACCAGAACATTCTTCGTTTTTGTTTTGTATGAGTGAGTGATGGACTTAGAGATTTGACAACTTTTATGTGTCATGCTTTTCTGCTCTATGCGCAGGCTATTCAAATGTGCGATTGCATTGTCTTATCATGTCTATCATCGTTGTACTTGTTGCTTTATCAATCTGGAGATTGATCTTGCTTGTTAGTTATTGATTCTTAGCTTTTTCCTTTGTTAATCTTTTGACGAATTTGTTACTTTTTTACAACTGTTTGTAGACCAATTATACTGTACTTGTATCACTGATGTAGTGCCTCATTTGTCCATGTTGTACTTGCTTTATCTATGCCATCAATCTTGCAAGTTACTCTTTGTACATTGCTTTGGTTTTGTTGATTCTTTTGATGAATCTGTCCAAACAGTAATCTTGAGTATGTAATGTTGTTCCTGATGTTTTGCTATGTAGTTTGCTGCATTTTCGTAGCTTGGAATAATCTTGAATTCAAGAAGGCTTTGCTTTTAGTAAACTAGAATGGTCTTGGACTGAATGGTGTAAAAGCCAAAATGTTCTTCGTTTTTTCCAGACTTCAGATTTAATAACCAGAACATTCTTCGTTTTTCAAACTGCTGTCTTTTTAATAAACCAAAATGTTCTTGGTTTTTCCATAATGATCTTGTCATCAATTTCCAATTTAAGACATGATTTTCTTTGATTTATATCATGGTGTGAACATTAATTGTTGTATGAAAGTATTTGATCAACTTCTTCATGAAGATGCTATCTTGAAGATGTAATAATCATTCTCTTGAAAGATTGATGTATGATATATTCTTTTTGAGATTCTTACAATATTGAGTAGATACTTATGCACTTTGATGATGTGAATGGCTTATTGCAATTCATGTTCCTTAAATAAAACTTAAGTGCAATCATTAGTAGATCACCATTTATAAAACTTAATCATTTATTTCATAAGGTTTGTTGTCATTAAAACATACATCAAAAAGGTTTTTTCCTCAACAAGTCACTCATGATGGTAACTCAACCTAAAAGACTGTACATCTCGGAGAAGCATGATTCTTGAAGTGATAAAAGGATGGGGTAATAGAAACTCTTAATGAGATCTACACTATATGTGGAGTTGAGTAATTAGCTATAGAAATACTCTTTTATAGACTCACCTATGTGAATGTGGAAGTAGTGTCGCTTCCTTTAGAATTTCAAGGCAAAATTTCTAAAATGTTCACTATACTATGATAGACATGCAGAGTCATTAATGCACGAGATATTAAGAATACGAATTTAAATTAAAGTTTGATTTAATTTCCAAATCTTGTAGTTGTTTGTTTGATTTTTGGGACCGTGTTGCCACAAAATAAGTTTTTTCATATGATTATGGTAAATTGATTTATTTATGAAATTGAATCTTTTCAGTTTGATTTATTTTTGGATATCTTTAATACTATTATTAATAGTTATGAATAATTATTAGCCTTATGAAATTGGTTAACATTTATAAAATATGGAATCGGAAGGAAGATTTCTGTGGTTTTTTTTTTAATGAATTTAAATATAGAATCTATACATTATAATAAAATAAAGTTTATTTTATGGAAAATGTGACATTCTTAACTACAGTACTTATCTATTATAATATTTTTATAAATAGTAATAAATATATAATTATTTGCTTAAATGTTATTTATTTGTTTATTTAAATTTTAGCCATGTTTTTTTATTTACTAAATTTAAGAATAACATTTGTTTTCTTCCACTTCACTTGCCTTGGAAACTTGCACATTTTTACTGCAATAATACACCTCATATTATTACATGTTCTTATATTATTTGTAAAAAACTTAATCTATACAATATAATATTTCAAAATTTTATTTACGGTAAGTTTGTCATTTGTTATCTAATAGAAGATTTCTTTTAACATTAATATTCCGCAAATTGTAATTAACAACAAATTATGTATTAAAAATTTATTTATTTATTTATTTTCTAAAAAATAAAAATCATTGATTTTGTTGAACCTACAAATAAACCAATGGTTTTCTCTCTCACTTATCATTGAAGTCTATTAATAATTCATTTGTTTTTTTATTTTAAAAAATATATAATTAATTTGTTTTTTAAAATATTATTTTAAATTTTAAATAAACTTCATGAGTTTGGTAATGGAATAATATGTGAAATAATAATAGTAAGAAATACAAAAGCGCATAAAGAATAAGAAAGATTGTCTCATTACACAAAAAAAAGAAAAAGAAATGTTACCTCTGAAATCAAAAAAAGAAAGGTTGCCTTAAAAAAACGCCGCCTTCAATAATATGAGAATAGAAAATGCATTGCAGCAAAACAATTGTCCAAAAATAATTATTCTATTTCTATTTTTAACGAGAACACTCTTCACGCGCCGAATTCTTCTTCGGATGGTGTATTTTTTTTCTCTATAATTAATAGGACGTCGAATTCTTCTTGGGACTGCCTAATTTTTCTTCAATAATGGTTATAGTTGTTCTCAATGTCTAGAAGGTAATCATCTCCTCTATTAAAGTTGTGCCTCCTCTTTAAAGAGTTATTCAAGGAGAGGTTGATGTTTCTGAAGGTTGTGCAACAAATTTTGGGAAGAAGAATTCAAAGATTATTGCGTTGTTGTTCAAGTTTGTTATATTTTCAAATATTTTATCTGTTGTTTTGAGAAAAGTATATGAATATTATGTTTTTTTCTTTGTTTTTCCTTCACCTTCTTTTCATATTGTTAGTACTTGAGCTTCCAAACCCAATTTATGTAAGTAAAGCAATAACAAAAACAAAGGGGAATTGTGTTAAGTGGTGTGGGGGCAGCAAATTAAATTAGAATGTAATCAGATTCATGTTCAGTAGTAGGTCGGTCATATGGCACAATAATAAAGGAAATTAGCAATGTTTACTGCTCTTTTGGGGTTTGGAAGCATGTATTGGAGTACAAAAGATATAGTTCTGCAGTAAACTTTGGGAGTTCAATTGATATAGTTCTTTTTGTTTTGCTTAGAGTAAGTCTCAATGAAGTTTGTTTTGCAACTGCGAACAAAAATTGGAAATTAAATCTAAGAATAAAATAACTTAAAATAGGTTATCAAAATCAATTAACATACAAATACAAATATGTATTTCAATTGAAAATTCTAGGCAATGGGCAGTCAAAATATAAAGAATGATATAATCATATTTAATTTAATTACAGTGAAACGTGAGTCTAATATAGTAGGCGATTGAATTATATAATATAGCATACCATTTGGTCTATTGATATTTATGAAACAGTAAATGCAGATTTAGTTCCTTATTTTAATTGATTCGTAATTTTAGTTTTATTATTTTTAATTTTATAATTTTGGTCTTTTTATTTTAATTTAATCGTAATTTTGGTTTTTCTATTTTTAATTTTATAATTTTAGTTCTTTTATTTTAACTGATTTGTAATTTTTGTACTTTTATTTCTAATTTCGTAATTTTGGTCTCTCTATTTTTAATTTCACAATTTTAGTTCATCTATTTCTTAAAATTGAGACATTTTATAAATCTAATGAATCACATATTTTATTTAATCAAATCTAATGAATTACATTTAAAAAAATATAATATTAAGAAAATATTAAATATTTATTTTAAAAAATATTTTTTTTATAATAAACTATTTAAAAATTAGTTTTTAATTATTTTAAAACTAATTAACTCTAAAAATAATTTTATTTATTATTTTTTTAAACTGGTTTCAAAATTTATTATTTTAAAAACTGTTTTTAGAATAATTTTTAATTATTATTTTTATTACTAATATTTTTATCATATTTAAAAGAAAACAGAATTTAAATAAAATTTATTTTTATCATAAAACAGAATTTTACTAAAAATATGATATTTTCTTAAGAAAAAACATATTTTTTTTAAATACAAAACAGAACTTAATTTTTTTTATTATTTAAAAATATTATAATTTATTAATTATTAATTTAAATATGGTGGTGGTTGGTGGTGGACGGTCATCGTGGTGGCTGTTGGATCACCGTCTCCATCCAATACCCCTATTATTTAAAAATAATATACAAAGCAGTTTCTTAAATAAAAATTTCAAATATTTAAAAATAGTAATTTTCAGTATTTTTTTAATATTTTATGAACATATCTATATTTAAAAATAATAGAAAAAAATATTTTAGTAATTTTTTAAAAAAATAGTTAGGCTTAAATGTCTTAATTTTAAGAAAAAGAGGGATCAAAATTGCAAAATTAAAATTAAAGGGACTAAAATTATGAATCAGTTAAAATAGGGGAACTAAAATTATGAAACTAGAAATAGAAGGACTAAAATTATGAATCAGTTAAATTAGATGATCAAAATTGTGAAATTAAAATAAATGAACAAAAATTACGAATCAGTTAAAATAGAGGGACCAAAATTATAAAATTAAAAATAAAATGACTAAAATTACGAATAAGAGGACTAAAACTCCACTTAAGTCTAAATATAATCTAAATATATGATGTAATTAAGTCTATTTCCTTTGTTACTTCAAAAAGAGAAAATGGGTTTTCTTTCATGTAGTTACAACCATAAACTAAAAGATATTTAATGAAACTTTTTCCAAATTGATAGGTCCAAATATGTAACATTCTTAAAGATATTTTATTGACTTGCTGACACACTTATGCAACTCCATTGAATCCGTCCATTGTTGGTCAAACAAAGCTTGAGATAATATCAGTAAGATGAATGAATTCTACGTCCATAGTATTGCCTTATTTTATAAGCCTCAAGATGTACTTAAACTCATGTATTCATTTATACATCCATTGTACTGCATCATTTTATAAGCCTCAATTGTATTTCCTCCTAATTTACTTTTTTTGGCTTTCTGCCCAGTTAAGTACATAACATAGATGTTCTATTTTGATAAGTAATTTTAATAACTCATAATTTGTGTTTCATTGTCAATTGTTATCAATCGTATTATAGTCTTTTAATTTAGATATCAATTTGCAGCAAAACCCATAAAAAAAATTTCGTGCATCGCAAGGGTACTCACACTAGTTCATATGGAATTAAAGTTTTGATTTGAAATTGAATATTTGATTTATGGCATGATTGTAAAGTCTGATTATATATATCATTATCAGATCTTCGATAATAGGATTTTTTTTATCATGCTATTTGGATTATATTATTATACTCACGTTAAGGTATGTCAGTAAGTCTAACGACTATTAAGTCGCATATTAAAGAGATTTAGACTACATTTGAGTAGTTCCTTGTAAACATAAGACATTTCTCATTTAATTTAATAAATTAATTTATTTAATAATTTTGATAGAATTGATTGAAACAATTTGCTGCACAAAGCAATTTTTTTCGTAGATTTCACTGAACCAAAATTACAAAAGATGTAATATAAAATTATTAAGTTTTATTTATCGTGTGGATAATGAGAATGTCAAAAGACAATCATTATTTGACAGATTTAGATCCAAGAATAATGTTTGATCATTGCATTGAGAGTACCGTTTATAGTTAATTAATGCAGTCAAAAGATTGTGAATTAATGGTGTGTTTCGTATCTTGTTTTAGTGTTTTAATTTACAAATAAAGATAAATAGAGCACATCTTTATAATTAATCGTGCCTACTAATGTGTGTAATTAAATTATTGAATTATTTGACCAACTTTAATTCACACCTATGATGGTAAACATGTGACAATTATAAGGATTTCTTGTTTAACAATGTTAATTGTTAGTGTTTGATCTTTGTAACAAAATACCACTAGAAATTAATGTTATTGTCTAAAGGCTTTATATTAATGTTGCATCAGATATTTTGGTGAACACATTTTTTTTGTTCTCTTTAAACTAATTTAGTTTATGTATTTGCTAAATTAAAAAATAAAAATTCTTTCCTAAAAGCAATAAGGTTTAGGATAAAGAAGAAAATTAATATTGTTGTTGGATCTAGACCTTGTATAAGGATATAGAAACTTTAATTCTCTCACAATTTAATATTTATGAAAGGAGAATTAAGTGTGAAAAGTGAGTTCTTCTAAAAAATTCATAGGTTGTTTGATCATAAAGCATGATATTTTAAAGAAATTAGAGGTGTTAATTAAGGTGACATTTTTGTCATATTTTATTTTCTTAAACTCAACACCCTCAAGAACTAGAGTGTAACACCCTGACCCTTCAGCGTTATCGGCGATGCTACTCAGTCTTCTCACTCCCCCTAAATAGTGAGTTTTTGTCTTTAGTGGGAATCGAGTCCGATATCTGGGGGATAAGTACCGCCTCATCTTGTACCGGACTCGATTCCCACAGAAGGCAAAAACTCGTTATTTGGAGAAACTCGATACCAATTGATCACATGTCAGAAGCGATTGACGGTAAAGAGAAATTCTTTTTTGGTATTCTTGAAATATTCTATTTGGACAATCACGACACTTGTTTCCACTTATGATTTTAGAGCTACAAAAAAATGAATGTCAATATAGTGTTTTTTAATGTCAACATTAACGAAACAAGTGACATTAAAAATTTATGTTCCACTTTGATCTTTTAGATGTCCATATAAAGTGGCAAATTTAATTCAAAAAATGGTTGATTTTCTATATGCAACCAAGTGACATAAATAAATAAACTTTTAGCATCGATATAGACTTTATGTTGTGATTTTCTTCAGAAATAAAGTTTATGAGGTTGTTGTTGTTGTTATAACTGTTTATGTATCATGTGTGCAAATATTAAATTTGCACCTAACCAACTTCAACAGGACCAGTTGAAAATATGCATGATATAGAGATCACGTTGCATGAAATTTCTATGCCACTCATCTATATTGATCTATGTCATCAAGTGCTTTGATGTGGTGGTCGTTGAGTCGCTGTGATTCCATTATTAATTTATAAGGTGGACCAAATTGCAAAGAAGAAATCTAAAGATAAATAGCATTTGGATGCATGCCTAAAGAATTTTTGATATAATTATTAAGATATTTTGTTTAAGTGGAAGATTGATGAAATATTTTATTAAATATTTTTATTTAGTTATTATATCCCAATATTATTATGTGGACACATCTTTATTTAGTTATATTAGATATTCATCAATTAGAAGCTGATAAACTTTAATTTAATGTATTTTCTAGAATATTTTTCGGGTTATTTTTAGAGAAATTATATGCTATTATATAAATTTCTAAATTAATCAACTTTTTGTTATGCAGAGAAGATGAAAGAGATAAAAATAATGAATGTAATAGTATATAATATGTATATATATTATTTAATTATATTTATTACATTTTAGTATATTATTATATATTATAGTTGTTATAAAGATTCGGTTGAGATTTGAATTGGTCTAAATTGAGAAGCATTGGTTGTTGAGAAAATAAAGGAAGAAGTTTTAGAAGTGGAGGAGTGCAAAAAGAGGAACAAAAACAACCGCACGGAGGAGGCCACACATCAATCTCGAAGACGAAGCAAAAAGATATTTTGAAGGTTTGGAGTTAAAGTAATGTGTGTCAAATTTGTAAAAATTATTCTATTTATGAGTTTTTATTGTTCTCTTTAATTTGATCAACACGGCTATTCTTTATTTTCTTTACAATAATGAGTAATTAAACGATGTTTTAGAGTCGGTTGATGAATCTTGTAACTGAGATACCTTTTAGTATATCTTTTTCTATTGCTTTACTGACATGTTAGGATTGATCACATTTTGCATGTTTTTAATCAATTAGTTGTTACAGATCATACTGCAATTAATTGGTCAATCTATACGATAATTGAGACTATAAATTATTGCATGATCAAACTTAATTTTAGTCTTTCAATCATTCAACTTTTTTATGCTATATATTTTTCTTGAATCTAAATTATTTGTATGAACAAATAAAGGGTTAATTTAGAAAAAATAATATTAATCACGAATGACCAAACGAGTTATTAGTCTTAATAAAGGGATTGATAATTGAATAAAAAAAATGGAATTCGAATAGAAGTAGAATAAGAGATAATCAAAATTACAAGTGAAATCATAATCTTAAACTTTTTTTTATTGATTTCAAGAAAGGGGAGTTTTAAAAAGATTTTTGATAAGTTTCAAAATTAATATATAATAAGATTTCAATTAGGAGACTCATCATTCTTTATTTATTTAAATTAACATGAAGTAATTCGACATGAATGTGAATCGGAACCACATTAGTGTGAGTCACCAATATAATTCTAACACTTTAGTGAAGTAGGTTGTTGGCCATCATCATCTTTAGTGTCTTAAGAACGGTTCCGTCAGTTAGGGTTTAAATCCAAAATAGACTGTAACTCACCGTAAAATTAAATCTTATTCATAGTATTTATGCATGGCTGAAGTCTTAAACTCTTCGCTCGCAAATTACAAGTATTATTCATAAAACATGAATATATAATCATTATGTCAATAACATCATACACAAAGCAAGGTATGAATCAGAATGAAATAAAAAAGCAGTAGTATTTTAGCTTAGTTAAACTGATCTCGATCGGCTATTTTACCAACCCAAACTAAAAAACTTCGGTCTATCAATTTCGCATAGCCAAAAGTAACTCGCTTAGCCAACTCTAGTCAAGGGCTAAATAGTTGCATTTTTAACAAAGTTTGCTCAACAAATTTGGTTTGGCTTAGCGAATTTAAGTCTGAAGCCACAATTTTGGTCCCAAGTTGTTCTCTCTTAGTAAGTTCATTTTGACTTAGCGACTTTTTTGCGAAAATTTATGGATTTCCATATGTTTTCAAAGTCTTGTCCTCAAACACTCTTTAATCAAAAACATAAACTCATAATCATCAAATATAAGACAATATTTCAATGCATTCATCGATCTAACACGTATTTAGTTCCAAAAATCGAAAAATAGCAAGACATTAAAGTACTCAAAAACACATAAATCATTCTTATATAATACGAGCAAAAAGTGTTCCTCACACTCATGTTTTTTAGAAAATCCCATTTACAGTAATCAAATCACTACCTTTAACCCAAATAACTCGACACCTCAGCAAATCACATTCATTTAAATCAGAAATTCAGATTCTGCACAGTACTCACACACATCAATTTCAAACCATTCATCATATAATCAAACGTGACCCACCGGTCAATCCCTCAATGCAATATGTATATGCTCATGTATACAATTTTCTTGGAATCACCAAGGTGCAGTCGCTCAACAGACCAACACAATATGTTTGACTTTAACGGCCCTCAAGACCAAGGTGCAATCGCTCAACAGATCAGCACCTAGTGCAGTCGCTCAACAGACCAGCACTCGTGCAGTCGCTCAACAGACCAGCACGTTTGACATATACCAAGGTACAATCGCTCAACAGATCAGTACCTAGTGCAGTCGCTCAACAGACCAGCACTCGTGCAATCGCTCAACAGATCAGCACGTGGCTGCGCATTTCAGGGTACAGACGCTCAACAGTCCAGTACCAGTGCAGTCGCTCAACAGACCAGCACCTATATACCAAAGTACAATCGCTCAACAGATCAGTACTTAGTACAATCGCTCAACAGACCAGCACTCGTGCAATCGCTCAACAGATCAGCACGTGGTTGCACATTACTCTGTGGCCCATCGCGGGTACCACTTGACTATGCAATGCATGAATATGCAGTGTTTCACTTCTCTGGAAACAGTATGCAAAATCAGAAAATTCATGCCTTTCCATCTTATTTAAAATATCTCAGCACAATCAGGATTATCATCATCACAAACATGACTAAATAGCCAAGTATTCATTAACATTTTGAAATGTTTTCCCAAACTCTTAAAATTCAAATACAGTGTTTAAAACTGGGATTTTCTGGAATTTTACGAATCTGTATTCGAATACAGCTTCTCGATATTCGAATACAGAAGCCAAAAACAGTGCAGAATTACACTCTGTATTCGAATACAGCCCTCTGGTATTCGAATACAGAGGCAGTCTTAGTGCACACAACAACATCTTTCACTACATCAGTAAAGTCTCAAAAACTTCATCACCACAACTTCAAAATATCACCAAAAGTTCCATTTTAATTCACCACAACATTCCCAATATCCCCCAAACACTCAGGGTTTACAAAACATTCTTAAAAACTTGGAATTTCTAGAAACTCGAATCTGTATTCGAATACAGACCCTTGTATTCGAATACAGAAGCATGAAACTGCAATTTTAACATCCTGTATTCGAATACAGCATGCCTGTAGTCGAATACAGAAGACAAAACCTTGAAAAATTCAACATTTTCTCCCAGATCATTAAAGGTTTTCAATACTTCATCCTCTCCTCTTCAAAATATTTCAAGAACTCCATTTAAAATCACTTTAACCCTTCTCAAGGTTTCTCAATACTTTAAAATGCATATCACAATGTTTAAAACTTGATTTTTTTGGAAAACACAAATCTGTATTCGAATACAGCTTCCTTGTATTTGAATATAGAAGCTAAAAACTGAGCTTCTGGAAAAACACGAATCTGTATTCGAATACAGACCCATTGTATTCGAATACAAAAGCTGAAACTAGTGAAAATCTGCATTCTGCATTCAAATACAACATGCCTGTAGTCGAATACAGATGCGAATACAGTGTTAAAATCCCACTTCTGTATTCGAATACGACATGGTCGTGGTCGAATACAGATGCTAAGTCAGAAGCAAAAATCCTTCCTCTGTATTCGAATACAGGGGCTCGTATTCGGATGCAAGTTTGAAAACTTAAGTAAAACAGAAACTTGACAGGTTGTAGTCGAATACACACATGTTGTATTCGAATACACCTTCGAAAACCAGTGAAATTCTCCTGAGATTTCAACCATTTTCAAACTGTTTTCTTTTAAAAACAAATAACCAAACATTAAAACAGATTCAGCACTTTTTCCAGACAATACTTTCCTCATTAAAATCTCTTTTCTTTTTAAATCATCAACATCACCAGAATCATTCACAATAGAAATAGAATCAGACTCATCAACACCAAATCATCCAGAAACAGAACAGAATGATCAATCATCAGAACATCACACAGCATTTCAGCTTTCTCAATATCAGAATAACATGCAAGCATTTCAGCTTTCACAACACATCAGAATAACATGCAAGCATTTCAGCTTTCACAACACATCAGAATAACATGCAAGCATTTCAGCTTTCACAACACATCAGAATAACATGCAAGCTTTTCAGCTTTCACCACACATCAGAATAACATGCAAGTATTTCAGCTTTCACAACACATCAGAATAACATGCAAGCATTACAGAGCAGCAAAACACCAACAGAATGCAATTTTTTTGCATTTCAAAACCATTTTCAAAACAGTTTTATGAACATGCATTTTAATCATGCTTAAAATAACATACAAGACATTTTTCCACTTTCCCATATAAACAACACAACTTTTAGTGCATTCAGCCCAAACAGCAATCATCACAGAGCTTTTAAAACATCAAAAAAATGCATTTTTCATTTCTTTAATGCAACGGGCAAACCAGTTTCAAAACAGTAATGAAAACACTAGTAATGCCATGAAAGTTATGCACTTACAGCCCTAATGCAACTAGAAAGTGGAAGGTGCCCTTACCCTTGTTGCGTGTTCTGCTGTTTCTGTCGTTTCTGTTGTCGTTCCCGTTTTTGCGCCAAAAACCGGTGAAACTATAGCCTGTGTTTCCTGCTACGAAACTGGGTTCTTTAGCTCCGTAATGGTATGGGGAATAACTTTGTACTGGGGTTTTGGTGTTTCGGTGCTTGGATGTTCAAGTAATGACACTTTGAGGAGTTCCCTCTTTTTTCTTTGTAATCGTGACTGGAAATGGGGGAAGGCAGAAAACAGCAATCAGAATGGGAGGGAAGAGTGCTGTTACATGCAGCACTGTTACATGCAGTATGGGTAGTGAGGAAGGAGGGATGGTGTTCTGATTTCACCATCCTTCTCACTCCTATTTATAGGCTTTTGTGGTGCCACCTCACCCAAAAATAATCTCCAAATACACTTAAAATTAATTCCATAATTTTAATTAAAATTTAAGGGTCTTACAAACTACTTATGCGTATTTTTCGGCGAATTTGACGTCAGACCCTTCAGGCACTCTAACGCGTCAGTAAGACTTTTTATAATATTTGTTTATGCGTCATTTTTTCAGTACGTTATTCATAAACTCTTACTAATTATTTAAAATTAATTTTCATGCTCTGCATAATTTATCAGTCACGTTCTATGAACTCGTCGCATCTTTTCGGACTTGTTATTTGTGCACTGCCAATGTGAAGTTGCTGCTGAAAATCCTTGTTGATTCTTGTGTGCTGTGAAAGCGTCAAAATAAAGAAATGGGTGAGTGAGCATTTGAATTCATGAGTATATTATAATGTGAGATGAATGAGAAACTTTATTTCCCAATGATTCATTCAAGACTTGCTATGTACGATTGTAGCCCTTTGAGAGATAAATTAATTAATGTGAAAATTTGGAAATTGTGAGATTAAAATGTGGAATAGAAACATTTCTAAGGTGTTGGTTGATTTCATTTTCGTTGAATATGTGGTATTTGATATTATTGTAATATTAGATGTTGAATGAATTATGTGTCTATGTTTGACTTGATGAGTTTATGTGCTATGATGATAAAACTTGGATGCACTTTGTGATAACAATTTATGTGATGTGACGATAACATTTTGATTCATTATGTAATATGAATTTATGTGAAGATGATGTTATATTAAAGATTTGATGTTATGAATTTGTGATGAGTATATTAATGTCACCCTATAGTTGATGAAATAATGGTGATTTCAACTCAAGCTAAAGATGATGCTTTTGATGGAGTATCCTAGGCCAACGACGGGAAGAACTAGATGTTAGATGTGTTTGATGTGGAGATTAATTTTTCATCATATAGGTAGGGCGTGAAAAGCCTAGTGATGTTGGGAAAATACAATTGAATGAGTCTGATCGTGACAGTCTACTGTTTAGCCACAAGGCAAGATTGTTATACCTTTAGGGTATTCTGGTGGGGAATTCCTAAGTGACTTGGATGTAGCCCTCCAAATGTCGGGAGCTACCATTCAAACACGTTTACCCCGACTGTCGCATATATGTGTCTCGAGTTGAGTTGAGGGGATGTACG
The DNA here is from genome assembly GCA_037974295.1 of Cicer cuneatum. Classification (NCBI taxonomy): domain Eukaryota; kingdom Viridiplantae; phylum Streptophyta; class Magnoliopsida; order Fabales; family Fabaceae; genus Cicer; species Cicer cuneatum. The sequence continues at coordinate 52,758,836 of JBBPBO010000005.1, read as the reverse complement.
AGGAAAGAGCCAATTTGAATTGTCTGTCCACTAACGTGGTGACATATAGTATCAAACCTCTTAATCAAGTACTTCAGAATTAGAGTTATATCAAAATATGAAGACACTACGCCAAAAATTGCCTTTTACAACGCTTTTTTTAAGCCCTTTACAGCGCTTTTATGCGCCCTAGTATCTAGTGTTGTAAAAGGGTACAACAGCGCTAATGAAAATACAAAAAAGCGCTGTAAATACAATTTAAGAAGCGCGCTCTTATATTGGATTTACAGCGCTTTTTCAAACAAGCGCTGTAATATGTCCATATTTAAACGCTTCTTATATTGGATTTACAGCGCTTTTTCAGAAAAGCGCTGTAATAGGTACATATATATAGCGCGCTTGTATTATCAACTAGTTTTACATTGCTTTTTCAAAAAAGCGCTGTAAAATATTTAAAAAAGTGCTGTAAAAGGATGAAAACATGTTTTTTAATGCCATTTTTTTTAAAAACGCTGTATTTAAAATGAGATTTCAATTTTTTTTCCAAATTTCAAATTTTTATCAACATCAAATATCAATTACATATTAAATTCAGATTCATATCAAATTCAAATTCACATCAGATTCATATTCATATCAAATTCATATTCACAACAACAAATATCAACAATATTAATTACAAATTCACAATATCAGTTACATATAAATTCACATCAACAAATTACAAGTTCATGACAGTAGCAACAAATATAACAAATTAACAGTAGCAACATATTCACAATATCAATTACATATTCACAGCAACAAATATCATACCAGTTCAGTAGTAATTTCTTTCTTTACCCTACTGTAACAAAAAATAAAACAAATTAATTAGAATAATGATCAATTCACACCAAAATATACAATAATAGTTTACAATTTCCAGTAATGTGAAACTATTAACAAATTATATAACTTTCAGTTGGAGCATATACTAACACCAGTCTTCTTTTATTTCAATTAGATCACTTTCAGAGTATGTTGAATCGAAGTTGTCAAAGTACTATATGATATAATATTTGAACATAAATAAGTTAGAATCAAATATATATATATATATATATATATATAGTTTATATATGAAAATCAAAATATAATGAAGAGCTAACTCAGAAAGACATGACTAGAGGCAATTGATTGAATATAGTAAAATGAAAATATAAAGAAATAGTTTAAACATCTTTTACTTGTAGTTGTGCAGTTGTTAACAACTTCAATAATGTTCAACAAGCTTCATTAATTTCATATGATGCTTCATAATTAGTTACAACTATCAAATCAAAACAATTAAAAACACCAAAACAAATCACAGTCATACAATAATGCATTCAGTAATTTGAGGGATGTCAAACATAAAATCAAATGCTTTTGGAGCACCATACAATCAACAAAAGCAACAAATGATTTAAATCTGAATACATGAATTTTCTACTGCAAGTGACCTCAAGAAAAGATTTAAATAACATTTCACAACTGCAATTTGTGACAACCACATTAACAAATTTTATACATATTTTACAACCGCAATTACGACACATTATTTGACTGCAATATTCCATAATATCAACGATCACAACACGATAGTTAATTAAAAACCGCAATCTCAACCTATAAACAAGATATTTGTTATGATAAAATAAATACCAAATAAACACAAGTTTGAGTGTAACGAGCCATTAAATCGCAACTACATTAAGTGCAATTAAATGAGCAACAAGCATACCAACAAATCAATTGGAAGAGACTCGAGCCTTGATTCTGATTGACACTCTTCAATTCTTAGAGTTTTCGGTGTTCCCAGCAAACCACTCTATTTAACCAAATTAACAAGCGAAAGCATAAAAGGACTTTTATCAAACACTTTATGGTCATTAACCTCACTCTTCTCCTCGGACTTTTATCAAACATTTTACCGTCATTAACCTCACTCGATCCCCAACCTAAAATCTTGTTACACCGTAGCTGAGCAAGAGTTCCATGTTTCAAATACCTGTTCCCTAAGCTCTTCAATTTTTTTTCTCCCTTTTCCAACCTTCCAATTTCTCTCATTCAGTGTCACTTTCTTCATCGCTATAGAAATTAATTATTTACTAGAAATTTCAATAAAATGAAGAAAAAAGAAGAGAACTCACATTAGAGACAACAACAATTTTATCACGTAACGATTTCTCAATTTTAGAGACAACAACAAATTAATCAATACAATACTTGAGACAACAATCACTCAGTAGAAGAGAGGAAGGTTCGTAATACAGTTCGAAGGGAGAGAATGTATTAAATATGTTTTTATTTATTAATTTATCAAGTATATATAACTTGAACTGAACTTGTAATTTTACAGCACTTTTGTCCATAAGCGCTGTAAAAGGCTTTTAAAAATTAAATTTCAAAACATTTACAGAGTTTACAGCGCTTTTATACAAAGCGCTCTTAAAAGCACTGTAAATATAGTGTGAGAGCGCTATATTTTACAGCGCTTTTATGCGAAGCGCTCTAAAAGCGCTGTAAACATTATGTGAAATCGCTATGACCCTACAACAGCGCTTTTTTGTAAATCCTAAACCCTTCATGACCCTACAACAGCGTTTTTTCTAAAGCGCTGTTGTATCCTCCGTTATTTTTAAAATATTATACAACAACACTTTTAGTTATTAAGCGCTTTAAAATGTGCATTGTAAAAGGCCATTTTTGGCGTAGTGAGAAGTAGATTCTAAGTTCACGCATAGCAAGTCATTGTCTTGTGATTAGTCCATTGTATTAATGTGTATCAAATGTGATAATAATTTCTCATAAATGTTTTGATGTTACGATAAGATGTTGATTTCGTTTGAGTGATTTTGATGTAATAACGTGGTGTTAGTTTCTTGAATATTTTGATATACTAGAATATGTTAAAGATATGATTCTATTTAGATTATTTACTTGTTAAGATACGGTTCTATTTAGATAAGGTAATATATTTGAAAATATGTTTCATTTTATATTTAACAAGAATGCAATTTAGTAGCTTCCTTGTCCTAAATTTTGGGATTTCATTTCATATTTTAATATCTTGCATCATTTCCTATGGTTCCTAGTACTACCTTTAGATGCAATGGACATTTGGATTTGGGTATTTAATTATGTTAAGGATTATGGGATTTTCATTCCGATTGTTACGTGGACTTTGTGGTGCATTAGGAACTTTCGTGGATGGAAGCTTATCTTGGCTAGTATGAAGGAAATTAAAATTTACAAAAAATGCTTATCTTCCTTAATTTAGACAACATCTTTGGATAATGGGACTTTGGTTCTTTAAAGTACATGGTAGTGATCTATCAAATTTTTTGTTAACCCCTAATTTTTTATTGCATTAGTCTTTGTAAATTGTCAAGCAACTATCTACTTGTAACACCCGACTTTCCCAGTAAATATATTTCTTTTTAAAATGAAACATTTCTCAAAAAATATTTAATGCAAATTAATTAACAATTCATTATCAAGGTAAGGAATAACTTTCAAACTCAGTTCACGTAGGTTTTTGGACTTGCTGAGTTTGCGTATGCAAACTGAGTTCACGTAGGTTACTGGGTTGTTGAGTTCACGTACGTGAACTCAGTTCAAGTAGGTATCTAGACTTAATGAGTTTGCGTACGGAAACTGAGTTCACGTAGGTTTTTGTGTTTTGATTTTGATTATGATATGGTTATGCAGATATGGTGCGTACTATGTTTATCGACAGAGCAGGTCGAGTTATAATTAATGATATTGCTAATCAGGGTACTTCTAATTATGAGGGTCTTCGTGTTAGACCAACTACTCATACACATGCTCAGTGTGTTGAGGAGCAGCAGGAAGTGCAATGGGAGAAGCAGGCATGACGAGAACAACGACGATTACATCAGCAACAATCAGAACAAGAGGCCCAACAGGAAGAGGAGACCCAACAGGAAGAGCAACAAGAGACCAAGCAGGAAGCGACCCAACTAGAGCACATAGATGAACCTCCATGGAGTGATGGATATCCTGGTGGTCGGTTCACAAGTTTGTCCTTAGGACATTTGGTGATTATGTGCCGACTCGACTTTGGGATGGCGTGGTAATTTTCTTGATCATATTAAATTTTTAATAGTTATTTTATTTTTTCACTTATATTTTTTCACTTGGGATGCCATGTTTTAACTTATATTTTTTCACTTATTTTATTTTCAGGATCGTAGGGAATTAAGGGTGTTTAGCAATGGAAATAAATTAAAAGAAACTGTGATTGAACATCAAGAGGTAGAGCAATTGGTCAAAAGCTCGGGATTATATTCATTGCTAAAATACAGTTACGAAATGATCGACAAAGGGATCAATTCTGCTTTCGTAGATAGGTGGCATCGAGACACCAACGGCTTCAATCTTCCAGTTTGGGAGATGACGATTACTCTGGATGATGTCTCCTCTCTACTGCATATACCCATCATCGGTGCAGTCTTTAGTGTTAATGTATTTAACAAGGATGGTAGTACAAATTTTTTGGCTGAACTTCTCAGAGTTACTTAGGTTGCTGCTTATGCTGAGTTTAATGTCACGTGGACAACCATAGTTCGATTTAGTTGGTTACTTGAAGTATATTATCAGCGCTGTTGTGACCAGCATTGGTAGATGGTTGCGAGGGCATTTCTATTATTGTTGGTTGGTTGCACCCTGTTCAACGAAAATAGTGTCTTCGTAGTTAGTGTTGCATATCTAGATGATCTGACATAGATGTTGGTGGTGGACTTCTAAGTGGAAAAAATGTTTGTGATTGGTTAAGTGATAATGCAACGAAAACTAAGTTAAATTTCGAGGCAATCACATATCCCATTTCTGTAAATGTCATCCAATTATCCATAGTTGCAAATTATTCAACATATACACTGTGTATAAGTTTTTGAACAAAAGTTTCTCCACCATATATTCTCTCATAATGAGACATGAACTCTTAAAGCTCTATCACACACTGTTGACGAATGAATGCCCAAGAGTTCTCACCCATTCCAAGTAAACCTGCAACTACACGACATCCATAATTACCGTCATCGCTGACGTCAATAATGTCAACTATGAATTTATGAATTTCAACCAGCAACCAATCGTTGAAGAGAAGAACTCTTGGTTGTTGAACCTTGTTGACTAATGGGCGAGGTGTGAGCTTTTTAACTGATGATCGAGGTTGTTGTACTTTACTAGATGTTATAGTGCTACATGCATTTGTGCCACTACATCGAACACTTGCATCCACATACTCCCACCAAGATGGACCACGCTTGGTTGATTTATCTCTTTTTGATACACTTTTGCCTTTTTTTGGTGCACCCTTTGTTTTAACCTTGTCAACAGGTGGACACATCAACGTAGCGGATGGATATGCAATCTCTCGTAATTTACCTTTTAGTACAATTTTTCTAGGTACATCAAGTTCATCAAAAAATTTCACTATCACATATATTTCATTTTTCACAGATAACTCTAATGGTTACCCAATCCATCATCATGAAAAGTTAATTTACTCTACCAAACATGAATAGCGTATAACAGAATGGAACGCGAGATCATACTATACTTGGCTATTTCACATACACAAGGTAGACCATGTGTTGTCCTAATCGTGCAATGATCAATACTTACATACTTCACGCGATCATACTCTGCCGCAATGTGATCTTTTGCATTTTTTGACACAACACGACACAAATAGGCGTACAATCTGTTACTATGTCGATGCACCTTTTGAATGATGCTCTTTTCAAATGATGTTATTATCTCACTGTGTTGTAATACAATCATGCTAATGATGGTTTCCCAAACACTCCATATATCACCAATATTGTCTTGTAATATCCTTTTCAAACTCCAATGCACCAACTCAACAAATCTTTCCTTGTGAGAAATTAACCACTGCTCGTGTACATAATCATAAAAATAGAACAACTACTACAAATTCCTTCAAAGATAGTCAAACTTCATGTAGTACTAAGCCTCATCATAACTGTAAACAAGAGCCTCACATGCCTCCATTATTTGCACCTGCTTCTTTTATGAAAACACAATCATCTTGGACTTGGCTTTGACCCTTTTGCATACATGAAACAAGCATAATAAATTGAATGCTTTTGGAAAAATATATTGAATTGCGGTCATCAAAACAAGGTCTCTATCAGTAACGATGACTTGAACTTCACCACTTGTAATATGTTCTTTAAACATTTATAGTGCCCATGCAAAATAATCAACATGATCAAACTATAGATATGCAAATCTCACGCAAAATGTCATTTCAATAGATGTAACACCAATAATCTCAAGTAACTGCATTCGGTACCTATCAGTCTTGTATGTGCTATCCATAATCAATACTATGTGAAAATTATTTACAAGAGTGATAGCGTCTAGATGGGTCCAAAATATGTCTCTCAACTCATCTGAACCCTCTACCTTCTTATATCGATAGACGTATTTTTCGTGTTCCATCAATGTTAAAAGATGTTGCATTTTTGTTCTATTACCTCTAAGTAATGAAAGATATGCTTGATGTGACACCCTAAACTCCAAAATAACACGTATATATATATATATGTATATATTATATATAATAATTTATACTAGATTTTTTTTAACAAAATTTGCAACGGATAAAGAAAATATGTTTTCAAGGAAATAAAATTAAAATCATTATAACTAATTTAGGATATCACGTTACTCTAAATATACATGTAACAATTCAACTTTGTTTCTCAATTAAAATAGTGCAATCTCGACAAACTTGACTTAGCTATAATTTCTTAATTTAATTTCAAAACCTTACTAGTACTTATAAGGTTTTCATACAAAAAGTCATTTATGATAAAACATAAAAATAAAATACAATTTATAACTCTTATTCACGGTATCACCTATCAGAGCGGAGTTTCTCCCAAATTTGAACTTCAAGACTCGTTAACCTATAATAACTGCTATTTCGCAAACGCAGGGCCAAGCCAGTTGAACACAAACAATGAAGGAGGCGAGTTTTGAAATTATGTTGATAATATAATATGAGTATGAAGAACACACAAACAATCATAATAGATCGTATCATAATCACATCATGATATATCAAAATATTCAATCAAAATGTACCATATTATAACATCAAAGTCACTCAAGTAAAATAATTATCTCATTATAATATGCATCAAATCATATTAAAAAAAACTATTATTACTTTTGAAACACATCAATCATAAGGAAATGCAATGATATGCATGAGCTTAGACTCTACTTCACAATATGGTAAAATTCTAACTCTTAAGTACTTGGTTAGGAGGCTTGATACTATGCCACCACCCGGGTGGACGGACAATTCATATTGGCCCTGTCCTCATAGATCCCTTCAACTCAACCCGAGCCACATATACGCGACAGTCGAGGTAAACGTGTGTTGCGTGGTAGCTCCTGACATTTGGAGTGTTACCTCCAAGTCACCTAGGAATTCCCCACCCGAATACCTCCAAGGTCTAACAATCTTGCCTTATGGCTCAATAGTAGACCGCCACGATCAGGCTCAATTTAGTTGTACTTCCCCAAAATCACTAGGCTTGTCAGACCCTACCTATATGATGACAAAATAATCTCCACTTCAAAAATTCTCAATATTTTATTTTCTCCCCTCGTTGGCCTATGATACTCCATCAAGAGCATCATCTTTAGCACAAGTTGGAATAATCACTATTTCATCAATTATGGGGTACGTCACTATTCTCATCACAATTCTATAACATCATTAATCATACATAATCATGATCATCATATAAATTCGTCACAAATTTATAACATCACTATCATCAATCAAACATCATCATTATCATCACATAAACATATATCATACAATGCATTCATCTTTTATTATCACATCACATAAATTCATCTAATCAAACATATGCACATAATTTCATTCGACATCCAACATCACGATAATATCAAATATCACATAATTATCAAAAATTAAATCAATCAACACCTTATAACCATTTCTATTTAACATTTTAATATCACAATATTCATATTTTCAAATTAATTAATTTATCTCTCAAAGGGCTACTACCATATGTAGCGAGCCCCAGATGAATCGTAGGAAAATACAGTTTTTTCGTTCATCTCACAATATATTATACTCATGAATTCAAACGTTCTCTCACCCCTTACCTTACTTAGACGCTTTCTCTAACATAAAAATCAATGGAAGTTTTCAACAGAAACCGTAGATTGACAACGTACAGCGAGCAAATCTGAATAAACGGCGAGTTCACAAAATCACCGAGACGTGACAACTCGTCGGAGCGCCGGAAGGGTTCGACGTCAACTTCACCGAAAAATGCAAATGAGTAGTGCTTCTTGAAGGTTTTGACGAAAAATGATGTCAGTTTTGACGAGAGGAATCGAAAAACGATGTCAGTTTTTTGAGACGAAAATTGTGGTGATCGGAATCGGCCAAAAACAGCTCGCCCAAGGAAAGTAACGCAGCTGTTTCTGATGAAACGGAGCCACGGTCGATAAAAGTGATGCTAAAAATGGATTCAGTGGCCCATTTTTTGTGGGATAGAAGTTGGGATCTATTCAAATGATAAGGAATTGATGGGATGAATTTGAGAGGAAGAGGATGTTGATGCCTTCTTCACACGGCTGCTGTCTTTTGTTTTTAATTTTTTTATTTTTAATTACAGATTGAGGTGTGTAAATAGCTGATGTACAGGTGCAGGAGTAAAATAAACTGTAAGGCCCAACATAGGGGAGTCCAGCCTGAGGTGTAGTAAAGAAAAGTCCAATTCAACAATAATAATAGCCCAAATTAATAAGCAGAAGAGGAAAATAGGAATGTAAATAGTTGTCTGGAACAAAATCCATTTTCTAGTATTTCTAAAAGTAAACAAATAATTTATTTTAGTCCTCAAAGTTAAAAACTTTTTCTCCAAAATACTCATTTTAACATAATATTATTTTTCCTTAACATAGATAAATATAATTTTAACCAAAATTCTCATATTCGAAATAATACCTATCATTATTACTATAATATTTTTCAAAACAATCACATCTTTATAGAGTAGTCAAAATTAAAAAAATAAATAAATATAACATCAACAATTTATATTAATTACTAAATCACAATAAATATGTATAAAATCATTATACCATAGCAACTATATAAAAATAAATAAAATTAATATCGATATTACTATTATTCTAAGATAATTATTTATAAAATAAATAATTAAAATAAGAGATACTTAGAAATAATTAAAATATAGATATGTGTACACTTAACATTAGTCAAACGCACATGAAATCATCATATTAATTACTTACACGCATATACACGTAAAATCGCATAAAATCTTATTCTTTAAAATATTACACTAAAATACTATTATTTAAAAAATTATATATAAAATAATAAAATATAATATTTGTTATTTATATCACTCGTTTAGTCTAATATGTACAAGATTAGCACTTCATAGAAAGCACACATATAAAGAAAATTAATCACAAAATTTATCACATATATTCTAAAATAATTTTAACATTAAATTAATTATTTAAAATCTTATTTCGTTAATAAAATAGTTTATTATAAAAATCGGGGTGTTACACTTGACGTGCATTGTAAACTTGTTTTATTGTCGTCAAACTTTCAACATTATGATCTATTAGTGTCATCAATATGTTTCTTGGTTTTACCATGTTCCTCGTCATATCACCAAGTACATTTTTCTCTTCATGAAACAATCGGCCTAAGAAAGAATAACCAGTCAGTTTTTTGGCCAATTTGTGGTTATGGAGACCACATATTACATGCATATAGCATCTGTAACTCCCCAATTTTTAACAGCGCGAGTGCATTTTATTTTTTGAAACCACTTACTAAAATAATACGTCGTAATACAAAACGACATGAGTAATAAATAATTACATCATATATACAAATAACCTAAAATAGTTTTTTGGGACAATAATTCAAAATATACAAATAGAAAATACACCGGGGCTATGAGACGTATCATACATCGCTCATACCCCTGGGGTATTCTCGGCAGACACCTGCACAGAAGTACTGCTCCAAGAATGCTATTCCTCCCATGGTCACGTCAAAAAAATGGAACATGGACCCACCAACAAAAGTCAACTATCAAAAAACGTCATAGGTAAGTCATCCCAAAACAAAATAAGTACAACCACAAAAAGACACTAAGGCCCTATACAACAAAAACGAATCTGATCATCCACTAACAACTACCATAACAAGGGTGACCTCCACACTCTGCACAAGTCTCGTTCGACGTAGTATCTCTCCTCGAAGTAACTTCCTCCTCCTTATCAGCCATAGAAGGATCAGTCTCCTCAGAAGTCAAATCCACCCACGATATAGGTGGCTTCGGCGGCGCTGGAATCTCAAAACAGTCCTCTACTTCAGTGGCAGTCGGTAGGGGATCGTTAACTGGGAGTGAAAGCTCAAACTCAATCCGCAGTGACACCAACAAGGCACCGGTGGTTCATCAACAAAACCATGGTCCCTGACCAGCCTAGACGGACCAAGAATGTCTTCCCCCGCTGGTATCGGCCCCTTACCATTCTCACCCATTCTGGGTCCAAGCACCACATCCCTTGCTACTACAGTAGGAGTCACCACACCTCCGTCTCACCTCCAACTACAAGACTCTCTGCATCTGTATATACCCCATTTACCTCGAATACTAATCCTGAAGGTACAGGAAAGTCGATATGCCCGTGAGTATATTCCACATGCGACACTGCCCCAACACTCCTACTTGTTCTCATTATCCTCCCCGTATATGTAGCCCTGCTTGAGATAGGGTCGTATACCCAAGCAGTCGGTGAATGTCGATCAGGGAAGTCTAATGACGTCTTCGTCGTCAGGGTAACCGTCGGTGGAACGAACTAGGGTATAATCTAAGGGAAAAGCCCAATTTTCCACAATAATGTAAAGGGTCACCAACTGAAAATTAACAGTTAACAATTAACAGTTATGCCAAAAGACAAACAATAAATACTTAACACCTCCAGCAAGATAACAAACAGTGACAGTATAGGTATGCACACATATTTGAAATGTAGAAGATCTAAGTTTTTTATTAAAACAAAAGACTAAGAATGCAGATCAAGTTGCAAGCTCAAAGTATTATCAACACTCAAAATAACTATTAGGAAACTTAGAATTTAAGGTACTTGCACATATCGTTTTCATATATCATATCACAATAAACATGACTCGCATGCCAAACACCCTAATTTAATGCTTATATGTCAGTGCACATGATCCCGGAATTTCCAAGACAACCCTCCTCGAGGAGCGTAAATCATAATTGTAACGCCTATCACAGGCCTTAGTACTAATTACAGTGGTGCAGTCGCTCACAGACTAGCACAATTTACTTAGAGTGTAATCTATCACAGGCCTTACACATCAGTTAAATCCTCGTAAGGATAAGATGGTGGCCCATCACGGTCACCACTAGCTATGAAATGCATGAGCGTACTTTGCATCTTTTCACTATAATCATTAAGTAAATGAAGCTATGAAACCCGGATACTTCATCAACATTAAAGAAACAATATTAAGAGAACCTCATATAATTTAGCATATGCATTAAAAATGTTTTCCAAGTGATTAAGTGCATCAACAAATATTTAAAAATAGAATTTTTGACAACAATCAAGGTTGTATTCGACTAAAGCTTCTCGTAGCCGAATACAAACACTAAGTCAGTAGCTAAATCTTCTGTTCTATATTCGAATACGGAGAGTCGTAGCCGAATACAGATGACAAGTCAGTAGAAAAATCTGAACTTTTGTATTCGACTACATCCTCGTGTATTCGAATACCACTCAAGTCAGTGGCAAAAATCACATAATTGTATTCGACTACGAGGTATCGTAGTCGAATACGAGGTTCAAAATTTAAATAAGAACTGAACGTTGCATAAGTGTATTCGACTACGCTGGGGCTGTATTCGAATACATCTTCGAAAACAATGCAATTTTTCTTGAAAATTTCAACTTCAGCTCAAACTCATTTATTTTAGAATAACTCATTGCATAACCCCAACACAACAACAATCGATCTCTTAAATCCAACCATTACTAACAACATTGATAACGACAACAACACAACAATAACATCTTCAACACAACAACAATGAGTCGGTTAAGAACTCCAACTGTATACATTTTCACGTCAAAATTTATTATCACGCAATCACACATTAACCATCCATCAATCACACATATAGAGTTCCTATATGCAAACTAAAAATTTGGAAGGAGCCCTTACCTTCTTTAACGCTTTCTCAACCGTTTTCCGCTACCGCGATCAAATACAGTGAAACTCTCGCTCGCGTCGACGCCTCAAAAGTTAGCTTACAAGCACCATAGTGTAGAGAGGAGTAACTTTCCCTCTTGCCACTTCTCAAATGGAAGCTTAGATCTAGAAGATAAATGAGGGTTTGTGTTTGCGGTTTTTCTACCAACACTTAGTGTTTCAGAAACAGAAAAGAAGAAGAAGAAGTTCGCGAGCAGGAGAATGTTTTTTCTTTCTGTTTTTCCTTGCTCCTTTTCTTCTTGTCTTCGCCTCACACACACACACACATATATATATCATACTTATTACTAAATATATATATATATATATATATATATATATATATATATATATATTATAATTAAAACCAACCACAAATATCTAAGTACCCTTACACACATTACTTCACTCACATCCGAAACTATTTTGATAAAGTATCTACTCTCGTCGCAACCCCATTGACAGATAAAATTTTTTTTTTGATAAACTGCCCGGTATTAAATTCCTCGTAATATAACTAAATTATTCTTCGACAAATAATTTTAGTTGGGTCTCAATATTTATATATAAATATATATATACATATTTTAAACATATTACAAACATCTCAAAATATATTTTTGGTACTTAATTCATAAAATAATTTTCAATTGGCTAAAAGTCCAAGTAGTTTTAACACAAAATACCCTAAAATTGCATAAATTAGAATTTAAAATTATTGGTCTTACATTACTACCCCCCTAAAATTAGTTTCGGCCTCAAAACTACGCGTCGATAAACAAATCAGGATGTTGTTCCCTCATCTTACTCTCTAGTTCCCAAGTTGCGTCTCTAGTAGTTGGATTTCAAATCACTTTGACTAGCGAAACTTCCTTGTTCCTTAACTGTTTAATCTTCATGTCCTCAATTCTTACAGGTAGTACTTCAAATGATAGGTTATCCTTTAATTGAATTGTGTCTGGTTCGATCAGATGTGACGGATCCGAAATGTATTTCCTTAATTGCGACACATGAAATACGTCGTGGATATTGGACAGTATTGGAGGCAAAGCAATTCGATAAGCCACTGGTCCAATTCGTGAAGTAATTTGGTATGGTCCAATAAATTTCGGAGTTAATTTTCTTGATTTAATGGCTCTGCCAACTCCAGTTGTAGGTGTGACTCTTAGAAACACATGATCACTCTGCTCGAATTCCAAATGTTTGCTACGCTTGTCCGCATAACTCCTCTGACGGTCCTGCGAGATCTTCATTTTCTCTTTTATCCTCTTGACCTTCGTTGTAGGCTGTTGCACCATCTCAGGTCCTACAATCATACTATCTCTGTCCTTATACCAGCATAAGGGCGTCTGACCCTTGTGTTCATACAAAGCCTCATATGGTGCCATTCCAATACTTGCGTGGAAACAATTGTTGTAGGTAAACTCAATCAACAGCAATACATCATCCCAACTCCCTCTATCATCTAATACACATGCCCTCAATAAATCTACCAAAGAGTGATTCGTTCTCTCGGTCTGTCCGTCTGTTTGTAGATGGTATGTTGAACTCAATCTCAGTTTCTTTCCCAATGCTTCATGCAACACTCCCCAAAAGTGAGGCGTGAATTTCGGGTCACGGTCCGATACTATAATCGACGGTACTCTGTGTAATCTCACAATTTCAGCAATGTAGATCTATGTCAGCTTATCTACCTTATAGATGGTCTTTACTGGTAAAAAATGTGCGGATTTAGTTAATTGATCCATTATCACCCAAATAGAATCATTCTTTCTCCTTGTCTTCGGCAATCCAGTATTAAAGTCCATGAAAATGTTGTCCCACTTCTGTTCAGGTATATCTAAAGGTTGTAACATTCCAGCAGGTCCATGAAAATGTTGTCCCACTTCCGTTCAGGTATATCTAAAGGTTGTAACATTCCAGCAGGTCCATGAAAATGTTGTCCCACTTCGCTGATGTTCCACTTTCGTTTTTTGGCAAGTTAAACAAGTTGATACATACTCCGCTACATGCCTCTTCATTCTTGGCCACCAAAATTTTTGCCTCAAGTCCTGATACATCTTTGTCGCTCCCGGGTGGATACTCAATTCGCTCTTATGAGCCTCTTCTAAAATTTTTCTCCTCAGATCTTTAACTACCGGTACACAAATCCTCCCATTACATCTCAAAATATTATCTGGTCCAATCTTAAAATTCCCGGCGCAAACTCTATGTCCAAGTGTAGGTCTCTAAATGTTTCCAACAACTCTTGTTGTCTAGCCACTATTGTTGAAGATACTGACACACTTCTTCTACTCAATGCATCAGCCACCACATTGGCTTTCCCAGGGTGGTACTGCAATGTGAAATCAAAATCCTTGAGATTCTCCATCCATCTCCTCTGGCGCATGTTCAATTCTTTTTTATCAACCAAATATTTCAAACTCTTATGGTCACTGAACACTGTGAATGTGCATCCATATAAGTAGTGCCTCCAGATCTTTAATGCAAATACTACAGCAGCAAGCTCTAAATCATGACTATGATAGTTTCATTCATGAGTTTTCAATTGTCTTGAGGCGTAGGCTACAACCTTCTTGCGTTGCATTAGGACACATCCCAAACCTTGGTGTGACGCATCACAGTAAACTTTGTATGGTTCTTCTAGTTGTGGTAAGACCAATAATGGTGAGGTTGTTAGGTTTTCATTAAGTATCTGAAAATTTTCCTGACACTTCTCTGTCAATACAAACGGCTGATTCTTTCTAGTGAGTTGTGTCAATGGAGCTACAATCTTAGCAAATCCTTCAATAAACCTCATGTAGTATCATGCCAATCCGACAAAACTTCGCATGTCTGTGATAGTCTCAGGTAGTTTCCTAGCAAGGACTGTCTCAATCTTTGTCAGATCTACATCGATTCCTTCTTTGGTTATCACATGTCCTAAGAATTTCACTTTTTCTAGCCAAAACTCGCACTTCGACAGATTGGCATACAATTGCTTCCCGCGTAAAAATTCAAGAACTTGGCGCAATTGCTCTCCATGTTCCTCTTCACTTCTTGAATAAATCAATATATCATCGTTGAACACCACAACGAATTTATCCAGAAACGGGCTAAAGATTCTATTCATATAATTCATAAAAATTGATGGTGCATTCGTAACTCCAAATGGCATAAGAAGATATTCTTAATGTCCGTAATGGGTTCTGAAAGCAGTCTTCTGAATATCTCCTTCTCATACCCGAATTTGATGGTAACCTGACTTCAAATCAATCTTTGAAAACACCGCGGCTCCGTTTAATTGATCCTTCAAATCGTCGATACGTGGTAAAGGATAACAATTCTTAATAGTTGCCTTGTTAAGTTGCCTATAATCCACACATAAGCGCGAGCTTCCGTCCTTCTTCTTAACCAACAACACCGGAGTTCCCCATGGTGACACACTTGGTCTGATAAATCCTTCTCTAACAAATCTTCAATTTGACCCTTGAGCTCGTTCAATTCCAACGGCGACATCCGATACGGTGCAATCGAAATAGGTCCGGTTTCTGGGTGTAGATCAATGAAGAACTCAACCTCTCTTACAGGGGGTAATTCTGGAATTTCTTTCGGAAATACGTCAGAGTATTCATTGACAAGCACCATGTCTTCTATGCTTACATCTATCTTTGCCTCCATGTTAGCCAATGATAGAAATTCTTGAGTTCCTTCTTTCAGCGACACTCAGAGTTTGTTAGCAGCTAAATATCGAACCACTCCAGGCTCGTGGAAAAGAACTAATTTGCAAGCACAATCCAAGATTAAATAATGATACGACATCCAATCTATGCAGAGAATGATCCCAAGTGATTGTAGGGGTAAACAAATCAAATTAATCAAGAAATCTCTATTCTAAATAGTTAAATGACAGTGTAAACATGCAGTATTTACTGTCAAAGTCTTAACATGTGTGGAAACAACCAAATCAAAAGGCAGAGAAGACATAGATAGCTTCAAACGATTCACATAATCCATAGCAATGTAGGAATGGGTTGCCCCCGAATCGAAAAGTGCAGTTCGTGTGTTACCTGCGATCTCGCTGTCTCGTTGGATTAAATTGTGAGATTGATTTCCAGCTTCAGCACCCATGCAATAAACGCGTTCCTTAGCAGTAGGACGAGTAGCCCTAGTTGCATTCATTGTTGGTTCCATATTCGGAGCCCTACAATCCTTTGCAAAGTGTCGTGGCTTCTGGCAATTGTAGCATGAAGGACTCTTAGTGGTACAAGCATTAGCATAATGTCCCTCTTCCCCACATCGGAAACATCGAATCACTTGTCCCAATTGTCTTTCAAAGTTCTGGTTCCCGGGAGATTCTGACCCCTGTTGTTGTTTTGTGGTCAGTTATATGGTTTAACAACTTGTTTTCCTTTGTTGTAATGATGGTTCACCCGACTAGGCCCTCTTGAACTAAAGTTCACTCCTCGGTTGGCCCTCTTGTTCTTCATGTCCTCAACCTCTCTACATTTCTCCACTAAGGCTTGGAACCATTGAATTCCCAATGGCAAGATCGAGTCTTGAATCTCATACTTCAGTCCATTTTGGAAACGGTGACACATAAATTGTTCATCAACCTCTTCACGGAAAAACCTAAAATGCTTTGACAAGGACTCAAACTTAGCAGCATATTCACCCACCTTCATATTTCCCGGGTACAATTTAAGAAAATCATCACCCAACTTAGTCCCGGTACTCATCGGAAAGTATTTTTCTAAAAACTTCCTTTTGAACGATCCCAGTTCACCTCCTCATGAGCTGATCCCATACAAAGCCTTGTACTTCTCCACCAATAATCAGCATCCCCTATTAGCAGATATGTAGCATAGTTGACCTTCACCATTGTCTGGCAATTAATCATTTCGAAAATCTTTTCCACTTCATGCATCCACTGGTCGACTTTTTCTGGACTCTCATCACCCTTGAACTTTGGAGGATTGTGACGACGAAAATCCTCTAATCCCCTTGGTTCAGCAGCATGAATCACTATTTCCCTCTTCTCTAGATCCCGTAAAGTCTTTGGAGCCGTCTGTGCAGCAATAGAAGCAGCCATGTTATTCATTGCTTCATCCATTCGATCATCCCAGTTGACGTCGACTCTTGCAGTGTCGTCCCTTCTTGGAGGCATTGTTCCCTACAAAACCATCATCAAGTAGAAATCTCACACCACTTAGAATAATTCCAAAATATAACTTCAACAACATCATCACTTCAGCAAACCACAACTACACAAGACATGGCACTCTAACCATTTACCCCGACGCATGATTAGATAACGACTCTTAACCTACAAGTCGATCTACAATCTAACCAAAGCTCTGATACCACAAATGTAACACCCCAATTTTTAACAACGCGAATGCAGTTTTTTTTAAACCACTTACTAAAATAATACGTTGTAACACAAAACGACAAGAGTAATAAACAATTACATCATATATACAAATAAGCTAAAATAGTTTTTTGGGACAATAATCCAAAATATACAAATAGAAAATACATCGGGGCTATGAGACCTATCAGACATTGCTCATACCCTTGGGGTAGTTTCGGCAGACACCTGCACAGAAGTACTGCTCCAAGAATGCTATTCCCCCTATGGTCACGTCAAAAAAATGGAACATGGACCCACCAATAAAAGTCAACTGTCAAAGAACGTCATAGGTACAGTCATCCCAAAACAAAAGAAGTACAACCACAAAAAGACACTAAGGCCCTATACAAAAAAACAAATCTGATCATTCACTAACAACTACAATAACAAGGGTGACCTCCACACTCTGCACAGGTCTCGTTCGACGCAGTATCTCTCCTCGAAGTAACTTCCTCCTCTTCATCAGCCATAGAAGGATCAGTCTCCTCAGAAGTCAGATCCACCCACGATATAGGTGGCTTCGGGGACGCTGGAATCTCAAAACAGTCCTCTACTTCAGTGGCAGTCGGTAGGGGATCATTCACCGAGAGTGAAAGCTCAAACTCAATCCGCAGTGACACCAACCAAGGCACTGGTGGTTCATCAACGAAACCCTGGTCCCCGACTAGCCTAGACGGACCTAGAATGTCTTCCCCAGCTGGTATCGGCCCCTTACCATTCTCACTCGTTCCGGGTCCAAGCACCACATCCCTGGCTAATACAGTAGGAGTCACCACATTTACGGTGGCCTCCGTCTCACCTCCAACTACAAGACTCTCTGCATCTGTATATACCCCATTCGCCTCGAATACTAATCCTGAAGGTACAGGAAAGTCAATCCGCCCGTGAGTATATTCTACATGTGACACTGCCTCAGCACTCCTACTTGTTCTCATCACCCTCCCCGTATATGTAGCCCTGCTTGAGATGGGGTCTTATACCCAAGCAGTAGGAGAATGTCGATCAGGGAAGTCTAACGACGTCTCCGATGTCAGGGTAACCGTCAGTGGAACGAACTCAGCTATCATCTAAGGGCAAAGCTCAATTTTCCACAATAATGTAAAGAGTCACCAACCCAAAATTAACAGTTAACGATTAATAGTTATGCCAAAAGACAAACAATAAATACTTAACAGCTCCAGCAAGATTACAAACAGTGACAGTATAGGTATGCACACATATTTGAAATGTATAAGATCTAAGTTTTTGATGAAAACAAAAGACTAAGAATGCAGATCAAGTTGCAAGCTCAAAGTGTAATCAACATTCAAACCAACTATTAGGAAACATAGAATTTAAGGTACTTGCACATATCGTTTTCATATATCAGATCACAATAAACATGACTCGCATGCCAAGCACCCTAATGCAATGCTTATATGCCAGTGCACATGATCCCGAAATTTCCAAGACAAAACCCTTATCGAGGGGCGTAAATCATTATTGTACCGCCTATCACAGGCCTTAGTACTAATTACCCTGGTGCAGTCGCTCACAGACTAGCACGATTTACTTAGAGTGTAACCTATCACCGGCCTTACACATCAATTAAATCCTCGTAAGGATAAGATGGACCAACTATCACATGGAACCACCATGTGGCCTATCATGGTCACCACTTAACTTTGTGTCCCATCACAGTCACCACTTAACTCTATGGCTCATCATGGTCACCACTTAACTCGGTGGCCCATCACGTTCACCACTTAACTCTGTGGCCCATCACGGTCACCACTAGCTATGAAATGCATGAGCGTACTCTGACTCTTTTCACTGTAATCATTAAGTAAATGCAACTATAAGCGTACTTCATCACCATTAAAGAAACAATATTAAGAGAACCTCATATAATTTAGCATATACATTAAAAATGTTTTCCAAGTGATTAAGTGCATAAACAAATATTTAAAAATAGAATTTTTGACAACAATCAAGGTTGTATTCGACTACAACTTCTCGTAGTCGAATAAAAACGCTAAGTCAGTATCTAAATCTTTAGTTGTATATTCGAATACGGAGAGTCGTAGCCGAATACAAATGACAAGTCAGCCGCAAAATCTGAACTTTGTATTCGACTACATCCTTGTATTCGAATACCACTCATGTTAGTGGCAAAAATCACATAATTGTATTCGACTACGAGGCATCTTATTCGAATACGAGGTTCAAAATTTACATAAGAACTAAACGTTGCAGAAGTGTATTCAAATACGCTAGGGCTGTATTCGAATACATCTTCGAAAACAATGCAAATTTTCTTGAAAATTTCAACTTCAGCTCAAACTCATTTATTTGAGAATAACTCATTACATAACTCCAACACAACAACAGTCAATCTCTTAAATCCAACCATTAATAACAACATTGATAACGACAACAACACAATAGTAACATCTTCAACATAACAACATAACAACATAACTCCAAATGTATACATTTTCACGTCGAAATTTATTATGACACATTAGCGATCCATTAATCACACATATAGAGTTCCTATATGCAAACAAAAAATTTGGTCTAAAACATGCACCTAAGGAATGATATGATAGACTTAATAACTTCTTGCTTAAAAATAACTTTGAAACAACACAAGTAGATAATGCACTTTTTAGAAAATCAATAGGAGATAACATTCTTATTATTCAAATTTATGTTGATGACATTATTTTTTGATCTACTAACGACACTCTTTGCAAAGAATTTTCCAAATTGATGCAACTTAAATATCAAATATATTTTGAGATATTTGTAATATGTTTAATATATGTATATTTATATATATATATATATATATATATTTAGAAATATTTTTGAGATTGACTGAAAATATTCGACGAATGATTATTTAATTTTATTACGAATAATTAAATATCGGGTAGTGATCAAGAAATTATCCGTCAATAGAGTTGCGACGAGATTATTTAGTTACTTGAGGGTTAAGTTTTAATTATAATATATATATATATATATTTATACAAAGTAAGTGAGGGTATGTGTATATATATGTATACAAGTGAGAAGGAAAGAAATGAAAAACAGAAACAGTTTCCCACCTGTCGCGTATCCTTCACTCTTCCTTCTTCTTTCTTGGTTCTGTTTGTGTTGGTGAAAAAACAAACCATATTCAAAACTCACATTACTTCGAAATCCAAGCCTCAAATCGAATAGTTTCAAGAGAGAAAGTTACTCCTCTCATCATTACGGTGCTAGAGAACCAACTTTGGTAACGACGACGCAAGCAGGAGTTTCGCCGATTTTAGTCGCAGTAATGAAAACGAACGAGAAAACGTAACGAAGGTAAGGGTCTCCTTCCAACTTCTTTCATTGCATGTAGCGACTTTAAATGCATGTTTGGTGGATGATTATTGGGTTATGTTTGTTACAAACGAGACGTTATGTTTGACATAAAAACTGCCATTGTTTTTGTTGTTAATGATCAAGATGCAGTTTTGCTGAGATATTGTTTTATGTTGTTGTTGTTGAACATGAAATCATTGATGTTGCATTAATGATGTTCTGAGTTGTGTGGTTAAAGAAGTTGTGATTGTGTTATGGTGTTTGCATTAGTTTTTCAAAGAAAAGAGTTTGAAACTGTATTGAAATTTACTGGAAAATCCCACTGTTTTCGAAGATGTATTCGGATACGGCACTAGCGTAAACGAATACACTTCTGCAAAGTTCAGTTTTTATTCAAATTTTGAACCTCGTATTCGAATACGAAACTCCGTATTCGAATACAAATACGTGATTTTTGCTATTGACTTAGCATTTGTATTCGGCTACAACCTTGTCGTATTCGAATACAAAATTGTAGTTTTTGCTTCTGACTTTGCATCTGTATTCAGCTACGACAACCAAGTATTCGAATACAGAATTGTTGATTTTGCTACTGACTTCGCATCTGTATTCGGCTACGACAACCTCGTATTCGAATACATAATTGCAAATTTTAATACTGTTTTAGCATCTGTATTCGGCTACAAGGAAGCTGTATTCGAATACAGATTGAATATTTTTTCCAAAAATTCTATTTTTAAACATTGGTTTATGCACTTAATTATTTGGAAAACATTTGTAAGGCATATGATAAACTATATGAGATTTTTTAGAATTGTTTGATGTGGTGATGAATTGCATTTATGTACTTATTTCAGTGAAGAGAGAAAGAGTATGCTCATGCATTGCATAGTCAGGTGGTGACCGCGATGGGCCACAGAGTTTTGGGCGGTGACCGTGATGGGCTATAGGGTATGATAGGCTACACAAGTAAATCGTGCTAGTCTATGATGCGACTGCACCTCGGTAATTAGTACTTTGGCCTGTGATAGGCGGTACAATTATGATTTACGCACCTTTCAAGGAAGGTTTTCATCCTGGAAATTCCATAGTTGTGTACATTGGCATAGACGTGTACATTGGCATAGACACATTGCATTGGGATGGTTGACTTGTGAGTCATGATTGATATGACTGATGTGTGGAAATTGATGTGTGCAAGTACCTTAAAATTCTAAATTCCTAATGAGTTATTGTGATTGTTGACTGTATTTGGACTTGCAACCTGATTTGTATGTTAAATCGTTTGTTTCTCAAAAATGTAGATGTTATACATTTTAATAAGTGAATATACTTATTTTATCATTATTGTTATAGTACTGGAACATGCCATATATGTTTTTGTTATCTTTAACATATTTGCTAAATGTTAATTGTTAATTTCTGTTGGTGGCCCTTTACATTATTGTGGAAAATTGGGCTTTGCCCTCAGATGATACCGAAACCCGTACCATCGACGGTTATGCTGACGACAGAAACGTAGTTAGATTTCCTTGATCGCCACAGGCCGACTGCTTGGGTGTACGACCCCGCCTCAAGTATGGCTACGTATACGAGGAGATTAGTGAGGACTAGCAGGATTGTCGGGGCAGTGTCTTTTGTGGAGCATACTCACACGCGGATTGATTTTCCGGTACCTTCCGGACTGGTACTGGAGGCGTACGGAGTATTTGCGGATGCAGAGGGTCCGACAACTGGGGTGGAGACAGAGGCCACTGTAGGGGTGGTGACTCCCACCGTTGTAGTAGGAGAGGCGGTACCTGGACCAGAGGCGGGAGAGAAGGGCAAAGGTCCGACGCCAGTAGCGGTTGACATTCCAGGTCCGTCGAGGCCTGTAGAGGACTGCTTTGAGATTCCGGCTCCGCCGAAGCGACCTCGATCATGGATAGATCTGACTTCATAGGAGACTGACCCTTCTCTAGCTGATAAGGAGGAGGACGTCACGTTGAGGCGAGCTGATGTGTCGGATGAGACTTATAGAGAGTGCGGTGGTAACCTGTGCTACTGTAGTTTTAGTGCATGATCAGACTAGTTTTCTTGTATAGGGCTTAGAGTTCTGTGGGTGTATTTATTTCATTTTGGGATGATTGTATCTATTACGCACTCTGATAGTGACTTTTGGTGGGTCCATGATCACAATTTTTTTAATGTGACCATGGGGGAGAGTTAGCATTCTTGGAGCAACATGTCTGCGCAAGTGTCTGCCAAGAATACCCCAGGGGTATGAGTGTTGTCAAACTAATCTCATAGCCCCGGTGTATTTTCTATTTGTATATTTGAATACTAATCTCCAAAAACTATTTTACTTGGTTATATTATGATGTAATTATTTAATTACTTTTGTCGTTTTGGATTACGACGCATTTCTAATATAAAATTCTAATTCCTTTTAATTCTTTATTTTAATTTGAACTTCTTTTATTTGTTTTATTGTTTGAAAGAAAAAAAAAATACAATCGCGCTGTTAAAAATCGGGGTGTTACAATTGTCATGTCAATATAGAGGCTGAGTACATTTCAGCAGCTGGTTGTAATTCTCAACTACTTTGGATGAAACATCATTTTGAAGACTACAAAATCCTAGAATCCAGCATTCCCATTTATTGTAAACACCCCAAATTGTGGACCAGACAAACATTGAAGGTGCAAAGACGAGAAGGGGGGTTGAATTGTATTTGACTAACTTGAATACTTTTCCTGTTTTTACTTTTTTAAAACAAAACTTGATGTATGAATAAAAACAGAGTTAGCAGCGGATATAAAGTAAAAATAAAACACAGAATTTTTATACTGGTTCACCGTTAACAAGGCTACGTCTAGTCCCTTCACCTTGAAGGATTTCACTAATTCAAACCTTGAATTACAACCGTTCTACTGACCCTCCAAGTCAGTCTTCTCAAATAGTCTAACAATCCTACACTCTTGAGGAATATAGCACCTGTGTTCAGCCAATCTGACAATCCCAGATTGTAGAAGAAATTTCAACACTATGAATCTAATTGCCAAGTAACCTACTATCCCTTCTGACTCCCTCAGATTGTAGACTCTACTTCAACAACTTAGATTTGACACAATGGAAGGAAAATAACACGAGTACTTGCTTCTTGAAAGCTGGAACTCACAATTGACCTCTCTAAAAATTTGAGTGTTTGCTTTGAAAGTGTATGACTCTTTTGTGATTTTCGATACAAAGTATTCTGCCTTGAACCTCCTTTTATAGATGCAGATTTGGGCCTCTTCCAAGCTTAATTTTGAGCTGAATCTTGCTGGATTCTCTTGCAAAAATAACTTGACCAATTGGGCTTTATTTAAATAAAAAACATATCTTTTTTAAGCTTCAGATTTCTTTCAAAAAATAAGTGGCCAATCAAAACTTTAGTTGCTTCCCGCCACAGCTCCTAAATTCCACAATACCTCACTTTTATTTTTGTAACAAATCTTTTTAATACTTTGATTAAAATAAATTAAAATCTCCACCGTTAATCCTCCTGATTAAATCTGGACCATTGGAATCTTCTGCGCTAGTCCACATCTGGACCAAACTAATTGATATGTTGTGATCCTCTTATTTCGGCCATCCCTGGACCACACTTCCTAACCCTCTGATCTTCTGATTTCGGCCATCCTGGACTTGCACCTGATATGCTACAATCCTCTGATCTCGGCCATTGCTGGAGCACACATCCTGACCCTCTAATTTCGGCCAACACTGGGCCATGGTCTGATCTTCTGATCTCGGCCAACACTGGGCCAAATAATTAATTCTGGACCATTG
Source organism: Cicer cuneatum (assembly GCA_037974295.1). Taxonomy (NCBI): domain Eukaryota; kingdom Viridiplantae; phylum Streptophyta; class Magnoliopsida; order Fabales; family Fabaceae; genus Cicer; species Cicer cuneatum. The sequence continues at coordinate 52,733,907 of JBBPBO010000005.1, read as the reverse complement.
ATCTGGAAATCTTCCCTCTGATCTGGACCAATTCTAAACTTGGTCTGGATTAAACTGAAATTAAATTTGGATAAGTAATATTTCAGTTTGGACATTTTACCTTTGATTTTGGATCAGGTCTGGATCAATTCTGAAAATCATTTCTTCTGGTCTGGACTTAGTTTCATACCATGAACCATGCTATCTTCTTATCTGGGTCAAATCTGGATTGATTCTCTTGTTCTAGACTCATTAACTTATCTTCTGGTTGAGTCTGGAACAAGTTTGGGTTGTTTTAATTTCTCACTGCCAGGCCATCTTCTGGTCAGATTAACTTCTGGAATAAATCTGATATTTGATTCCTCTTGGTCTGGACAAACTCTCCCTCTGGCAGGCTTTCCCCTGGTATGGTCCAGGTCTTCTTCTGACATTGCTTCCTTCTGATCTGGGCAAGCAAAGATATCTTCTGGTGATCCTAGAGTATCTTTTGGTAATTTCAGGATGCATTCTGGATGCATCTTCTGCCTCTGCAAACTTCATTTTCTGGTTGTATTTAAATTAATAATTCAAGGTATAAAATAAGATTACATTGAGTCCTTTTGTAAATCAAAATCCTAAGACTTAGAACCAACTTGGTTCCAACAAACACCCCAAATTATTAGACAATTTATGCTAATGTGAGATGCCGGTGAAGGAGCCGAAGAGTCATGGCTTTGACTTCCAGTCCAATGCAAAAAACTTCATGTAACTAGTGGGTTGGTAATACCTAGTAGTGTATTGTTTATATGTGTTATGATCAACTTAGGAGTAGTCAAATTATTAATGTTGATAACCATTATTGTTATATTTGTATTCTTAATGTAATTCACATTTAAAATAAAGAAATGAATTTATTTTTAAAAGGATTTTTGAGAATTTTCGTTTAAAAAAAAAGAAAAAAATTCCTGCGAAAATTGTGATGTTTCCTCTATTTCTCCTAATTTTATTTTCCTTTTGTTTTTAATAAACTTTTAGCTTAAAAAAATAAATAAAAATTGAAGGTGCTGGAAAACACAAGAAAAAGGAGTCTGAATTGTGTTTTGTCATTTCTGAAAAATAATTCAATTGTTTAGCTAAATATATGTTCTTTATCAAATCGTTCAACTTATGATTATAAAACACATTTAGTAACACACAGTGGAATCATAAAGAACTTAGATTGAGATATATATATATATATATATATATATATATATATATATATATATATATATATAGAGAGAGAGAGAGAACGGACACAAGGATTTGTATACTATTTCACAATATATTATTGCTACATCTAGCCCTCCCCTTACAAATATATTTTGCACTTAATCCACTATTGAAATTAATAGCATACAAATATTATTTACTATGCCTCTTCAAGCTTTGAGTATTCTTCTTTAGTCTATCCAAACTCTCACCATTGGAACCCTTATCAACTTTCTGGAAAAATTTTCGTTGAAGTTCATAAGTATTTTTAAACCTCTTCAGGTACCTCTTATGGACGAAGGAGTTGTTGTCACTATCGGGCTAATTTACATCAGTTCCAGTTTGTGTCTGAATTAACACAGTCTGTTTCTAAGATTCTAACTCTCATTGAGAAGGTGTAACATATCAAGTCCTAAATTAATTCAAGTGAATGAAAAAACATTGACTAATTTACATCAATTCTAATCACTTTATACTTAGAGGATTTCTCATTAGTATTTTTCTTTTGACGTGTTCTACGCTTTTACAGAAATTCTTCTTAACACGCATTTTTCATTTTTCTCTCACACCTTTGTTTGATTGATCGATTTCCTGTTGAGAATGTTAACGTTGGAGATCTTGAATCAACATTTAAGAAAATTAGTGTTTAAGACATACCCATATATATCTTCATAATTGATTTCGTGTATCTTCTATTACGAGAGCAAATCTCAAAGGATGACACTTATCAGAGGATGTCACACATTTCTTCAATCATAGGATAAGTCTATTATGACGAACAAACGATGTTAAAGTGTTGGCTTCCTATCAGAGCATTGGTTTCATCAGAGTATTGACTTGAAACGTTGACCAGACGGTCAACTTGTTTACAAAAAATATCATATGCAAAGTCATCAAAGTGATGTTGTATTAATAGATTCAGCAAAGGTACGTTGAGAGCGCATTTATCAGAGTCAGATACGATTTTGACAGTGTCACCATGAACTTGGTTAGCACATTCTCTGTAACACCCCAATTTTTAACAGCACGAGTGTATTTTTTTTTTAAACAAATGAAGGAAATTCAAATTAAAATAAACCATTCAATAAAGTAATACGTCGTAATACAAAACGACAAAAGTAATTAAGTAATTACATCATAATTTATAACCAGTTAAAATAGTTTTGGGAATTAATATTCAAAATATATAAATAGAAAATACATCGGGGCTATGAGACCAATCAGACAGTGCTCATACCTCTGGGGTATTCTCAGCAGACACCTGCACAAAAGTGACACTCCAAGAATACTCTCTCCCCCCATGGTCACGTCAAAAAATTGGATCATGGACCCACCAAAAAGTCACTATCAGAGTACGTCATAAATACAGTCATCTCAAAAAGAAATAAGTACAGCCAGCAAAATACTAGGCCCTATACAACCAAAAAAACTAATCTGATCATGCACTGCAACTACAATAGCAAGGGTTACCACCACACTCCCCACAAGTCTCGTCCAACACAGTACCTCGCCTCGACGTGACATCTTCCTCCTCATCAGCCAGAGAAGGATCAGTCTCCTCTAAAGTCAGATCTATCCATGATCTAGGTCACTTCAGCGGCGCCGGAATCTCAAAGCAGTCCTCTACTAGCATAGACGGACCTAGAAGGTCAACCTCCGCTGGCGTCGGCCCTTTGTCCTTCTCACCCGCCTCTGGTTCAGGCACCGCATCTCCTGCCACCACGGCAGGAGTCACCGCACCTACAGTGGCCTCCGTCTCAACTCCAACTGTCGGACCCTCTGCGTCTGCAAATACCCCGTTCGCCTCAAGCACCAGTCTTGAAGGTACCGGAAAATCGATCCGCGTGTGAGTGTGTTCCACATACGACACTACCTCGGCGATCTTACTGGTTCTCACCACTCTCCCCGTATAAGTAGCCCTGCTTGAGCTGGGGTCGTATACCCAACCAGTAGGCATATGATGATCAAGGAAATCTAACGACGTCTCCGTCGTCAGGGTAACCGTCGGTGGTACGGGCTTGGGTATCATATGAGGGAAAAGCCCAATTTTCCACAATAATGTAAAGGGTCACCAACCGAAATTAACAATTAACAATTAGCAGTTATGTCAAAGATAACAAATACATACATGGCATGTTCCAACTCTATAATAACAGTGATAAAATAAGTATATTCACTTATTAAAATGTACCATGTCTAAGTTTTTGATAACACAAAGGAGTTAAGAATATAGATCATGTTGCAAGCCCAAAAAAAATCAACAATCACACAACTCAATATTAACTGAGAATTTAAGGTACTTGCACATATCGTTTTCCACACATCAGCTCATACCAATCATCACTCCCAGGTCAACCAACATAATGCAATGCGTGTATGCCAATGCTCATGATTCAGGAAATTCCAGGATAACAACCCTCCGCGAGGGGCGTAAATCATAATTGTACCGCTTATCACAGGCCAAAGTACTAATTACCGAGGTGCAGTCTCTCACAAACTAGCACGATTTACTTGTGTAGCCTATCACAAGCACTACACATAAGTTAAATCCTCGCACGGATATAATGGACCGTCTAATACACGTGGAACCACCATGTAGCCCATCACGGTCACTACTTAACTTCGTGGCCCATCACGGTCACCACATAACACAAAATCCTCCTCGAAGGGGCGTAAATCATAATTGTACCGCCTATCATAGGCCAAATTACTAATTACGGAGGTGCAGTCTCTCACAGACTAGCACGATTTACTTGTCTAGCCTATCATAGGCACTACACATAAGTTAAATCCTCGCACGGATAGAATGGACCATCTAATACACGCGGAACCACCCTGTAGCCCATCACAGTCACTACTTAACTTCACGGCCCATCACGGTCACCGCTCAACTCTGTGGCCCATCGAGATCACCACTTAACTATGCAATGCATGAGCGTACTCTGTTTCTCTTCACATAAATGAGTACGTAAATGCAAATATGAAACCCGGACACTTCATCATCATTTCAAAACAATCTCAAAAGAACCTCATATAATTTATTATATGACTTGAAAATGTTTCCCAAATCATTAAGTGCATAAACAAATATTTAAAAATAGAATTTTTTAACAAAAATCCAATCTGTATTCGAATACAGCTTCCTTGTAGCCGAATACAAATGCTAAGACAGTAGCAAAATCTACAATTCTGTATTTGATTACAAGGGGGTCGTAGCCAAATACAGATGCGAAATCAAAAGCAAAAACTGCAATCCTGTATTCGAATACGAAGGTGTAAGACCCTTAATTTTTAATTAAAATTATGGAATTAATTTTAAGTGTATTTTGGGGATATTTTTAAAATATTTAATATATGTATGTTTTGAGTAAATATATATATATATATATATATATAAATATTTATTTTGGAAGATGAATTAAAATTATTGGATGAAGAATAAATTAATTTAATTACGAGTAATTAAATTAACGGACAGTTAATTAAGGGATTAGCGGCTAATTGCGACGAGACTGGTTAAGTGCTGAGGATTAGACAAGTGTCGGGTGAGGTGGCACCCACACAAGCCCATAAATAGGAGTGAGAAAGATGGTGAAATCAGAACACCATTCCTCCTCCCTCACTGCCCATACTGCATGTAACAGTACCCCTTTTCCCTCCCATTCTGTTCTGCTTCCAGTTCACGATTTGAAAAGAAAAGATAGGGAGTTCCTCAAAAGTGCCATTAATTGGAAACCTAGGCACCAAAACAGAAAAACCCCCAGTACAAAAGTTGTTCCCCACATCATTACGGAGCTAGAGAACCCAGTTTCATAGCAGCAAACGCAAGCGGCGGTTTCACCGGTTTTTGACGCGCAAACGGGAACGAAAGCAGAAACGTGAGCAGAAGCAGAAAACGCAACAAGGGTAAGGGCACCTTCCACTTTCTAGTTGCATTCTAGGACTGTAAATGTATGTTTGAGGTGTGGTAATATTTGAGTTTCTGTTTTGAAAAAGAAACTGTTTTGCATGACATTTTTAAGATAAAAGAAAATGCGTTTTGTTGAGGTTTTAAATAATCTATGATGTTGATGTTTTTCTTATACAACATGTCTGTTTTGGTTGTGTGGAAAAGCTGAAAAATGTCTTGCATATTATTTTGAAGTTGATCAAAATGCATGTTGAGAAAACTGTGTGCATGTTGTTTTAAAATCTGAAAATTTCATTTTGGGATGTTTGATGATTTGTGAAATACAACATTGTTGTTCTGCTTGTGTGAGAAAGCTGGAATATGCTTTGCATGTTGTGTTGGTTGTGTAAGCATACTGGAGAATACCATGCATGTTGTTTTGGAGGTGCATGTTCTGGTTCTGGATGATTCTGATGTTGATCATTTTGTTTCTGTTTCTGATGATTCTGGTGTTGATCATTCTATTTCTGCTTCTCGATGATTCTGATGTTGATCATTATGTTTCTGTTTCTGATGATTCTGGTGGTGACTATTCTATTTCTGTTTTCTGGATGTTCTGGTGTTGATGATTCTTCTTCTATTTCTGTTTTGAGTGATTCTGGTGATGTTGATGTTTTCAAAAGAAAAGAGATTTTAAATGATGAAAGTGTTTTCTGGAAAAATGCTGAATCTATTTTGATGTTTGGTTGTTTTTTTAAAAAGAAACTGTTTGAAATGTGTTGAAGTCTCAGGAAAAATTTCACTGGTTTTCAAAGGTGTATTCGAATACAACATGTGTGTATTCAAATACAACCTGTCAAGCTTCTGTTTTACTTAAGTTTTCAAACTTGTATTCGAATACGAGCCCCTGTATTCGAATACAGAGGGAGGATTTTTGCTTCTGACTTAGCATCTGTATTCGACTACGACCACGTCGTATTCGAATACATAAGTGAAATTTTAACACTTTATTCGCATCTGTATTCGACTACAGGCATGCTGTATTCGAATACAGAATGTAGATTCTCACTAGTTTCAGCTTCTCTATTCGAATACAAGGTATCTGTATTCGAATACAGATTCGGGTTTTTTCCAGAAACTCAGTTTTTAGCTTCTGTATTCGAATACAAAGAAGCTGTATTCGAATACAGATTCGTGTTTTCCAGAAAATCAAGTTTTAAACATTGTAATGTGAATTTTAAAGTGTTGGGAAATATTGAGAAGGGTTAAAATGATTTAAAATGGAGTCTTGGAAATAGTTTTGAAGAGGAGAGGATGATGTTTTGGAATCCTTTAATGACCTGGGAGGAAATGCTGGACTTTCAATGTTTTATCTTCTGTATTCGATTATAGGCATGCTGTATTCGAATACAGAATGTTAAAATTGCAGTTTCATGCTTCTGTATTCGAATACAAGGAATCTGTATTCGAATACAAATTCGTGTTTTTCAGAAATTCCAAGTTTTTCAACATTGTTTATGAACCCTAAGTGTTGGGGAGTATTGGGAAGGTTTATGATGAATTAAAATGGAACTTTTGTGATAGTTTGAAGTGCGGGTGATGAAGTTTTTGAGACTTTACCGATGTAGTGGAAAAATACTAAATTTTTACACTGGGACAGCTTCTGTATTCGAATACAGAGTGTAATTCTGCACTGTTTTTGGCTACTGTATTCGAATACAGAGAAGCTGTATTCGAATACAGCTTCGTATTTTCCAGAAATCTCAGTTTTAAACACTGTTTTATGAATTTTAAGAGTTTGGGAAACATTGGAAAGACTTATGATAATTCAGAATGGAATTTTGAGATAATGTAAAGTGATAATGATTGCTTGAATGTTTAATCATTGATGTGTTGATGATGAAATTAATTGTGTTGAGATGTTTTGGGGAATGCTGGAAAGGCTGAGTTTTTCTGATATTGCATACTGTTTTCAGTGAAGAGAAAACATTGCATGTCCATGCATTTCATAGTCAAGTGGTGACCGCGATGGGCCACAGAGTAATGCGGTAACCGTGATGGTCCGCGAAGTTAAGTAGTAACCACAATAGTGGGCTACAGAATGGCCGCGTGTTCGTGGTGGTCCATTCTATCCGTGCGAGGATTTAACTTCTGTGTATTTGGCCTGTGAGAGGCTAATACACGTGAAAGTAGTAACCGTGATGGGTTGTAGAGTGGCCGCGTGTTCGTGGTGGTCCATTCTATCCGGGTTCAGAGTGGCCGTGTGTTTGTGGTGGTCCATTCTATTCAGGCTACGGAATGGTCGCGTGTTCGTGGTGGTCCATTCAAATACGTAAAACGTGCTGGTCTGTTGAGCGACTGCACTGGTGCTGATCTGTTGAGCGATTGCACCCTCGTCTTGAGGGCCGTTAAAGTCAAACATATTTAAAACGTGCTGCTCTGTGGAGCGACTGCACTGGTGCTGATCTGTTGAGCGATTGCACCCTGGTCTTGAGGGCCGTTGAAGTCAACCATATTTAAATTGTGTTGGTCTGTTGAGCGACTGCACCTTGGTAATTCCAAGAAATTGTATACATGAGCATATACATATTGCATTGGGGGATAGATCGGTGGGTCACGATTTGGTTATATGATGACGGTTGGAAATTGATGTGTGTGAGTACTTTATGAAACCTGATTTTCTGATAAATGATTGTGATTGATGAAGTGTTGGTTGTACTTACCACATATTTTCCATTTTAATTGATTGTTGTTTTGAAAAGGCATACATGTCACGAAATTTCAAAATGAGCATCTTTATTTTCATCATTGTTATACGATATGCCATGGATGTATGTGTTGCTGTGAGATATATGCTATGTGCTTATTTGTTAATTTCAGTCGGTGACCCTTGCTATTATATTGTGGAAATTGGGCTTTGCCCTCAGATGATACCCGAACCCTTCCTACCGACGGTTACACTAACGACGGAGACGTCGTTAGTTTTCCTTGATCTTTACGCACGGCGTATTTGTAGACGACGTAGAGGGGAGGACAGTTGGCTGGAGACGAAACTTGTAGGGGATACGGCGGAGACTGTGCTACTGTAGCTTAGTGCATGATCAGTTAGAGTTGATGTATAGGATTTTGAACTGGAAAATGTAATTGGTTATTTTGGGAATTATTGTATAACTTTTCCGCTAATATTTTTCCGCACTATGATATTTCCTATTAAGATCATGACACTATTATCTTTTGAAATATATTAGTGTTATTATTAATTTCCAGAATTAAATACTTAGTGATATTACGATGAATTACGTTCATCGATTAATCTACGACGTACTATTTTATGAAATGAATTAAAGGAAATTTTATTTCAATCTTTTTGAATTAAATCGGGAAACAATTATTTTACTTATTTATTATAAAAAAATAAAATAAAATAAAATACACTCGCGTTGTGCTTTAAACTCGGGGTGTTACAGAAGGGGTCGTAGCCGAATACAGATGCGAAGTCAGAAGCAAAAACTGCAATTCTGTATTCAAATACGAGGTTGTCGTAGCCGAATACAGTATTAAGTCAGTAGCAAAAATCACGTATTTGTATTCGAATAGGGGGTGTCTTATTCGGATACGAGGTTCAAAATTTGAATAAAAATTGAATTTTTCAGAGGTGTATTCGAATACACTAGTGTCATATTCGAATACATCTTCAAAAATAGTATACTTTTTCAAGTAAATTTCAACTTGAGCTCAAACTCCTTTCTTTGAAAAATCACCACAAACACCAGAACAACAGCCTCTCAGCAACAACATTAACATGTTCAACAACAACAGTAAGAACATTTTACACACACCAACATAGCAGCAACAACAATATCATAACAACAAAGACATTCTTATCATCAAAACACAGCAGCACAACAGCAACAGAAATGATTTCTTGATCATCAACAACAACACAACAACAACCAGCACATCTTTAGCGCAACAACATATCAGCAACATCAACCACAACAACTTCACATTTTCAACAACATAACACATTTATCAACCATCAAATACACATTTAGGGTTCCTACATGCAAACTAAAAAGTTGGAAGGAGCCCCTTACCTTGCTAACGTTTTCTCGACCGATTTCGTTACCGCGACCAAAACCGGCGAAACTTCCGCTCGCGTCGTCACTACAAAAGTAAGCTCACTAGCACCGTAGTGATGAGAGGAGTAACTTTCCCTCTTGACACTCTTGGAATGGAAGCTTAGAATTTGAAGTAATCAAGGATTTGAGTATGGTTTTTTTCTGTAATTACTCCCGTCGCAACTCCATTGACAGATAAAATGCTCGGTATTAAATTCCTCATAATATAATTAAATTATTCTTCGACAAATTATTTTAGTCAATCTCAAAATATATATATATATATATATACATATACATATATTAAACATATTACAAATATCTCAAAATATAATTTTGGTATTTAATCCATAAATTAATTTACAATTTACGGTCTTACATTCTCTTTCTTTGTTCATCAGAGGATTTAAATTGTACCAAAATATTGATTTTACCAGAGGCTTCATTTAGAGCTTACTTTAGGTCTTAAAGTTAAAGGATCAATATGGATCTTGTGTACAAGGCATATAATATCGTAGTGTTCATTCCCTTCGTTATTGAAGGACCAGACCTTAGACTTGTATGTTCTTTTGTCTTTTAACACTTTAACTCAAATAGTAGATTATCATATGCTCGTTGCAATGTTCCTTATTTCCATATTATGACTTGTTCTATCAATAAACATAATTACTTGTTCTATTAGGTGATAGTATTCTTTGCATTAGAAACACTTAGATTATTATCTCTAACTTACTCATAATTTATGTTACCTTAAAATAGATAGTCATTAATATAAACCTTTACCTTCTAACTCGATCTACACACTAGAAAATACAGTTAGGGGATAATTTTTCTTCATTTGTTTGTGTTGTTATCATCAAAATGTCATCCAAAGGATTGTAGCTAAAACCATTTATGCACTAATAATCTCCTCATTTTTTATGATGACAAACAACCATACAATTAATGAACAATTTTCCTTCACAAAAATAAAGTTTATAAGAGTGCTCCCTCTAAGTGTAGTATTCAAAATTGTTTAACTTAATAATTCTTTGAGCTTCTAATTTTGTCACTTCAACTCTCCCAAATGACCAAATCAGCTTTTGACTCTCGATTCAGATTACTGTAATAACTTCAATTCACCACATATTCAATTAATAACTTTGATGTTATTAATGTGACAAATAAGAAGACATGAAAATTTTAGATACTTGAATTTTGTCACATTTGTAGACTTTTTACCATTTTATACTCTTAACTTATATGCTATGAATTTGTTCGAAGATTCATTTTTTTAGCGATTTTGAATTGGGGTTATTTTTAATGCATTTTATTATGAAAGGATAAATATGTTTTTAGTCTCTATAAAAGTTCAACATTTCAATTTTAGTCCCTATAAAACAAAAATACAATTTTTAGTCTTATAAAATTATTATGCATGCAATTTTAGTCCGTACAGGAAGGTCAATATAAGTCCCACATTTTTCTTTATTATTAGTAGTATGTGAAATATATTTTAATTTGTTCTCAATAATTTATAATTTGGTTGTAATTATTTAATTATTTATTCAATTTTTATTTTTGAAAAGTATTTATGTGTATGACATGATTTATTTAATTTGACTGAATATTTTGCTAAATTGTGTGAAAATCATTTTTTAAAAATAATATTTCCTTTGTGAAGTATTTGAAAGAATACTTATAATAATGACACAATTTAACTATTTTTAGAAAATTAAAACAATAAAAATATTTTATATTTGTCAAATGCCCAAATGATAGTTTGTGAGAAAAGCCATATAAATAGGGGTGGGAATAGGCTAGGCCGTCCGTCAGGGGCCTATGGCCTGGCCTACTTATGGGCTGGTCTGGCCTGGCCTGTTTAACAAGAAGGCTAGGTTCAGGCTAGTTTTAAAGCCTATATATTTAAATAGGTCAGGTTCAGGCTTATATAAAAGCCTATTAGGCCTGACAGTCCGGCCTATATATAAATTATTTATTACTGTTATTTTTTATTGTTATTTATTAATATTATTGTTTCTTATTTTAAAGTATACATATATATATATATATATATTTTATTATTTATTAATTTTATTTATTAATATTATTGTTTCCTATTTTAAAGCCTATCAATTAGGTTATTTTAATATTATTTTACTATATTAGATTTGATTATAATTTTATTAATTTTCCTTATATAAAACTGCCTAATTTAACCTATTTAAAAAAAATATAAAATATAACATTTAAATGTTTTAACGTGAATAAGGCTTTTAAATAGGTTTTCAGGCCAGGCCAGATTTTTAAAAAGGCCAGGACAGGCCGGAAAAAAAGCCTATGATAGGCCGTAGGCCAGGCTTAGGCCTAAAAAATTAATCGTAGGCCAGGCTCAGACCTTTCAAAGCCTAGCCTGGCCTGGCCTATTCCCACCCCTACATATAAATATTTAGTTGGTTATTAGTTTAGATTATTACGTTAGATTAACAACAACAAAAAAAGGAAAAGAACCAGAATAGTCAAGTGGAACAGCACACGGAATGAAACATAGAAGAAAAGAAGAAATTTTTGTTCTGTTAGTCGATGGTTGTGCAACAAACTTGCTCTGATTTCACTCAAATTGTAGTATGTCATCTCTACCTTTGAATTTGACTTATTAATATAATATATCAATAATTTTACTTTCTCTCTGACTCAATTTGATAAAACTTTTGATTTTGAAATGCTTAACTTTATATGCAAAATTTAGGTTTGTAAATTAAAGTATTGATTTTTATGGTAAAGTTGTTACTGTTGTTACTAATCAAAAACTGAATTTTAGTAAATGGCTTGATAATTTTGAATATGGTGTTTAATGTTATTATTATTATTTTGTAACAAATCTTTTTTAGTTTTAAAAATAAAATCATGTAACATTGTTACTATTAAAATGATCACTTTGTTTCCTCTTGGGATTATGGCCTATTTGAAGATTTGGCTTCTTTAAAGTTTTCTTAGTGTTCTAGGGCTGTAAAGAAAGAAAATAAAAGAGAAACATTTTATCTACTTCAACGAAAATTGTCTAGCTTGTTATGTTGTTGTTGGAGTTACTATTTTGCTTGTTTATTTGGGATATTGATTATGCTTAAAACTAGATTCTATTTATTTTCGAAAATTTAATTGGGCCTTTATAACATAAAGTGATCCCAATGAAAATTATATTATTTGAAAAGTTTTGATTTATGGCCTTAATTGGTTCGAGTTTCATGTTTTAATGATTAATTGGTTCTAAGTAGTAGTTTCATGGTATTTTCGTTCTATGTGCAAATCGTGACATGCAATTTATTTTCTTATGAGTTTTCTTGATTTTCTTAGGATATTGATATACAAACCTATTTTAATTAAAGAAAACGTGTATCTATGTCGAAAATCAATTTTCACCTGGTAGAATTCCTAATAAAGACTAGCTCGTGTTTTAATCAATAGAAATCGTTATTCGCTACAAACTCAATTTTTATTTGGTTATAATTTTATGTAGTGATAGTTTGATTGATGAAAAAAAATTTAGAAACTTTATACTGATCTTAAAAATAATAATTTTTCCATAAATAATAAATGTATTGAAAGTTGTTGTTATGGTTATTTCTTTTAGAAAGTTAAAGATGATTTTTATGAGACAATTGTGTGGATGTTATGTTGATTTATAAAATTAAAATAATTTTGTGATAGAGTTGTTAATTTGTTTTCTAATAATTAAAAGAAATTTGTGTTGAAGTATTGTTAAATTTTATTATTAAATGTCTGGAAGTGAACTAAGGAAGTCGTAGGGATCTTCGATGCTTGTTATATTATAATTTTGGTCCAAAAGAAATATTTGAAAAACAACATTTCCCCTTATTTTATTGGATTTGCCATGAGGCACTTGTGCCAAATATGGAATCAAAATCTCATTTTATCGTTACTTGTTTGTATGCTTGCTATTTTGAGAGAATTGATATCTTGTCAAAATATAATGAAATGGTGTGTCTTAAGTTATGATATAATAAAGTTGTAATAATTTAATTAAAGAAAATTCTTATGCAAGGTGAACCTTAAGGCAACACCAAACCTTGAATAGGAATTAAGAATAAATGAGTTCTGACACTAAGTGAGTGTAAATTAATTTTTGAAGGTGTAACATATTTGGAGGAAAGACTGTTGTGTAGGAATCTTAATAACAAAACTCATAACGGTTAGGGCATCCCTCCATTCTCTTTCCTACTTGAATTATATGTGATATAAATGCATTGTAATGTTATGTATTGGTTCTGTTTGTGTGTTATATGAATTGAATGTTTACGAGTGATATTATGATATTAAACAATTTGTGTATTTTGATTTATAATGGGTGGTTACTCAAGGTGATGACTTTGTGTCTAAACTAGGATGGATTAAGACAAGGTTGGATTAAGACAAGGCTGAATAGTTTTGGACGCTTTGGTTGAGTGATTTGTTTTGTTACTAACTAAGCTGATGAGATTCATCCATGCATCAGTGGCGTAGACTTAGTCACAAGTACTTGACGACAGTTCCTCAAAAATGTAATGTGATTCAGAAAAATACTCAATAGTGGGGTACTGAACATGAAAATCTGAAGAGAATTTATCCAACAGTGGTACATTGTCCAATGGTGGAACTTTTTGCTCTACGGGATGATGATATTACGGAATCCTATATTGACATATAGTCTAACAAATAGGATTTGTGCATTTTGGTTGATTTGTATCTTTAGTGCTTTGTGATTTTAATTGTTAAATGAAGTATTTGATTTATTTATAGTTTTGCTATAATAAATATATATATATATATATATGTGCGTGTTTATTTGTAATGTGTTTGTTTTTTGGAGATGAGTCTTACATTTGATAGGACATCACAAGTAGTGTTACTCAAGCGAATAATGTCACGAGATAATCTAAACGCGAGAAACCACAATAGCATGCAGTTGGAGGCGCCGAGATACTTTTGTAGTGGTGTTAGACTTGTTGGGAGAGTTTTCCACAAGCGTCCAGAGTTATTACTAGCTAGGATTTAATTTTGGGTAGTAAAACGCCAAAAGTTTTGACTTTAGGAGTTTCTTTTGTTTTACGCATTAAGTTTACTTTTTGTAATTGTGAATACTCTTATTCATTATTTTTGAAAATACAATTGAATAAGTTATTAACTTTTTTTAAAGTAAATGAGAATTTAAGACAATCTTATATAAAAAATGAATATGTCTCTTTACGTTTGGAATTTTGTTAGTTAGTGTGTCGAAAAAGCAGGACGTTACAGGTGACATTAGAGCAGTTCAATCTAAATTGGGTTGTTGGTCAATGGGGTAGTTTTTAGTCTTGTTAGTGTTGGTCATGTATCTCGGAAGTCCTCCAGAGATGGCGCGTGAGTTTATGCACCACTTGAACCATGATTTGAATATTTCCTCACTGAAACATTGTGTGCTTATTGCGCAAGTACATGAATTATAGTCTTAATCGACTTATTAGATTAGCGCCTTAGAAGCGTGGCAAACCTTAGTGGGCCTTGAAGGGGTTGTGATATGGAGGTCAACATTAAGATTGTAAGTTAGTTGATGCTCCCAAACTCTAGGACAAGAAAATCATTGAGGGAACAATAGAGATAATTGGGTCGTGTTCAATTCGATACGTATGACATTAAGTGTGAATTTCTTGATAGTTACACTCATGAGACTGAATGATTATAATAGTATTCAGTAGTTTTGGGTTGATAAAAAGTTATTACTAGCTACATGATTGAGTAGGTGTGGACTTGTTAATGCCTAAGAGTATTCTCTAGAGTAAAAATATGTATTTTATGGTCAACAAATCACATTTGTGAAGTGTGTGAGTACTTGTAGGATATGATAGCATATGTTTCAGCTTTTATGTTTGACAATATTGTACATTGAATGAAGCAATCAATCGCAGGCTTGACCAAAGATCTCAACGTAGTTGATACCAAGGACAATGATTAATTATTGATTATTCTGGGGTGAATAGCAACAATGGTGTTGTTAACTGATGTTGTAATGATTTAAGGATATTGAGGTTTAAAAGTATATCAGAGACAATCCTTTTATAATGGTGTATTAAGAATGAAATTTTTGGATTAAAGAGATGATTTGAGCTTATGAGTTGTAATTGGCGAGTAAGTGATACTAAACCATAAGAAAGTAAGAAATGACTTAAAATCCTTATAAATCAGAGTATTAAATCCTTAAGTGGGACTAATTCAAGTTGAATTTAGTCAGAGTATTAGATCCAAAAGATTGAACATAAAAAATAAAAACTCGTTATAGTGGTTTGAGAACGATGGTACATTGGGTATATGGTGGGAAGTTGTTACAAATGTTTGACTCTCTGACATATATTGCGACTATGATTACAATGAAATATTGTGAGGTGTCAGTTTCAGTTCGTAGAGAACTTGAAGGCTTGCTTGGTAAGGTTAGAGTAATATACGACTTAATGAAGGTGACTTTAGAGTTGTAAATTTGTATAATAATGTTGAGAAAATTGGGCTTGATGAATTTCGAAATAATTGCGGCATGATAGATAAGATTTTCTTCTCGATAGATAAGATAAGTGGGCCATATCTAGGAACTTCATAAGTGTTAGTTTCGAGGACAAAACTCTTTTAGGTGGGTAGAACGTAAGATTCGCATTTATCTCTATTATTAGTGAAGGTGCAAACACGAGAAGAGAGTTGAATTGTGTTTGTAATACTTGAATTCTTTTTCTGTTTTTGATGATTATTTAAAATCTGATATATAAGCAAGCAGAATTAGCAGCGGATAAAGTAAAATAATCAACACAAAGATTTATCCTGGTTCACTATTAACTATGCTACATCTAGTCCCTTCACCTTGAAGGATTTTTCCACTAATTCAAAACCTCTGAATTACAACAGCATTACTGACCCTCCAAGTCAGTCTTCCCAAACAGTCTAACAATCCTAGACTTTTGAGGAACACATCACCTTGACTTCACAAGTCAAGTCTTCTCCTACCAATCTGACAACCCCAGATTGCAGAAGGGATTTCAACACCATGAATCTAATTGCTAAGTCACCTGCTACATCTTCTGACTCTTCAGATTGTAGACCTTTCTTCAACAATATAGATCTGACACAAGGGAACGAAAAACAAGAGTACTTGCTTCTGGAAAGCTGATACGCACAATTAACCTCACTGAAAACTCGAGTGTTTGACTCTGGAAGTTTATGACTCTTATACTGATTTTCGATGATAAAGTCTTCTGCCTGAGCCTCCTTTTATAGATGAAAATTAGGGTTTCTTCCATGATCAAATTCGAGCTGTATCTGTCCAGATTCTCTTGCAAAAATAACTTGGCCAATCGGGTTTGAGCTTAAATAAAAACCGTATCTTTTTAACTTCAGATTTGTTCGGAAAATAACTTTGGCCAATCTTGTTCTTGTTTAATTCTGGACCGTATCTTTCTCCCCTCCAATTGCTTTTAAATTCTCTCCAAGACTTCAATTTATTTTTGTATCAAATCCCCTTAATACTTTGATCAAATTTCTATCAAAATTTAATCAAGTCTTCACTGATTTTCATCAAGATTAAAATCTGGACCGTATGATCTTCTGATCTTGACCAGCTCTGGACTTATGTAGTCTGATCTGCGCCAATTCTGTGATCCTCTGATCTCGGCCACACTGGATCGTATGATCTGATCTGAACTATTTTATGATCTTCTAATCTCGACCAACATTGGGCCATGATACTTAAATCTGGACCATTTTCCCTCTGATCTGGACCAAGTCTAGACTGAGTCTGGATTGAATCTGAATTAAATCTTGACTTTTAATCTAGACATTTGATCTTTTAATCTGGACATTTGATCTTTTAATCTGGACATTTATCTTCTGATCTGGATCAAATCTGGACCGAGTCTGGATTGAATCTGAATTAAATCTGGACTTATGATATTTTAATCTGGACCATTGATCTTTTAATCTAGACATTAATCCTCTGATCTAGACTGAGTTTTATGTTCTGCACCATGCTATCTTCTGGTCTGGACCAAGTCATTTGTTCTGGACAAGTTATCTTCTGCTTTGGACCAAATCTGAATTAAGCCTGGAATGATTCTTATATTCATGACCAAGCTATCTTCTGGTCAGGATTAAGTCTGGACTAAATCTGACTTATGTTTCCTTCTGGTCTGAACCAAGTCTCCCTCTAAAAAGCTTCCTTCTGGTCTGGACCACGTCTCCTACTGGACTCTGCTTCCTTCTGATCTGGGCCAAGAAAGATATCCTCTGATGATGTTATTTGTCCTTTGATGTTTTGCCTTTGATGACATCCTCTGAGGTGTATCCTCTGGTGCCTTCAGGATGCATCCTCTGGTACCCTCTGGATGTTTCCTCTGGCCAAACCTTCTGGTGACATTTCTATCCTCTGGTTGCTTCTTCTGGATGTATCCTTTGGTGGTGTCTGTAACACCCCGAGTTTTAAGCAGCGCAAGTGTATTTTTCTTTTTTTACCAATAAAAGAATTTCGACTTAATTCAAAAGAATTAAAAATAATTAAAATTTAATATGAATTAAACATTCAAAAATAGTATTGCATTGTAATTCAAAATACAAAAGTGATTAAACAACCACATCATAATTATAATAAAGTAATTTCATTTTGGGAAATTGATCTTCAAAATATACCAAAATAAAAATACATCAAAAAATGTATCCTGGACCCACCAAAACATTATCAAAGTGCAGAAAGGATATACAATTATCCCAAATTAAATAAATACAGCCATTAACATTAGGCCCTATACAAAGAGTCTAGTCTGATCTGATCATGCACTATAGCTACAGTAGCAAGTGGTTTCCACCGCATCCTCTACAACTCTTGTCTTCACCCCAGCTGTCGATTCCTTTGCGTCGTCCACAAATACTCCATACGTAAAGATCAACGAAAACTAACAACGTTTCTGTCGTCAGTGTAACCGTCCATGGTACGGGTTTGGGTATCATCTTAGGGCAAAGCCCAATTTTCCACAATAATTGTAAAGGGCACCAACCGAAATTAACAATTACCACATAATAGTTATGTCAAAGATAACAATTATATTCATGGCATATTTCAATGCTATAACAACAATGATAAATGAGTATGCTCACTTACTAAAATGGATGACATCTACATCTTTGCAAAACAGCCAGTTTACATATAAATCAGATTGCAAGTACAAATACAATAAACAATCATAACAACTCACTTGGAACTTAGAATTCATAAGATACTTGCACACATCGATTTCCACTCATCAACTCATATCAAATCATGACTCACAGGTCAACCATCCTAATGCAATATGTATATGCCAATGTATACAGCTCTTGGAATTTCCAAGGTGCAGTCTCTCACGGACCAGCACACGTGCAGTCTCTCACGGACCAACACGATTTACAGATAGAATGGACCGTCTAATACACGCGGAACCATCCTGTAGCCCGGATAGAATAGACCGTCTAATACACGCGGAACTACTCTGAAACCCGGATAGAATAGGCCGTCTAATACACGCGGAACTACTCTATAACCCATCACGGTCACTACATTTACGTGTATTAGCCTTTCATAGGCCAAATACACAGAAGTTAAATCCTCGCACGGATAGAATGGATCGTCTAATACACGCGGAACCACTTCGTAGCCCGGATAGAATGGACCGTCTAATACACGCGGAACCACTCTGAAACCTGGATAGAAAAGACCGTCTAATACACGCGGAACTACTCTATAACCCATCACAGTTACTACTTAAATTTGCGGCCCATCACGGTCACCGCATCAACTCTATGGCCCATTGCGGTCATCACCTGACTATACAATGCATGAACATGCTATTTTTTCTCTTCACTGAAAAGAGAATGCAATGCCATCTGAAACCTAGAACGTCCTCAACACAACATTAATGATTTTTACTCATCAACACCACAACAAAAGCATCATCAATAACAGCAACCAAAAGCAGCAACAACAACTCTCAACATACATTATCTCAACAACATGCGTTTTACTCATTCACAAACCACATGCAAGGCAGATTTCAGGATCAACACAACACCAAAACATCATCAATACATCAACCACGGCAGCAACCAAACAGACCAGCAACAAAACAGACACCACAAGCAGTTTACTCATTCATAACAACATGCAATGGCAGTTTCATTTTCAGAACAGAACATCACATATAATCATCCATCACACATGCATTTACAGCCCTAAATGCAATCTAGAAAGTTGGAAGGAGCCCCTTACCTTCATTACATTTTCTTGATCGTTTACGTTACCGCGACTAAAACCGGCAAAACTCCCACTCGCGTCGTCGCTGCCAAAGTTAGTACCGTAAAGATGAGAGGAATAACTTTCCTTCTTGACACTTTCTTTTTCGAGGCTTGGATTTCCAAGTAATTTGAGTTTTGAGTATCCCTTCTCACTACCAACACAAACAGAACTGAACAGAGGAAGAAGAATAAAGCAGCTCGGGTAGGTGAGGGAAAGGAAAGAAACTGTTTTCTCTTTTTTTTTTCTAATACTGATTTTCTATTTTTCCCCTTTTTTTTTCATTGCTTCTCACATGCAAACATATATAGACACATACTCTTGCCACCTCATATATATATATATATAATAATTAAACTTGACCCTCAAGTAACTAATTACTCCCGTCGCAATTACATCGACAGATAAAATCTTAATTAACTGTCCGATATTTAATTACTCGTAATTAAATTAAATAATCCTTCGTCCAATAATTTTACTCAATCTCAACAATATTTATATATATATATAAATATACATATATCAAATATTTTACAAATATCCCAAAATATACTTGAAATTAAATCCATAATTTCATTTTAAAATTAAGGGTCTTACAGTGTCATACTCTGATTTTGCACACCTTCTGATTTGTTCTTCTAAGTCAAAATAAAATTTACACTAAATACTTTTGTTAACATCAAAACTTTGATTGATCGAACCAACTTGGTTCCAACAAACTCCCCCTTTTTGATGATGACAAAACTTTTGTATTTTTGATAACTATTCTTCTTTCTTTTGACTTTGTCTCTCCCTAGGACTAAGCTTTATTTTGACTTTTTCTCCCCCTAAGTCTAATGCCCCAGATTCTCTATCAAATACATCTTCTCCCCCTTTGTCATCAGACAAAAAGGATTGAAGGAAGAAAGGAAATCTCTGGAATTTTTTTTTTATCTTCTGACCTTTTTTTTTAGAGTAAAATAAATAACAGAAAATAAAAGACAAAAAAATAAAAATTTAAAAAATACTCCTCTAAAAAGACTACTTGATCTAGTCAGATATGGAGATTATGTTGAGATACTTCTTGATGAACTCAAATCGATCTTCAGGCAATGGTTTCGTGAAGATATCAGCCCATTGATGATCTGTGTCTACAAACAGGATGATTATTGTTCCCTTTTGAACATGGTCTCTGATAAAGTGATGCTTGATTTCAATGTGCTTGGCTCTAGAGTGTAGGATAGTGTTCTTGGTTAGGTTTATGGCTGAAGTATTGTCACAGAACAAAGGGATGTTGGTTTCAAAGATGTTGTAGTCTTCCAACTGATGTTTCATCCAGATTAACTGTGAACTGCATCCTGCTGCTGATATGTATTTAGCTTCTGCTATTGACATGGCAATGGTGCTTTGTCTCTTGCTTGACCAAGAAATCAGATTATCACCTAGAAATGTACAGTTGCCACTTGTGCTTTTTCTCTCTAATTTGTCTACAGCATAATCAGAATCACAAAAACCACTTAGTTTGTAAGATGGGGTTTTCTTGTAGAGCAAGGTAAGATGTGTGGTTCCTTTAAGGTATCTAAGGATTCTATTGACAGTAGTTTAGTGGGATTCCCTAAGGTCAGCTTGAAAACGAGCACAGACACAAACACTAAACAAAATTTCAGGTCTAGAAGCAGTTAGGTAAAGAAGAGATTCAATCATACCTTTGTATGTTTTCTGGTCTACCTTTTGGCCGGATTCGTCTTTTTCAAGTGAGCAGGTGGGGTGCATGGGGGTGGCCATAGGCTTACAATCACTCATCTTGAACTTTTTGAGAAGTTCTTTAGTGTACTTAGATTGGTGAATGAGTATACCTGTTTTGCCTTGCTGAATCTGAATTCCTAGGAAGAACTTAAGTTCTCCCATCATGCTCATCTGAAACTCTTGCTGCATCAAATCAGAAAACTCTTGGCAGAGAGTGCCGTTAGTGGATCCAAAGATAATAGCATCAACATAAACTTGAATGATCAGAATATCATCTTTAATGGCTTTTCTAAACAAAGTGTTATCTATTTGGCCTCTATCAAACTAATTTTTAAGTAAGAAATTGCTAAGTCTGTCATACCATGCCCTAAGTGCTTGTTTTATACCATATAAAGATTTTTTAAGTTTAAAAATATGGTTTGGAAAATTAGAACTTTCAAAACCTGGGGGCTGTTTGACATAGACTTCCTTACTTATATAACCATTTAAGAAAGCACTTTTGACATCCATTTGATACAAAGTAATATCATGATTTGCAGCAAAAGAGAGTAGGATACGAATTGCTTCTAATCTGGCCACTGGAGGAAAAGTCTCAGTGTAATCAATGCCTTCTTGCTGACTGTATCCTTGTGCCACAAGCCTAGCTTTATTCCTGACTACTTCACCTTTTTCATTGAGTTTGTTCCTGAACACCCACTTGGTTCCAATGATATTTTTGTGTGGTCTGGACACCAGATCCCAAACATCATTCCTTTCAAACTCATTCAGCTCTTCTTGCATTGCAAGAATCCATCCTTCTTCTGTCAGTGCTTCATCAACAGTAGTTGGTTCAATGGTAGAAAGTAAACCAAACAGACTTGTTTCTTTAAGTGATGATCTGGTTTTCAATGGTTCAGTTGCGCTTCCAATAATCAGTGTTTCTTGATGTGAAGACTTGTACTTCCACCCATTCTCTCCTTCTGACTTGTCTTCAGGTTCAGCATTATCTTCGAATTTGCTTTCATCCTTTTCTTTCTCTGGTTTTGTTGTTTGATCTGCTCCTGCTTCTTGTGCTTCTAGTAAACCTGCAATTTCCTCATCTTGCTTTGACTTTTCAGAGTCAAGTTGTTTGTCATCAAACTTAATGTGTATGGACTCCTCCACATTGTTAGTTTCTTTATTAAACACTCTATAAGCTTTTGATCTCTCAGAGTAACCAATGAAGGTACACTTTTGAGATCTGGAATCAAATTTTGCAAGATTATCCTTAGTGTTTAACATATAACAAATGCAGCCAAACTGTTTGAAAAATAGGAAATATCAGGTTTCTTACCTTCCACACTTCATATGGAGTTTTGTTTAGAATAGACCTGATGTAAACTCTGTTCTGGATGTAGCATGCAGTGTTGACAGCTTCTGCCCATAGGTAGGTAGCAACATTCATGTCATTCAGCATGGTTCTGGCCATCTCATCAGTGACCTGTTCTTCCTTTCATCAAACTCCATTCCGTTGAAGTGTTCTGGTGGATGAGAAGTTGTGAGAGATACCATTCTCATCCCAAAATTCTTCAAAGTACCTATTCTCAAACTCACCTCCATGATCATTCTAATAGTTATGATTTTAAAACCTTTTTCATTCATAACTTGCTTGCAGAAAGCAATAAATACCTTATGGGATTCATCTTTGTTTCTTAGAAACTTTACCCAAGTCCACCTTGAATAATCATCAACTATGACAAACCCATACTTCTTACCACTAAGGGATGCAGTTTGAACAGGACCAAACAGATCTAAATGAAGCAATTCAAGAGGTTCTGAAGTAGAAATACAGTTTTTAGGTTTAAAAGAGCTTTTGGTCTGTTTACCTTTTTGACATGCTTCACACACAATCTCAGATTTAGTACTTAGTTTGGTGAGACCTCTCACTAGCTGAAGTTTACTTAACTCATAAACCAGCCTAGGGTTTACATGGCCTAACTTTTTGTGCCAAATCAGATTTCCTCCTTAATAGATAAAAGACACTTAACTTTCTGCTTAACTAGACTAAACAGATCTATCTTATAGATATTATTCTGCCTAACACCGGTGAACAAAACAGATCCATCTTTTGGACTAACAGCCATGTAGGTTTTCTGATTAAACACAACATCATACTTGCAGTCACTTAGCTGACTAATGCTTAACAGATTGTGATTCAGACCTTTAACTAATAAAACATTTTTAATAGATAACGAAGAATAACTGTTACCAACTGTGCCTGTACTAATGATCTGACCTTTCTAGTTTCCTCCAAAGGAAACCTTGCCTTCTTTCTTCAGAGTCAGCTTCTGGAACATTGATCTGTCTCCAGTCATATGCTTGGAGCATCCACTATCCAGATACCATGCTTTGTGTTGCAGATCAGACATTTCTTCTTCACTGTCAGAGTTAGAGTCAGACTCAGTGCTGTAATTAGATTCTGTACGAGCCTTCAGAGCCAGTTCTGTTTCTGGCTTGTTCAGACTGGCTGAACTATTCCCTTGATTCTACATCGGCTGATACACCATGTTCCTCTGGTGATTCTGGTAATTCTGCTTCTTCTGGTAATACTAAAGCTGATGTGTGTGATTCTGCTGTTGTGGCTGAACCTCTGATATTGATACTGGTTCTGGTTCTGATTCTGGTGTGAATTGTACTGACTAGGCCTTCTTTCATCCGACTCATTTTGCTTCTGTCTGGTGGAAACTAGAACATACACCTTTTTCTATTTGTGCATTTCCAGCATCCATTGACCAGGCACCATGATTGGTGTTTCCTTCTGGTTGCTCAGAATATCTGCAACATTAACAATTTTGTTCTTTGGTACCAAAAACTGGTTGGGTCCAGGTTTGTTAGACTTAACAGGTCTCTTGTCTTTCCCAGATTTTATCATAGGACAAGACAATTTAGAATGACCCTTTTTAGCACAAATAATACACAGAACATTAGAATGAGCAGATTTAATTTCAGCAACAGATTCAATAAAACCTATTCCTCTCTTACCATTGTTACTGATTCCATAAATCATGGAAGCATACTTACTTCTTTCCATACCATTTGCAATAAAGTTTTGAAAAGCTTGTTCATGCATATCAGATTCACAAACAGTATTAGAAGTAGAGCAAATATTACTTTTGAGAGTTAGTGTAACATCCTCTAAATTTATTATTTAAAATAATTAAGACTTATAAATATATATATATATATATATATATATTTCATTATTAATTTAGGTGTGATAATTATTTGCCTTGTTCGACTTATTGTAGTTGATAAAATTATTAGTAAGAATTATTTAATCAATGGAGAAGTTTTATATAATTATATATATATATATATATGTTTTTTTAGTACAAGAAGAATTTGAGCTAAGGGTTTGTGGCCAGGTGTGACCCAACCCATTATAGAAATTTGGGCTTGGAGTTGGTGGCTTCGTTTTTGTATGATCAAGGTTAAGAAAAAATAATAATAATTTTTTCTCCCTTCTATTCTTTATCTGGGCCCAACACTATCTACCCAATAATCTCCACTTTAAATTTTCCCTAAAGTCCACAATATTTCGATACTAAGTAATAATAAGCAGAAAAAAATACTGAAACCCTAACCGTTATCTCCTTCACACCTCATCTCCTTCGTGCAGCAAACTTTTCGTGTGAACAACGTCGTGGGAGCTTAGAGCTTCGTACTAGGAAGAAAAGCGGCCAAGGTAAGGGCTTTTCCCCGCACAAACTATAGTTAGACAGTTAGTTGGATACATGAAATTAATAACTGTAATTGCTTATTTTTGAAAGAAATAAATGTAGACTAATAAAATAAAATAACGAAATCCGAAATCTTTTACGTTGAGTTTGATATGTAATGTACATCTTTTTAAGAAGTAAAATACTAATTTTTATATATTATGTGATAAAGTTTTAATTTTTATGATGGATATGAAGCAAAACATGATTTTTTTATGTTATATATATATGATAAGATTTTTGATTCGATGATGTATATGAGTTGGAGTTTTGAAGTTTCTTGTTATATATAAAGTTTTAATCTTTATGGTGTAAATGAAGTCAAGTTCCGATTTTTATGCGTACGTGGTGAAAATTATTATTTAATGATTATTTGTCTATGAATATATGATTCTCATGATAAGGATGTGTGATATGTGATCTTTGTGATGTGTGAATACGGTGCTTGTTTTAAAAATGTGACTTTTTGTTGAATGGATATGACATGATTCTTAGTGGGCTGTGTGAAAGTATAGTTTTGATAATATATGGTCATGTCATGGCATATGCATCTTTGTGGGAGTTGCCTTAGTGGCAGGTTTATTTTCCCCATTGGTATGGGTGATTTTTCTGTGTGGAAGTTGCCTTAGTGGCAGATTTATATCCAGATCATATAGTTTTAGGAGCATGCATTATACATATATGTTTAATATACGATTTGCCGTTTGCACATTTTTTTCTTTTAACTTAGAAGCTTTTACCTTTATATGTTTTGTGTTATTCTTCTATCTGTTTAGCTTGGTTTGCTGTGGACGATGGAAAAAACTGACCCTTACAACAACATTTTAGGTACTAATGAGTTCGAGGAGATTCAAGAGTAGTTGATGAGTATTAATGTGCGGCGAACGTGGGGTAAAAATAGGGTTTTTAAGACAATTTTGTAACAATAATATTGCCGCAATATTTTCTATGTCTATTTTTAAATCCTTGTCACCAAACTTTAATAAGCTTTTTTTGTTTTAGTTTTTTTTTAATAAACTTTTTTTTATAATATTAAATAAATGTGATTGTTACTAATTATTTAAAAGCATAAATGTTAGATATTCTTAAAAAAAAATTGTCGTAAATTTTTCTAAAAGTAATTATTATTTTTTTAGTAATGTTTTGGACCAAAAAATCTCGGGCTTTACAATTAGATTTTCAGAATTGATTCTGGCAACTTCAGTTTTAAAATTAGTGTTTTCAATTGCAAACACAGCATTCTGATTGTTTAAAATTTGTACTTCTTTGGTTAGAATTTTCTTTTCTTCCCTAAGAGTTTTTAGTTTTAAAGACATCTTGTTGTTGACATTTAGAAAGTCTTTAAGAGCAGTAATTAATTCAAATTTAGTAAGATCAGAGAATACCTCTTTGTTTTCATCTTCTGAATCAGTTTCAGAGTCTGTGCTGTATCCAGAACTTGAGTTGGTATGTGCCATCAGAGCCAATACTGCTTCCTCTGATGTGCTTCTAGACTTGCCGGAATGAATGATTTGTCCATTCTTCTTACCTTCTGTTTTTCTTCTAAAGCTAGTACCTTTATGGAGTCCAGAGGCAAACTTGATGTGAGCCATCATAGCTGTTTTTGCCTCTTCATCATCAGATGATTCCTCTTCTGAGTCAGATGCATCCCATGCTGCCATCAGACCCTTCTTCTTGAATCTGGAGCCTTTCTTGTGATGCTTTCCTTTCTCCGTGTTTGGACATTCTGACTTAATATGTCCAGGTTCATTGCATCCATAGCAGATGATGCTTTTCTTGTCAGCTTCTTCTTTTCCTCTGTTGGAGTATTTGCCATTTTTCCTATGAGCTTTCTTCTTTCTGTTTTGCCACATCTTTGCAATCTACTTGGTTATGTAAGCAAGATCATCATCTTCACAATCACTATCCTCTGATTCTGATACAACCTTTGCAGCTTTCTTTTGTTTTGACTTAAGGGCTTAAGTCTTCTTTTTCTTTGGTTCATCTGCTTCCAGCTCTATTTCATGAGACCTGAAGGAGCTGATCAGATATTCAAGCCTCAAGGTATTCAGATCTCTGGCTTTCTGTACTACAGTAACCTTTAGTCTCCATTTGGCTGGTAAGCTTCTGAGGATCTTCTTTACATGATCTGTAGTGGTGTAGCTTTTCTTTAATACTTTTAAACCTGATACCAAAATCTGAAATCTGCAGAACATTGCTTCAATGTCTTCATCCTCTTCCATCTTGAACAGCTCATACTGTTTGACCAGTATGTTTGCCTTTGCCTCTTGAACCTGTTGACTTTTTTCATAGGTCAGAACAAGACTGTCATAGATGCTTTTTGTTGATTCCTTGTTGGTGCATCTGTCAAATTCTTTAATGTGATAGCATTGATTATGATGGTTTTGGACTTGTGATGCAGCTTGCATAACTTCCTCTGGTTGGGATTCATATTTGCTACATCCAGTTCTTGACCAGTTTCATCTCCTAGTATAGTGGGTACAGTGTAGCCTTTGAGTACCAAGGTCCAGAGATCAGGATCTTGGGAGATGAAGAAGCTTCCCATTCTGTCCTTCCAATGCTCAAAGTGATCTCCATCAAACAGTGGTGGCCTGTTGATGTTGCCTCCAAATTTTTCTTTGGATTCTGACATGTTGAACCCCCTTGGACCTTTCCTCAAACACTGTTAAGTGCTCAGCCTTGAGACCGAGCTCTAATGCCAATTGAAGGTGCAAACACGAGAAGGGGGTTGAATTGTGTTTGTAATACTTGAATTTTTTTCTGCTTTTGATGATTATTTAAAATCTGATATATAAGCAAACAGAATTAGCAGCGGATAAAGTAAAATAATCAACACAAAGATTTATCCTGGTTCACCATTAACTAGGCTACATCCAGTCCCTTCACCTTGAAGGATTTATCCACTAATTTAAAACCTATGAATTACAACAGCACTACCGACCCTCCAAGTCAGTCTTCTCCTACTAATCTGACAACCCCAGATTACAGAAAGGACAGAGTCTAGATTGAATCTGAATTAAATATGGACTTTTAATCTGGACCATTGATCTTTTAATCTGGACATTTATCTTCTGATCTGGATCAAATCTGGACTGAGTGTGGATTGAATCTGAATTAAATCTGGACTTATGATATTTTAATCTGGACCATTGATCTTTTAATCTGGACCATTGATCTTTTAATCTGGACATTAATCCTCTGATCTGGACTGAGTTTTATGTTCTGCACCATGCTATCTTCTGGTCTGAACAAAGTCTGGACCAAGTCATTTGTTCTGGACCAGTTATCTTCTGCTTTGGACCAAGTCTGGATTAAGTCTGGACTAATTCTTATATTCACGACCAAGCTATCTTCTTGTCAGGATTAAGTTTGGACCAAGTCTGACTTATGTTTCCTTCTGGTCTGGACCAAGTCTCCCTCTGACAAGCTTCCTTCTGGTCTGGACCAAGTCTCCTTCTAGACTCTGCTTCCTTCTAATCTGGGCCAAGAAAGATATCCTCTGATGATGTTATTTGTCCTTTGATGTTTTGCCTTTGATGACATCCTCTGGTGCCTTCAGGATGCATCCTCTAGTACCCTCTGGATGTTTCCTCTGGCCGAACCTTCTGGTGACATTTCTATCCTCTGGTTGCTTCTTTTGGATGTACCCCCTGGTGGTGTCATCCTCTGATTTTGCACAGCTTCTGATTTGTTCTTCTAAGTCAAAATATAATTTACACAAAATACTTTTGTTAACATCTAAACTTTGATTGATCGAACCAACTTCGTTCCAACAATTAGTAGTGTGTAAAATATATTTTTTATTTTTTCTTAATAATTTATAATGTGCTTGTTATTATTTTATTCTTTATTCAATTTTTATTTTTGAAAAGTGTATATGTCTCTGACATGATTTTTTTAATTTGACTGAATATTTTGCTAAATTGTGTGAAAATTATTTTTTAAAAAGAATATTTCCTTGCGAAGTATTTGAAAGAATACTTATAATAATGACACGGTTTAACTATTTTTAGAAAACAAAAACAATAAAAATATTTTAGATTAGTCAAAATTCAAAATGTTAGTGAGAAAGCTCTAGTTGGTTATTAATTTAGGATAATAAAAATAAAAGGAAGGAAACATCGTAGTCTAGTGGAACGATGCACAAAATGAAACATAGAAAAAAATAAGAAAATCCGGTTCTATTAGTCGATGGTTGTGCAACAAACTTGCTCCGATTTTGATCAAATTGTAGTACGTCATCTCTACCTTTGTGTTTTAGGATTGTCAAGAAAGAAAATAAAAGAGAAACATTTTATTTTCTTCAAAGAAAATTGTATAGCTTGTTGTGTTGTTGTTGAAGTTACTATTTTGCTTGTTTATTTGGGATATTGATTATGCTTAAAACTAGATTCTTTATGTTTTCTAAAATTTATTTGGGTAAGACCCATATTTTTCTCTATTATTAGTGGTGTGTAAAATATATATATATATTTTCAATAACTTATAATGTGGTTGTTATAATTTTATTCTTTATTCAATTATTATTTTTGAAAAGTATATATATGTGTATGACATAATTTAGTTAATTTGACAGAATATTTTTGCTAAATTGTGTGAAAATCAATTTTTTAAAAAAGAACATTTCCTTGTGAAGTATTTGAAAAAAAAATACATATAAAAATGACATGATTTAACTATTTCTATAAAACAAAAACAATAAAGATGTTTTAGATTAATCAACCGTCCAAATGTTAGTTAGTGAAAAAAGCCATATAAATCTCTAGTTAGTTATTAAGTTAGGTTTGCCAAAAAAAAAAGATGTATAAGTCCCTAGTTAATAGCTTCAGTAGGTTAGAAAAAAGAAAAGAAAATAGATATTGAATCTTAAATAGTGTGCCAGAGAGGGGGAAAGAAATATCATTGCAGCCACGATAAGAGAAAGAAGGAAAATAGGTTTCCAGTGGTCTATGGTTGTGCAAGAAACTTACTTCAATTTCGTTCAAATTTTAGTATGTCATCTCTACATTTGAACTTGACTTATTAATATAATCTATTAAAATTTTTATTTTCTCTCTAACTCAATTTGATAAAACCTTTGATGACTTTTTTATGCAAAATTTATGTTTGTAAATTAAAATATTGATTTTTATCGTAAAGTTGTTAATGTTCTTACTAATCAAAAACTGAATTTTAGTAAATGGCTTTATGATGATGAAATTTTGAAAAGGTGTTTGATATTATTATTATTATTATTGTTTAAGAAATCCTTTTTAGTTTAAAAGTAAAATTGTGATATGCAATTTATTTTCTTAGAAGTGTTCTTGATTTTCTTATGATATTGAAATAAAAACCTATTTTGATTAAAGAAAATGTTTATCTATGTCAAAAATTAATTTTCATCCACTAGAAGTTGTTATAAAGGTTAGATCATGTTTTAATCGATAGAAATCGTTATTGGCTACAAATTCAATTTTTATTTGGTTAAAATTTTATGTTGTGATAGTTCGATTGTTAAAGAAATTTTTAAAAACCTTATTAATGTTAAAAATAATAATTTTTCCAAAAATAATAAATGTGTTGAAAGTTGTTGTTATAGTTATTTCTTTTAGAAGATTAAAGTTATGATTTTTATGAGATAATTGTGTGGAGCTTGTGTTGATTTATATAATAATAATAATTTGGTTGTTTTAAGAGAATTTGTCTAAATCTTAAACTAAACCCAAACTTTATTTGAGTAAGAGTTTGTAGTTAAAAGACAATTAAATCCTAAGTTAATTATTACTTATTTGAAGGTGTGAACCGAGTTGAACAAGAATTTGTGGCGCATAATTCTAGAAATAAATTTGATAACGGTAAGAGCATCACTCTATTCGCTTTCCTACTTGAATTATATATGATATAAATGCAATGTGATGTTATGTATTGGTTTTGTTTGTGTGTTATATTCAAAACATGTGTGTTATATGAATTACATGTTTATGAGTGAGATTAAGTAATTTGTGTATTTTGATTGGTAATGGATGGTTATTCAAGGTGATGACTTTGTGTCTAAACTAGGTTGGTTTAGGACAAGGTTGAATGGTTTTTGACGCTCTGGTTGAGTGATCTATTTTGTTACTAACTAAGTTGATGACATTCATGTATGCATTGGTGGCCTGGACCTAGTCATGAGTATGTGACAACAGTTCCTTGAAAATGCAATGTGATTCAGAAAAATACTCAACATTGGGGTACTATGAAATGACAATGTTGATCACAAGAAGGAGGAGTTTGAATTGTGATTCCCTTTTTTGAATTAATTTTTGTTAACTCAAGATTGATCTTGGTTTGATAAATAATAAAGGCAGAACATTCTTCGTTAGTAATATAACAATAAAAACTTCACGAAGTGAATAGTGCTAAGTGAGTGAAAAATAAAAGGAGATAAGGGAAAGATAATTCATACAACAATATATCTTGGTTCACCCTAAGTGGGCTACATCTAGTTCTCACAATTTGTGAGCCTTTTTACTAAAGTGTTCAAACAAGAATGTTTTTACTTTTCCCACCAATGTTCTCTTAACCATTTACAATATTTCACCTTTCAACCTTGAAATGAGTTTCAATTATTACCTTTCAGTTCATAAAGAATTTTACAAGTCACCTTTTAAATACAAAAGGATTTATCCAATACACTCAAACTATCTATAATTCTACAGTGATTAAGTTTCAACAAAAATGATTTGAAAAGGATTGATGGATCATACTTTTACTCAACACTTGTTTTAGTTTAAGTTTCAGCAATCAGACTCAAAAGTTGATCCTTAAATCTAGTGAAGAAAGAGCTGAAGCCTTTGCTTAATTCTAAGAGCTTATATTTCTCAAGAATGACAGTGTAAGTGAATGATTGTTTTCACTTTCAATTGATGATGTTTCCTTTGCCTTGAGGTTTCTTTTATAGGCTTCTTGAAGGTCTGTGCCAGCTCATATTGTTGGAACCAAGTTGGTTCTTGCAATTAAAGTTTTGATGTTAACAAAGGTATTTTATGAAGAAAAAAATATTTGACTTAGAAGAAGAATGAAAAATGTCATCAGAAGAATAGATCAGAAGATGACATCACCCGAAGCAGAAATCAGAGGATGACGTCACCAGATGATGTCATCAGAAAATGACGTCACTAGAAGCAGAAATCAGAGGATGACGTCACCAGAGGATGTCGTCAGATGAATCTGTCAGAGAAAAATGTTCAAAATAGAATCTGAGAAAAATGCTCAAAACAGAATCTGAGAAAAATGCTCAAAACAGAATCTGAGAAAAATGCTCAAAACAGAATTGGAGAAAAAGGCTCAAAACAGAATCTCAGAAAAATGCTCAAAACAGAAGCGGAGCAAAATGTTCAAAACAGATCAGTGAGCAAAAGGCTCAAAACAGAATCTGAGCAAACTACTCCAGAATATTCTCAAAACAGATTAATTGAAATACACTCCTGAAGTAAAGCATCAGTGAAGCCCTAAAGTTCAACTATAAATAGAGGCTTAATGCTGAAGAATAAAGTATCGAAAAACACAAGAACTCAAACTTCAATTCAAAGTTATCTGAGAGTTCAAAAGAAAGAAACACAAATGAGCAAGAGCAATATTTTCTAAGTGTTTTTGAGAGAGAAATACAGTGCAACAATCAGCTTTCCAGAAGCAATAAAAGAGTGCAAGAATAAGTGCAGCAAACAGCTTTCCAGAAGCAACGTTGCAAAGTTCCAAACCTTTATTATAGTGGTGTAGATTCCTTCTTCAATCTGGGGTTGTCAGATTGGTAGGAGAAGACTTGGCTGGTTTAGTCAAGGTGTTGTTATTCCTCAAAAGTCTGGGGTTGTCAAGCTGTTTGAGAAGACTTAGCTGGTTTAGTTAAGGTGTTGTTGTTCCTCAAAAGTCTGGGGTTGTCAGGCTGTTAGGGAAGACTGACTTGAAGGGTCAGTGGTGTTGTAATTCAAAGGAGTTTGAATTAGTAAAAAGGCCTTCTGGAGGAAGGGACTGGACGTAGCCTAGTTAACAGGTGAACCAGTATAAATTGCTGTGTTATTATGTTATTATTATCCGCTGCTGAATCTGATTAGTTATTTATCGAATAATTCAAATCAATATTTAACAAAACAACAAAAGTAATTAAGTTTGAAAAACACAATTCAACCCCCCCTTCTCGTGTTTGCACCTTCGATTGGCATCAGAGCTCGGTCTCAAGGCTGAGCACTTTACAGTGTTTGAGGAAAGATCCAAGGGATCAATATGTCCGGATTCAATGAAGAAGCTACTGGAGGAAACATCAACAGACCACCTCTGTTTGATGGAGAACGATTTGAATACTAGAAGGACAAGCTGAGAAGTTTTTTTATTTCACAAGATCCTGAACTTTGGGACTTGGTGGAAGATGGTTATACTGCTCCAGAAGATGCTGATGGTATTAAAATTTCCAGAAGAGATATGGATGCTGATCAGAAGAAGATGTTCAAGTTGCATCACAAATCTAGAACATTCATGATCAATGCAATCACGTTCAAGGAGTTCGACAAATGCACTAACAGAGAAACAGTGAAGAGCATCTATGATAGTCTGATTCTGACTTACGAAGACAGTAAGCAAGTCCAAGAAGCAAAGGCTAACATTCTAGTCAAGAAGTACGAGTTATTCAAGATGAAAGAAGATGAAGACATTGAAACTATGTTTTCCAAATTCCAGACTCTAGTATCAGGATTAAGGGTACTAGAAAAGAACTACACTACTACTGATCATGTAAAGAAAATACTTAGAAGTCTGACAATCAAGTGGAGACCAAAGATTACTGCTATTCAGGAAGCTAAAATTCTGAATACTCTAAAGCTGGAAGAATTAATCAGCTCTCTCAGATCACATGAAATTCAGTTGGAAGAAGATGAACCCAAGAAAAAGAACAAAACTCTAGCCCTGAAATCCAAGCAGAAAAAGACTCTGAAAGCAACATCAGAAAATAGTGATTCAGACGATCAAAGTCTGAACTCAGAGGAAGAAGAAATTGCTTTCTTATCTAGGAAGTTCAGAAAGATGTGGCATAACAGAAGGAATAAATTTCCCCAAAGATATTCCAATCAGTCCAAGAAAGGAAGTGATGATACAAATGACAAGAAAGGTATCATCTGCTACGGATGCAATGAATTTGGACATATCAAGTCAGAATGCCCAAATATGGAGAAAGGGAAGTACCAGAGGAAAGATTTCAAAACTAAGAAGAAAAGCATGATGGCTACATGGGATGATTCTGATGAATCTTCTGAAGATGAACATGCAGATTTGGCTATGATGGCTCACACCAACTCTGGATCCAACACAGAATCTGATTCTGGAAGAGAATCAGAAGATGATGAAACTGAGGTATATTCTGAATTCACTCGATCTGATTTGATTACTGCTCTGAATGATTTTTTAAACAGTAATTACAAATTATCATTAAAACTGAAAACTCTTAAGAAAGAAAATACAAATCTAACAGAAGAAGTTAATGTTTTAAAGAATCAGATTGCAGAATTTAAAACAGGAAGTGTCATTCTTGAAACTGATATTGCAAAATTGAAAACAAAGAATCTATGCTTGAAAAATAGTTTTGCTGAAATTAAATATGAAAGTTTAAATCTAAAAAATAATCATAATTCAACAGCAATTGAAAATACCACAAGTAATTATGATATGCATGAACAAGTTCTTCAAGAATTTCTTGATAGTGGTATGGAAAGAAGCAAATATGCTTCTATGATTTATGGAGTCAGTAGAAACGGAAATAGAGGCATAGAATTTGAAGAAATAATAATTAAATCTAAACCTATATTTAAACCTGTTTCCTCTGATATAGTGTGTATTGGTTGTTACAAGAAAGATCATTCCAAAGTGTCTTGTCCTATGCTAAATACAAGAAAAAATAAGAAATTTTTCAAAACTAACAAACCTGGACCCAACCAGATTTGGGTACCTAAAAGCAAAATTGTTTTTGTTGCAGATGTCCTTAGCAAACAAGTTAAAACACCAGTCATGGTACCTGGACAGTGGATGCTCGCGACATATGACGGGAAAAAGGTTTATGTTCCAAGAATTGACATTAAACAAATGAGGCACATTAACTTTTGGAGGAAAGCAAAAAGGCCAGATCATTGGTCAAGGAACAGTTGGTAATGGTAACTCTCCTTCTATTAAAGATGTCTTGTTTGTTAAAGGTCTTAAACATAACTTGTTGAGTATAAGTCAGTTAAGTGATAACAATTATGATATTATATTCAATCAAAAGACAAGCAAGGCAATCAGTCAGAAGGATGGATCTGTGCTTTTCACAGGTCAGAGGCAAAATAATATTTATAAAATAAATTAGTTTAGTCTAAGAAAGCAAGAGGTTAAATGTCTTATGTCAGTGAAGTAAGAGAATTTAATGTGGCACAAAAGATTAGGTCATGCTAATTTTAGATCAATTTCATAATTGAACAAACTTAAGTTAGTAAGAGATCTACCTAATCTTAGTTTCAAAACTGAAATCTTGTGTGAAGGCTATCAAAAGGGAAAACAAACCAAAAGTTCCTTTACTCCTAAGAAATCAGTAACTACATCAAAGCCTCTTGAACTTCTGCATATGGATCTGTTTGGACTGGTGAAAGTAGCATCTCTAAATGGAAAGAAATATGGCTTTGTTATAGTAGACGATTACTCCAGGTGGACATGGGTAAAATTTCTAAGAAGTAAAGATGAATCCCACACTGTATTTATGACATTCTGTAAACAAGTCATGAATGAAAAAGGTTTTAAGATAGTATCAATTAGAAGTGATCATGGAGGAGAATTTGAAAACAAATTCTTTGAAAATTTCTTGATGAGAATGGAATTTCTCACAACTTTTCTTCTCCTAGAACACCTCAACAGAATGGAGTTGTAGAAAGGAAGAATAGATCACTCCAAGACATGGCCAGAACTATGTTAAATGATTTAAATGTTGCAAAACATTTTTGGGCTGAAGCAATCAACACTGCATGTTATATTCAGAATAGAGTCTTTATTAGGTCTATGTTGAATAAAACACCATATGAATTATGGAAAGGTAAAAAACCTAACATTTCTTACTTTAAACAATTTGGCTGTATCTATTATATGCTAAATACTAAAGATATCCTTGGTAAGTTTGATTCTCGATCTCAAAAGTGTATCTTCATTAGATACTCTGAAAGATCTAAAGCTTATAGGGTGTTTAATACTGAAACTCATATTGTAGAATATAAGATCCTTAATTTTAAATATGAATTTTGGAATTAATGTCAACGGCATTTTGGGAATTTTTGTAAATATTTAATATATGTATGTTTTGAAGTGAATATATATGTATAAATATTTAATTGGAAGATGAATTAAAATTATTGGATGAAGAAGTAAATTAATTTAATTTCTAGTAATTAAATTAATTGGACCATTAAGTAAGGATTAGTGGCTGATTGCAAGATAATTAAAAAGCTGGAAAATCAGACAAGTGGCAAGTGAGGTGGCACCATGAGAGTCTATAAATAGGAGTGAGAAGGATGGTGAAGTCAGAACACCATTCCTTCCTCCATACTGCCCATATTGCATGTACCAACTCCATCACTCCTCCCATTCTGTCTCCGTTTCTGCTTTCTGCCATGAAATTTAAGAGACGAAAAATCCTTCAAACACCATTAACTGAGAATCCCAGCCTCAAACCTGAAAACCTCCAGTAGTAAAGTTAATTCCCACCTCAATACGAAGAGAAAGAACCCAGTTTTGCAGCAGCAAACTCAGGGAACAGTTTCACCGTTTTTGGACGCGGAAAAGGGAACGCAGCAGGAACAAGAGAAATAGAAGAGCACGCTACAAGGGTAAGGGCACCTTCCATCTTTTAGCTGCATTAGGGCCATAAATTTGTGCTGTTTCAGTTCTGTTTTTAAAAGAAAAGCTATTTTCGAAAAATGACATTTTGAGAGAAAATCCATTTTGTTGATAAGTGATTATTCTGATGAATTGTTGTTGGCTGTTTTTACTGGTAAAATATGTTGTGTTATTCCTGTGTGAATGCTGGAAAATGTTTGCATGCCATTTTAGTTATGATTAAAAACGCATGTCTTAAAACTGATTTGAAAATGGCATTAAAATGCAAAATGCATCATGTTGGTGCTTAGTGTTCTGTGATGTTTTGTTTGTCATTCTGTTGTGTTTTGAGAAAACTAAACACATGCATGTTTGCTCTGGTGTTTTGGGAAAACTAAATGCATGCATGTTTGCTCTGGTGTTTGTGAACTCTGAGATGTTGCATGTTTGTTTCTGTTGAGTGTGAACACTGAAATGCTGCATGTTGTTCTGATGAGTGAGAAAACTGAAGTGTTACATGATGTGTTGATGGTTTAAAAAGCTGGACAATTCTGATTCTGTTTTGTTCTGGATAATCCTGACGATTTGAATGATTCTGCTTCTGGATGTCTTGTGTGACTCTGATGATAATGATGATTCTGCTTCTGGTTGTTCTGGGTGAGCTTGATGATATGATGATTCTGATTCTGGTTGTTTTGTATGATTTTGGTGGTGTTGATGGTTTTTAAAGAAAAAGGGATTTTAAATGAGGAAAGGCTTTCTTGAAAAAGTGTAGAATCTGGTTGATGTTGGCTGTTGTTTTAAAAGAATCAGTTTTGAAAAGGGTTGAACTTTCACTGGTTTTCGAAGGTGTATTCGACTACAACATGTGTGTATTCAAATACAACCTTCCAGTTTTCTGTTTATTTTAAAGTTTTCAAACCTGTATTCAAATATGAGCCCCTGTATTCGAATACAGAGGAAAGATTTTGGCTTCTGTATTCGTATCTGTATTCGAATACGATCATGTCGTACTCGAATACAGAAGTGTAGTTTTTAGCACTGTCTTCGCATCTGTAGTCGACTACAGACATGCTGTATTCGACTACAGATTCGAGTTTTTTCCAGAAACTCAGTTTTTAGCTTCTGTATTCGAATACAAGGAAGCTGTATTCGAATACAGATTCGTGTTTTCCAGAAAAACAAGTTTTAATCACTGTCATGTGAGTTTTGAAGTGTTGAGAAACTCTGAGATGGTTTAAATGATTTGAAAAGAATGATGTTTGCAGAATGATGTTTGCATTGGCAGATGATGGATGGATTATTGCAATGCAGGAAGAGTTAAATGAATTTAAGAGGAATGATGTTTGGGATCTAGTTCCAAGACCAGAGAAGAACATTGTGGGACCCAAGTGGGTCTTCAGAAATAAGCTAAATGAAAAGGGTGAAGTAGTCAGAAACAAGGCAAGGCTTGTGGCACAAGGTTACAGTCAACAAGAGGGTATTGATTACACTGAGACATTTGCTCCAGTGGCCAGGTTAGAAGCTATTCGTATCTTATTGTCCTTTGCTGCCAATAATAATATCAAATTATTTCAAATGGATATTAAAAGTGCTTTTCTCAATGGTTATTTGAGTGAAGAGGTATATGTTAAACAACCTCCAGGTTTTGAAAATTCTGAATTTCCAAACCATGTCTTTAAACTGAGAAAATCCTTGTATGGGTTAAAACAAGCACCTAGAGCATGGTATGATAGACTCAGTAATTTGTTACTTAAAAATAACTTTGAAAGAGGACAAATAGACAATACTTTGTTTAGCAGATCAATAGAAAATGATATTTTGATCATTCAAATTTATGTTGATGATATTATTTTTGGATCTACTAATGGCATTCTTTGTCAAGAATTTTCTGAATTAATGCAGCATGAATTTCAAATGAGTATGATGGGAGAACTTAAGTTCTTTCTAGGAATACAAATTCAACAAAGTTCAGAAGGTATTTACATTCACCAAACTAAATATACAAAGGAACTTCTCAAGAAGTTTAAGATGAGTGATTGCAAACCTATGACTACACCAATGCATCCTACTTGTTCACTT
The DNA here is from genome assembly GCA_037974295.1 of Cicer cuneatum. Taxonomy (NCBI): domain Eukaryota; kingdom Viridiplantae; phylum Streptophyta; class Magnoliopsida; order Fabales; family Fabaceae; genus Cicer; species Cicer cuneatum. The sequence continues at coordinate 52,694,994 of JBBPBO010000005.1, read as the reverse complement.
AATAAAGATGAATCAGGAACAAAAGTTGACCAGAAAATCTACAAAGGAATGATAGGATTATTACTCTACCTTACTGCTTCTAGACCTAATATCATATTTAGTGTGTGTGTATGTGCTTGATTTCAATATGATCCTAGAGAATCTCATCTAACTGCTGTTATGAGAATCCTTAGATACCTAAAAGGCACTACCAACCTCACCTTGTTTTACAAGAAAACTCCTACATACAAACTGAGTGGATACTGTGATTCTGACTATGCTGGAGATAAACTTGAAAGAAAAAGCACCAGTGGCTATTGTACCTTTTTAGGAGAAAATTTAATTTCGTGGTCCAATAAGAGACAACCCACCATTGCCAGGTCAACAGCAGAGGCTGAATACATTTCAGCAGCTGGCTGCAGCTCTCAACTACTCTGGATGAAGCATCAACTTGAAGACTACAAAATATTAGAATCCAACATACACATCTATTGTGATAACATCTCTGCAATTTGCCTAACCAAAAACCATATCCTACATTCTCGAGCCAAACACATAGAGATATGATAGCGTTCAGCAAGTGTACTGAATCGTTGCAAGTAATAATTAGGGTGTTTTAAAACACAAGCCAGCGTAAACGCGCTTCAGGCGCACGCTCAGCGCTTCAAGCGCATGTTGGCAGAGGAAAAATACGGGAAATGCGCTTCGAGCGCACGTTCAGCGCTTAAAGCGCGTGTTGGCAGAAGCAAATTGGGGGGGAATGCGCTTCGAGCGCAGAAGCAGCGCTTCAAGCGCGTGTTGGCAGAATCAAATGGGGAGAAATGCGCTTCGAGCGCAGAAGCCGCGCTTCAAGCGCTAACTTCCAGAGGCATTCTGCGCAAAATGCGCTTCAAGCGCAGAAGCCGCGCTTCAAGCGCTAACTGGCAGTGACAAACTGTCACGAAATGCGCTTCAAGCGCAAAGGGCGGGCTTCAGGCGCACATAACGCGCTTCAGGCGCACCAGTGGCGCTTCAAGCGGAAAGAGCCAGTCTTGAAACACCCATGCTACTGCTGGATGCGGCTTCAGGCTAAATCTACCCCCTCCACCCACCTTGAGGTTCCTTGAGCATACAAAACAACAAGAACTAATATATTAGCAATAAAATTAAAGCAAATAAAATGAGATTAAATTTTAAAGGTAACTTGCAAAGGATACGAATTTGGGTTGCCTCTCAATAAGCGCTCGTTTAATGTCTTGAGCTTGACATTCCCCTTTTCAAATGGGGGTCAGACTGATGGACTCCATCGAAAAATTTGACTCTCCCCCTAAGTATTGTTTGAGCCTTTGTCCATTCACCTTGAAACTTTGATTCGAGTGTATATCTTTTAACTCCACTGCACCGTGTGGGAACACTTTGATTATTTTGAACGGTCCTGACCATCTTGACTTTAATTTTCCTGGGAACAACTTTAATCTCGAGTTAAAGAGGAGAACAAGTTGTCCTTCTTGGAAATCCTTGAATTGAATTTTTTTGTCATGCCACTTCTTGGTTTTTTCTTTATAGATCTTGGCATTTTCATATGCAAAATTTCGGAACTCCTCTAACTCGTGAAGCTGGAGTATTCTAGATTCGCATGCCTTTACCAAGTCAAAATTCAAGTATTTTGTTGCCCAAAAAGCCCGATGCTCCAACTCAAGGGGTAAATGACAAGCTTTACCATACACAATTTGATACGGTGACATACCAAGGGGGGTCTTGAAAGCTGTTCGATATGCCCAAAGTGCATCGTCAAGCTTTGTCGACCAATCTTTCCTTGAAGCGTTCACCGTCTTTTCAAGGATTTTCTTTATTTGTCTGTTGGATACTTCAACTTGCCCACTAGTTTATGGGTGATATGGGGTTGCCACCCTATGATGTACGCTATATTTTTTTAGGAGGTACTCCAGCTTCCGATTAAGAAAGTGAGTGCCCTCGTCACTAATCAAAGCTCTAGGTACCCCAAAACGCGCGAAGATGTTCTTCTTGAGAAATGCGACGACCTGTTGTGAATCATTGGTTGGTGTAGCAATTGCTTTAACCCACTTTGAGACATAGTCCACTGCCACCAGAATATAAACTTTTGCATATGAGGGTGGAAATGGACCCATGAAATCGATACCCCACACATCGAACACTTCTACTTCTAATTTAGGATTTTGAGGCATCTCGTCCCGTTTTGAAATATTACCGGTGCGCTGACATCGATCACACTTCTTCACATAGTTGAATGCATCTTTAAACAATGACGGCCAGAACAATCCTGACTGGAGAACCTTTGATGCAGTTCGATCCCCACTAAAATGACCGCCATAATCAGAGTCATGGCAGTGCCACAATACCTTATCTTGCTCTTCCTCAGGCACACACACCTTTGCAACAACCCATCCACTCCTTTTTTGTATAGAAAGGGCTCATCCCATACATAGAATTTGGCGTCATGGATAAACTTCTTTCGTTGTTGGTAGGTGAAATCGGATGGAATTGCCTTTCCTACCTTAAAATTTGCAATATCAGCGAACCAAGGTGCCTCGGAAATTGCAAAGATGTGTTCATCAGCGAACTGGTCTCGAATCGGTCTAGTGTCATCATCCTCCTCCACCTTCTCCAATCGAGATAGGTGGTCAGCTACAGTATTTTCTGAACCCTTCTTATCTCGGATCTCAATATCAAACTCTTATAGCAACAAAATCCACCTGAGTAGCCTTGGCTTCGATTCCTGCTTAGCAAACAAATATCTCAAGGCAGCATGATCAGTGTAAACAATAACTTTCGATCCTAATAAGTAAGATCGAAATTTATCAAAAGCATACACCACAGCCAATAATTCTTTTTCAGTTGTTGTGTAATTATGTTGTGCCTGATTCAAAACATGACTTGCGTAGTAAATTACATGCAACAACTTATCTTTTCTTTGTCCCAGGACTGTCATGCGGGTGACCCGGGTTCGATCCCCGGCAACGGTGCCAAAAACTTGATAGCGTTTCAGCAAGTGTACTGAATCGTTGCAAGTAATAATTAAAACGGTAGTACCGAGTGTCGAACTCAAGGATTGCGTTTTACTATTGAATTATCTTTAATTACTGAAATTGAACAAAAAGTTTCCGAATTGATTTAAGTAATATTTAAAATAACAATAGTAATGAAATTGAACTTTTATAATGAGAAAAATGTCAGGGATGAGTTTCACTTTGAGTCCAACCTTTGTTTCTAATTTGATCCTAGTTACTGAATTTCTCTATTGAATTATTACCGAATTCTCTTTAGTATTTCTGCCCTAATGTCTTAGTGACAGAACCTTTAATTCCAAAATAACCCCTAATTCCTTAGTGGATTTAAAATTATAATTAAGCTTTACGGTACAGAAATTCTCTTTTTAAATTGTTGTCTTTGCAACTAATTCAATTGGTTTCATGACTTGCATCTATCCCTAGACTACAATCTCATGAATTTCTCATCTCAAGCATTCGTAAAGTCCACTCCCGTTTCAAATTACGAATCGTAGAACATTTTAATGTTGATCAGGCAATAAAAAGCATTAAGCACAGAGATGAGAAAAATAATTCAATAAACATTCATATAACAAGGAATCAAATCAGACAATCAAGGTATTCATCTAGTTTCACTCATCCCTAACAAATAGGATTTAGTTGCTCGTTACAGAGATTAGAGAGATAAGGGATTAAAGAAGAATTACAAGAAAGATTCATGAATGATTCTTGATAAAACTCCTTCAATGGTGTAGAACAGCCGTCTCTGAGTTTCTCTGCTAGGGCACAAGTCTCTGAGCTTCTCAATTGACAAAAAGATCCCTAAAAAATCAGAAAAACTTGTTTTTATGAAATCTGCAGCGCGCCACGCGCCCTAGGCGCATGCCTTGCGCTTCAGGCGCATTAAAACAGAAGCATTGCTGTCAAAACGCGCTTCAAGCGCGGCTGGCGCGCTTCAAGCGCACAGCATTTGATGTCTGGCGTTTACTGCATTTTGCTCCTCTTTCTAGTCTGAATTTGGTTCTGGTGTCTTCATGAAAGTTGTAGCTATGGATCTTAGATTTCATTTGCACTTGGTTTGACTCCAATTGGACATCTACAACTCCAGATATGGTAGAAATACTCCATGTAGGTCATGTTGATTTATCACCAGAATTCAGCACTGCACGGACAATAAGGAAATAACATAAAACCATAAAAATATCTACTTGATAAAGGAAATACGAACATAAACATGTTGTTAAATCTAAAAACTAAAATTGACAAAATATATTAAATAACTCCTTAAATTAACTAATGATTTCCTATAAATAAGACTAAAAACAATGACAAATATGCATATGATGAAGAGTTATCAAGATCAAACACCACTTCATCAGAGATTATGTTCAAAAAGGGGTACTTAACATTCAATTTGTAGACACTGATCATCAATGGGCTGACATATTCACTAAATCACTACCTGAAGATAGGTTTGAATTCATCAAGAAAAACCTTAATCTTATCTTCATCCCTAACCTAATAGCTTAGTTTAATTTTTATGTTATTTTATTTTTCATGTACTTCTATAAAAAAAAACAGAGGATCTCTTTTCTTCATTCAATCCTTTTTGTCTGATGACAAAGGGGGAGAAGATGTAATATTTGATAAAATATCCGAGGGAGAAGATGATGTATTTGAAAGGAGGAGAAGATGATGTATGATGTATTTGATATATGGGCATTAGACTTAGGGGGAGAACATATAAAATGAAGCTTAGTCTTATGGGGAGTTAAAGTCAAAAGAAAGAAAAAGTATTATCAAAAATACATTGTTTGTCGTCATCAAAAAGGGGGAGATTGTTGGAACCAAGTTGGTTCTTGCAATTAAAGTTTTGATGTTAACAAATGTATTTTATGAAAATAACATATTTGACTTAGAAGAAGAATGAAAAATGTCATCAGAAGAATAGATCAGAAGATGACGTCACCAGAAGCAGAAATCAGAGGATGACGTCACCAGAAGCAGAAATCAAAGGATGACGTCACCAGAGGATATCGTCAGATGAATCTGTCAGAGAAAAATGTTCAAAACAGAATGTGAGAAAAATGCTCAAAACAGAAGCGGAGCAAAATGTTCAAAACAGATCAGTGAGCAAAAGGCTCAAAACAGAATCTGAGCAAACTACTCCAGAATATTCTCAAAATAGATTAATCGAAATACACTCCTGAAGTAAAGTATCAGTGAAGCCCTAAAGTTCAACTATAAATAGAGGCTTAATGCTGAAGAATAAAGTATCGAAAAACACAAGAACTCAAACTTCAATTCAAAGTTATCTGAGAGTTCAAAAGAGAGAAACACAAATGAGCAAGAGCAATATTTTCTAAGTGTTTTTGAGAGAGAAATACAGTGCAACAATCAGCTTTCCAGAAGCAATAAAAGAGTGCAAGAATAAGTGTAGCAAACAGCTTTCCAGAAGCAACGTTGCAAAGTTCCAAACCTTTATTATAATGGTGTAGATTCGTTCTTCAATCTGGGGTTGTCAGATTGGTAGGAGAAGACTTGACTGGTTTAGTCAAGGTGTTGTTATTCCTCAAAAGTATGGGGTTGTCAGGTTGTTTGAGAAGACTTAGCTGGTTTAGTTAAGGTGTTGTTGTTCCTCAAAAGTCTGGGGTTGTCAGGCTGTTTGGGAAGACTGACTTGAAGGGTCAGTGGTGTTGTAATTCAAAGGAGTTTGAATTAGTAAAAAGGCCTTCTGGAGGAAGGGACTGGACGTAGCCTAGTTAACGGTGAACCAATATAAATTGCTGTGTTATTATGTTATTATTATCCGCTGCTGAATCTGATTAGTTATTTATCGAATAATTCAAATCAATATTTAACAAAACAGCAAAAGTAATTAAGTTTGACAAACACAATTCAACCCCCCCTTCTCGTGTTTGCACCTTCACATATAGTCGTTGGAAGACAGGTTGTTAAGTCTATAGTTTAATAGACATGTGTTGTAAATAAACGAAGAATGTTCATGCCTGATCATCAAAACGTTCTTTGTTTCTGTTTTGGGTAACTGCTTGGATTTTCCCCCTGTTTGTATGTTTTTCTGTACTTGCGCCAATGATGCAGTGCCTTATTTGTCCAAGTTGTACTTGCTTTATCTATGCCATCAATTTTTGAGATTAATCTTGTTATTTACTCTTTATGCATTGTTTTGACTTTGTTGATTCTTTTGACGAATCTGTCCAAAATAATCTTGAGTATACAATTATGTTCCTTTGTAATAAATATTGGTGATTTGCCATGCAGCTTGATGCATTTTTGTAGCCTAGAACGATCTTGAATTCAAGAAGGCTTTGTTCTTTAATAAACCGAAACGTTCTTGGATTGATGCTCTGAAAGCCATATCATTTTTCTGTTTTAATAACCAGAACAACCTTGATCTTTCAAATTGATCTGCTTCTTCTGATTTAATCTTTGTTATGTTTGATGCCTATCTTTGATTAATTCACTCAAAGCACATGTTAAATAACAACACATTTTCAAAATCATAATTTAGAAGATTAATTAACTTTATTTGATTATCATCAAAATATTACTTTGGGATTTTGCCTCAACATACTGACATGAAACTCTAAAGAGCATTTGTCCAATGGTGGGACTTGTTGCTCTACTAGGTGGTGATATTCCAGAATCATGCATTGACATATAGTCTAACAAATATGATTTGTGTAACTTGGTTGATTTGTATCCTTGGTGCTTTGTGGTTATAATTGTTAAATGAAGTATATGATTTAATTATATTTTGCTATAATAAATATATATGCATGCTTATTTGCTCTGTGTTTGTTATTTGGAGATGACCCTTAATTTGATAGAAAGTCACATATAATGTTACTTGAGTGAATAATGTTGCGGACCAACCTAGTAGGAGAAATGCGAGGAAGTACAATAGCATGCAATTGGAGGCATTGAGATACTTTTGTACTGGTGTTAGACTTGTCGGGAGAGTTTTCCACAAGCGTTGAGAGTTATGACCAGCTAAGATTTATTTTTGTGTAGGAAAATGCTAAGAGTTTTGACTTTAGGAGTTTCTTTTGTGTTATGCATTAAATTTACTTTTGGTAATTCTGAATACTCCGACTCATTATTTTTGAAAATAATATTAAAAAGTTATTAAATGGTTTTAAAGTAAATGAGTATTTAAGATAATCTTATAAAAGAAACGAATATGTATCTTTACATTTAGAATTTTGGTAGTTAATGTCACGAAAAAGTGAGATGTTACAGGGTTTTATAACATAAAGTGATCCCAATAAAAATTATATTATTTGAAAAGTTTTGATTCATGGCCTTAATTGGGATCGAGTTTCATGTTTTAATGATTAATTGATTCTAAGTAGTTGTTTTATGATATTTTCCTTATATGTGAAATCATGACATGCAATTTATTTTTTTAGTAGTTTTTTTTTCTTATGATATTGATATACAAACGTATTTTGATTAGAGAAATCATTTATCTATATCAAAAATCAACTTTCATCCGTCGTTATAAAGATTAGCTCGTGTTTTAATTAATAGAAATTGTTATTGGCTGCAAACTCAATTTTTATTTGATTATAATTTTATGTTGTGATAGTTTGATTATTGAAGAAATTTTTTAGAAATTTTATTGATGTTAAAAATAATAATTTTTCCATAAATAATAAATGTGTTGAGAGTTGTTGTTATGGTTATTTGTTTTAAAAGGTTAAAATTATGATTTTTACGAGACAATTATGTGGATGTTGTGTTGATTTATAAGATAAAAATAATTTTATGATAGAGTTGTTAATTTATTTTGTAATAATTAAAATGGATTTTGTGTTAAAGTGTCGTTAAATATTATTATTAAATTTTTGGAAGTGAACTAAGGAAGTCGTAGGGATATTCAATGCTTGTTATATTAGAATTTTGGTCCAAAAGAAATATTTGAAAAACAACATTTTCCCCTTATTTTATTGGATTTACCATGAGGCACTTGTGCCAAATATGGAATCAAAATCTCTTTTTATCGTTACTTATTTGTATGCTTGCTATTTTGAGAGAATTGATATCTTTTCAAAATATAATGAAATGGTGTGTCTTAAGTTATGATATAATAAAGTTGTAATAATTTAATTAAAGAAAATTCTTATGCAAGGTGAACCTTAAGCCAACACCAAACCTTGAATAAAAATTAGGGATAAATGAGTTTTGACACTAAGTGAATAGTAAATTAATTTTTGAAGGTGTAACATATTTGGAGGAAAGACTCTTGTGTAGGAATCTTAATAACAAAACTCATAACAGTTAAGACATCCCTCCATTCGCTTTCCTACTTGAATTATATGTGATATAAATACATTGTAATGTTATGTATTGGTTCTGTTTGTGTGTTATATGAATTGAATGTTTACGAGTGATATTCTGATATTAAACAATTTGTGTATTTTGATTGGTAACAGGTGGTTAATCAAGATGATGACTTTTTGTCTAAACTAGGTTGAATTAGGACAATGTTGAATAGTTTAGGACGCTTTGATTGAGTGATATATTTTGTTACTAACTAAGTGATGACATTTATGCATGCATTGATGGTCTGAACTTAGTCGCGAGCACGAGACGACAATTCCTCGAAAGGACAATGTGATTCAGAAAAAGAATCAACAGTGGGTACTGAATATGAAACTCTGAAGAACATTCATCCAACGGTGGGACATTATCCAATGATGGAACTTTTTGCTCTACGGGGTGGTGATATTTCGGAATCATGCAGTTGGATGCTCTGAGATACTTTTGTAGTGGTGTTAGACTTCTAGGGAGAGTTTTCCACAAGTGTCCAAAGTTATGATCAACTAGAATTTAATTTTTGGTAGAAAAACGACAAGAGTTTTGACTTTAGGAGTTTCTTTTGTATTACATATTAAGTTTACTTTTTGTAATTGCAAATATTCTGATTCATTATTTTTGAAAATACAATTGAATAAGTTATTAATTGATTTTAAAGTAAAAGAGTATTTAAGATATTTTTATATATAAAAAAACATATATGTCTATTTAGGTTTAGAATTTGTTAGTTAATGTTTCAACAAAGTTAGATGCTACATTCAACATATATTTTTGAATAATATTTTTACAAACATGTTTACAATATTATAAAAAATTTATTCATAAAAAATGAATTTAAAATTTGATTGTTGCATCCATATTTTCATTAGTTTTAATTTGAGATTTTTATATTTAATTAATTTTAAGTTAAACAAATCTAAATTTTTTTAGTTGAACTTTTGATAATATTATAAATATAATATAAAAAATCATTAAAAAATTTTAACAACAAAGATTAAAACTCATTGCATAATAATATTGAAAAGATAAAAATTTTTTGTGACTAAAAATATATCTCTATTATTGCTTAAGAAATGAGTTTTTTTAATAGAAAAAATAGATTAGTCTCTTTTGCAATTTGAAAATCAAGACGCGGAGTAACTTGACATCATAGTCGTCATCTAAAGTTGATTCAAGCTGGTGAAATTAATTTTAAATAAGACGGTGAAATTAATTTTAATTCTCTCTTTGATAGAAAATTAATTTTAATTCTACAAACTAGAAAAAATAAAAATAAACTAAAGTTGAAGACACAAAAGTAGATTCAAAATAAAAAATGACAAGACACAACACTGAACTGAGACTAAAAATATATCTCTATTATTGCTTAAGAAATGAGTTTTTTTAATAGAAAAAATAGATTAGTCTCTTTTGCAATTTGAAAATCAAGACGCGGAGTAACTTGACATCATAGTCGTCATCTAAAAGTTGATTCAAGCTGGTGAAATTAATTTTAAATAAGACGGTGAAATTAATTTTAATTCTCTCTTTGATAGAAAATTAATTTTAATTCTACAAACTAGAAAAAATAAAAATAAACTAAAGTTGAAGACACAAAAGTAGATTCAAAATAAAAAATGACAAGACACAACACTGAACTGAGACCGACATTTCAAAAACGCTGAAAGCAGAGAGAGAGAGAGGGGAGAAGAAGAAGAAGAGAGAGAGAAGTTACCTTTTAGAATTTTCTGAATCAATCAATATTCAAATTAGAAAGAAGAATACTCAAGTCCACCATTTCTATAGCTTTTAGAGAGAGAAACTGAGAGATCTGGTTTCAGATCGTAGCTTAGGGTCTGGTTTAGGGTTCGGTTTCGATCGATCCCTATCTTTCAGGCACACGTTTTCAAATACTAATACTTTCTATCTCCTTTCGGTTTTTGATTCGTTGATTCTGATCATCGATGGCGGCGATCGAGGAGTTGTCGGAGCTCGCTGATTCCATGCGTCAAGCGGCGGCGCTACTTGCCGACGAAGATGTTGACGAAACCAACGCTTCTTCCAATTCCAGAAGACCTTCAACTTTCCTCAACGTCGTTGCTCTCGGCAACGTCGTAAGTCTCCACCATTTGATTTTCTCATTTTTCATCGTCATCGTTTATCTGTTATTATATTCCGATTTCAGTTTCATTTTCAATTTCCATTTTGTAGGGTGCTGGTAAATCAGCGGTTTTGAACAGTTTAATTGGACATCCAGTTTTGGTATGTTAGGTTTTAATTTCAATTTCAATTTTCAATTTCTAAAGATGAAGTGAAAGTGAAAATGACAGTTAAAATTTGTTTTCTTCAGCCTACTGGTGAGAATGGAGCTACTAGAGCTCCAATTTGCATTGATCTACAACGAGATACTTCTTTGAGCAGCAAATCCATTATATTGCAGATTGACAATAAATCTCAGCAAGTTTCAGCAAGTTAGTTACCTTCCTCAAATCACACAGATCAAAGTGGCTGGCTGATCTGTGCAATTTTGTAATACTGATTGACAACGAATTCATATCCTTTTGTTTCGATTTTTATAGGTGCTTTAAGACATTCCTTGCAGGACAGGTTGAGTAAGGCTTCCTCAGCGAAGGCTCGAGATCAAATATATTTGAAGCTACGCACAAGTACAGGTCTGTAAATGAATAGGGATAATTGATTTGTTGTCGTAATGTGTTTGGTTTAGACAATTAGACATAATAGAACTATACAGCTTTCAAAAGTTAATAAATTTTCGGAATACTTCTGTTTCCTGTTCAAATTGTTGTGTTTCTGGACAATATAGTGGTCATCTGATGAAATTGGAGTGTGCTTGTAAAAAATAGTCTCTCTTGAAATTTCAGTAGCTCTCAGAAAACCATTTTCTTGGTTCTCTGTGTAACTTGTATATTATGAGGCCAGATCATTTCTGAAAGTTGCATGTATTTGAACCCTGTAATATTGAAATAAATTTTCTATATAAATATTGAATCATTTATTTATTAGACAATTTTAGTTATGTGTGTGGTACAACATTTTTTTTTCCTTCAAACATTGTTTCTCACATCTTATCCTCCCAGCACCCCCTCTCAAGTTAGTTGATTTACCTGGGTTGGATCAGCGCATCATGGATGAATCAATAGTAAGTGCTGGTCTTCATTTACTTATCCGTTTTTTTTTGTATTTCCAGTTTTCTTTGATGTTATCGTCATTGAATGGTTTTGGATTTCTGATAATATTTTCTTTGGCCTTTGCATAGGTTAGTGAATATGCGGAGCATAATGATGCCATTTTGGTAGTTATTGTACCTGCCGCTCAAGCACCCGAAATTGCTTCCTCTCGTGCCCTAAGAATGGCAAAGGAATATGATGGAGAAGGTAGACTATTCATGTTTTCATTTTTATTTAAGCTTGTATGAAAATATGTGAAAATTTTCTCCTGTGGACTTGCTCGCTTCCTTTCTCTCTTAGTGTTGTCATTATAGTTAATTAGTTAAGGCAAAAACAATTTTCATAGGCACCAGAACTGTTGGCGTTATTAGTAAAATAGATCAAGCTGCGACAGACCAAAAGGCAATAGCTGCAGTTCAAGCACTTCTACTGAATCAGGGTCCTGCAAGAGCATCAGATATCCCTTGGGTTGCCTTAATCGGTCAATCAGTTGCAATTGCTACGGCGCAGTCTGGATCTGCTGGTTCTGAAAATTCTTTAGAAACTGCATGGAGAGCAGAAAGTGAAAGCCTCAAGTCAATATTGACAGGAGCCCCTCAAAGTAAGCTTGGAAGGATAGCTTTGGTGGATACTCTGGCGCAGCAGATTCAGAATCGCATGAAGCTGCGGGTGCCGAACCTTCTTTCTGGGTAATTTTCGTGTTTCACAATACAGCATATTGATTTCAACTATAATTGTTTTTTTCCTGGTTATTGTTTGTAGTGGGTACCCAAGAACTGGGCAATAAATTAACGGTTCTTTTTCTTGACTTTTATTTTATGTTAAGTCCTTATTGTTGTTATCTGTAACATTTTGGCTGAAGACCAAATGGTTTGTGTCTGTGATATAAGCAATTGTTTACTGTTAAAGAACTGGTTGCTTTAAAAGGACAAATGATTTGTGTGATTCATTCTTGTTACAGCAGCCTCTTAGTCAATGTGCACTTTTTTATATATCCTTCATTTGATTATCTGACCTGCAGTTCGTATTGCTTTTATTTTTCCTCAGATATTTTTGTTATTTTTTTAAATAACAATCATATCTGTTGTAACTTGCAAGTCCATACAGAAACAAGCAAGTATAGAAAATGTATAAAAAAAGTAGTAATATCCACTCACATACCACACTTAAGTGATTGTTTGATAGAAAGTGGATTTTACTAATCTTAATAACTGATAAATTGTTCAGGTTACAACATTTTATTGATTGTTTGACAGAAAATGGAATTTATTAATCATAACTAATATATTATTCAGGTTACAAGGGAAGTCTCAGGTAGTTACGGATGAACTGGCGAGGCTTGGTGAGTCAATGGTTACCACTGCAGAGGGTACTCGTGCTATAGCCTTGGAACTTTGCCGCGAGTTTGAAGATAAATTCCTACAGCACATTACCACTGGCGAGGTATGCTGTCTCAATCTTGTTATTTTAGTTGAATTAATTTTGATACCATTTATTGTTGAGAGTGCTATTTCTTATTTCCTTAGAATCATACCATTAATAGCTTCATTTTTTTATATATCATAGCATTTGTAGTTGTAGGATCGGTATTCATTAAAAACAATTATGCAATTTAACTTTAAGAAGTTGAAGCATTAGAGGCTTTGGAAATGAGAAGGAGCTTATTTGAATTTGATTAATTTATGTGTAGGATATTCAGATGTTTGTTATAGTGCTTTGGTTAAAAAGTATAACTCGTCAGTATGCAACATTTATCAGTTGCCATATTTTTAGTATGAATTTACGACATATTTGTTGATAAAAATGTTTTATAATAGTCCTAGGTGAACTGACAAATGCCTATATTGTTAGGTTGGACGTCTTGTTCAGGGTTTGAACCCGGGACTTCACAGTTGTGTGAGTTAATTATGGTGATATTTACCATCTCTTCTAAGACCAAAAAAATGTTTTATAATAGAAAGATAAAACAGTACAAAAAGACGAGATTCCACATATTTGATAAAGTAAACCAAAACAAAAGCTTAGAAACAGAAGCCCTGTGAAACTCTGAAGAGCTGTCCAATCTCTTTGTTTATCTTAAATATTGTTCTCATTTAATAAGTAATGTGAGAAACACCAGGGAGAAGCCATAAACACAATTCTGTCCTAAAGCAGATTTAGAGGTGATACATCATTGAAGATACAAAGCATTCTTTTCCAACCATACAAACCATAAAATTCTGTAAACCATGCATTGACACAAGGTTATGTTTTATTTCTTTTAACCATTTGCTTGCAAGGTAGTCAAAAACAAGATTTTACTTGGGATCAGGTATGGAAGTGAAGATCGTAAATCATGAGATCGTAACACAGATTATAAGATCCTATACAATTGATATGTATGATATAAAATAGCATAAAAAGGCCAAAAATTCTTTCAATCACTACAAACATTGAATTGGGATTTCTAGAGACTTTAAAAGACTTTTTGGTTATAAAAAAATCTTTTGGTATTCAATTAAGATTTTATTAGATTGGAAATAATTCCTGATGTATTCAATTCAGATTTTCAAGATTTTTTCAAAGAGTAATGGTATTCAATTGAGATTTTTTACAACTTAAAAAAAGTCATGTGGTATTAAAAAATATTCTAATTTTGATGGATTGTTTAATAAATTGGATTTCAATGGACTTTGTGGGACTTTGTAGTGATATTTTAGCATTAAAAAGTCTTTCTTCAAAACATGAGATTTCTAGAGATTCTCATTTTTTTATTGCTCTTTATGTTTTTTTCCTCTTTGTTATCTCCTTCCTCCATCTTCTTCCTTGCTCACATCTATTTAATTTTTTTATGTTTACATATATCTCAATCTTTTTCGTTATTTTCTACCATTTTGTAATGTCTTTTATGCATTTTTATCTCTTTCATGTCACCAACACTCTCCTGCTCTAGGACAACCACACAAATGAGATTGTTGTTTTACAATTCTTCTTATTTCTATAGAACTATTTAGTCATATTTTTCCCTTGTCAGTTGTCTAGTATACTTTTTTTATTGAAGAATCAATCACAGACAACATTAAAAAAGCAAAACATTTTTTTTGATTTCTTAAAAATGATGTCAATTTCTAGTTTCACTTCGAGACATGTAATTAATCTTCAAGATATTACATATCATGATAATAACTCTTAAAATAAAAATGAATCTTTAATCTACTTTTTAAAATCTTAAAAATGCAATCGAGATGATAGCAATGAAAATGTTGCATATAAAGGTAACAATCATCGAAATGAAAATATATTGTTAATCTTTTCATACATCATTGAGGATTATGCTGATAGAATAATGATGGAGAACATGCTTGTAAATATGTGGAATTAAATTTTTGGGGAATAATTTGAATTTTAATAAATAAAAAAGCATGTATTGAGAATATTGTGTTTGAGAGTGTGTTGTAGTCATTTCTCTTCGATGGTTGCTTAAAATTGATTGAGTCCTTTAAATCTTATAAATCCATAAAGTCTTTTCAAATCCCATAAATTCTTATGATATAAATCAATTGAAATCCATATTACAAATCTTGATAGTCTTTTAAAATCTTGTGAAGTCTTTTAAAATCCACGAGACTTTTTTATGCAAAAAATTGTCTCTGAAAATCCTAATCTATTACACCCCTTAAAGTCAAAATCCACAGGGTCATATACAACTCAAGTTAGAAATTAACAGCCTAAGCTCAAGTATTAACAAGTACATCTTAACAACTCCAAGTCAAATACTGTTTGGAAAAATAGGCTGAGATGCGCAGAGTAGAAGAGGGAGTGATGTGCAGCAGAGATGTGACTAAAAGAGAAGTTATGGGCGGAGGAGAGGCAGGCTTAAAATTGCGAGAAATGAAAGGGAAGACAACATGGAGAGATGCACACGTTAGGGTTTCCATATAGCAAGCTATGTTGTTAATAGCGTCGCAATCGCACACAATATCAGAATCGTGGAGTGGAAATGACATCAAGTGTGATGCTTTTTGGTTGCTATCCACCTTCAACTGTTGCGGTGTTTGCGATCGTAAATCGCAGAATTATTGCAGCTAAATAGCCCTTTCGTGGCCGTGTTTCATGAGAAAAAAATACTTTTCAGCCACAATCGGCAGTTTCCGGCTGCGATGTGTTGCACCCTCACATACCAAGAAAAAATGAAGAAGAAAGAAGACAAAATAAGAAGAAATGAAGGATGAGGCTAACGAGATACAAGGGCGCAACAGACACAATAGGATTGCAGTGGAGAAGATGAAGGTTTAGTTTTAGGGTTTGTTTCATATAATGGGCTCAAATAAACTACTGTGGGCCAATTATCGTAATGTAATGTTTGGGTTAGTAAGTGTAAAACCCATTAATGGGCCAAGCAATGGACTGGAGGAGGGTTGTACACTTGTCCTACCAAAACAAATTATAAAAGGAACTTCGAATTAATCTGAAATTAAAAAATATTTAAAAATTACCCTAACATGACTAATAAATAAAAAAAGTCATTACTGTAACAGAAACGAAAATCATTTATATTAATATACAGTATAAATTATATACCTATATTGTATAAATTACTTACAATAAATATTTTTATTTACTTATTTAATATATATTTATAAATTATATATGTATATTGTATAAATTATTTACACAATACTTCTTCCATTGTATAAATTATTTTCAATATTTTATATACATATTGATTTTTAGTCTTCATAATAGTGCCTATCCTGCTATCCGCAACCCCACTATAGTGTTTTTTGGGTTTGGTGCTACGCACCTATGCTATCTGTGATTAACAACATAGATAGCAGCAAGGACACAAAACTGACCATCGACTGATAGTCGATCAAGCACTATGATTGTTCTGATCTTCCTGAAGTTCTAAAGTTTTCAAGATCGATATCCTACCTAGGATTGGGAGAGGGGTTGCAAGATCGGAAAACAGAGGATCATACAATCCTACCAGAATAATTTTTTTTATGAAAATGTATTTGTGTGTGCGTGCGCATATAGAAAATGAAAAAGTTAAAAATGACATTAGCATTCAAAACCAGTCATGATTAGTCACATACATTATACTTGAACATAAGGTGCCATCGCCCCCACTATTTCCATCCCCTACGGCACTATAACCTTGCACTAAAGCCATTTTTTTTCCAATCATATTGAACAAAGACAGCATGGAGATGCAGACTGGCAATTGATGAGCAGATACGAACAGAGGGCCGACAGGGATAGAGCTTCTGAACATCGAGGGTCACTCAAGAGTGAGACTTGAGAGAAAGGGTCAAGGGTCCACATATTGTCGATGCAAATACTTTCTAATTTAAGGAACAAAAATGTGGGTTAGGGGACCTGGATGATGAAAGGGACATGAATTTTGCGATCTTACTCTGCGATCCCACTACGGTTTACATGCTATCTGACTTGCTCAAGGGTAGCAAGATCGTAAAATTGTGAGTTCACTATCTAACTTGCGATCTTAATTACATTGCAAAATTCGTTAGATCTTACCGATCCTATGTGTAAGCATTGCTGTTCCACACGATCCTACCAGATTGTGTGTCATATGTGATCGGTATGACCCAGGGCTCCAAAGAACGTAAAATAGTAGCATCTAATTGATTTTGACTACCATGTTCCTTGGAAGAGAACATGGAGAAAATGTTTCAATGAACTAGTACAAACACAGCACTCTTAATAAATACTGTAAAAAAAGTGATCCAACAAACCTTTTATTTTATCATTTATTTATCAATTGCTAAACAAGATACTCCAAAGTATAGCTCCCAGCTGAATAAAGGAGAAATTAATGAGGAAAAGTCTTATTTCTGAATAATTGATTCAGTCTTATTTCAAAATTTCCGCATTTAGTGACAAATTGCTTTTCACATTGGGTTAATGGTTAATTGATTTTGTGTTTGTTTCTTGAGCCTTTTTTCCCTCACTTAAATTACTATAATTTTGTCTGGCAGGGAGCTGGTTGGAAAATTGTTTCCTGCTTTGAGGGGAGATTTCCTGATAGAATGAAGCAATTACCGTTGGATAGGCATTTTGATATCAACAATGTAAAGAGGGTAAGTATTGAGCTACTAATTTGCTGACAGCAACGAATATTGGCATGTTAGTTTTTTGGTGTCTTGTTATTCTTGCTGACTGTTTTGTCTATTAACAGATTGTGTTAGAAGCTGATGGTTATCAGCCATATCTCATTTCCCCTGAAAAGGGATTAAGGTCACTAATCAAAGGTGTTCTAGAGCTTGCGAAAGAGCCATCACGTCTTTGTGTTGATGAGGTATTTTTATTCTGTATGTAGAATGAGTTTAAATTATTCAATTGTATTTAGCTTTCTTTGCTCAGGTTTCTAAATATCACGTCTTTGTGTTTATGAGGTATTTTTATTCTGTATGTAGAATGAGTTTGAGTTAATTCGATTGTATTTAGTTTTCTTTGCTCAGGTTTCTAAATATGACGTCTTTGTGTTGATGAGGTATTTTTATTCTGTATGTAGAATGAGTTTGAATTATTCAATTGTATTTAGCTTTCTTTGCTCAGGTTTCTAAATGGTTTTAAGCTTTAGCTTCTTCCCGATAATGCCTTGCAGTCTTCTTTTCATCTTTTCATTTGGTTTGTCAATTAAGTATAACATTTGAATCTAGTCTCCATGTACTTCGTCCTGACTCCCAATCCTTCCATTTGGTTGTATTCATTTCTACTCAAAATGGATGCAATTTAACAGAATGGGAAACATGGCATGAGTGGGAGTGGGCGGGAATTGATTCAGGAATCAGAGGGAGTTTAAAAGGTGGCACAATAGACTTGGAGAGCGGTGTAAGAGAGTAGAGAAGTTGGTTCTCTTGCAGAATTGGCTTTATCTTTTACTTTTTTTGTCATTGATCGTCATTGTAAGTAAATTAATAAGCTCTCATTACTAAAAGGATATTCACACCGAGGTGAGGAAGACAAAATAAGAAATAAAGGGAATGACCATTTTGTTAAATCTGAAGCATGACTGAATGCTGATTTGTCAAGGAATAGTGGGAGGATGGAATTTGGTTGGGGGAGACATGAGAGTACAAGAGGGAATGATAGTTGTGAATGACAAGCATTAATTGGGAGAACAAAGGGGGTTTGGGGTATACGTATTTGTCCATCTGCCGAACTCTAAACTTATTTCTAAGTATGACTGAATACTGATATAGCAAGGAATAGTGGGAGGTTGGAATTTGGTTGGGCAGGCGTGAGAATACAAGAGGGAAGGATAGTAGTAAATGACAAGCATTAATTGGGAGAAAAGGGAGTTTGGGGTAGAAGTTTTGTCCATCTATCGAACTTATTTCTATTTTCTGCTAGTTAATACTTTAAAGGACTTTTTTGCAAGCCAACTTTGACATAAAGTAGAACAAGATGATCTTGAAGTTCTAAATTTTTAGTCAGAGAAAAATCTTTTTATCCAGATATCAGAAGTCCTACACTGTAAATCATGTAGTAAACGTCGGGAATTGATCATTTTATTCAATTTTTCTGGTTTGTTCTATCTACTTTTCTTATTACCGATGAAGATTCTTATTGCCTTATGTTCTAGGTACATCGTGTCCTGATGGATATTGTATCGGCTGCTGCCAATGCTACACCTGGTTTAGGAAGATACCCACCTTTCAAGAGAGAGGTATTGTTCTTAGTTGTTGATTTCCAGTTTCTCATGCTACCTTTATCTGTGTGCTCTGTTAGTATACATTTTAATTGCTTGTGTTTCTTCAGTTAGTTTCTTCTTAACTGAATGTGGACTTTCTTTCTAATATACTTGTTCACATTTTTCCAAGGTTGTGGCTCTTGCAACTGCTGCACTAGAAGGGTTTAAGAATGAATCGAAGAAAATGGTGGTTGCTCTAGTTGACATGGAACGTGCTTTTGTGCCACCCCAACACTTCATTCGCTTGGTACAACGGAGGTAATTTGGATTTGTATGATTTTTGAATGGATCTAGATCCTCTCCTGTTTGGTGAATGATTTGTTCTCTACTTATCTGTTTCATTGATATAACCTGATTTTTTTTGACATAAACGAATAGCCACGTTACATTAGCAAAACAAAAAACAGAAAATCAGAGATAATATCTAAAGCTTTGAAGATGCACACAGCCTCCGACTAAACCCATTCCTTTTTCCGCTTGGTGCAGTTTGTTTTGTTTTTTTCTATAAAAATCACTTTTGGATGCACTAAATCACTTTTTTAGAATTTATGAAAAAATAACATTTTTGAAAACTTCAAAATCTGAATAAAATCTGATTATTTCGAGAAGTTACTTTGATTAGCTTATGAAAAAGGCTGTAATTAATTCTTTTATTTAAAATAAAATGTTTATATTTTATAATTGCAATAATTAAAAAAAATCAACTTTTGCTTTACGAAAAAGTTTGAAAAAAATGAATTACTTCTACACAACCTTAAAAATCAGTTTTTTTCTCTTTAATATTAACAAACCAGCTATTATTTCATGCCTACCTTGCATTTCTTAAATTTCCATCTTACGTTCACATTTATTTCCCTAAATGAATTGCCACTTCCTACCGTTCCTTGGCAACTCAACATTCAGTTGTGCTCCAGACTCTATGACATGGATATTCCCTTTGTTTCTGTTAAGGTAGGGTTCCATTACTGAATGAAAGCAATAATGGATAGCCTAAAATGGGACCTTAAATAGCAGAAAGCAATAATTCGTTAATCAAAAGAAACCACTGCAAGGGTCTCGGGAATAAGTTCAACTGTCACACAGTCTATAATAAGTTCACCCCATTCTCTCCCCAACCTATTACTATTCATCCAATGTGAGACTCTTAACACACCACCCTCACGCCCAAGATTAGACATCTAGGCGTGACCCGAGTGGCCTGATTGCATTAACTTGATAGCAGGAGGTCCAATGGATTTTGGATAGGCTCCGATACCATCTTAGGATTTGAGTTTGTTGAAGTTGTGGGATTTTAGATAAAAGGAAGGGAGAAAATAATAAGAGCTTGAGTATTATTGATAATAGCTTTATGCTAACTTGATTACAAAAGAATTAATACTAATTTCTATTTATAGAGATACATAGACTCTGTAACACCCCGAGTTTAAAACACAGCGCGAGTGTATTTTTTTTTTAATAATTAATTAAAATGATTTTTCAATTTATTTCTTCAAAAGAATTGAAATAAAATTTCCTTTAATTTGTTTCATAAAAATGGTACGTCGTAATTTAGTCGATGAACGTAATTAAATAATTTCATCGTAACATTACTAAGTACTTAACTCTGGAAATTGATAATAAACATTAATACATTTCAAAAGGTAGCTATGTCATAATCTCAAAAGGAAATATCAGAGTGCGAAATAGGTTAGCGGAAAAGTAGTACAATAGTTTCCAAAATAAAACAAATTACATTTTCCAGCTCAAAATCCTATACATCAAGTCTAACCGATCATGCACTAAAGCTACAGTAGCACGGATTTCCTCCGCATCCCATACAAGTCTCATCTGATTCTGTCGCTCGCCTCGATGTAACCTCCTCCTCCTCATCATACAGAGAGGGATCAGTCTCCTCCGAAGTCAGATCGATGTACAATCTAGGTCGCTTCGGCGGTGCCGGAATCTCATATCAATCATCGGATATCCTAGATGGACCCGGAATATCAGCTGCTACTGGCGTCAGTCCTTTGTTCCTTTCTTCCGCCTCGGAATCACGTACAGCCCCTCCAATCTCTGGGTTAGGAGTCACCACTCCTACGGTGGTCTCCGTCTCAACCCCTCCAGCTGGCTCCTCCGCATCATCAAAAATTCCGTGCGCCTCCAATACCAAACGGGAAGGCACAGGAAAGTCAATCCTCGCATAGGTGTGCTCCTCATAGTTCACCGCTCTGTTGGTCCTACAGGTCCTCTTCAATCTCCCTGTGTACGTGGCCCTGCTTGAGATGGGGTCGTATACCCAAGCAGTAGGCACGATACGATCAATGAAATCGAGCGACGTTTCCGTCGTCTGGGGACCCACGGGTGACATGGGTTTGGGGGGCATCTAAGGGCAAAGCCCAATTTCCACAATAATAGTTAAGAGTCACCGACCGAAATTAACAAATAACACATAGCATGTATTTCACAGTAACAAAAATATCCATGACATCATACAACAATGATGAAAATTAAGAATGCTCATTTGAAATTTTATGACATATATGCTTTTTCCAAACAGCAACTAATTAATATGGAAAACATGTTGTAAGTACAGCCAATACTTCAACAATCACAATCATTTATCAGAAATTCAGATTTTATAAAGTACTTACACATAACAATTTCCAATCATCATCATATAACCAAATCGTGACCCACCGGTCAATCACCTCGATGCAATATGTATATGCTCATGTATTCAACTTCTTGAAATTTCCAAGGTGCAGTCGCTCAACAGACCAGCACAATTTAAATATGTTTGACTTTAACGGCCCTCAAGACCAGGGTGCAATCGCTCAACAGATCAGCACCAGTGCAGTCGCTCAACAGACCAGCACTCGTGCAGTCGTTTATCAGACCAGCACGTTTGACATATACTCAGGTACAATCGCTCAACAGATCAGTACCAGTGCAGTCGCTCAACAGACCAGCACTCATGCAATCGCTCAACAGATCAGCACGTTTTTGCGCATTTCAGGGTACAATCGCTCAACAGACCAGTACCAGTGCAGTCGCTCAACAGACTAGCACTCGTGCAATCGCTCAACAGATCAGCACGTTTACGCATTACTCTGTGGCCCATCGCGGGTACCACTTGACTATGCAGTGTTTTCTCTTCACTGAAAACAGTATGCAGCCTTAATAAAATTTAGCCTTTTCATCATTTTTCCAAAACATCTCAACACAATAATTTCATTATCATAACATCATAAATCAAACATTCAAACATCTCATCATTTCCACTTCACATCATCTTAAAACTCCATTCTTATTCATCAATGATCTTCCCTCTGTCTTCCCCAACTCTTAAAATTCACCAAACAGTGTTTAAAACTGAGATTTATGGAAAATACGAATCTGTATTCGAATACAGCTTCTCTGTATTCGAATACAGAAGCCAAAACAGTGCAGAAATTAACACTCTGTATTCGAATACAGCTCCCTGGTATTCGAATACAGAGGCAATCCCAGTGCACAAATCAACATTTTTCACTACATTAGTAAAATCTCAAAAAAACTTCATCACCACCACTTCAAACTATTACAAAAATTCCATTTTAATTCATCACACACCTTCCCAATATTCCCCAACACTTAGGGTTTATAAAACAATGTTTAAAACTTTGATTTTCTGAAAAACACGAATCTGTATTCGAATACAACTCCCTTGTATTCGAATACAGAAGCATAAAACTGCAATTTCAACACTTTGTATTCGAATACAGCATACCTGTAGTCGAATACAGAAGACAAAACAGTGTGAATTCAGCATTTTCTCAACATCATTTAAGGTTTTCAAGAACTTCATCATCTACTTTGCAAAACTATTTCAAAAACTCCATTTTAAATCACGAATCTGTATTCGAATACAACTCCCTTGTATTCGAATACAGAAGCATAAAACTGCAATTTCAACACTTTGTATTCGAATACAGCATACCTGTAGTCGAATACAGAAGACAAAATAGTGTGAATTCAGCATTTTCTCAACATCATTTAAGGTTTTCAAGAACTTCATCATCTACTTTGCAAAACTATTTCAAAAACTCCATTTTAAATCATTTCAAACATTTCCAAAGTTTCTCAACACTTTAAGATTCACATGACAGTGTTTAAACTTGATTTTCTGGAAAACACGAATCTGTATTCGAATACAGCTTCCTTGTATTCGAATACAGAAGTTAAAACTTGAGTTTCTGGAAAAACCTGAATCTGTATTCGAATACAACTCCCTTGTATTCGAATACAGAAGCAAAAATTGTGAAAGTCAACATCCTGTATTCGAATACGACAGAGTCGTAGTTGGATACAGATGCTAAGTCAGAAGCAAAAATCCTTCCTCTGTATTCGAATACAGGGGCCCATATTCGAATACAAGATAAAAAACTTGAGTGAAACAGAAGCTTGGCAGGCTGTATTCGAATACACTCATGCTGTATTCGAATTCAGTGAAATTTTCTTAAGACTTCAACACATTTTCAAACTTTTTCCTTTGGAAAACCAATAACCCCAAAACAGTTTTACCACTCTTTTGCAAACCACAAAACTCAGACATTTTTCATCAATATAGATTTTCCAGAAAAACACTTTCATCATTTTAAATTTTGAAAACATCAGCAACACCAGATTTTCATCAACATGACAGAAAACAGGATCATCAACACTAGACCATTTCACCATAACAGAACCAGAATCACCAACACCAAAAACATCACAGTTTTGCTTAAATCACCCAAACAGAATATCAAACTCCAAACAGAACATGCATTTCCAAACGTTTACATTTGAGCATTCTCAAAACAACATGCAGAGTATTTCCAGCATTCTTACATAACCAATCACAACATGCAAAGCATTTTCAGCTTTCTCACACCATCAGAACAACATTAATACATTCAGCCAAACAGCAAGCATCACATACACCAAAACACCAACAGAGTGTATTTTTCGCATTTGATAACAACCAGCACAACAGTTTTATAAATATGCATTTTGATCATCTTCAGAACAACATGCAAGACATTTTTCAACTTTCCCACATAAACAAAACAGCATTGAGATAACCACCAAAAACAACACATCACAGATTTTTAAAACCTCAACAGAATGCATTTTTTCATCTTTCAAAATGTCATGCAAAACAGTTTCGTTTTTCAAAACAGAAACTCAAATATGATCACACCTCAAACATACATTTACAGTCCTAAAATGCAACTAGAAAGTGGAAGGTGTCCTTACCCTTGTTGCGTTTCTGCTACTGTTCACGTTTCTGCGTCAAAAATCGGCGAAACTCCCGCTTGCGTTCGCTGCTACGAAAATGGATTCTCTAGCTCCGGAATGATGAGGAGAACAACTTTTGTTCTGGAGGTTTTCTAGTTTGGTGCTTGGATTTCCAAGTAATATCACTTTTGTGGAACTCCCCCTTTTTATTTTTGTTCGTAAAACAGAAATCAGAATGGGAGAAGGGGAAAGGTGAGCACTGTTACATGCAGTAAGGGAGGAGGAATGAGTTTCTGACTTTGCCCTTCCTTCTCACTCCTATATATAGGCTTGTGTGGGTGCCACCTCACCCGACACTTGTCTGATTCTCAGCACTTAACCAGTCTCGTCGCAATTAGCCGATAATCCCTTAATTAACTGTCCGATAATTTAATTAGTCGTAATTAAATTAATTTACTCTTCATCCAATAATTTTAATTCATCTTCCAAAATAAATATTTATATATATATATATGTTCACTCAAAACATACATATATTAAATATTTTACAAATATCCCCAAAATACACTTAATATTAATTCCATAATTAAATTTTAAATTTAAGGATCTTACAGACTCAATCCTAAATCAAGAATAAATCATAATAATAATGAGAGATATTCTAAGATATCTTTATGATTATAAATTGATCATAGGAAATAACTGAAGATAATTTAATATAATATAAAAATAACTCAAGATGACTGAAACAGTGCCGAAAGGTGGACAAACGCGCCTACATTCGAGGCTGTTGGCGACGGCGTGTGGATCAGACGCCCGGAGGAAGAGATGGTGCGTGTGACAAAATTTGATGACGCGATTTGGAGTGGGGCCGATCTAGAAGAGGTAAAGCTGATGGAGAAGCCATTCGCTGGAAAAGCCGCCGGATACAAGTGCGACGGCGGTGACAGCAGTGGATCTGGATGGAAAATGTTGAAACGATAAGAGGTCACATCGAAAAAGAGAATTACGATTACGTTCCAAAACTTTTGGGAACTCGACAACGGAGTTGAGGTGGAGTCGTTCAAGGAGGATCGAAATAGTCTCTAGATACCAAGTTGAAGTTGTGAGATTTTAGATAAAAAGAGGATAGAAAATAATAAGAGTTTGAATATTATTGATAATAGTTTTAAACTTGATTACAAAAAACTCAATACTAATTTTTATTTATAGAGATACATAGAATCGAAAAAGAGAATTATGATTACATTTCAAAACTTTTGGGAACTCGACAACGGAGTTGAGGTAGAATCGTTCAAGGAGGATCGAAATAGGCTCTAGATACCATGTTGAAGTTTTAAGATTTTAGATAAAAAGAGGATAGAAAATAATAAGAGTTTGAATATTATTGATAAATAGTTTTAAACTTGAATACAAAAGACTCGATACTAATCTTTATTTATAGCGATACACAGATTCAATCCTAAGTCAGAACAAATCATACTAATAATGAGAGATATTCTAAGATATCTCTATGATTATAAATTGATCTTAGGAAATAACTCAAGCTACTCTAATATAAAATATATTATAAGATATTTTCTAATATTCTAACAATTCCCAATGCTTGAAACATGTTGAATATGTTATATTTAATACAAAAATACTTGCACCGAGTCCCAATGCTTTGTTGTGTGTATGTATACGCTGATTTAGCACACTTCTAGCTTGTGTTAGGATATATAAATAGGGATAATAGGAGTTTGTTAGTGGTGGTGTTCCTAGGTTGTTAGTAATTGTATATGTGTAACTGTTTTGGTGTTTGTTATTAGTTAGTTACCTGGACTAAATCTCTATCCTAATGTATTGGAAGTTTTAAATAGAAGCTTCCACCCCTTTAGAAATCATCTTTTATCAACTTTAGAAATTGAGTGGTCTAAACCATTGTAGGAGCTTATTCGCTCTTGTGTATCATTTTCTTTGGAGAGATTCTCTCCTATTATTTCTTATCTGTTGTTTCTAAATATTAGTGTTCTTCCTCTAAATCAATGGAATCCATTCTTGGTTTCCTAACAGCTTGTCTTGACACCTTGAAGTCTTGGTTGGAAAATTTTCAAGCTGGATTTATTTTCTTTGACATACTCACTAAGAATAATTGTTATTATGCATAATTAACCATCAAATTATTTCTAGTCCTTGCTTATACAAATACATTTTGTAGGTGTCTCTGAAATTTATATTTGTGAGACTGTTATTTGATCTTTGTGACTATATTATTTACTTTAGGATGGAAAGGCAACGCCGAGAAGAGGAGTTGAAGGGCCGATCTTCGAAAAAAGGGCATGATGCAGAGCATTCTATACTTAACCGGGTAGGTGTTCACTTATAACAAAAAGATTGAGTTTTTAAAGAATAATAAATATTTTATTGCTTTTCTATTATTTAAACTGCATTTTGTTTCATTATTTTAGGCCACTAGTCCACAAACCAGTGGGAACATGAAATCACTAAAGGAGGAGAAGGATAAGGAAAAGGACAAATCCGGTCAGGCAGAGAAAGAAGGGCAAGAAGGCTCTGGTTTAAAGACTGCTGGTCCTGAAGGAGAAATAACAGCAGGTTTGTCCTGTGCTGTATGCTACCACAATTCGATAGTAGATGTTTCATGCATGCTTAACCCCTAATTTAGTGCTCTGTCTAGTAATTTCGTGTTGCAAATATTGGTAAGACTTGACATAGTGACTTCCTGGAATTGATTTATGATTAGATGTTAAGCATTTTTTGATCCACGAAGTCGAACCCATCAGGCAGGGAAGGCTTTAGTTACTGTTGTCTTGTCTCCCTGAAATATTAGGAAACTTATTACCTCTCAACTCATTTGAGAATATTATAATGAAATCAATAACAACTCATTTGAGAATGTGAATAACTTTGTTGTTTCAGTAGTAGTTTTGTTGAAATCTATAAATTATGGTCCATTATCTATTTGGTTTCAAAAGATATTTGATGGTTTCACTGATGTGTTACATTTTAGATTTAGAATGGCGTGACTTGAAAGAAGCCATAACTTTTCAATAGGAATCTAGCTTTCGTAACCATGCATCTGAATGATTAAGTTAGTGGTCAGATTAGCTTTGCTTTGCTTTCTGAAAAGTTTATACTCACATGATTTGTTTGCATTAAAAAAACTAATCTAAACATGCAATAATTTCAGTATGTACAAACCTTTTGATTGTAAGTCTTGAACTTGTGATAAATGCACTATAAAATATTGTATTAAAATAAACAAGGCTTACTTGAGGGAAAAACGCAGCAAGATTGATTATTTATATACACATGACTTACACAAATATAGGAAACTATGAAACTAATGGAACTCGAAATTAAGGACAACTACACAAATCAAAACAGGAAACATTTCCCCAAGTAGGAGGTGCTTCTACGCTTTTTCACAGGCTGGAGCATACAATCATTCCACTAAGGTTGTTGTTACAAATGAATTGACTTTGAGGAGCTCGATTAGATATAGTAGATAACCAGTCTGTCAATTGTAATATGCCTAGTCTGCTAATAAAGTAACTATTTGAACTGTAGGAGTTTACAAATGACTTTGCACTAGATCAGACCACATGTTTTTTACTTTCCCATCATTGAAGATTGCCACCAACAAAAACAGCATATCCTAAAATAGACTGCTATTAGGAACCTACCCATTACCCTTCCAGCTACCCCACTAGAGTGTTTCCTCATAAAATCAACATCTTATCTTGTCTTTTTGTAGGATGATATTTTGTTTTCCTTATTTGCATACTTTTTGTGCGTTGGTTATCTCTTGTTGTCAAATATGCTATCCATGGGGGGATTCCCATAAAGTCTAGTAGCGATTTTAGCTTTTTATTTGAATAGGGGAAACATCCTCTATAGAATTTAGCACTGGGGGTTGATGTGTACAGGTTTGCCGAACAAATTGTAAACCTTGTATTTGTCACCTGCATAACAATTAACTGTTCTTTGTAAACAACATTACTGAAGCGAGGTTCTAAATGACATTGAAGGACTAAAATTCTAAAAGCCGTTCAGTTTCTCGTTATCTAACCTAGGATGTGTAAGAACAATTCCTAGTTTTCACAATATTGCACTAATAGTGCATCACTTTGGTTTTGGGATTGAGCTCCTCTAAAGTGAGCAACTCACTTTAGAGAATAAAGTGAGTAATAGTTGATGCTATATGCACATGCATGACCAATCACAGGTAGTTATAACATTACCCCTTGATTTGTTCACTTTATTAACTTCTCACTTTAGAGGAGGCAAATCCTTGGGTTTGGAAGTTGGAGCTAGCCAAAATATATATCTCAAAATTAATAATGAAGTGAATGCTGTGTTTTTTCATTGCTTGCAGGGTTTTTGTTGAAGAAAAGTGCAAAAACTAATGGTTGGAGCAGGAGATGGTTTGTGCTAAATGGAAAAACAGGAAAGGTTGGTAATTATTGGGGTTTAATTAGTATACTAACTTCTATCGATACTGTTGAAGAAGATATGATATGATAACCTGAATATACCTCATATACTTCATAATGGAGACTAGTAACAGAATAACATAAATACAACCTATCTTTTTCTTCCCAGAGCACATTATACTCATAGATGTTTGTAATATGGGTTATGATAATTCCTGTTCTTTCCAATTGTTTAACATATTATTGCATCTTTGTTTTGTGAATGTGCTGTTAATATGATTTGCGATATGTAGTGTTGACTTTGATCTTTCCTTTCACAGCTTGGGTACACAAAAAAACAAGAGGAAAGGCATTTTCGTGGTGTTATCACATTAGAGGTATGGATTACTCTCATTACTCGTGCACACTCGTTGAATGAACTTCACAGCTTACTGTGTCTTGTACATATAAATTTGAGGAAATAAATTATGATGGCATTCATGATACAGCAAAGGATGATTCTTGCTTAAATAGATATCGTAGGTGTCCTAACTCCTAAGCTTTTTGTTTGACTGGAATGATTTAGTTATTTCTGTCAACTTCCTTGTGATTGTGTTTGCCTAATGCATTGTTTTTACATATGTTTTTTTTTATTTTTATATATTTGAAACACACTAGAAGGGCCGGAAATTTTTAATTGGTTTTTATTGTTTGTTTGAAGGGTTCTTAAAAACAAAAACTGTGACTTCGTTATCTGATATGTGAAATAAAATCTTATGATAGTCTTTTTTTCTTTATAGATTAGTTATTTTTATTTAAACCGGATTAAGCATTTTTGTTGTAACTTACTGAATTACTGTTTGTCTTTCCAGTTGTAGAGTTTTGATACTTTGCTGGGTTTTAATGATATACATACCCAACCCAATGTCATTACGTGTTATTTGTGAACCCTCTGGAAACTGATATTTGTGATTTGTTTTTATTTTTTATTTATGTTTGAATATTGGTGACTTCATATTTAGGTCTATGCCATGGATATATGTTACTTTAAGCTTGTTAATTGACATTCGATGATGGTTACATGTATATGACACTTGTGCCTTTTAATCTTAGATGCTTACTCTTTTACGTGAATGCAGTCTGTGAAATTAATAATTTCTAATTATTAAAAGGAATATTGTTTGTGATATTAAAGCATAATCATTTGAATGGTTTATTTCTTTGGTTTTAGATATAGAAGTACAATTCTATAGCTTTTATATGCGTTCTTGATTCATATATGGAGATTGACAGTAAGATGTATGTAGTGTGCAAAGCAAAATCATTTTTTTTTGTTTTTAGTCTTTTTTCTTCTACACCTACATTCTTGGGGCTGGAGTTGTGTTTCTTTTCATACTTTCAAATGTGAGGGGGCACCTGACAGGCTGGAGTCCAGTGTTTTGATTACTTGCCGGCGGAAAGGATATTAGTAGGGCGAGGGGCAGGTGGTTTGTAGACTCTTAATTATCTGCTTATGATATTTTTTTGCAGTGGCTATTGAATCTTTAATCTCATTTCTCCTTACCAGAATTACTGAGTTAAGTATATGTTTTGTGTAAGAGGTGAGGTCATTGTACTCTATAAGATAGCCAGTGACCTGTAGTTCTGTTTGGATGATAAAATTGCAAAGTTAACTTCCTTTCTTCGGGAAAATGCTTATATAATCTAATTGTAAAATCACTTCCTTGGTGTTTTATTTAAATTTGGATGTTCTACAATGTAAATTTGTTATTGCTCCTTTACATTTCTAACTGTTAACTGTGGTGTTAGAACTCAACTGTAAGGCTGATATTTTACATTGGTGGCTTAGGTTTTTACAGTGTCAATTAGTTGGAACTAGACAGAAATACATAACAGTCTTGATACATTCGTTATGCAGGAATGTAACATTGAAGAGGTTCCAGATGAAGATGATCCTCCACCAAAAAACTCAAAAGACAAGAAGTCTAACGGACCTGATTCTAGCAAAGTCAACCTTGTATTTAAAATTACTAGCAGAGTTCCTTATAAAACTGTTTTGAAAGGTATGTTCTCCTTTTGGTATCTATGAATCGTACATGCCACTTTTATTTCTTAAAAATTCTGAGAACATTTTAATTACAATATATTCTCTCTTGCAGCACACAGTACTGTTGTTTTGAAGGCCGAGAGCGCAACTGATAAGACTGAATGGATTAATAAGATAAGTAATGTTATACAAGCAAAGGGAGGGCAAATAAAAATTTTATCTGAGGGTGGCTCTGCCATGAGGCATAGCCTCTCTGATGGTTCCTTGGTGAGTTGCTGGCTTAAAACTGTTTTTCATGCGTGTAACTTCATTTATGGAGTTGTTATTAGGCTTATGTTAATTAACGTCATTCCTCCAAACAAGCCGCAATTAACATATTTTACAGAAGTTTTACAAATAGGATTTTATTATTATTTTAATTTTTTGCACTGTAGTGATTTTTTAGAGCTGACTTTTTTTATTAGTGTTCTTTACTTTAGTGCCATTATGTATTTTTATATATGAACATTTTCAGCTTATTTATTATTATTATTCATGAAAATAGCATATTGTAATGTACTCCATGCAGAATGAATTATAAGCAAAAATGGACCAAATTGCGTATAATTAGAAATATTGTTAATCTCATTTAATCCATGCATTCCCCATAAAAAATTAAGTCTATTCTCCAAATTACCCTTAATGATTGATAAATTGGGTCATTGAAAATATAAAAAGTTATATTAAATGATCGATAACAATTACTATCATTATTAATGTTGGTTGTTAAAAAAAAAATCATTGAATTGGAGAGGAAGTTATTTATTTTTACTTACAATTCATTCCAAGAAATATGAGCTAATTTTGCTTATATATCATTCCAGAGAGAGTATATATCTGTCGAATAAGCTCGGTTCATTTGACTTGAGCAATTCAGTCAAGAGAAATACTCTGTATCAATTTTTTTTTATTTCCCTCTTATTGATAGTCGGCTCACATTGTCATCTCTTCTATCATTGTTGGTCATTTTGATATTTGCAACTCCTTTGTGAGAACTTTCTTGCTGATACGAGCTGCTAAGTAAATATTTTCATATTCCTTAATTTATGAGACTAATATTTAATTTTGGAAAAAATAGCTAGAAACTTGCTGAATAAAGGAAATGAAAGGAAAACAGTTATAGTGGTTAATGTCATTGGGAGTAGTCAGAGCTAATATATTATCGGAAACATTAGACTCATGGAAAATTCTTCAATTTTTTTTTCTTTCTTTTTTGTCACTCTTGGCAGAAATACTTTCTAATTTTAAAGGTCCATTCCTAAAGTTTCTTAGGGGGTATGGATAAAGTAGTAAGGAATTGCAAAGAAGACATTATTAAACTAGAAAAAATAATGATTTATGAATAATAGGTAATCTTGAAGATGTGGTTGTTGAGTGGTGGTTATTTTAATTTCTTGCCCTATGTCAGGATACAATGGCTCGAAGGCCTGCTGATCCTGAGGAAGAACTTCGATGGATGTCCCAAGAAGTTCGTGGCTATGTTGAAGCTGTTTTAAACAGTTTAGCTGCTAATGTACCAAAGGTAAGTTTCTGTTTTTAATATATTGTTTGCTTTAATTTTTTTTTGATCCTGCAAATGTTAATTTTTGATGCATTTCCTGGTTGATTGTTTGGCAGGCAGTTGTCCTTTGCCAAGTTGAAAAAGCTAAGGAGGACATGCTGAATCAATTATATAGCTCTGTCAGGTTCAGAAATTTGTTTTGCATTTTTATTTGTAGCTGAATTTTTTTGAGGAATGTGGATAGTTTATTATTAGTTTTTGAAAATGTTTGACTGTTTTTCTGTCTTGAATTGATTAATGTCTTTTGGGGAAGTCATTGACATATCAATTGCTGTTACTTGTAGATATAAATTTTTAAACCTGACTATATTAGAATTGATTGTTCATTTATGTTGTATCGTCAACATTTACTCTTCATCATAGCATACTTTAACAGGACATACACTTTCTATATAGAGTTGTGCTGTTTATTACAAGTTGAACTTGCACAAATGTGGTATGTGAGAGAAACCAAAATAATGGAGAAAAAAGATGAAGAGATAGAAAATGAAAAATTTATTGCCAAATTTGCAATCAAATGTTTATGCAAAAGTCATAAATTACTTTTTACCAATGGGCATCAGGCATGTGTGTGTTTAGGGTGTAATAATTTTGGTTTATTATGCAAGTATTAATGTTTAAGTTGCATGCTAATTAATCTGTATGCTATCTATCCTTTTGTATGATATGACAAATTGCTTTGATTTAAGTTGTTGTGCACATTTGTATATCTTCCATTATTAGTGGTCAAAGCACGGCTAAGATTGAGGAGCTGCTTCTAGAAGATCAAAATGTAAAGCGCAGGAGAGAGCGTTACCAGAAACAATCCTCGCTTCTGTCCAAACTGACACGCCAACTGAGTATACATGACAATCGTGCAGCTGCTGCCTCTAATTGGTCAAATGGGAGTGCAGGTGTGTGTAAGCTGCTTTTGTGCTCATTTATAGATTTATCAGTGTTCTTTTAACGCATTAGAGTTTCTACTTTTTTAGGTCCCCAAAATTATCTTCTTTGATTAATGATAGTAATCTAGAAATATGATTCCATTTTTTATCTTATTCAAACATTTTTTTTGCTGTAGAACATTTATATCTTGACGTATTAACATTGATTAATTAGGTTATAGATAATCTATGAATGTGTTGGTATTCAATATTTTCTATTTTGATTCGCTTAGCAGTCACATTTTGCACATTACTTTGTAATATCTTGCTATAAATTGATCTCGAGTCAATACTTGCTTAAATTGATTCGGAACTATTTTTGCTTTCCCCATTTATATCAGTTTCTGTTTAGGTTTTATCTCTTATTTTGTTTCCACTTTGTGTACTTATATTGTGCGCTTGTTTTGCAGAGAGTAGCCCCAGAAGCAGCGGACCAGGTGATGACTGGAGATCGGCCTTTGATGCAGCTAGCAATGGCCCTGTTGGCCGTAGTGGTTCATCAAGATCTGGGTCAAATGGTCATAGTCGACATAATAGTGATCCTGCACAAAATGGTGACAGGAACTCTGGCAGCCGCCGGACTCCTAATCGGTTGCCGCCTGCTCCACCAGGTTCTTCGGGTTACAAATATTAACAAATGGAATAGTAAAAATGGCCAATGTTACATGTTTTGTTACATTTTTAGAACGCGAGGATGCTCTCGCCCCATTTCATACCTTTGAGGATAAGGTCGTCGTCGCAATTCTTTGTTCCTGCCAGGATATTTAGGTGATGAAAAAGGTTTGTGTATATAGAAAGACTAGTTTGTTAGTAAATATGTTTTCCTGGCTTGTCCCATTTTCCGGAAGTATGGTATCAAGTCGGACTTCAAAAGATTGATCGTGTTTTTCTATTCAATATTCTTTTTACTTTCATACCTTATAATGTTCTTTTTTTTTTCTCTTCGGTTTTGGGATTTTGCACTCAATTTTGGATGCAGCTGATGTAATTTGCTTTATAATATGATGATTGAATAGCACACCATTTTGGGTTTATAAGACTAACAATTGGAATATTTTAATAATGGGGATGTGTTATATCTCTGTTGCTTCCCGTCTGCAGAATACATTTTCAAGTTAATTATTATTGTTTTTTTAAATATTATTCTTAACGTCTGATTATGCCACGTGGTATGATGTTGTACTCATTTGTGAATGAAACCGATGTATTTTGCTTTTGTTACTACATTTTTGAATATTTTGTTAATGGGGATATTTTTTAATGTCTACCTGTCTGCCAGAGTACATCTTCAACTTCGTTATTTTGTTAGCTTAATTATTTGTTTGAAAGGAAAAAATCAATAAGGTAGTTTGATGATGTATATTGAGGGAGTTCTTCCTCTTTTTTAAGTGGTTAACTGTGAGTCAATATTTACAAATTATTTAAAATTCTAAAGACAATTGACAATATTTTTCAGCAATAATAGTTTGACTCATTTTCATAAACATAATTGTGATTAAATTAATGTCAATTCAATATTTGATATATATTTATCTTTATTTTTTTAATTTGATATTCATTAAGTTAATATCTTAATTGGAAAAATTTAAAATGACCATAAGTGCTTCTTTAAAGAGAAAATGCTTGATTGTTGGAATTTTAAATATTTTTTAAAATTGGTTTATATCAGTAGGTATTTATAATGTTAACTTAACCTATTGTACTATTGAATAATTGGATACTGTGGCTTCTTTTTTGTTACAGGTTATGGGACATTCGATAAAAGTGCTATACTCTTTAATCTATAAGGTAAATGTCAATTTTTCAAATGTATTATGAATGAACTTTTTTCATCTCATAAATGTGTTGTTTTTTTTATTAAAAATTCATTCTTTCAAATTAAAATACATTGATATAGTATGGAACTAAAATTGATAAAATTAAAAAAAGATAAGTTTGTCAACAAACTCATAGTATTTAGATTAATAGTACAAAATAACAATTTAGTATAAAATGACAATATGTCTACAAATATGATAAAATTCGAGTGTCAAATACTTCTGTCTCTAAATTTATAATGATTGACGTTAAAGTAATTGATCGAAATTTACAATAAATTGAAGTTACTTTGCCGATTTAAATCACAAAAAACTGCTGCACAAAGACTAAAACATAAAAAAGCGAATTATATGAATTATATGGGTGATTTGGACTAAAGAATGGTCTTAAATCACTTCTATGCAATAGATCAAGAGGAAAAAATGTTGTTTTTTAATCTATAAAGTAAATGTTAATTTGTCGTTGCATCATGTATGTTTTTTTTTTCTTTTTCAAAACAATTTTATTACTGAGTGATTTCAATCAAAGTTAACTAATGAGACTAATTACCATGTTCATACTATTACAATAGTTACATATAAATAAAAACCTACAATCAATGACTAGAATAAATTTTGCACATGAAAATTAACAATAATCACAGGCAAAATTTAAAGTCAGTTGGCTATACTTTGAATTAAGAAAGAAACTCGTTAACATTTGATTACCTTATTTGCTATGAACTTTTATTTTGGACGGGATTTGTTTCGAACTTACTATCACAACAATGTGTTACTTTTCTAACACCCCATGCGCATCATTGGTTTTTTATGTATTTGTTTTTTCTATTTTATAATCAAATAATACATTAGAGTAAAAAAATACTCTAACCCTAACAAACAATTTAGAGTAAGAAGCACAAAAAGCGAAAATTTCAACTTCAAGTACGTTTAACAATCTAAAAGACAATTCACACTAGCAATCGTGAATTTAAAGCGAAAATTTCAACCTTTCATGCAACTCCACTTACAAACCAACACCACGATGCAAATTTTATGTCACACTAGCAACTGCTAATATATCATATAAATGATGTGTTTTCTTCAAGCGTTTATTTATAACTGTTGTAAAAAATCAAAGATCAATGAGTTTCAGAACGAAGATTGATTGAATTTAAAACGGAGATTGATCAGTTTGAAAACGGAGATCGTTTATCGTTCTCTATTTTCTGGTTTTGTTTCTTTTAATCTAAACATAATTGAATCTTGCTAAAATGAAGACACACAATTGTTAATTCAGTTTAGAGATAAAAGTCCTACATCTAGGGGACTAGATTCGACTTTGAATTATCACTATGTGAGATCAAATGATTACAATGTACAAAATGTTCTGTTTTCTTTCAGTTTTCTGTTTGTTTGCAAAATTGAAATTCACTCTTTTCTAGTTGCCGCCCAACTACTTATATACAAGTTAGATACAAAAAGTTGTTACAACTAATTAACTGTAAACTAACAGCCCCAAATTAGATTGGCTTGTAAGTAACGATCCTAAGTCTTCTTAATTGAGTATCACTTTCAACAATTTTCCACCTTGGTACTAAATGAGAAGCTTCAACATGTGATTCTTCAAATCAGATCCTCTTAGTCCTTGATCTCAGTTTCTAGACTTGATCTTTAACATATCCAAACAGTGTTTGAATTTGCTAAGTGTGACAGGTTTTGTGAATATGTCAGCTGGATTGTCACTTGTGTGCACCTTTGCCACATTTATCTCACCCCTTTCAATTACATCCCTTATGAAATGCAGCTTGATGTCTATATGCTTGGTTCTTTCATGATACATTTGATTTTTACTCAAATGAATGACACTTTGGCTGTCACAATTTATGCAAATCGAATCTTGATTGACACCAAGTTTAGTGATCAATCCTCTCAGCCAAATTCCTTCTTTCACAACTTCAGCAAGAGCAACATATTCTGCTTCTGTTATTGATAATGCCACTATGTGTTGAAGATTAGCTTTCCAACTGACTGTTTTGTTGAACATTGTGAACACATACCCTGTGAGAGATCTTCTTTTATCTAAATCTCCAGCAAAATCAGAGTCTACAAATCCTTGGACTGGTTTTGATGATTCTGAACTTTTGCTTTATTCAAAACACAAGCTTTGAGTTCCTTTTAAGTATCTTAGAATCCATTTAAAAGCTTGCCAATGATTCATTCATGGATTTCCCATAAACCTGCTGGTGACACCTACAACATGAGAAATGTCTGGCCTTGAGCAGACCATAGCATACATGACTCTTCCTATGACACTTGCATAAGGTATAGTCTTCATGTCTTCTGCTTCTAGATTTGTGTTTGGTGACATGGCTGAAGAAAGGTTGAAATGAGCTGCTAATGGAGAGCTAACTGCCTTTGATTCACTCATATTGAACTTGTTTAGAACCTTCCCAATGTAGCTCTCTTGAGAAATTATCAGTTTTCCTTGTTCTATAATTCTGATGATTTCCATTCCTAGTATCCTCTTGGCTGACCCCAAATCCTTCATCTCGAATTCTTTCTTCAGTTGGCCTTTTAACTTTCCTATTTATTTCATACTTTTAGATGCTATTAGCATGTCATCCACATATAACAACAAGTAAATGTATATGTCTTTCGATACTTGTTTATAATACACACAACTATCAAAATTACTTCTAGCATAACTTTGACTAAGCATGAATGAACCAAACCTCAAATACCATTGTCTTGGTGATTGCTTTAGCCTATAGAGTGACCTTTTTAGTAGGCAGACCCAATCTTCCTTCCGTTGAGTCCTAAAGCCATCTGGTTGTTGCGTTAAAATTGTTTCATTCAGATCACCATGAAGAAATGTTGTTTTGACATCCATTTTCTCAAAATCCATGTCAAAGTGTGCTACTGTAACACC
Source organism: Cicer cuneatum (assembly GCA_037974295.1). Taxonomy (NCBI): domain Eukaryota; kingdom Viridiplantae; phylum Streptophyta; class Magnoliopsida; order Fabales; family Fabaceae; genus Cicer; species Cicer cuneatum. The sequence continues at coordinate 52,656,847 of JBBPBO010000005.1, read as the reverse complement.
CCGAGTTTAAAACACAACGCGGGTGCATTTTTTTTCTTCAATAAATAACTAAAATGAGTTTTCCAAAATTAATATCAAGGGAATTAAAATAAAATCAGTTCATTTCAAAGGTTATCACCCAATCAGTGTCAGAGTGTGGAAAAATACAGCGGAAAAAGTAATACATTAATTCCCAAAATAAAATTACATTTCCCAAAACTCAAGACCCTATACAAAAGTCTAGACTGATCATGCACTAAGCTACAGTAGCACGGTCTCCACCGTATCCTCTATAAGTCTCGTCTTCAGCCAACCGTCCGTCCCTCTGCGTTGTCCACGTAAACTCCATACGTAAAGATCAGGGGAAACTAACGACGTTTCCGTCGTTAGTGTATCCGTCGGTAGGACGGGTTCGGGTAACATCTGAGGGCAAAGCCCAAAGTCCACAATATAATAGCAAGGGTCACCGACCGAAATTAACAAATAAGCACATAGCATATATCTCACAACAACACATATATTCATGGCATAATATATGACAATGATGAGGAAAATAATAATGCTCATTTGAAATTTAATGACATATATGCCTTTTCAAAAAAGCAGCCAATTATTATGAAATATGTGGTAAGTACAAACAACACCTCAGCAAATCACAATCATTAAATCAGAAATTCAGATTCTGAACAGTACTCACACACATTCAATTTTCCACTCATTCATCATATAAACAATCGTGACACACCGGTCAAATCCCTCAATGCAATGCATATATGCTCATGCATAATTTTCTTGGAATCACCAAGGTGCAGTCACTCACAGACCAGCACAATTTAACGACCCTCATGACCAGGGTGCAATCGCTCACAGATCAGCACCAGTGCAGTCGCTCACAGACCAGCACTCGTGCAGTCGCACACAGACCAGCACGTTTGACATAAACCAAGGTACAATCGCTCACAGATCAGTACCTAGTGCAATCGCTCACAGATCAGTACCTAGTGCAGTTGCTCACAGATCAGTACCTAGTGCAGTCGCTCATAGACCAGCACTCATGCAATCGCGCACAGATCATCACGTGGTTGCGCATTTCAGGGTACAGACGCTCACAGTCCAGTATCAGTGCAATCGCTCACAGACCAGCACTTATATACCAAGGTACAATCGCTCACAGATCAGTACCTAGTGCAGTCGCTCACAGACCAGCACCAGTGCAATCGCTCACAGATCAGCACGTGGTTGCGCATTACTCTGTGGCCCATCGCGGGTACCACTTGACTATGCAATGCATGCATATACAGTGTTTCATTTCTCTATAAACAATATGCAAAATCAGAAAATTCATGCCTCTCAAACAAATTTAAAATAACTCCGCACAGTCAAAAATCATCATCACAAATATGACCAGACAGCCAGACAATCATCAACACTTTGAAATGTTTTCCCAACCTATCAAAAATTCAGACACAGTGTTCAAAACTGGGATTTTCTGGAATTTTTCGAATCTGTATTCGAATACAGAAGCCAAAAAAGGTGCAGACTCTCACTCTGTATTCGACTACAGCCCTTTGGTATTCGAATACAGAGGCAGTCTCTGTGTGCAAAACCACATCTTTCACTATATTAGTAAAATCTAAAAACTCCATCACCACCACTTCAAAATGTCATCCAAAAGTTTCATTTAAATCCACCACAACATTCCCAATATCCCCCCAAATACTCAGGGTTTTCAAAACACTCTGATAACTTGAAATTTTCTGAAAACTCGAATCTGTATTCGATTACAGGCCCCCCCTGTATTCGAATACAGAAGCAGGAACTGCAATTTAACATTCTGTATTCGAATACAACATGACTGTAGTCGAATACAGAAGTTCAACCTTTGAAAAATTCAGCCTTTTCTCCCATGTCACTTAAAGATTTTCAAACATCTTTCTCTCCTCTTTAAAACCATTTCACAGACTTCTTTTCAAATCATTTAAACCTTCTAAGAGTTTCTCAACACTTCAAAACTCACATGACAGTGATTAAAATTTGTTTTTCTGGAAACACGAATCTGTATTCGAATACAGCTTTCTTGTATTCGAATACAGAAGCTAAAAACTGAGTTTCTGGAATACAGCATGCCTGTAGTCGACTACAGATGCGAATACAGTGTTAAAAATTTCACTTATGTATTCGAATACGACATGGTCGTAGTCGAATACAGTTGCTTAGTCAGAAGCAAAATCCTACCTCTGTATTCGACTACAGGGGTTCGTAGTCGAATACAAGTTTGAGAACTTTAGTTAAAACAGAACTTGACAGGTTGTATTCGAATACACACTTGTTGTATTCGAATACACCTTCGAAAAATCAGTGAAATACTTCCTTAAACATCTACACTTTTCAAACCATTTCTTGAAAAACAACAACCAAATATCAACACAGATTCTGCATTTTCCAGAAAACACTTCCCTCATTTAAAATCCCTTTTTCCTTTTAAAACATCAACACCACCAGGATCACACCAAACGACCAGATTCAGAATCATCAACATCACCAGAACCACACAAAACAACCAGAATCAGAGTCATTTTCATCACCAGAATCCCAAAACATAGAACAGAATCAGAACCATTAACACCAGTTTATCCAAAACAAAGACAGATGATCAATCATCCGAATCAATCCAGACTTTTCCAACCATCAGAACATCATGCAACATTTCAGTGTTCTCACTCATCAGAACAAACATGCATGCATTCAGTTTTCCCAAAACACCAGAGCAAGCATGCATGCATTCAGTTTTCTCAAAACACAACAGAATGACATGCAAACATCACAGAACAACTAAGCACCAACAGGATGCATTTTGCATTTTAATGCCATTTTCAAGACAGTTTTATAACATGCGTTTTTAATCATAACTAAGATGGCATGCAAACATTTTCCAGCCTTCACACAGAAGTAAAACAACATATTTTACCAGTAAAACAACCAACAACAACTATCAGAATAATCACTTATCAACAAAATGCATTTTCTTTCAAAATGTCATTTTTGAAAATAGCTTTTCTTTTAAAGACAGAACTGAAACAACACAAATTTATGGCCCTAATGCAGCTAAAAGATGGAAGGTGCCCTTACTCTTGTAGCGTGCTCTGCTATTTCTCTTGTTCCTGCTGCGTTCCCTTTTCTGCGTCTAAAAACGGCGAAGCTGTTCCCTGAGTTTGCTGCTGCAAAATTGGGTTCTTTATCTTCGTATTGAGATGGGGATTAACTTTACTACTGGGGGTTTTCAGGTTTGAGGCTTGGATTCTTAATTACTGGAGTCTTGAGGAATTCCCTCTCTTCAATTTGAATTCGGGAAACTGGGCAGAACAGAGACAGAATGAGAGGGAAAATGGGGTTGGTACATGCAATATGGGCAGTGAGGAGGAAGGAATGGTGTTCTGACTTCACCATCCTTCTCACTCCTATTTATAGGCTCTCAAGGTGCCACCTCACTTGCCACTTGTCTGATTTCCAGCTTTTAATTGTCTTGCAATTAGCCACTAATCCTTACTTAATGGTCTGATTAATTTAATTACTTGAAATTAAATTAATTTAATTCTACATCCAATGATTTTAATTCATACTTCAAAATAAATATTTGTGTATATATATATTTTCTCAAAACATACATATTTAAATATTTTACAAAAATTTCCAAAATGCCCTTGACATTAATTCCAAGATTAATATTTAAAATTAAGGGTCTTACAGCTACCATGGCTAGAATTATTCTTATAGATGCATGCTTCACTACATGAGAAAATATTTCATTGTAGTCTAAACCTTCCCTTTGAGCGAATCCCTTTGCTACTAGCCTTGCTTTGAACCTGGGTGGTTCAACTCCTAGAATTCCCCCTTTCCTATTGAAAATCCACTTGCTGCCTACAATTCTGGAGTTGGCAGACTTAAGTATGAGTTTCCAAGTGTTGTTCTTCTCTAGTGATTTAAGCTATTCAGTCATAGCTAAAATTCATTTGTCTTTTTCTTGAGACCTGACAACTTCATTTTAGTTTCTGAGATCTTCTTGGTTGATTTTTTCAGCAACATGTAATGCATAGCTGATCATATCTGCATAACCGTATCTTTGAGTGGGTTTTGATGTCCTTCTTTCTCTGTCCCTGATGAGGTTATAATCATCTAATTCCTAATCTGGAAACATATCGTGTTCAGCTGGGTTTGTATTAGTCTTGTCTTGCTGTTCTGAAACGGAGAATGTTCTTGGTTGCTGTTGTTTTGAAACGCAAAACGTTATTGGTTTCTGCTGTTCTGAAACGGAGAACGTTCTGGGTTTCTGTTTATCTTTCTCCGTTTCTGTAAATTGCTCCACCTCAAGATCAAACCTCCCCCCATCTCCAGTTTGATGTGTACTTTCATTTCCAGCCTTTATTAAGGACTTATATAGGTCAGCCTCATGAAATTTAACATATCTACTGATGATACTGTTGGAACCAAGTTGGTTTTACATTTAGAGTTTTGATGTTAACAAAAGTATTTTATGAGAAAAATATATTTGACTTCAAAGAGTATGAAAGAAGATTTGATCAAAATTTGAAGAAGATTTGATCCAAATTTGAAAAAGATTTTATCAAAATTTGAAGAAGATTTGATCAATTTTGAAGAAGATTTGATCAAGATTTATCTACAACAAATTACGAACAAAATCAATCTGAAGAATTTACAACCTCAATCTAAACAAAAATGGAACATAATCAATTTGAAGAATTTACAAACGCAATATGAACAAAATACAATTCAGAATTAAACAAGGACCAAATTGAAGCCCAAATTTTAACTATAAATAGATACTCAAGGTTGAAGAAGAAAATCATCGAAAATCAGAAGAGAGTAAAAGAACTCAAGATCAAATTCCAAATTCATCTTAGAGTTCAAAGAGAGAAACACGTTCGAAGGAGAAATATATTATAAGTGTTCTTTTCTTAGAGTGTGGGAGTTATTATTACTATCAGCTTTGTTAGAAGCAACTACTCAAGTGTGAGATACTCACAATACTAGACTTAATCCACACTAGGATCTTCCACTCTTGCCCCTCTAAAAAGCTGAACCAGGCACCCACAATACTAGACTTAATCCACACTAGGATCCTCCACTCTTGCCCATCTATCAAGCCGAACCAGGCTCTGATACCACTTGTTGGGGAGTTCGAGGAGCACTTAGAGCGGCAACGGGCCAAATGTTCTTTGGATCACAAGAGGCTTGGACACCACATCTTAACCCAAAACTTTAAGGCAATAGGTTTATGGGTCACATCTCTTATATATCCAACATTTACTTCATTCCTAGTCAAATGTGGGACTTTTTTAACCACTCACACTTGATTTTCCAACAATTCTCCCCCTAAAGTGTGAGACACCCACAATACTAAACTTAATCCACACTAGGATCTTCCACTCTTGCCCCTCTATCAAGCCGAACTAGGCTCTAATACCACTTGTTGGGGAGTTTGAGGAGCACTTAGAGCGGCAACAAGCCAAATATCCTATGTCTGTTCACACCATGAGATTTGAAAAAACTAGTGAATTCCTCACTATAGAATTAAAGACCGTTGTCTGTCCTTAGAGTTTTAATCCTCTTATCAGTTTTGATTTCTACCATTGATTTCCAATCTCTAAAGGTTTTGAATGCTTCATCATTACTTTTTAACAAATAAATCCATACCTTTCTGAAGGTGCAAACACGAGAAGGGGGGTTGAATTGTGTTTGTCAAACTTAATTACTTTTGCTGTTTTGTTAAATGTTGATTTGAATTATTCGATAAATAACTAATCAGATTCAGCAGCGGATAATAATAACATAATAACACAGCAATTTATACTGGTTCACCGTTAACTAGGCTACGTCCAGTCCCTTCCTCCAGAAAGCATTTTCACTAATTCAAACTCCTTTGAATTACAACACCACTGACCCTTCAAGTCAGTCTTCCCAAACAGCCTGACAACCCCAGACTTTTGAGGAACAACAACATCTTGACTAAACCAGCCAAGTCTTCTCAAACAGCCTGACAACCCCAGACTTTTGAGGAACGATAACAACACCTTGACTCTACAAGTCAAGTCTTCTCCTATCAATCCAGCTGATGTGTTGTTTGCTGAGGTGTTGTTTGTACTTACCACATATTTCATAATAATTGGTTGCTATTTTTGAAAAGGCATATATGTCATTAAATTTCAAATGAGCATTATTATTTTCCTCATCATCATATGTTATACCATGGATATAATTGTTGCTGTCAAATATATGCTATGTGATTATTTGTTAATTTCGGTCGGTGACCCTTGCTATTATATTGTGGACTTTGGGCTTTGCCCTCAGATGCCCCCAAACCCATGCCACCCGTGGGTACCCGAACGACGGAAACGTCGTTAAACTTTCTTGATCGCTATTCGCGCACTGCTTGGGTATTTGACCCCATCTCAAGCAGGGCGACTTACACGGGGTGGTTGGAGAGGACGAGCTGGACTGACGGCATGGAGGATTTCGTGGAGCGCACTCATGCGAGTATAGACTTTCCTGTGCCTTCCCGTCTGGTATTGGAGGCGCACGGAATTTTCGACGATGCTGAGGAGTCCATTGACCAGGCACCATGACTGGTGTTTCACTTTAGTTGCTCAGAACATCTGCAACATAAACAATTTTATCTTTTGGTACCCAAATCTGGTTAGGTCCAGGTTTGTTAGTCTTGAAAAGTTTCTTGTTTTTCCTTGTAATTAGCATAGGACAAGACACTTTGGAATGACCTTTCTTGTAACAAAAAACACACACAATATCAGAGGGAACATATTTAAGCACAGGTTTTGGTTCAGTTATAGTTTCTTCAAATCCTATACCTCTATTTCCATTCCTACTGACTCCATAAATCATAGAAGCATATTTGCTTCTTTCCATACCATTAACAAGAAATTCTTGAAGAACTTGTTCATGTATATCAGAATTACTTGTGGTATTTTCAATTGATGTTGAATTATGGTCATTTTTCAGAGTTACACTTTCAACTTGAAGTTCAACAAAACTGTTTTTCAAATATACATTCTCTGTATTTAAATTTGCAATATCAGTTTCAAGAATGACATTTTCTGTTTTAAATTCTGCAATTTGATTTTTTAAAACATTAATTTCTTCTGTTAAATTTGTATTTTCTTTCTTAAGAGTTTTCAGTTTTAAAGACAATTTGTAATTGCTGTTTAAAAAGTCATTCAGAGCAGTAATCAAATCAGATCGAGTGAATTCAGAAGATACCTCAGTTTCACCATCTTTTGATTCTCTTCTAGAATCAGATTCTGTGTTGGATCCAGAGATAGAGTTGGTGTGAGCCATCATAGCCAAATCTGCTTGTTCATCTTCAGAAGATTCATCAAAATCATCCCATGTAGCCATCATGCTTTTCTTCTTAGTTCTGAAATATTTCCTCTGGTACTTCCCTTTCCCCATATTTGGACATTTTGACTTGATATGTCCAGATTCATTGCATTCTCGAGTCTTTTGCTCCAATTCAGTTTTGAGCATTTTTCTCAGATTCTGTGTTGAGCATATTTTTAGCTAGATTATGTTTCTCGAGTGTTTTGCTCCAATTCTGTTTTGAGCATTTTTCTCAGATTCTGTTTTAAGCATATTTTTAGCTAGATTTTGTTTCTCGAGTCTTTTGCTCCAATTCTGTTTTGAGCATTTTTCTTTAACATATTCCTCTGACAGATTCCTCTGATGATCATCCTCTGATTTATGTTTCTGGTGACGTCATCTTCTGGTGACATCATCCTCTGATTTCTGCTTCTGGTGATGTCATCTTTTGGTGACATCATCCTCTGATTTTTGCTTCTGGTGACATCCTCTGGTGACGTCATCCTCTGGTTTCTGCTTCTGGTAACGTCATTCTCTGATCTATTCTTCTGGTGACATTTTTCATTCTTCTTCTAAGTCAAATATGTTATTTTCATAAAATACATTTGTTAACATCAAAAATTTAATTGTAAGAACCAACTTGGTTCCAACACTTTCTACTATAATCATCAAGAAATGTAATGAAATATTTGTTACCTCCATGTGAAGCAATCTTTGCAGGGCCCCATAGATCATTGTGAACATATTCCAGAATTTCTTTTGAGCAATTTTTCCCTGTAGAGAACTTGACCCTATGCCTATTTCCATTCACACAATGCTCACAAAATTCAAGATCACCAATCTTATCCCCACCTAGCATGCCTTGTCTGTCCAGAATTTGCATTCCTCTTAGACTTACATGTCCCAACCTTTGAAGCCACAAGCTAGCTTTGCTTGATGTTTGAACTGCTACTGCTGCCGTTCCTGTCACTACTTGACCATTGAGAAGATAGAGTCCATGATCTCTTTTTCCCTTCATGATTACCAATGATCCTTTTATGACTTTCAGAATGCCTTTCTCTGCTTTGTATGAACAAACAACTTCTTCTAGCATTCCCAGAGAGATTAAGTTCCTTTTCAGCTCTAGAACATGCCTGAATTTTGATAAAATCTTCATAGTTCCATCTTCCAGCTTCAGCTTGATTGAGCCAATCCCAACTACCTTGCAAACTGATTTGTTACCCATGATAACCTTGCCCCCATCAGTTTCTTTGTAGTCAATGAACCAATCTCTGTTTGAAGTCATGTGAAATGAACACCCTAAGTCAAGAACCCAATCATCCTCCATGATTTCAGTTGAATTTTCCATAAGAACTTATGTGCTTTCATATCCTTCAAAGGATACTAAAGCATTTCCATAATGATCATCACTATTTGATCCTTTCTTTCCTTTCCAATCTGGGCATTCTTTCTTGAAATGCCTTTCTTTATTGCATATGAAACACCTCATTTTAGACTTGTCCTTTTCTTTATTCTTTTATTTATTCTTCTGTTTTTGGTTCTTCTTCCCTGTTTTGGCCTTGACAAACAACCCCTCACCACTGCCTTCTTCTTTCCCATCTGATTTCCTCTTTAATTCTTTTGATATTTGTGCTGCTTGTACTTCTTCTAATGACAAAGAATCTCTACCATAAAGGAGTGTATCACATAGATTTTCAAGAGAGCTTGGTAATGAATTTATCAACAACAGGGCCTGATCTTCATCATCCAATTTTACATCAATATTTTCAAGATCTAACACAATCTTATTAAACTCATCCATATGATCTTCAATTGACCTCCCAGGTTGCATTTTGAAATTATCTAACCTTTGTTTTAAGTATAAACGATTCGCTAGTGATTTGGTCATGTATAAAGATTCCAATTTAAGCCAAATACCTGCTGCAGAGTTTTCCTTTGACACTTCCCTTAGAACTTTGTCTCCAAGACTCAAGATTTAAGCACTATGAGCCTTGTTCATGGTATCCTTCTTTTTCTTGTCTGAAAACGTGGATGCCATGTCTTTCTCTCCTCCCAGTGCTTCTACCAAACCTTGATGAACCAACAACGCTTTCATCTTGAGACACCATAACCCAAAATCATTCTTTCCATCGAATTTCTCAAGTACATATTGTGTTGATGCCATCTTTCCTGAATCGAAACAGAGCTATTGATACCAGTTGTTGTAAAAAAACCAAAGATCAATGAGTTTTAGAATGGAGATTGATTGAATTTAAAAACGAAGATTGATCAGTTTGAAAACGGAGATCATTTATTGTTCTCCATTTTCTGGTTTTGTTTTTTTTAATCTAAACAAAATTGAATCTTGCTAAAATGAACACACACAATTGTTAACCTTGTTCAGAGATAAAACTCCTACGTATGGGGGACTTGATCCGACTTCGAATTATCACTATATGAGATGAAATGATTGCAATGCACAAAATGCTATGTTTTCTTTCAGTTTTCTATTTTTGTGCAAAACTTAAATTCACTCTGTTCTTTTCTAGTTGCTGCCCAACTACTTATATACAAGTTAGTTACAAAAAGTAGTTACAACTAATTAACTGTAAACTAATAGCCCGTAGTTAGATTGGCTTGTAAGTAACCATCCCAAGTCTTCTTAATTGAGTACCACTTTCAACAGTAACCAAGCTCCCTAAATGAAGAATGTTTTGAGCGGCTTTATTGTAATTTATCCTTCGAATATCCAACCAATTGAAAATGACAATCTATAAATTATAAAGAGAAATTACAAGAAAAGAATAAATGGTTACAAGGCTCAATTTTAGTGAAGCAAAAAACACAACAAACTGAAAATGTATAAGAAGATCTATGTTATTGATGAAGACAAAAGACTAAATGCAAGTTCAAAGTGAAATCAACAATCAAGTCAACTATTAGGAAACTTAGAATTTAAGGTATTTGATAAAATCCAATTACATTTCAAATACAACAATATGAGAACCTTCTTATTTTAGCATATGTATCAAAAGAATTTTCAAAGTGTCAAAGTACATAAACATATAATTAAAAATCATGTTTTTGACAAAAATCAAAGTTGTATTCGACTACATATATTTGTAGCTGAATACAGATGAAGTCAGTAGCAAAAACTGGAAATCTGTATTCGACTACAGCATGTTGTAGCGGAATACAAAACAAGTCAGTAGTTAAAACTGAACTTCTGTATTCGGATACGGAATATCGTAGCTGAATACAAATATCAAGTCAGTAGCTAAAACTGGACTTTTGTATTCGACTACATCATCTCGTATTCGAATACAAATCAAGTCAGTGGTAAAAATCAGTAATTTGTATTCGACTACGAGATTTCATATTCAAATACGAAGTTAAAATTTTGAATAAAAACTGAACATTACAGAAGTGTATTCGAATACGCATAAGTTGTATTCAAATACAAATGCGAATCAATGCAATTTTTCAGTTCAGAAATACCTCATAGCTTCAATTGTAACTCATCAATCCTACTACCAATCTTAGAACAAGTTTATGAAATATCTTAAACTTTCAAAGCTTCATTTTCATATTTTCAAGTACATGCTTTTCATTTTCATATCATTAAGAAAGGTTTTCAGTTGTACTTTAAAGTGTGTTGGATTGTTATCATTATACACACTGTTATACTCTTGTTCTTAGTTAAGAACATTGTTACAAAAATCATTTAAAGTTATTGTATTATTTGAAGAAAGTAGTGTATTTTCTTCAAGTGTTGTAAACTAAGATAGTGGTGTGCTATTTTAGGTAAAGTGTTAGGAATTTGTAATAGAAGTTTTAGTGTTAGACTTGTAGTGATTCTAACAAATAGTGGAAAAATATCTTGTGGTTGACAAGAGGACTGGATGTACCTTTGGTTGTAAGGGAAACCAGGATAAATTTATGCATGTTTTACTTTTTGTCATTACAAGCTTTCATACACAATCACAATAAAAAATAATTCACAAAAACTCTAAAAACTAGAAAAAAGTTTAAACACCTAATTCACCCCCTCTCTTAGGTGCAAGTCTACACTTACACAACCATCATAATTCAAAGATAATATCCCTCTTTTAGCGTTCTTCTCTAGTTGCAAGTCTTCTTTGTAATAATCTTCAAACATTTTATAGGTAATATCACATTTCCAAACATTCTTCAGTGCTTTCACTTGAGTCGGTTCCATTGATGGTTGGTTTGAAAGCAAAGTTCGATGTTTGTAACATGAGTTAACGATAATTCCCTCCACCATATTCAACAACCAAGTCCACCCATCCGCACCAACCAAATTCAGATCAATATCATTAAAAATAGCTTCCAACTTCTTTGCTAAATCCTCTTCCACACCCACACATTATTCTCCCACAAACCTATATTCACTTTTCGGGTCTCTTTATTAAAAGTAACCTGATAAAGCCTAGGGAAATATCTTTAAAACGCAACATAAGAACCAACCTATCATACCAAAATAAAATACATTGACCACCACCAAATTTTCTTCTAACCATATCATGAACTCAACCCACCGTAGACCCACCCTCAACACCTTTCAATACTAAATCTCCCCACCAGATAAAACATCTCTTAAGCATCGAAACAAGCTCGCCGTAGAAATGTTTTCCTAAATAACCATACTTACACATTAACAAGCCATACCCAACAAGCATCCTTATCATTTAAGCATCTCAAAATCTACTTTGATGGTAGAGAGATATTAAATAATTCTAAAATTTTAACACGTAAATCATCTTTATCCTTTGGCAACTAAACCTTTTCACACTTAATCCATGAAATCTTCATACCATCTCCATTCCCACCCCACAAAAAATCGCGTTGAATTCGAACCGATTCTTTTAATACTCGTTTTGGAGCTTTAAAAAATGCAAAAAACTACAAAAGGTAACGCTGTACACATCTTAATCAATCTTACTCTACCTCCAATTGACAACTGCCTACCTTTTCAACCGAATAATTGATTTTTAAAAGAGGAAATAATCCGCTTGCAAGTTTCTACCCTTCTAGGATTAGTGCCCATCGGAATACCCAATAATTTGAAAGGAAAGTGACCAATACAACAAGTTAAGAACCGCGAAGCAGCAGTTAAAAAGTACTGGTCTAGATGGCCCCTAAATATATTGCTTTTAGCAAAATTTATCTTCAAACTTGACACCAATTTAAAACTTCTCAAAATAGATTTTAAGCACCAAAAGTTCCCCCACAATCCCTGACAAATCAATATTGTATCATCTGGAAATTGTAAAATAGGAAAAGATATAGTGTTATTGATGACATAACTTTTCAGCAAACCATCTTCTACCGCTTAGAAACAAACCCAATAAAGAAATTGAGCTAAAGGGTCTTTCTATTTAAGTCCTTTACCAACAAAAAATTATTTAGTAGGGCTACCATTCACCAAGACAGAGATATATGTGAAACAAATGCAACTAATATGAACACCATTCTTCTTAGCATGCCCTTTCAAAATCAACCTTTCATATTGCACATTGCACCTTTGACCGTCTAGCCCAATCTACCATCTCATTCAAAACAAATACCCTATCAAGAATTTTTCATTGAAGTAAAAATGCATTATGACATTTAGATATCATCTTACTAAGAACCCTTTTCAATCTTGCTGCGAACACCTTTGTTAAGATTTTGTATAAGCTCCCAATTGAAGAAATCAGCCTATATTCTTTCAAAGTTTGGGGATAGTCAATTTTGGGAAATAATGCAATGAAAGAGGAGATGACTGCCTTTGGTAACATTGCATGTGAGTGAAATCCCCTTATAAACCACATCACACTAGCTTCCAGTAAGTCCCATCTACTCTTAATGAAATTAAAATTGAACCCATCAAGACTTGGACGTTTGTTCCCATTGCAGCTTTGAATCACTTCCTTTATCTCATCAACAGAAAATGGAACAATTAATATTGAGATACCATCATTCGATAACTTTGCAAAATTGATACCATCCAACACCATCCTTCTAAGTTGCTCCTCTCGAAAATTCTATTTAAACTACCTTTGAATCAACTATTTAACATCATCAACCCCTTGAACCCAATCATCATCAAGAGCCCACTTTGCACTTGATTTTTGCAATAATATACTCTCTTTCACCCTCAATTGTTTCCAAAATTTAGAATTACAAATTCATCGTTGATACAACCCCTCCTTCATCCAAAACTTCATCTAACATATTAATTTCAACAACAACTTTGTTAATGTTTAGATCAAATTAAAGGCGAAAAACTGAAGAAAGAGAGGTTTGAATTGTGTTAAAAAAATACTTTTGTTCTTCTTTTTCAAACTCTATGAGAGATTAAAAAATTTATAACAAAAGTAAAAAGGAGTAAGTGAAAATAACATAAGCAATTTATCCTAATTCAACACCAACATATCAATGAATTTCTATCAACACCACTAGAACATATACTAGTCAATCTGACTATGTTCTAGTCTTCTCAAACTACTAGCTTAGTGTAGTTAAGCTTTTGAGGAACACAACCGCTACTAGGCTAAGGTACAGTGAATTAGGATTTTCTTTGAGGTATAGCTAACTAACTATCTGAATAGAGAATATAAAAATGTAGTTTTTCGAATACACATTAACTTTCTTTTGAAAGGAATTTGAAGATATGATCATTAAATGTTTCTGTAGCATAGTTGTTCAAAGAAATTCACATCTTGTTCGTTTTCGCTCTATTATACTCATTTTGCAATGATGCTTGAGTGTCTTTTTATATTACTCAATCGATGTCGTTAATTTTTTGACTATTGCAGGGTATAATGCACATATCTTGTACGAGTTGTACAAATTGTAATATGATAACAACATTAGAGTGATTATAAAAGGACGCGTTCATAAAATGGTTAACTCAGTTTCTCAGTGGAGGAATAGTGTATTGGGTATCTCCACTAAGAAGATTATGCTCAAAATATTATATTAGAGGGTCTGAACACTTAGAAAATGCATTAAAGTATATATTGTTATGACATATACTTTGTTAACGTTGATACAAAAATTAAGGGTCATTGTTCTTCAAACCAACTTGGTTCGTTGATGATGACAAATATCTATATTGATAAACATAATTTCTTAAGGAATTAAAGCTCCACTAAAAAATATACTGGGATGTATTATAAAATAAATGACTTATTTTAACATTGGCATTCTTAAGGTGCAATGGATTAAGATTTTACGTCATTTTGGTCTTTACTAAGTTTATTCTAGTCTATTTTGGTTCTTAAGCAATGTAGTTAGTCTAACAAGTGCATTATTTTCAATGGATCAAGATTTTAGATCATTTTGGTCATTAAAAGGTTTATTCTATTCCATTTGGTTTGTTAGTCAATATAGTTCGTCTAATAAGTGCATAAGTCTCAAAGGATTAGGATTTAAGGTCATTTTGGTATTTCTAGGTTTAATCTAATGCATTTTGGTTCTTAAGTATTGTAGTTCGTCAAATAAGTGCATAAGTCTCAATGGATTAAGATTTTAGGTCATTTTATTCATTACTAAGTTTATTCTACTCTATTTTGGTTCTTAAGCAATGTAGTTAGTCTATTAAGTGCATTAGTTTCAATGGTTCAAGATTTTAGATCATTTTGGTCATAAAAAGGTTAATTCTATTCCATTTGGTTTGTTAGTCAATGTAGTTTGCTAATAACTGCATAAGTCTCAAAGGATTAGGATTTTAGGTCATTTTGGTCTTTAATAGGTTTATTCTAATGCATTTTGGTTCTTAAATATTATAGTTCGTCCAATAAGTGCATAAGTCCCAATGGTTAAAGATTATACGTCATTTTTGTCATTACTAAGCTTATTCTACTCTATTTTGGTTCTTAAGCAATGTAGTTAGTCTAATAAATGCATAAGTTTCAATGAATCAAGATATTAAATCATTTTGGTCGTAAAAAGATTTTTTATACTATATTTGGTTTATTAGTCAACGTAGTTCGTCTAATAAGTGCATAAGTCTCAAAGATTCGGATTTTAGGTCATTTTGGTGTTTACTAGCTTTAATGTAATGGATTTTGGTTCTTAAGCATTGTTGTTCGTCCAATAAGTGCATAAGTCTTATTGGATTAAGATTTTAGGTCATTTTGGCCTTTACTAAGTTCATTCTAGTCTATTTTGGTTCTTAAGCAATGTTGTAGTGTAATAAGTGAATTAGTTTCAATGGATCAAGATTTTAGATCATTTTAGGTCATTTTGGTCTTTACTAGGTTTATTCTATGCATTTTGGTTTTTAAGTATTGTAGTTCGTCCAATAAGTGCATTTTAATGGATTATTCTAGTGCATTTTAATGGTGTGTTCTAGTACATTTTTGTTCTTAGTCAATGTAATTCGTCTAATAAGTGTGTTAGTTTCAATGGATTAAGATATTAGGATATTTTGGTCTTTAGCAGGTTTATTCTAATGCATTTAGGATCTTAAGCATTGTAGTTCGTCCAATAAGTGCATAAGTCTTATTGGATTAATGTTTTGGTCATTTAGGTCTTTACTAGTTGTATTCTTGCCAATCGTGGTTCACAGTCAATGTAGTTAGTCTAATAAGTAAATTAGTTTCAATGGATTAACATTTTAGATAATTTTGGTCATAAAAAGGTTTATTCTATTATATCTTTAAAACGCAACATAAGAACCAACCTATCATACCAAAATGAAATACATTGACCACCACCAAATTTTCTTCTAACCATATCATGAACTCAACCCACCGTAGACCCACCGTCAACACCTTTCAATACTAAATCTCCCCACCAGATAAAACATCTCTTAAGCATCAAAACAAGCTCGCCGTAGAAATGTTTTCCTAAATAACCATACTTACACATTAACACGCCATACCCAACAAGCATCCTTATCATTTAAGCATCTCAAAATCTCAATGGATTAAGATTTTAGGTCATTTTTGTCTTTACTAAGTTTTTCAACTCTATTTTTGTTCATAAACAATGTAGTTAGTTTAATAAGTGCATTAGTTTCAATGGTTCAAGATTTTAGATCCTTTTGGTCGTTAAAAGGTTTATTCTATTCCATTTTGTATGTTAGTCATTGTAGTTAATCTAATAAGTGCATAAGTCTCAAAGGATTCAGATTTTAGGCAATTTTGGTCTTTACTAGGTTTATTCTAGTCTATTTTGGTTCTTAAGTAACGTAGTTAGTCTAATAAGTGCATTAATCTCAACGGATTACAATTTTAGGTCATTTTGGTCTTTACTAAGTTTATTCTATTCCATTTGGTTTGTTAATCAATGTAGTTTGTCTAATAAGTGCATAAGTCTATATGGATTACAATTTTAGTTCATATTGGTGTTTAGTAAGTTTATTCTAGTCTATTTTGGTTCATAAGCAATGTGGTTAGCCTAATAAGTGCATTAGTTTCAATGGATCAAGATTTTAGGTCATTTCGGTATTTACTAGGTTTATTCTAATGCATTTAGGTTCTTAGGCATTGTAGGTTCTTAGGCATAAGTTTCAATTGATTAATATTTTGGTCATATAGGTCTTTACTAGGTTTATTCTAGTCGATTTTGGTTCTTAGTAAATGTGGTTCGTCTAATAAATGCATTTGTTTCAACATATTAAGATTTTTTGTTATTTTGGTCTTTACTAAGTTTATTCTACTCTATTTTGGTTCTGAAGGAATGTAGTTAGTCTAATAAGTGCATTAGTTTCAATGGATCAAGATTTTAGATAATTTTGGTCATTAAAAGGTTTATTCTATTCCATTTGGTTTGTTAAGTGATGTAATTCGTCCAATAAGTGGATAAGTCTGAAAGGATTAGGATTTTAGTTCGTTTTGGTCTTTACTGGGTTTATTCTACTGCATTTTGGTTACTAAGCATTGTAGTTTGTCCATTCTGTTGTGGTGTTCTGGGGAATGAGAAGTTTTGAGAGATGTCATTCTCATCACATAATTCTTCAAAGTATTTGTTCTCAAATTCACCTCCATGATCACTTCTGATGGTTATGATCTTGACACCCTGTTCATTCATTACTTGCTTACAAAAAGAAATAAACGCTTTGTGAGATTTATCTTTGTTCTTTAAATTTTTTACTCATGTCCACCTTGAGTAATCATCAACAATCACAAATCCATATTTCTTACCACTGAGTGAAGCTGTTTGAACAGGACCAAACAGATCCAAGTGAAGCAGTTCAAGTGGTTTAGAGGTAGAAACACATTTTTTAGTTTTAAAAGTGCTTTTAGTTTGTTTACCTCTTTGACATGCTTCACACAGAATCTCAATTTTGGAACTTACCTAGGGAAGCCCTCTTACCAATTGGAGTTTGCTCAACTTAGATATAAGTCTAGGGTTTGCATGTCCTAGCCTCTTGTGCCAAATCAGATTATGCTCACTTACAGATAATAAGCATTTAACATGTTTCTTAGCAAGACTAAACAAATCAATCTTATAAACATTATATTTCCTAATGCCAGTAAACAAAACAGATTTATCAAGTTGACTAACAACTTTGCATGTTTTCTGGTTAAAGATGACATCATATTTGCAATCACTTAGTTGACTTATGCTCAAAAGATTATGCTTCAGACCTTTTACTAACAGAACATTTTTGATAGAAAGGGAAGAAGATTTGTTACCAACTGTTCCTGTACCAATAATCTGACCTTTCTAGTTTCCTCCAAAGGAAACTTTGCCTCCATTTTTCATGGTCAGATCCAGAAACATAGATTTCTCTCCTGTCATATGTTTGGAGCAACCACTGTCCAAGTACCATGATTTATGTTGCTGATCAGACCTTGCTTCAGAATTAGAGTCAGAGTCAGAGTCAGACTCAGACTCAGTTCGAGCCATCAAAGCAAGTTCAGCTTCTGGCCTGTTTGAGCAGTTTCCTTGATTCTGCTTTGGTTGATAGATCATGTTCCTCTGATGATTCTGTTGATTTGGATGAGTTGGATGAATCTGATAATTCTGGGGATTTGGATGAATCTGATGATTATGAGAATTCTGATAATTCCTGTAGTTATACTGATTCTGATAATTGAAGTAATTTTGATGATCATACCTAAACCTTTGATACTGATACCAGTTCTGGTTCTGGTTCCAGTATTGATTCTGATTCTGGTTCCAGTGTTGGTTCTGGTTCCAGTTCTTGTTTTGATTCTGGTTCCAATTTTGATTCTGGTTCCAGTTCTGGTTCTGATTCTGGTTCTGGTTGAGTTGACCAGACCTTCTTCCATCAGAGTCAGATTGCCTCTGTCTGGTTATAGCAGGAACATAAACCTTCTTCTGCTTGTGCATTGCCAACATCCATTGTCCAGGCACCATTGTTGGTGTCTCCTTCTAGTTGCTCATAATATCTGCAACATAGACAATTTGATCTTTTGGTACCCAGAACTGATTGGGTCTAGGTTTGTTAGTTTTAACAGCTCTCTGATCTTGTTCAGATTTTACCATTGGACAAGATAATTCAGAGTGACATTTCTTAGCACAAACAATGCATAAAACATCGGAATGAACAGTTTTAGTTTCAGCAATAGTTTCTGTAAAACCAAGACCTCTATTTCCAATGTTACTGTTTCCATAAATCATAGAATCATATTTAGTTCTTTCCATTCCATTAGAAATAAAGTTTTGAAAAAATTGTTCATGCATATCAGATTCACAAACAGTTTTGGAAGTGGAACAAATATTACTTTAGAGAGTTTGGTTTTCTGATTTGAGTCTTGCAACTTCAGTTTTAAAATCCTTGTTTTCAGTTGCATACTCATAATTTTGATTCTTTAAAACTTGGACTTCTTTGGTCAGATTTTTCTTATCTTCCCTAAGAGTTTTCAGTTTTAAAGACATCTTATTGTTTGCATTTAAAAAATCTTTTAAAGCATCAATTAATTCAGATTTAGTGAGATCAGAAAATACCTTATTGTCTTCATCTTCTGAATCTGTTCCAGAGCCTGAGCTGTATCTAGAACTTGAGTTGGTATGAGCCATCAGAGCCAGAATTACTTCCTCTGATGTGCTTGCAGACTTTCCTGAATGACTGCTTTGATCATTCTTCCTTCTGCCTGCTTTCCTTCCTGAAACTGTGCCTTTATGAAGTCCAGAGGCAGACCTGATGTGTACCATCATTGTTGTTTCTGCCTCTTCTGCATCAGACGATTCTTTTTCTAATTCTGATGCATCCCAGACTGCCATCAGACCCTTCTTTTTGAATCTGGAACTCTTCTTGTGGTGTTTGCCTTTTTCCATATTTGGGCATTCTGACTTGATATGTCCAGGTTCATTGCATCCATAACAGATGATGCTCTTCTTGTTAGATTCTTCCTTTCCTTTGCTGTCATGTTTCTTTTTAGAGCACATCCTCTTCCTTTTTTCCCAGATCTTAACCATCTGTTTAGTTAAGTAAGCCATATCATCACAGTCACTGTCACTATCCTCTGATTCTGGTGCTGCCTTTGCAGCTTTCTTCTGTTTTGACTTCAGGGCCATATTCTTATTCTTCTTTGGTTCATCTGCTTCCAGTTCTATTTCATGAGACTTGAGGGAGCTGATCAGATCTTCAAGCTTCAAGGTATTCAGATCCCTAGCTTCCTGTACTACAGTAACCTTTGATCTCCATTTGGTTGGTAAGCTTCTGAGGATCTTCTTTACATGATCTGCAGTGGTGTAGCTTTTCTTTAATACTTTTAAACCTGTTACCAGAATCTGGAATCTGCTGAACATTGCTTCAATGTCTTCATCCTCTTCCATCTTGATTAGCTCATACTGTTTGACCAGTATGTTTTCCCTTGCCTCTTGAACCTGTTGACTTCCTTCAAAGGTCAGAACCAGACTGTCATAGATGCTTTTTGTTGTTTCCTTGTTGGTGCATCTGTCAAATTCTTCGAATATAATAGCATTGATCATGATGGTTCTGGACTTGTGATGCAGCTTGTACAACTTCCTCTGGTTGGGATTCATATCTTTTACATCGAGTTCTTCATCTTCTAGTGTAGTGGGTGCAGTGTAGCCTTTGACTACCAAGGTCCAGAGATCAGGATCTTGGGAGATGAAGAAGCTTTTCATTCTGTCCTTCCAGTATTCAAAGTGATCTCCATCAAACAGTGGTGGCCTGTTGATGTTGCCTCCAAATTCTTCTTTGGATAATGACATGTTGAACCCCCTTGGACCTTTCCTCAAACACTTTTAAGTGCTCAGCCTTGAGATTGAGCTCTGATGCCAATTGAAGGTGCAAACACGAGAAGAGGGGATTGAATTGTGTTCGACTAACTTTAAAACATAACCTGTTATTGACTAACTTTAAAACAATTGTAGTTTGTCCAATAAGTGCATAAGTCTAAATGGATTAAGATTTTAGGTGATTTTGGTCATTACTAAGTTTATTTACTCTATTTTGGTTATTAGGCAATGTAGTTAGTCTAATAAGTGCATTAGTTTCAATGGATCAAGATTTTATATCATTTTGGCCATTAAAAGGTTTTTCTATTCAATTTGGTTTGTTAGTCAATATCAATCATCTAATAAGTGCATAAGTCTCAATGGATTTTAGGATTTTAGGTTATTTTGGTCTTTACTAGGTTTATTCTAATATATTTTGGTTCTTAAGCAATGTAGTTAGTCTAATAAGTGCATTAGATTCTATGGATAAATATTTTTGATCATTTTGCTCATTAAAAGCTTTGTTCTATTCCATTGTTTGTTAGTCGATGTAGTTCGTCTCATAGTGCATAAATCTCAAAGGATTAGGATTTTAGGTTATTTTGGTCTTTACTAGGATTATTCTAGTCTATTTTGGTTCTTAAGCATTGTAGTTAGTCTAATAAGTGCATTAGTCTCAGTGGATTACAATTTTAGGTCATTTTGGTCTTTACTAATTTTATTCTAGTCTATTTTGTGTGCTAAACATTGTAGTTAGTTTAATAAGTGCATTAGTTTCAATGGATTTGGATTTTAGATCATTTTGTTCATTTAAAGGTTTATTCTGTTCCATTGGGTTTATTAGTCAACGTAGTTCGTATAGTAATTGCATACGTCTCAAAGGATTACGATTTAAGGTCATTTTGGTCATCACTAGGTTTATTCTAATGCATTTTGATTCTTAAGCATTGTAGTTCATCCAATAAGTGCATAAGTCTCAATGGATTAATATTTAAGGTCATTTTGTCTTAACTAAATTTAATGTACTCTATTTTGGTTATTCAGCAATGTAGTTAGTCTAATAAGTGCATTAGTTTCAATGGATCAAGATTTTATATCATTTTGTTCATTAAATGATTTTTCAACCTATTTGGTTTGTTAGCCAATGTAGTTCGTCTAATAAGTGCATAAGCCTCAATGGATTATGATTTTACGTTATTTTGGTCTCTACTAGGTTTATTCTAATCTACTTTGGTTCTTAAGCAATGTAGTTAGTCTAATAAGTGCATTAGATTCAATGGATAAAGAATTTAGATCATTTTGCTCATTAAAATGTTTGTTCCATTCCATTGTTTGTTAGTCAATGTAGTTCGTCAAATAAGTGCATAAGTCTAAAACGATTAGGATTTTAGGTTATTTTGGTCTTTAATAGGATTATTCTAGTCTATTTTGGTTCTTAAGCATTGTAGTTAGTCTAATAAGTGGATTAATCTCAGTCGATTACGATTTTAGGACATTTTGGTCTTTTCTAATTTTATTCTAGTCTATTTTTTGTGTTAAACATTGTCGTTAGTTTAATAAGTTCATTAGTTTCAAGAGATTTGGATTTTAGATCATTTTGTTCATTAAAAGGTTTATTCTATTCCATTTGGTTTATTAGTCAACGTAGTTCGCCTAGTAATTGCATTAGTCTAAAAGGATTAGGATTTTTGGTTCATTTTAGTCATTACTAGGTTTATTCTAATGCATTTTGATTCTTAAGCATTGTAGTTCGTCCAATAAGTGCATTAGTCTCAATGGATTAAGATTTTAGGTCATTTTTGTTTTTACTAAGTTTATTCTACTCTATTTTGGTTATTAAGCAATGTAGTTTGTCTAATAAGTGCATTAGTTTCAATGGATCAGTATTTTATATCATTTTGGTTATTAAAAGATTTTTCTATTCCATTTTTGTTTGTTGGTAAATGTAATTCGTCTAATAAGTGCATAAGTCTCAATGGAATAGAATTTTAGGTATTTTGGTCTTTACTAGGTTTATTCTAATCTATTTTGGTTCTTAAGCAATGTAGTTAGTCTAATAAGTGCATTAGATTCTATGGATAAATAATTTAGATTATTTTGCTCATTAAAAGGTTTGTTCTATTCCGTTGTTTGTTAGTCAATGTAGTTCGGGTAATAAGTGCATAAGAATCAAAGGATTAGGATGTTAGGTTATTTTTGTCTTTACTAGGATTATTCTAGTCTATTTTGGTTCTCAAGCATTTTAGTTAGTCTAATAAGTGCATTAGTCTCAGTGGATTACGGTTTTAGGTCATTTTGGTCTTTACTAATTTTATTCTAGTCTATTTAGTGTGTTAAACGTTGTAGTTAGTTTAATAAGTGCATTAGTTTCAATGGATTTGGATTTTAGATCATTTTGTTCATTAAAAGGTTTATTCTATTCCATTTGGTTTATTAGTCAACGTAGTTCATCTAGTAATTGCATAAGTCTCAAAGGATTAGGATTTTTGATTCATTTTGGTAATTACTAGGTTTATTCTAATGCAATTTGATTCTTAAGCATTGTAGTTCGTCTAATAAGTGCATAAGTCTCAATGGATTAACATTTTAGGTAATTTTTTGTTTTTACTAAGTTTATTCTACTTTATTTTTGTTATTAAGCAATGTAGTTAGTCTAATAAGTGCATTAGTTTCAATGAGTCAATATTTTATATTATTTTGGTCATTAAAAGATTTTGCTATTCCATTTTTGTTTGTTGGTCAATGTAGTTCGTCTAATAAGTGCATAAGTCTCAATGGATTAGGATTTTGAGGTTATTTTGGTCTTTACTAGATTTATTCTAGTGTATTTTGGTTTTTAAGAAATGTAGTTAGTTTTATAAGTGCATTAGTTTCAATGGATAAAGATTTTAGAAAATTTTGGTCATTAAAAGGTTGATTCTATTCCATTTGGTTTGTTAGTCAATGTAGTTTTTCTAATAAGTGCATAAGTGTTAAAGGATTAGGATTTTAGGTCATTTAGGTCTTTACTAGGTTTATTCTAGTCTATTTTGGTTCTTAAGCAATGTAGTTAGTCTAATAAGTGTATTAATCTTAATGGATTATGATTTTAGGTAATTTTTGTCTTTATTAAGGTTATTTTACTCGATTTTGGTTCTTAAGCAATGTAGTTAGTCTAATAAGTGTAAGTACATAGGCGCACCTAAGAGGGGGGGGGGGGGGGGGGAATT
>JBBPBO010000005.1:52466845-52632981 GCA_037974295.1 Cicer cuneatum | reverse complement strand
GGGTGAATTAGGTGTTTAAATTTTTTTTTAGTTTTTAGAGTTTTATGAATTATTTTTCTGGTTGTGTTTATGTATGAAAGCTTGTAAATGACGGAAAGTAAAGTACGCATAAATTTATCTTGGTTCCCCTTACAACCTAGGGTATAGCCACTCCTCTTGCACACCATAAGAGATTTTTGACTATTTGTTAGAATATGTACAAGTCTAACACTAATACTTCAGTTACAAATTCCTAACACTCTGCCTAAGATAGCACACCACTTTCTTAGTTTACAACACTTGAAGAAAATACACCACTTTCTTCAAACAATAACTTTAATGATTTTTTACAACAATGTTCTTCATTAAGAAGAAGAGGATATAATAGTTTGTACAATGATAACAATCCTATATACTTTCAAGTACAATAGAGAACCTTTCTCAATGATATGAAAATGTAGAGCATGTACTTGAAGTATGAAAATATAACTTTGAAAAGTTCACAAAATATTTCAGCAAGTTGTTCAAAGTTGGTCTTGGGATTGATTGGTTTAGAATTAAAGCTATGAAGTGTTTATACTCAATAGACAACACTTCAGATCAGTGGCAATTGTTCCCAGAAGTTTTGATGAACTTATGCAATGATCCAGATAAGATATGAACTGAAAAACTACATTGATTCGCACTTGTATTCGAATACAGCTTATGCGTATTCGAATACACTTCTGTAACGTTCAGTTTTTATTCAAAATTTCAACGTTGTATTCGAATACGAAAACCTTGTATTTGAATACGAATCAGTGAATTTTTCCATTGACTTGATTTTGTATTCGGCTACGAGATGCTGTAGTCGAATACAGATGTCCAGTTTTTGCTACTGACTTCATCTGTATTCTGCTACACATATATGTAGTCGAATACAACTTTGATTCTAGCCAAAAACCTGATTTTCAAATATAGTTTATGCATTTTTGACACTTTGAAAATTCTTTTGATGCATATGCTAAAATGCAAAGGTTCTCATATAATTGTATTTGAAATGTATTTGGATTTTTATCAAGCACCTTAAATTCTAATTTTCCTAATAGATGACTTAAATGTTGATTTCACTTTGAGCTTGCTTCTTGATCTTTATTCATAGTCTTTTGTCTTCATCAAAAACATAGATGTTATAAATTTTCAATAAGTGCATTAGTTTCAATGGATAAAGATTTTAGATCTTTTGGTCATAAAAAGGTTGATTCTATCCCATTTGGTTTGTTAGTCAATGTAGTTCGTCTAATAAGTGCATAAGTGTTAAAGGAGTAGGATTTTATTTTAGGTCATTTTGGTCTTTACTAGGTTTATTCTAGTCTATTTTGGTTCTTAAGCAATGAAGTTAGTCTAGTAAGTGCATTAGTCTAAATGGATTACGATTTTAGGTCATTTTTGTCTTTACTAAGGTTATTCTACTCGATTTTGGTTCTTAAGCAATGTAGTTAGTCTTATAAGTGCATTAGTTTCAATGGATAAAGATTTTAGATCATTTTGGTCATTAAAAGTTTTATTCTATTCCATTTGGTTTGTTAGTCAATATAGTTTGTCTAATAAGTGTATAAGTTTTAAAGGATTTGGATTTTAGGTCATTTTGATCTTTACTAGGTTTATTCTAGTCTATTTTGGTTCTTAAGCAATTTATTATTCTAATAAGTGCATAAGTCTCAATGAATTACGATTTTAGGTTATTTTTGTCTTTACTCAGGTTATTATACTCGATTTTGGTTCTTAAGCAATGTAGTTAGTCTAATAAGTACATTAGTTTCAATGGATAACGATTTTAGATCATTTTGGTCATTAAAAGTTTTTTTCTATTCCATTTGGTTTGTTAGTCAATGTAGTTCGTCTAAGAAGTGCATAAGTCTTAAAGGATTAGGATTATAGATCATTTTGGTCTTTACTAGGTTTATTCTAGTTTATTTTGGTTCTTAAGCAATGTAGTTAGTCTAATAAGTGCATTAGTCTTAATGGATTACAATTTTAGGTCCTTTTTGTCTTTAGTAAGGTTATTTTACTTGATTTTGGTTCTTAAGCAATTTTGTTAGTCTAATAAGGGCATTAGTTTCATTGGTTAAAGATTTTAGATCATTTTTGTCATGAAAAGGTTTAATCTATTCCATTGTTTGTTAGTCAATATAGTTTGTCTAATAAGTGCATAAGTGTCAAAAGATTTGGATTATGGGTCAATTTGGTCTTTACTAGGTTTATTCTAGTCTATTTTGGTTCTTATGCAATGTAGTTAGTCTAATAAGTTCATTAGTCTTAATCGATTACGATTTTAGGTCATTTTGTTCTTTACTAATGTTTGTGTAGTCTATTTTGTTTCTTAAACAATGTAGTTAGTCTAACAAGTGCGCGAGTTTCAATGGATCATGATTTTGATCGTTTTGGTTATTTAAAGGTTTATTCTATTCCAATTGGTTTGTTAGTCAATGTAGTTCGTCAAATAAGAGCACAAGTCTAACAGAATTAGGATTTTAGGTTATTTTTGTCATTACTAGGATTATTCAAATGCATTTATATTCTTAAGCATTATAGTTTGTCCAATAAGTGGCAAAGTCTCAATGGATTAAGATTTTACGTCATCTTGGTCTTTACGAAGTTTATTCTTGTCTATTTTGGTTCTTAACCAATATAGTAAGTCTAATAAGTGCATTTGTTTCAATGGATAAACTTTTAGATCATTTTGGTCTTTACTAGGTTTATTCTAATGCGTTTTGGTTCTTAAGCATTGTAGTTTTTCCAATATGTGCGTAATTCTTAACGGATTAAGATCTTAGGTGATTTTGTCATTACTAAGTTTATTCGAGTCTATTGTGGTTCTTAAGCAATATAATTAAACTAATCCATTTGGTTTGTTATTCAATGTAGTTCGTCTAATAAGTGCATATGTCTCAAAGGATTAGGATTTTAGGAAATTTTGGTCTTTACTAGGTTAATTGTAACCTATTTTGGTTCTTAACCATTGTAATTTGTCTAATAAGTGCATTACTCTCAAGGGATTACGAGGTTTATTCTAGTCTATTTTAGTTCTTAAACAATGTAGTTCATCTAATAAGTGATTAGTATCAATGGATTTCATTTTTAGGCCATTTTTGTCTTTACTAAGTTTATTCTAATATATTTTGGTTCTTAAGCAATGTACTTAGTCTAATAAGTGCATTAGTTTCAATGGATCAAGATTTTAGATCATTTTGGTCATTAAAGGGTTTATTCTATTCCATTTCATTTGTTAGTCAATGTGAATTGCTAATAAGTGCATAAGTCTCAAAGAATAGGGTTTTAGGTCATTTTGGTCTTTACTAGGTTTATTCTAGTCTATTTTGGTTCTTAAGCAATGTAGTTTGTCTAATTTTGGTATCTAGTCTTTACTAGTTAGTTTCAATGGATTACGTTTTTAGGTCATGTGTATCTTTACTAAGTTTATTCTATGCTAATTTGGTTCTGATGAAATGTAATTATTCTAATAAGTGCACTTGTTTCAATGGATCAAGATTTTAGATGATTTTGGTCATCAAAAGGTTTATTCTATTCCATTTCATTTGCTAGTCAATGTTAATCGTCTAATAAGTTCGTAATTCTCAATGATTAGGATTTTAGATCATTTTAGTCTTTACAAGGTTTATTCAAATGCAAGTTGATTCTTAAGCATCGTAGTTCGTCCAATAAGTGCATAAGTCTCAATGGAATAAGATTTTAGGTCATTTTGTTCTTTACTATGTTTATTCTAGTCTATTTTGGTTCTTAAGCAATGTAGTTAGCCTGATAAGTGCATTAGTTTAATGGATCATTTTCGATCTTTTTGGTCATTAATAGGATCATTGTATTTCATTTGGTTTGTTAGTCAATGTAGTTAGTCTAATAAGTGCACAAGTCTCAAAGGAATAGGATTTGTGGTCATTTTGGTCATTACAAGGTTTATTCTAATGCAAGTGGATTCTTAAGCATTGTAATTCGTCCGATAAGTGCATAAGTCTCGATGGATTAAGATTTTACGTTATTTTATTCTTTCCTATGTTTATTCTAGTCTATTTTGGTGCTTAAGCAATGTAGTTAGTCTAATAATTGCATTAGTTTCAATGGATAAAGATATTTGATCATTTTGGTCATTAAAAAGTTTATTCTATTCCATTTTGTTTGTTAGTCAATGTAAATCATCTAGTAAGTCATTTTGGTCATTACTAGGTTTATTCTAGATTATTTTGGATCTTAAGCAATGTAGTTAGTCTAATAAGTGCATCACTATCGATAGATTACAATTTTCGGTTATTTTGGTCTTTATTAAGTTTATTTTACTCTATTTTAGTTGTTAAGCAATGTTGTTCGTCTAATATGTGCATTAGTTTCAATGGATCAAAGTTTTAGATCATTTTGGTCATTAAAAGATTTATTCTATTCCATTTGGTTTGTTAGTCAATGTAGTTCGTCTAATAAGTGCATAAATCTCAAAGGATTAGGATTTTAGGTCATTTATGTCTTTACTGGGTTTAATCTATTGCATTTTGGTTCTTAAGCATTTTAATTTGTCCAATAAGTGCATAAGTTTCAATGAATTAAGATTTTAGGTGAGTTTTTTCATTACAAAGTAAATTCTCGTCTATTTTGGATCTTAAGCTATGTAGTTAGACTAATAAGTTCGTTGGATTCAATCGATCAAGAAATTAGAAGATTTTGGTCATTAAAAGGGTAATTCTATTCCATTTCGTTTGTTAGTCGATGTAAATCGTCAAATAAGTGCATAATTCTCAAAGATTAGTATTTTAAGTCATTTTGGTCAATACTAGGTTTATGTTAGTCTGTTTTGGTTCTAAAGCAATGTAGTTAATTTAATAAGTGCATTAGTTTCAATGGATAAAGATTTTAGATCATTTTGGTCATTAAAAGGTTTGTTCTATTCTATTTAATTGTTAGTCAATTTAGTTCGTCAAATAAGTGCATAAGTCTCAAAGGATTACAATTTTAGTTCATTATGTCTTTACTATCTTTATTCTACTCTATTTTGGTTCTTAAGCAAGGTACTTAGTCTAATAAGTTCATTAGTTTCAATGGATCAAGATTTTATATCATTTTGGTCATTAAAGGGTTTATTCTATTCCATTTCATTTGTTAGTCAATGTAAATCGTCGAATAAGTGTATTAATTTCAATTGATCAAGATTTAAGATGGATTTGGTCATTAAGAGGTTTATTCTAATCCATTTCATTTGTTAGTCAATGTAAATCGTTTAATAAGTGCATAAGTCTCAAAGATTAGGATTTTATGTCATTTTGGTCTTTACTAGGTTTATTCTAGTCTATTTTAGTTCTTTAACAATGTAGTTAGTCTAATAAGTGCATTAGTATCAATGCCTTTCATTTTTAGGCTATTTTTGTCTTTACTAAGTTTATTCTAATCTATTTTTGTTGTTAAGCAATGTACTTAGTCTAAAAAGTGCATTAGTTTCAATGGATCAAGATTTTAGATCATTTTGGTCATTAAAGGGTTTATTCTATTCCATTTCATTTGTTAGTTGATGTAAATCGTCTAATAAATGTATAAGTCTCAAAGATTAGGATTTTAGGTCATTTTGGTCTTTACTAGGTTCATTGTAGTCTGTTTTGGTTCTTAAGAAATCTAGTTAATTTAATAAGTGCATTAGTTTCAATGGATAAAGATTTTAGATCATTTTGGTCATTAAAAAGTTTATTCTATTCCATTTGGTTTGTTAGTCAACGTAGTTAGTCTAATAAGTCCATAAGTCTCAAAGGATTAGGATTTTTGATCATTTTGGCGTTTACTCGGTTAATTATAGTTTATTTTGGTTCTTAAGCAATGTAGTAAGTGTAATAACTGCATTAGTCTCAATGGATTACGATTTTAGGTAATTTTTGTCATTTTATGGATAACTGCATTACTCGGTTAATTATAGTCTATTTATGTTCTTAAGCAGTGTAGTTAGTTTATTAAGTGGATTAGTTTCAATGGACCAAGAATTTAGATCATTTTGGTCATTAAAAGTTTTATTCTATTCGATTTCATTTGTTAGTCAATGTAAATCGTCTAATAAGTGCATGTGTCTCAAAGATTAGGATTTTAGGTCATTTTGGTATTTACTAGGTTTATTCTAGTGTGTTTTGGTTCTTAAGCAATGTAGTTAGTCTAATAAGTGCCTTACTATCAATGGATAAATATTTTCGATCATTTTGGTCATTATATGGTTCTATTCCATTTGGTTTGTTAGTCAATGTCAGTCAAAGGATTACGATTTTAGTTCATTTTGGTCTTTACTAGGTTTATTCTACACTAATTTGTTTCTCAAGCAATGTAGCTAGTGTAATAAGTGCATTAATTTCAACGGATCAAGATTTTAGATGATTTTGGTCATTCAAAGGATTACTCTATTCCATTTCGTTTGTAGTCAATGTAGTTAGTCTAATAAGTCCATAAGTCTCAAAGGATTAGGATTTTGGGTCATTTTGGCATTTACTCGGTTAATTATAGTCTATTTTGGTTCTTAAGCAAAGTAGTAAGTCTAATAACTGCATTAGTCTCAATGGATTACGATTTTAGATCATTTTTGTCTTTACTAAGTTTATTATTGTCTATTTTAGTTCTTAAGCAATGTAGTTAGTCTATTAAGTGCATTAGTTTCAATTGATCATGATTTTAGACTATTTTGGTCATTAAAAGGTTTATTCTATTCCATTTCATTTCTATTCTATTCCATTTCATTTCTTAGTCAATATAAATCGTCTAATAAGTGAATAAGTCTCAATGATTAGGATTTTTGTTCATTTCGGTCTTTACTATGTTTCTTCTAGTCTGTTTTGGTTGTTAAGCAATGTAGTTAGTCTAATAAGTGCATTAGTTTCAATGGGTAAATACTTTCAATCATTTTGGTCATTTAAAGGTTTATTGTATTCCATTTCTTTTGTTATTCAATGTAAATTGTCTAATAAGTCCATAAGTCTCAAAGGATTACGATTTTAGGTCATATTGGTCTTTACTAGGTTTATTCTTGACTATTTTGGTTCTTAAGCAATGTAGCTAGACTAATAAGTGCATTAATATAGATAGATTAAGATTTTAAATTATTTTGATCTTTACTAAGTTTATTCTATTCTATTTAAGTTGTTAAACAATGTAGTTTGTCTAATATGTGCATTAGTTTCAATGGATCAAAGTTTTAGATCATTTTGGTCATTAAAAGGTTTATTCTATTCCATTTGGTTTGTAAGTCAACGTAGTTCGTCTAATAAGGGCATAAGTTTCAATGGATCAAGATTTTTGATCATTTTGGTCAATAAAGGGTTTATTCTATTCCAAAGATTAGTATTTTAGGTCATTTTGGTCTTTACTAGGTTTATGCTAGTCTTTTTTGGTTCTTAAGCAATGTAGTTAATCTAATAGGTCTTTTAGTTGCAATGGATAAAGATTTTGGTCATTAAAAGGTTTATTCAAATGCATGTTGATTGTTAAGCGTTGTAGTTCATCCAATAAGTGCATAAGTCTCAATGGATTAAGATTTTAGGTCATGGTGTTCTTTACTAAGTTTATTCTAGTCTTATTTGATTCTTAAGCAATGTAGTTAGTCTAATAAGTGCATTAGTTTCAATGGATCAAAGTTTTAGAACATTTTAGTCATTAAAAGGTTTATTCTATTCCATTTGGATTGTTAGTCAATGTAGTTCGTCTAAGAAGTGCATAAGTCTCAAATGATTCGGATTTTAAATCATTTATGTCTTTACTGGGTTTATTCTAATGCATTTTGGTTCTTATGCATTGTAATTTGTCCAATAAGTGCGTAAGTCACAATGGTTTGGGATTTTAGGTGATTTTAGTCATTACAATGTTTATTCTTGTGTATTTTGGTTTTAAGTATTGTAGTTAGTCTAATTAGAGCAATAGTTTCAATGAATAAATATTTTAGATCATTTTGGTCATTAAAAGGTTTATTCTATTCCATTTGGTTTGTTAGTCAACGTAGTTCGTCTAATAAGTGCATAAGTCTCAAAGGATTAGGATTTTAAGTTCGTCTTATAAGTGCATTATTTTCAATGGATCAAGATTTTAGATCATTTTGGTCATTAAAGAGGTTATTCTATTCCATTTCATTTGTTAGTCAATGTTAGTCGTGTAATAAGTGCATAAGTCTTAAAGATTAGGATTTTAGGTTATTTTGGTCATTACTAGGTTTATTTTAGTCTACTTTATTTATTAAGCAATATAGTTAGTCCAATAGGTGCCTTAGTCTCAATGGATTACGATTTTAGGTCATTATGGTCTTTACTAAGTTTATTCTACTCTATTTTGGTTCTCAAGCAACGTAGATAGTCCAATAAGTGCATTAGTTTCCATTGATCAAGATTTTAGATGATTTTGGTCATTAAAAGGTTTATTCTATACCATTTCATTTGCTAGTCGATGTAAATTGTCTAATAACTGCATAAGTTCCAAAGATTAGTATTTTAGGTCATTTTGGCCTTTACTAGGTTTATGCTAGTCTCTTTTGGTTCTTAAGCAATGTAGTTAATATAATAAGTCTTTTAGTTGCAATGGATAAAGATTTTAGGGCATTTTGGTCATTAAAAGGTTTATTCTAATGCATATTGATTGTTAAGCGTTGTAGTTCATCCAATAAGTGCATATGTCTCAATGGATTAAGACTTTAGGTCATGTTGTTCTTTACTAAGTTTATTCTAGTCTTATTTGATTCTTAAGCAATGTAGTTAGTCTAATCAGTGCATTAGTTTCAATGGATAAAGATTTTCTATCATTTTGGTCAATAAAAGGTTTATTCTATTCCATTTCGTTTGTTAGTCAATTTAAATCTTCTAATAAGTGCATAAGTCTCGAAGGATTATGATTTTAGGTCATTTTGGTCTTTACTCTGTTTATTCTAGACTATTTTGGTTCTTAAGCAATATAGTTAGTATAATAAGTGCATTAATCTCGATAGATTAAGATTTTAGATTATTTTGGTCTTTACTAAGTATATTCTACTCTATTTAAGTTATTAAGGAATGTAGTTCGTCTAATATATGCATTAGTTTCAATGGATCAAAGTTTTAGAACATTTTAGTCATTAATTCCAATATTCACGACGCATTTCATGTGTCGCAGTTAAGGAAATACATTGCAGACCCGTCACATGTGATCGCACCAGACACAATTTAGCTGAAGGATAACCTGTCATTTGAAGTATTCCCTGTAAGGATTGAAGACAGGAAGATTAAACAGTTGAGGAACAAGGAAGTCCCACTAGTCAAAGTGCTTTGGAATCCGACTACAGGAGACGCGACTTGGGAACTGGAGAGTAAGATGAGGGAGCAATATCCTCAGTTGTTTAGGGACATGTAGTTTTGAGGACGAAACTAATTTAAGGGGGAGAGTAATGTAAGACCCTTAATTTTTAATTAAAATTATGTAATTAATTTTAAGTGTATTTTGGGGATATTTGTAAAATATTTAATATATGTATGTTTTGAGTGAATATATATATATAAATATTTATTTTGGAAGATGAATTGAAATTATTGGATTTAGAATAAATTAATTTAATTACGAGTAATTAAATTAACGGACAGTTAATTAAGGGATTAGCGGCTACTTGCGACGAGACGGGTAAAGTGCTGAAAATCAGACAAGTGTCGGGTGAGGTGGCACCACACAAGCCTATAAATGAGAAGGATGGTGAAATCAAAACACCATTCCTCCTCCCTCACTGCCCATACTGCATGTAACAGTACCCATTTCCCTCCCATTCTGTTTTCCTCCATTTCCAGTTCACGATTTCAAAGAGAAAAGAGGGAGTTCCTCAAAAGTGCCATTAATTGGAAACCTAGGCACCAAACCAGAAAACCCCCAGTACAAAAGTTGTTCCCCACATCATTACAGAGCTAGAAAGCCCAGTTTCGTAGCAGCAAACGCAAGCGGCAGTTTCACCGGTTTTTGACGTGAAAACGGGAACGACAGCAAAAACGAGAGAAGTAGCAGAAACGCAACAAGGGTAAGGGCACCTTCCACTTTCTAGTTGCATTCTAGGACTGTAAATGTATGTTTGAGGTGTGGTTATATTTGAGTTTCTGTTTTGAAAAAAGAAACTGTTTTGCATGACATTTTTAAAATGAAAGAAAATGCATTCTGTTGAGGTTTTAAATAATCTGTGATGTTGCTGTTTTGCTGATACAACATGTCTGTTTTGGTTGTGTGGAAAAGCTGAAATGCTTGGATGATGTTCTGATGGTTTTGAGAAAGCTGAAATGCTTTGCATGTTGTTATGATGTTTGAGAAAACTGAAATGCTGTGCATGTTGTTTTAAAACCTGAAAATTTCATTCTGTGATGTTTGATGATCTGTGAGATACAACATTGTTGTTCTGCTTGTGTGAGAAAGCTGGAATATGCTTTGCATGTTGTGTTGGTTGTGTAAGCATACTGGAGAATACCATGCATGTTGTTTTGGAGGTGTATGTTCTGTCTTTGATGATTCTAGTGGGGATTATTATGTTTCTGTTTCTGGATGTTCTGGTGTTGATGATTCTGCTTCTGTTTCTGTTTTGAGTGATTCTGGTGATGCTGATGTTTTCAGAAGAAAAAGGATTTTAAATGATGAAAGTGTTTTTCTGGAAAACTGCTGAATATGTTTTGATGTTTTGTTGATTAATTTTCAAAAGAAACAGTTTGAAATGTGTTGAAGTGTAACACCCCGAGTTTAAAATACAGCGCGATTGTATTTTTTTTTAAAAACGAATACATAAATAAAAGAGTATTCAGAATTATGTTTCAAGGAAATTAAATTCAATTCAAATTAAATATCATTCGACTTCGTAATCAAAAATAGTAAGGTAATTATAACAACAACATCACCATTAAATCGAATGAGATATTTGGGAGAAATTGATCTTTATAATATGCTAAAATAAAGATACATCAAACTGGATTCTCAATCCACCAAAATATTCATCAGAGTGCGGAAAAGTTTTACAATAATTCCCAAAATAAATATTTACAACCACTGAGCTCAAAATCCTATACATAAGTCTACTCTGATCATACACTAAGCTATGGTAGCACGGTCTCCACCGCCTAATCCACAAGTCTTATCATCACCCGGCTGTCCATCCCTTTACGTAGCCCACAATGTAAAGATCAAGGAACATTAACGACGTTCCCTGTCGTTAGTGTGACCGTCGGGGGTACGGGTTTGATTCACATCTGAGGGCAAAGCCCAATTTTCCACAATAATTGTAAAGGGTCACCAACCGAAATTAACAATTACCACATAGCATTTATATCAGCAATCACAAACATATTCATGGCATATCATATAACAATGATGATAAATAAGGATGCTCAATTTTGAAATACATGACATTCGTACTTTTCAAAACAGCAACCAAATAAATATGAAAATTATGTTGTAAGCACAAACATCAAATCAGCAGTCACACCAATTCATCAGAAATTCCAGAATCTATAAAGTACTTACACACACAATTTTCAAACATCACATACCCAAAACGTGACCCACCGGTCAATCACCCAATGCAATATGTATATGCTCATATATACAATTTTCTTGGAATTACCAAGGTGCAGTCGCTCAACAGACCAGCACAATTTAACGGCCCTCAAGACCAGGGTGCAATCGCTCAACAGATCAACACCAGTGCAGACGCTCAACAATCCAGCACTCGTGCAGTCGCTCAACAGACCAGCACGTTTGACATAAACCAAGGTATAATCGCTCAACAGATCAGTACCTAGTGCAGTCGCTTAACAGACCAACACTCGTGCAATCGCTCAACAAATCAGCACGTGGCTGCGCATTTCAGGGTACAGACGCTCAACAGTCCAGTACCAATGCAGTCGCTCAACAGACCAACACTTATATACCAAGGTACAATCGCTCAACAGATCAGTACCTAGTGCAGATGCTCAACAGTCCAGCGCTCGTGCAATCGCTCAACAGATCAGCACGTGGTTGCGCATTACTCTGTGGCCCATCGCGGGTACCACTTGACTATGCAATGCATGAATATGCAGTGTTTCACTTCTCTGGAAACAATATGCAAAATCAAGAAATTCATGCCTTTCAATCGTATTTAAAATAACTCAGCACAGTCAAAATCATCATCATCACAAACATGACCAAACAGCCAAGTAATCATCAACATTTGAAATGTTTTCCCAACCTCTTGAAAATTTCAAACACAGTGTTAAAAACTGAATTTTCTAGAATTTACGAATCTGTATTCGAATACAGCTTCTCTGTATTCGAATACATAAGCCAAAAACAGAACCAGAATGATCAGCCTCAGAACATCAGAAACCGAACCAGAATAAGGATCATCAGAAGCAAAACAGAATGATTCACACCAGAATCATCAGAAGCAGAAACAACAGCATGATTCATACCAGAATAATCAGAAACAACACAGAATGATTCATCCAGAATCATCAGAAACAACACAGAATGATTCATCCAGAATCATCAGAAACAACACAGAATGATGTTGGAACCAAGTTGGTTCTAAATAATCTAGATTTTGATGTGTACAAATACACTTGATGGAATCTTATTTTGAACTTGAATTACTACATTAAAAACCATCAGAAGATGAATGTATCAGAGGATACATTCTGAATTTACAGAAGATGCATTTATGGAATTATCAGAAGATAAACCAGAATGTCCAAAACCGACCAGAAGATAACTTTGGAGGCTTATATCAAACAGAAACAAAATCAGAAGAACATCTGGAAAACACAAGAGGGAAGCCTGCCATAATATGAATTGCTCCAAACAAGAATGATTCAAATATCAGAAGCAATCAAGAAGTTATACTGATCAGAACATAGCCTGGCAGTGTAATTTCAACACAGTCCAGACTTGTCCAAAAGTGACCAGAAGATATCTTTGATGGACTATATCAGAGGGAATAAATATCAGAAGATTCTTTGGACCATACTAATGTGAAGCCTGCCATGTGTAGAGTTGTTCCAGGCCATAAGTTGTCAAAAGGAAGAAGTAATCCAGGAGATAATTTGACCAGAACATGGCATGACAGTCGAATTTTGAATAACCCAGACTTCATCCTGAATTGATCAGAAGAAACACAGAATGATTCATGCCAGAATCACCAGAAGCAGAAAACATGATGATTATCAGAATCATCAGAAGCAGAAAACATGATGATTATCAGAATCATCAGAAGCAGGAAACATGATGATTATCAGAATCATCAGAAGCAGAAAAAATGATTATCAGGATCATCAGAAGCAGGAAACATGATGATTATCAGAATCATCAGAAGCAGAAAACATGATGATTATCAAGATCATTAGAAACAGGAAACATGATGATTATCAGAATCATCAGAAGCAAAACAGAATTAGAATCAGAAAACAGAACCAGAATCACAATGATTAATACCAGAATAAGAAAACAGAACCAGAATCAGAATGATTAACATCAGAATCAGAAAACAGAAATCCTTCCTCTGTATTCGACTACAGGGGCTCGTAGTCGAATACAAGTTTGAAAACTTGAGTAAAACAGAAGTTTGACAGGTTGTATTCGAATACACTCATGTTGTATTCGAATACACCTTCGAAAACAGTAAAATTTTCCTAAGACTTCAACACATTTCAAACTGTTTTCTTTTGAAAAACCAACCTAACACCAGAATCATAATTACCCCTCTTTAAAAACCTCAAAACTCAGAACATTTTCATTAAACAACAACAACAGATTTTTCAGAAATAACACTTCCACCATTTTAAATCCCTTTTCTTTTGAAACCATCATCAACGCCAGATTGTTTAACAAAACACATCAAAAACACAGAATCACTAAAACTAGAAAGTCAACCACAAAACAGTCCCACACAAACTAACTCAAGCATTTGGATCATCTCCGATACAACACCAACAAATTCATCATTCAAACACAACAGAATGATTTCTTACTCAACACAACAAACAATACATCATCAACAAAGCAACACAATAAGTTCCTTCACTGAAAACAGCACGAACATCAAAACAGTTTGATTTCCAAAACATAACCCAATAATTTTCACAACATAACCCAATAATCATTCATCACACATGCATTTACCCTAGTTACGTTCCCTTAACTCGTACGCTTCTGCGACAAAAGTCGACGATACTCCCGTTTTGCGTTCGCCGCTACAAAAGTTAGTTCTTTAGCTCTGTAACGATCAGAGGAATGACTTTCGTACTCGAAACTTTCTGATTCAACACTCAGATTTTCAAGAAAATGGCTTTTGAGTAAACTATTTTTCTTCACCAACACTCAGAAATATCAAAAGAAGAAGAAAATACTAAAGCAGAAACTGGCGCGTAGAGGAAAGAAGAAAAAGCTTCTCACTTAAATATCTTCATAAATGCAAACTGACACAATCAGAGGAGAGAAGAATTTGTTTCTTTCTTAATAAATATCTACGCCACCTCACCCAACACTTGTATTAAAATATCTTTTGATCCTCCAGCACTTAACCCGTTTCATTGAAATTAGCAGAGAATATCTTAATTAACGGCCCGATAATTTAATTACTCGAAATTAAATTCATTCATCCATTATCCAATAATTTTAATTCCACCTCCAAAACAAATACATATATATATATATATATATTTACACGAAACATATATATATATTGAATATTTTACAAATATTCTCAAAATACACTTAAAATTAAATCTGAATTTAATTTTAAATTTAAGGGTCTTACATTACTACCCCCCTTAAATTAGTTTCATCCTCGAAACTACATGTCGTTAAACAAATGAGGATGTTGTTCCCTCATCTTACTCTCTAGTTCCCAAGTCGCGTCTCCAGTAGTCGGATTCCAAATCACTTTGACTAGTGGGACTTCCTTGTTTCTCAACTGTTTAATCTTCCTGTCCTCAATTCTTATAGGGAATACTTCAAATGACAGGTTATCCTTCAGCTGAATTGTGTCTGGTTCGATCACATGTGACGGATCTGAAATGTATTTCCTTAACTGCGACACGTGAAATACGTCATGAATATTGGACAACATTGGAGGTAAAGTGTAAGACCCTTAATTTTAAATATTAATTTTTGGAATTATTGTCAAGGGTATTTTGGGAATTTTTGTAAATATTTAATATATGTATGTTTTGAGTGAATATATATATATATATATATATAAATATTTATTTTGGAAGAGGAATTAAAATTATTGGATGAAGAATTAAATTAATTTAATTTCGAGTAATTAAATTAATTGGACCATTAAGTAAGGATTAGTGGCTAATTGCAAGATAATTAAAAAGCTGGAAAATCAGACAAGTGGCAAGTGAGGTGGCACTATGAGAGTCTATAAATAGGAGTGAGAAGGATGGTGAAATCAGAACACCATTCCTTCCTCCATACTGCCCATATTGCATGTACCAACTCCATCACTCCTCCCATTTTGTCTCCGTTTCTGCTTTCTGCCATTCCCGAACTGAAATTTAAGAGAGGGAAAATCCTTCAAACACCATTAACTGAGAATCCAAGCCTCAAACCTGAAAACCCCCAGTAGTAAAGTTAATCCCCACCTCAATACGAAGAGAAATAACCCAGTTTTGCAGCAGCAAACTCAGGGAACAGCTTCACCGTTTCTGGACGCAGAAAAGGGAACGCAGCAGGAACAAGAGAAATAGCAGAGCACGCTACAAGGGTAAGGGCACCTTCCATCTTTTAGCTGCATTAGGGCCATAAATTTGTGCTGTTTCAGTTCTGTTTTAAAAGAAAAGCTATTTTCAAAAAATGACATTTTGAGAGAAAATGCATTTTGTTGATAAGTGATTATTTTGATGAGTTGTGTTATTTCTGTGTGAATGCTGGAAAATGTTTGCATGCCATTTTAGTTATGATTAAAATGCATGTCTTAAAACTATTTTGAAAATAGCATTAAAATGCAAAATGCATTCTGTTGGTGCTTGGTGTTCTGTGATGTTTTGTTTGTCATTCTGTTGTGTTTTGAGAAAACTAAACACATGCATGTTTGTTCTGGTGTTTTGGGAAAACTAAATGCATGCATGTTTGCTCTGGTGTTTGTGAACTCTGAGATGTTGCATGTTTGTTTCTGTTGAGTGTGAACACTGAAATGCTGCATGTTGTTCTGATGAGTGAGAAAACTGAAGTGTTACATGATGTGTTGATGGTTTAAAAAGCTGGACAATTCTGATTTTGTTTTGTTCTGGATAATCCTAATGATGTGAATGATTCTGCTTCTGGATATCTTGTGTGACTCTGATGATAATGATGATTCTGCTTCTGGTTGTTCTGGGTGATCTTAATGATATGATGATTCTGATTCTGATTCTGGTTGTTTTGTGTGATTTTGGTGGTGTTGATGGTTTTTAAAGAAAAAGGGATTTTAAATGAGGAAAGGCTTTCTTGAAAAAGTGTAGAATCTGGTTGATGTTGGCTGTTGTTTTAAAAGAATCAGTTTTGAAAAGGCTTGAAATTTCACTG
The DNA here is from genome assembly GCA_037974295.1 of Cicer cuneatum. NCBI lineage: Eukaryota > Viridiplantae > Streptophyta > Magnoliopsida > Fabales > Fabaceae > Cicer > Cicer cuneatum. The sequence continues at coordinate 52,616,469 of JBBPBO010000005.1, read as the reverse complement.
GTTTTCGAAGGTGTATTCGACTACAGCATGTGTGTATTCGAATACAACCTTCCAGGTTTCTATTTATTTTAAAGTTTTCAAACCTGTATTCGAATACGAGCCCTTGTATTCGAATACAGAGGAAAGATTTTGGCTTCTGTATTCGTATCTGTATTCGACTACGATCATGTCGTATTCGAATACAGAAGTGTAGTTTTTAGCACTGTCTTCGCATCTGTAGTCGACTACAGACATGCTGTATTCGACTACAGATTCGAGTTTTTTCCAGAAACTCAATTTTAACTCCTGTATTCGAATACAAGGAATCTGTATTCGAATACAGATTCGTGTTTTCTAGAAAAACAAGTTTTAATCACTGTCATGTGAGTTTTTAAGTGTTGAGAAACTCTGAGATGGTTTAAATGATTTAACAAGAAGTCTGTGAAATGGTTTTAAAGAGGAGAGAAAGATGTTTGAAAATCTTTAAATAACATGGGAGAAAAGGCTGAATTTTTCAAAGGTTGAACTCCTGTATTCGACGACAGCCATGCTGTATTCGAATACAGAATGTTAAATTTCAGTTCCTGCTTTTGTATTCGAATACAGGGAGTCTGTATTCGAATACAGATTCGTGTTTTCAGAAAATTTCAAGTTTTAAGAATGTTTTGCAGAACCCTGAGTGTCTGGGGAATACTGGGAATGTTGTGGTGAGTTAAAGTGGAACTTTTGATGAGATTTGGAAGTAGTGGTGATGAAGTTTTAAAAACTTTACTGATGTAATGAAGAGGTTGAATTCTGCACTGAAATCTGCCTCTGTATTCTGTATTCGAATATAGAGTGTGAATCTGCACTGTTTTTGGCTTTTGTATTCGAATACAGAAGAGCTGTATTCGAATACAGATTCGTAAATCCCAGAAAAATCCCAGTTTTAAATCTGTGTCTGAATTTTTGAGAGGTTGGGAAAACATTTCAAAATGTGAATGATTAACTCACTGTTAATTCATGATTGTGATGTTGTTATTTATGACTGTGCCGAAATATTTAAACATGATTGAGAGACATGAATTTCTATTTTGCATTCTGTTTCTAGACAAATAAAACACTGCATATTCATGCATTGCATAGTCAAGTGGTACCTGTGATGGGCCACAGAGTAATGCGCAACCACGTGCTGATCTGTTGAGCGATTGCACGAGTGCTGGACGTTGAGCGTCTGCACTAGGTACTGATCTGTTGAGCGATTGTACCTTGGTATATAGGTGCTGGACTGTTGAGCGTCTGCACTGGTACGGGACTGTTGAGCGTCTGTACCCTGAAATGCGCGACCACGTGCTGATCTGTTCAGCGATTGCACGAGTGCTGGACTGTTGAGCGTCTGCACTAGGTACTGATCTGTTGAGCGATTGTACCTTGGTATATAAGTGTTGGACTGTTGAGCGTCTGTACCCTGAAATGCGCAACCACGTGCTGATCAATTGAGCGATTGCACGAGTGCTGGACTGTTGAGTGTCTGCACTAGGTACTGATCTGTGGAGCGATTGTACCTTGGTATATAAGTGCTGGACTATTGAGCGTCTGCACTGGTACTGGACTATTGAGCGTGTGTACCCTGAAATGCGCAACCCCGTGCTGATTTGTTGAGCGATTGCACGAGTGCTGGACTGTTGAGCGTCTGCACTAGGTACTGATCTGTTGAGCGATTGTACCTTGGGTGATGTCGAACGTGCTGGTCTGTTGAGCGACTGCACGATGTGTTGGACTGTTGAGCATCTGCACTGGTGCGGATCTATTGAGCGATTGCACCCTAGTCATGAGGGCCGTTAATTTGTGCTGGTCTGTGAGCGACTGCACCTTGGTGATTCCAAGAAAATTATGCATGAGCACATATGCATTACATTGTGGGATTTGACCGTTGTGTCATGATTGTTTATATGATGAATGTTGGAAATTAATGCGTGTGAGTGCGGTCCAAAAATCTAATATTTATGAATTTATGTTTGTGTTTTGTTGACGTGTTGGCTGTACTTACTGCATATTCATAATCATTAACTGCTGTTTTGAAAAGGCATGAAAGTCATAAATTTCCAAATGAGCATTATTATTTTCCTCATCATCATAAATTTCCAAATGAGCATGATTAGATGTTGTTTTGCAATACATGCTATGTGAATATTTGTTATTTTCGGTCGGTGACCCCTTGCTATATATTGTGGACTTTGGGCTTTGCTCTCAGATGTTACCCGAACCCGTCCTACCGACGGATACACTAACGACGGAAACGTCGTTAGTTTTCCCTGATCTTTACGTACGGAATCTACGTGGACAACGTAGAGGGATGAACGACTGGTTGAAGACGAGACTTATAGAGGATACGGTGGAGATCGTGCTACTGTAGCCTAGTGCGCGATCAGTCTAGACTTTTGTATAGGGTTTCGAATTTTGGGAAATGTAATTTTATTTTGGGAATTAATGTATTACTTTTTCCACTGTATTTTCCGCACTCTGACATTGTTAACATTTTAAAAAATCCTTAAGGTTTATTATTAAATTTCCCGAAATTGAGTACTTATTGATTTACGGAAACTTTATTTTAATTCCTTCCGAAATATATCAGGAAAATCTCGTAGCAGTCATCGGAAATCCTAGATGGACCCGGAATCTCAGTCGCTACTGGTCTCAGCTCATCACGCTTCTCTACCCCATCAGACTCATGTATCTCTCTTCCAATTACAGGGTTAGGAGTCACCACTCCTACAGTGGCCTCCGCCTCAACCCCTTCAGTAGGCTCCTCAGCATCGTCAAAAACTCTGTGCGCCTCTAACACCAGGCGGGAAGGTACGGGGAAGTCTATGCTCGCGTGAGTGCGCTCTACGAAGTCTTCCACGCCATCAGTCCTACTTGTCCGCTCCAGCCACCCCGTATACGTCGCTCTGCTTGAGAGGCGGTCAAAAGCCCAACCAATGCGCGAGTAGCGATCAAGGAAATTCAACGACGTTTCCGTCGTTTGGGTACCCACGGGCGGCGTGGGTTTGGGAGGCATCTGAGGGCAAAGCTCGAAGTCCACAATATAATGGCAAGGGGTCACCAACCGAAAATAACAATTATTCACATAGCATGTATTACACAGCAACGATTATCATCATGGTATAACGTATGATGATGAGGAAATAATAATGCTCATTTGAAAATTTATGACTTTCATGCCTTTTTAAAACAGCAGTCAAGGATTATGAAGTATGCGGTAAGTACAAACAACACGTCAACAAAACACAATCATTAATTCAGAATTTCAGATTTCTGGACAGCACTCACACGCATTAATTTCCAACATTCATCATATAAACAATCGTGACACAACGGTCAAATCCTTCAATGTAATGCATATATGCTCATGCATAATTTTCTTGGAATCACAAGGTGCAGTCACTCACAGACCAGCACAATTTAACGGCCCTCATGACCAGGGTGCAATCGCTCACAGATCAGCACCAGTGCAGTCGCTCACAGACCAGCACTCGTGCAGTCACTCACAGACCAGCACGGTTGACAAAACCCAAGGTACAATCGCTCACAGATCAGTACCTAGTGCAGTCGCTCACAGACCAGCACTCGTGCAATCGCTCACAGATCAGCACGTGGTTGCGCATTTCAGGGTACAGACGCTCACAGTCCAGTACCAGTGCAGTCGCTCACAGACCAGCACTTATATACCAAGGTACAATCGCTCACAGATCAGTACCTAGTGCAGTCGCTCACAGACCAGCACTCGTGCAATCGCTCACAGATCAGCACGTGGTTGCGCGTTACTCTCTGGCCCATCGCGGGTACCACTTGACTATGCAATGCATGAATATGCAATGTTTCACTTCTCTAGAAACAGAATGCAAACTCAGAAAATTCATGCTCTTCATCATGTTTAAATATTTCAGCACAGTCATAAATAACAACATCACAATCATGAATTAAACAATCCATTAATCATTCACACTTTGAAATGTTGTCCCAACCCCTCAAAATTCAGACACAGTGTTTAAAACTGGGATTTTTCTGGGATTTACGAATCTGTATTCGAATACAGCTCTTCTGTATTCGAATACAGAAGCCAAAAACAGTATAGAATCACTCTCTGTATTCGAATACAGCCCTCTGGTATTCGTATACAGAGGCAGATTTCAGTGCATAAATCAACCTCTTTCATTGCATCAGCAAAGTTTTTAAAACTTCATTACCACCACTTCAAACAATCACCAAAACTTCCCTTTTTAATTTACCACAACATTTCCAATATACCCACATACTCAGAGTTTGCAAAACACTCTTAAAAACGTGTAAATTCTGAAAACTCGAATCTGTATTCGAATACAGACCCCCTGTATTCGAATACAGAAGCATGAACTGCAGTTTTAACATTCTGTATTCGAATACAGCATGTCTGTAGTCGAATACAGAAGACCAAACCTTGAAAAATTTCAGCATTTCTCCCATGTTCTTAAAGGTTTTCAAACCATCATCCCTTCCCCTTTAAAATCATTTCACAGATTCCATTTTAAATCATTTAAACCTTTCCAGAGTTTTCTCAACATTTTAAAATCCACTTGACAGAGTTTAAAATTTGATTTTCTGGAAAACACGAATCTGTATTCGAATACAGCTTCCTTGTATTCGAATACAGAAGCTAAAAACATTGCTTCTGGAAAAACACGAATCTATATTCGAATACAGATTCCTTGTATTCGAATGCAGAAACTGAAACCAGTGAAAAACAACATTCTGTATTCAAATACAACATGCCTGTAGTCGAATACAGATGCGAATACAGTGTTAAAATTTCACTTATGTATTCGAATACGACATGATCGTAGTCGAGTACAGATGCGAATACAGAAGCAAAAATCTTTCCTCTGTATTCGAATACAGGGGCTTGTATTCGAATACAGGTTTGAAAACTTTAAATAAAACAGGAACCTGGAAGGTTGTATTCGAATACACACAAGTTGTAGTCGAATACACCTTCGAAAACCAGTGAAAGTTCAACCCTTTTCAAACTGTTTTCTTTAAAAAAAATGACAACCAAATATCAAATAGATTCTGCACTTTTTCAAAACAAACCCTTTCCTCATTTAAAATCCCTTTTTCCTTTAAAATCATCAACACCACAAGAATCTCACAAAACAACCAGAATCAGAACCATCAATATCACCAGAATCACACAAAACAACCAGAATCAAAATCCTCAATATCACCAGAATCCGAATCATCCAGTTTTTCAAATCATCAGCACATCATGCAACATTTCAGATTTCTCACTCATCAGAACAAACATGCAAGTACTCAGTTTTTCTCAAACCTCAGAAACATGCAAATACTCAGTTTTCTCAAACATCAGAACATGCAAGTACTCAGTTTTCTCAAACATCAGAAACATGCAAATCTCAATTTTCTCAAACATCAGAACTTGCAAATACTCAGTTTTCTCAAACATCAGAAACATGCGAAGCATTTCAGCTTCCTCAAACATCAAAATAACATGCACGCATCACAGAGCCACAAAACACCAACAGAATGCATTTTTGCATTTTAAGACCATTTTCAAAACAGTTTTAAGACATGCATTTTAATCATAATTAAAATACCATACAAACATTTTCAGCTTTCACACGTAAGCAAAACAGCATGTTTTATTAGAAAAACAGCCAGCAACAACCATCAGAATAATCACATATCAACAGAATGCATTTTCTTTCAAAGTGTCATTTTCGAAAAACAGTTTTTCTTTTAAACACAAAACTGAAATAACACACATTCGTGGTCCTAATGCAGCTAAAAGATGGAAGGTGCCCTTACCCTTGTAGCGTGTTCTGCTTCTGCTCTTGTTTCAGTCGTCGTTCCCCTTTTTGCGTCCAAAAATAGGTGGAAGCTGCTGCCTGAGTGTGCTGCTACCAAACTGGGTTCTTTGGCTTCGTAATGGAGTGGGGAATAACTTTACTATTGTGGGTTTTCTGGTTTGAGGTTTGGATTTCCAATTTATGGTGTTTGGAGGAATTCCCTCTTTTGAATTTAAAGAACCAGTGAAGCTGTTTTTCAGAAACCAGGGGCAAAAATGGGAGGAAAATTACTGTTGCATGCAATCACTCATTACATGCAAAATAGGGAGGTGTGAGTTCTGGTCTTAGTTCAGTCTCCATGCCGTGTACTTATAGAATTACTTGAGTGCCTTCCTTCTTAAAAATACTAATAAAATAATGCTGTATTATTTTCAGCACTTAATCCTTCAATTAACCACTAATCCTTAATTAATGGTCCAATTAATTTAATTACTCGAAATTAAATTAATTGAATTCTTCATCTAATAACTTCAATTCCTCTGCCAAAATAAGTATTTATATATATATATATATATTCACTCAAAACATACATATATTAAATATTTACCAAAATTCCCAAAATACCCTTGACAATAATTCCAAAAATTAATATTTAAAATTAAGGGTCTTACATTGAGCGTCTGCACTAGGTACTGATCTGTTGAGCGATTGTACCTTGGTATATAGGTGCTGGACTGTTGAGCGTCTACACTGGTACTGGACTGTTGAGCGTCTGTACCCTGAAATGCGCAACCACGTGCTGATCTGTTGAGCGATTGCACGAGTGCTGGACTGTTGAGCGTCTGCACTAGGTACTGATCTGTTGAGTGATTGTACCTTGGTATATAAGTGCTGGACTGTTGAGCTTCTGCACTGGTACTGGACTGTTGAGCGTCTGTACCCTAAAATGCGCAACCCCGTGCTGATCTGTTGAGCGATTGCACGAGTGCTGGACTGTTGAGCGTCTGCACTAGGTACTGATCTGTTGAGTGATTGTACCTTGGGTGATGTCAAACGTGCTGGTCTGTTGAGCGACTGCACGATGTGCTGGACTGTTGAGCGTCTGCACTGGTGCTGATCTGTTGAGCGATTGCACCCTGGTCATGAGGGCCGTTAATTTGTGCTGGTCTGTGATAGACTGCACCTTGGTGATTCCAAGAAAATTATGCATGAGCATATATGCATTACATTGTGGGATTTGACCGTTGTGTCATGATTGTTTATATGATGAATGTTGGAAATTAATGCGTGTGAGTGCTGTCCAAAAATCTGATATTTATGAATTTATGTTTGTGTTTTGTTGACGTGTTGGCTGTACTTACTGCATATTCATAATCATTAACTGCTGTTTTGAAAAGGCATGAAAGTCATAAATTTCCAAATGAGCATTATTATTTTCCTCATCATCATAAATTATGCCATGATTAGATGTTGTTGTGCAATACATGCTATGTGAATATTTGTTATTTTCGGTCGGTGACCCCTTGCTATATATTGTGGACTTTGGGCTTTGCCCTCAGATGTTACCCGAACCCGTCCTACCGACGGATACACTAACGACGGAAACGTCGTTAGTTTTCCCTGATCTTTACGTACGGAATATACGTGGACAACGTAGAGGGACGAACGGCTGGTTGAAGACGAGACTTATAGAGGATACGGTGGAGACCTTGCTACTGTAGCCTAGTGCATGATCAGTCTAGACTTTGTATAGGGTTTCGAATTTTGGGAAATGTAATTTTATTTTGGGAATTAATGTATTACTTTTTCCGCTGTATTTTCCGCACTGTGACATTGTTAACATTTTAAAAATGCCTTAAGGTTTATTATTAAATTTCCCGAAATTGAGTACTTATTGATTTACGGAAACTTTATTTTAATTCCTTCCGAATTAAATCAGGAAAATCATTTTTATTATTGAGTTTTAAAAAAAAAAAAATGCATCCGCGCTGTGTTTTAAACTCGGGGTGTTACAATTGTGGTATCAGAGCATTTGGTTAACTTTTGAGTTGAAGCTCTGATTAAAGTGTTTATTTTGAGTCATTAGCTGATCATGCATAAGAAGCAAGTAGTTAAAGTTTCAAGTCTTGTGAGAGTTGTGATGTGATTCAAGTAGTGATGGTTTTGTAGGAAACGATGCCTCCAAGATGAGATGACACCGCAAGGACAAATGTCAGCCTGGAAGATAGTATGGCTGAAGCAATGAACAATATGGCTGCGTCTGTTGCTGCCCAGACGGCTGCCAAGACTCAAGCGACTTAGAGAATAGAGAACGAGAAATTCGCGCTGCTGAGTCTAGAGGGCATGAGGACTTTCGCCGTTATAACCCTCCCAAGTTTACAGGTGATGAGGGTCCAGAGAGGGCGGATCAGTGGATCCAAGAAATGGAAAAGATATTTGAGATGATTAATTGCCGGGCAGTAGTGAAAGTCAACTATGCCACGTACCTGCTGGTAGGGGACGCATAGTACTGGTGGAGGAGTACGAGATCACTGATGGCGAGGCTCAAGGGGAAGTGACTTGGGAGTCCTTCAAAAAGAAGTTTCTAGACAAGTACTTCCCAATGAGTACGAGGACCAAGTTGGGGGATGACTTTCTGAAATTGTACCAGGGGAGTATGACAGTGGGAGAATACGCCGCTAAATTTGAGTCGCTATCCAGACACTTCAGATTCTTCCGAGAAGAAGTTGATGAACAGTTCATGTGTCATCGCTTCCAGAATGGATTGAGGTATGACATCCAGGAGTCGGTCCTACCTTTGGGAATACAACATTTCCAAGTGCTAGTGGAAAAGTGTAGAGAGGTGGAGGAAATGAAGAATAAAAGGGCCAACAGAGGTGGTCACTTTAACTCAGGAGGGCCCAGTCGGATAAATAGCCAGAACAACAAAGGGAAGCAAGTGGCCAAGCCGTATAACAGGCCACAGAACAACAGAAGGGGCCAGAATCGGTCGGGAAACCAGACGTTTGGACGGCAGTTGGGACTAGGAGTCCGGTGTTATCGCTGTGGGAAGGAAGGACATATTGCAACTGTTTGTACCACGGGAGATTTGTTGTGCTTCAACTGCCACAAGCCAGGACACGTGGCAAGGGATTGCCGGGTTCCGAAGGTGGAGCCAACGGTGAATGCGACTAAGGCTACTCGTCCTACTGCTAGAGGCCGCGTTTACCACATGGGTGCTGAAGCTGGAGGACAAGCTCAGAATTTAATCCAGCAAGACTGTGAGATTGCAGGTAACATGCTAACTGCACTTTTTGATTCAGGGGCAACCCATTCTTTCATTGCTATGGATTGTGTGCATCGTTTGAAGTTGTCTGTATCTGCTTTGCCTTTTGATTTGGTCGTTACTACGCCTGCTAAGATTTTGACTGTAGACTCTGCATGTTTACACTGTACGGTAACAATTCAGAATAGGGACTTCTTGGTTAATCTAATCTGTCTACCCCTACAATCCCTCGAGATCATTCTCGGCATGGATTGGATGTCCTATAATTACGTAGTTTTGGATTGCGCTCGGAAACTGGTTCTTTTCCCCGAACCCGGAGTCGCTCGATATTTGACTGCTAACCAACTCGGAGTATCACTGAGAGAAGGAACTCAGGAGTTCTTATCATTGGCTAACATGGAGACCAAGATGGATGTAAATATAGAAGATGTGATGTTAGTCAAGGAATACCCGGACGTATTTCCATATGAGATTCCAGGATTACCCCCGGTGAGGAAGGTGGAGTTCTTCATTGACTTACACCCAGGAACTGGACCTATTTCAATTGCGCCGTACCGGATGTCGCCATTGGAATTAAGAGAGCTTAAAAGTCAGATTGAAGGCTTGTTGGAGAAAGGATTTATCAGACCAAGTGTGTCGCCGTGGGGAGCACCGGTATTGTTGGTTAAGAAAAAGGATGGAAGTTCGCGTCTATGTGTGGATTATCGACAGCTTAACAAGGTGACTATAAAAAACCGTTACCCTTTACCGCGCATCGATGATTTGATGGATCAATTGAAGGGCGCAGCGGTGTTTTCTAAGATTGACTTGAAAATGGGATACCATCAGATTCGGGTAAGAGAGGGAGATATTCAGAAGACTGCTTTCAGAACTCGTTACGGACATTATGAATATCTCGTTATACCTTTTGGAGTTACGAATGCACCAGCAATTTTCATGGATTACATGAATAGGATATTCAGCCCGTTTCTGGATAAGTTTGTGGTGGTATTCATCGACGATATCTTGATTTATTCGAAGGATGAAGGAGAACATGAAGAGCACTTACGCCAAGTTCTTGAAGTTTTACGCGAAAAGCAGCTGTATGCCAATTTGTCGAAGTGCGAGTTTTGGCTAAAAGAAGTAAATTTCTTGGGACACGTAATAACCAAAGAAGGAATCGTTGTGGATCCAGCGAAAATTGAGACGATTCTTGCCTAGAAACAGCCTCAGACTGTCACAGACATAAGAAGTTTTGTCGGATTAGCAGGGTACTACAGAAGATTCATCGAAGGATTCGCTAAGATTGTAGTTCCTCTGACACAACTAACCAGGAAAAACCAGCCGTTTGCATGGATAGAGAAGTGTGAGGAAACTTTTCAGCTGTTGAAGGAAAAGTTGACAACTTCACCAGTGTTAGTTCTGCCACAGCCAGAGGAACCTTATGAAGTTTACTGTGATGCATCTCACCAAGGTCTGGGATGTGTTTTGATGCAACACAAGAAAGCGGTAGCTTACGCCTCAAGGCAGTTAAAGACTCGCGAACGAAACTACCCTACCCATGATCTAGAGCTTGCTGCAGTAGTGTTTGCGCTAAAGGTCTGGAGACACTACCTTTATGGATGCACATTTACGGTGTTCAGTGATCACAAAAGCTTGAAGTATCTGTTCGATCAGAAAGAATTGAACATGCGTCAGAGAAGGTGGATGGATACTCTAAAGGATTTTGACTTCTCCTTGCAGTATCACCCTGGGAAGGCCAATGTAGTGGCTGATGCATTGAGCAGGAAGAGTGTGACAGTATCTTCAATGATAATGGCCAGACAACAAGAGTTGTGGGAAGCATTTAGAGACCTACACTTGGACGTGAAGTTTGCACCAGGAGTGCTAAAGTGTGGGATGATAACAATTTCGAGTGGATTACTTGAGGAGATTGCAAATCTGCAAGATGACGCATTGATCCAAGAAAAGAGGAATCTGATAGCACAAGGACAGACCACTGAGTTCAGCGTCGGAACAGATGACATTCTGAGATGTAACGGAAGGGTTTGTGTACCGCAAGTTGCAGAGATGAGAAGAGCAAGTTTGGAAGAGGCTCATAAGAGTAAGTTAAGTATTCATCCTGGAGCGACCAAGATGTACCAGGACTTAAGGCAGAATTTCTGGTGGCCAGGGATGAAGAGGCATGTAGCAGAATATGTATCAGCTTGTTTGACTTGTCAGAAAGCGAAAATGGAACATCAACGACCTACTGGAATGCTGCAACCTTTGAACATACCGGAATGGAAGTGGGACAGCATTTCCATGGATTTCATAACAGGACTACCCAAGACAAGGAAAAAGAATGATTCAATTTGGGTAATAGTGGACCGTTTGACAAAGTCCGCACATTTCTTACCGGTAAGGACCACTTATAAAGTAGATAAGCTGACGGAAATCTACATCGTTGAACCGATAACCATCTTTCGGCTAACTTAGCCTCCTCCGTCCCTCGGGACCAACAAGGGGTAGTACAGGAATGTTAACCTGTTGTCCACAATTACATATGTTTGTGACAAATAAGGTACGTCAGAAGAATTCTCTGAATTCATATTCATAAGATTCAAAGATTTGTCTAGCGACAAACTCTTATGTTCCTTTCATTACAAAGACGAAGAAACAAATTCTATTTTCTCTACTCTACACTATTTAGTACGGCGACGAAGAATCAAATTATCACTATATTTATTCCTTTTTCTACTTCGTCTTCCAAGTGCAGGATAACCCCAAGGAGTTGACGGTTTTTTTCTACCAATTGGGGCCCTCCCTTCACCACCCCCATGTGGATGGTCGACAGGGTTCATAACTACTCCTCTCGTCGTTAACATTAATTTTAACGTAAATTAAAGTAATATTCATTATAAAATTATTACACGGCGTACCATCAAGTATTGTATCGGACCACGACCCAAAGTTCACATCTCATTTCTGGGGAGCATTGCATGAAGCTTTGGGCACAAAACTGAAATTGAGTTCAGCCTACCATCCACAAACAGACGGACAAACAGAGAGGACGAATCAGTCCTTGGAGGATCTCTTAAGAGCATGCGTGTTGGATGACAGATTGGACCTTTGGCGTATCTGATTGCTTTACCTCCAATACTGTCCAACATTCACGACGTATTTCATGTGTCGCAGCTAAGAAAGTACATTGCAGACCCGACACATGTAATCGAGCCTGATACAATTCAGCTAAGGGACAACCTGTCGTTTGAAGTATTTCCGGTGAGGATCGAAGACAGGAAGATTAAGCAGTTGAGAAACAAGGAAGTCCCACTAGTCAAGGTGATTTGGAATCCGACTACTGGAGACGCAACCTGGGAATTAGAAAGTAAAATGAAGGAACAATACCCTCAATTATTTATGGACATGTAGTTTCGAGGACGAAACTAATTTAAGGGGGGTAGTATTGTACGACCCTTAATTTTAAATATTAATTTTTGGAATTATTGTCAAGGGTATTTTGGGAATTTTTGTAAATATTTAATATATGTATGTTTTGAGTGAATATATATATATAAATATTTATTTTGGAAAAGGAATTAAAATTATTGGATGAAGAATTAAATTAATTTAATTTCGAGTAATTAAATTAATTGGACCATTAAGTAAGGATTAGTGGCTAATTGCAAGATAATTAAAAAGCTGGAAAATCAGACAAGTGGCAAGTGAGGTGGCACCATGAGAGTCTATAAATAGGAGTGAGAAGGATGGTGAAATCAGAACACCATTCCTTCCTCCATACTGCCCATATTGCATGTACCAACTCCATCACTCCTCCCATTCTGTCTCCGTTTCTGCTTTCTGCCATTCCCGAACTGAAATTTAAGAGAGGGAAAATCCTTCAAACACCATTAATTGAGAATCCAAGCCTCAAACCTGAAAACCCCCAGTAGTAAAGTTAATCCCCACCTCAATACGAAGAGAAATAACCCAGTTTTGCAGCAGTAAACTCAGGGAACAGCTTCACCGTTTCTGGACGCAGAAAAGGGAACGCAGCAGGAACAAGAGAAATAGCAGAGCACGCTACAAGGGTAAGGGCACCTTCTATCTTTTAGCTGCATTAGGGCCATAAATTTGTGCTGTTTCAGTTCTGTTTTAAAAGAAAAGCTATTTTCGAAAAATGACATTTTGAGAGAAAATGCATTTTGTTGATAAGTGATTATTTTGATGAGTTGTGTTATTTCTGTGTGAATGCTGGAAAATGTTTGCATGCCATTTTAGTTATGATTAAAATGCATGTCTTAAAACTATTTTGAAAATAGCATTAAAATGCAAAATGCATTCTGTTGGTGCTTGGTGTTCTGTGATGTTTTGTTTGTCATTCTGTTGTGTTTTGAGAAAACTAAACACATGCATGTTTGCTTTGGTGTTTTGGGAAAACTAAATGCATGCATGTTTGCTCTGGTGTTTGTGAACTCTGAGATGTTGCATGTTTGTTTCTGTTGAGTGTGAACACTGAAATGCTACATGTTGTTCTGATGAGTGAGAAAACTGAAGTGTTACATGATGTGTTGATGGTTTAAAAAGCTGGACAATTCTGATTCTGTTTTGTTCTGGATAATCCTGATGATGTGAATGATTCTGCTTCTGGATGTCTTGTGTGACTCTGATGATAATGATGATTCTGCTTCTGGTTGTTCTGGGTGATCTTGATGATATGATGATTTTGATTCTGGTTGTTTTGTGTGATTTTGGTGGTGTTGATGGTTTTTAAAGAAAAAGGGATTTTAAATGAGGAAAGGCTTTCTTGAAAAAGTGTAGAATCTGGTTGATGTTGGCTGTTGTTTTAAAAGAATCAGTTTTGAAAAGGGTTGAACTTTCACTGGTTTTCGAAGGTGTATTCGACTACAGCATGTGTGTATTCGAATACAACCTTCCAGGTTTCTGTTTATTTTAAAGTTTTCAAACCTGTATTCGAATACGAGCCCCTGTATTCGAATACAGAGGAAAGATTTTGGCTTATGTATTCGTATCTGTATTCGACTACGATCATGTCGTCTTCGAATACAGAAGTGTAGTTTTTAGCACTGTCCTCGCATCTGTAGTCGACTACAGACATGCTGTATTCGACTACAGATTCGAGTTTTTTCCAGAAACTCAGTTTTTAGCTTCTGTATTCGAATACAAGGAAGCTGTATTCGAATACAGATTCGTGTTTTCCAGAAAAACAAGTTTTAATCACTGTCATGTGAGTTTTGAACTGTTGAGAAACTCTGAGATGGTTTAAATGATTTGAAAAGAAGTCTGTGAAATGGTTTTAAAGAGGAGAGAAAGATGTTTGAAAATCTTTAAGTAACATGGGAGACAAGGCTGAATTTTTCAAAGGTTGAACACCTGTATTCGACTACAACCATGCTGTATTCGAATACAGAATGTTAAATTTTACTTCCTGCTTCTGTATTCGAATACAGGGAGTCTGTATTCGAATACAGATTTGTGTTTTCAGAAAATTTCAAGTTTTAAGAATGTTTTGCAAAACCCTGAGTGTCTGGGGAATACTGGGAATGTTGTGGTGAGTTAAAGTGGAACTTTTGATGAGATTTGGAAGTAGTGGTGATGAAGTTTTAAAAACTTTACTGATGTAATGAAAAAGGTTGAATTCTGCACTGAAATCTGCCTCTGTATTCTGTATTCGAATACAGAGTGTGAATCTGCACTGTTTATGGCTTCTGTATTCGAATACATAATAGCTGTATTCGAATACAGATTCGTAAATCCCAGAAAAATCCCCGTTTTAAATCTGTGTCTGAATTTTTGAGAGGTTGGGAAAACCTTTCAAAATGTGAATGATTAACTCACTGTTAATTCATGATTGTGATGTTGTTATTTATGACTGTGCTGAAATATTTAAACATGATTGAGAGACATGAATTTCTGTTCTGCATTCTGTTTCTAGAGAAATGAAACACTGCATATTCATGCATTGCATAGTCAAGTGGTACCCGCGATGGGCCACAGAGTAATGCGCAACCACGTGCTGATCTGTTGAGCGATTGCACGAGTGCTAGACTGTTGAGCGTCTGCACTAGGTACTGATCTGTTGAGCGATTGTACCTTTGTATATAGGTGCTGGACTGTTGAGCATCTGCACTGGTACTGGACTGTTGAGCGTCTGTACCCTGAAATGCGCAACCACGTGCTGATCTGTTGAGCGATTGCACGAGTGCTGAACTGTTGAGCGTCTGCACTAGGTACTGATCTGTGGAGCGATTGTACCTTGGTATATAAGTGCTGGACTGTTGAGCGTCTGCACTGGTATTGGACTGTTGAGCGTCTGTACCCTGAAATGCGCAACCCCGTGCTGATCTGTTGAGCGATTGCACGAGTGCTAGACTGTTGAGCGTCTGCATTAGGTACTGATCTGTTGAGCGATTGTACCTAGGGTGATGTCAAACGTGCTGGTCTGTTGAGCGACTGCACGATGTGCTGGACTGTTGAGCGTCTGCACTGGTGCTGATCTGTTGAGCGATTGCACCCTGGTCATGAGGGCCGTTAATTTGTGCTGGTCTATGAGCGACTGCACCTTGGTGATTCCAAGAAAATTATGCATGAGCATATATGCATTACATTGTGGGATTTGACCGTTGTGTCATGATTGTTTATATGATGAATGTTGGAAATTAATGCGTGTGAGTGCGGTCCAAAAATATAATATTTATGAATTTATGTTTGTGTTTTGTTGACGAGTTGGTTGTACTTACTGCATATTCATAATCATTAACTGCTGTTTCGAAAAGGCATGAAAGTCATAAATTTTCAAATGAGCATTATTATTTTCCTCATCATCATAAATTATGCCATGATTAGATGTTGTTGTGCAATACATGCTATGTGAATATTTGTTATTTTCGGTCGGTGACCCCTTGCTATATATTGTGGACTTTGGGCTTTGCCCTCAGATGTTACCCGAACCTGTCCTACCGACGGATACACTAACGACGGAAACGTCGTTAGTTTTCCCTGATCTTTACGTACAGAATCTACGTGGACAACGCAGAGGGACGAACGGCTGGTTGAAGACGAGACTTATAGAGGATACGGTGGAGATCGTGCTACTGTAGCCTAGTGCATGATCAGTCTAGACTTTTGTATAGGGTTTCGAATTTTGGGAAATGTAATTTTATTTTGGGAATTAATGTATTACTTTTTCCGCTGTATTTTCCGCACTCTAACATTGTTAACATTTTAAAAATGCCTTAAGGTTTATTATTAAATTTCCCGAAATTGAGTACTTATTGATTTACGGAAACATTATTTTAATTCCTTCCGAATTAAATCAGGAAAATCATTTTTATTATTGAGTTTAAAAAAAAAAATGCACCCACGTTGTGTTTTAAACTCGGGGTGTTACATAAGCAATCCGATAAGCCAATGGTCCAATACGTGCAGTAATCTGGTATGGTCCAATAAATTTAGGAGTCAATTTTCTTGATTTAATAGCCCTGCCCACTCCAGTTGTAGGCGTGACTCTTAGAAATACATGATCGCCTTACTGGAATTCCAAAGGTCTGCGATACTTGTCCGCATAACTCTTTTGACGATCCTGTGAAATCTTCATTTTCTCTTGTATCCTCTTGACTTTTTCTGTAGTTTGTTCCACCATCTCAGGTCCAACAATCATACTTTCTCCGTCTTTATACCAACATAAAAGCGTTTGACACTTGCGTCCATACAATGCTTCATAGTGTGCCATTCCAATGCTCGCGTGAAAACTGTTGTTGTAGGTGAACTCAATCAATGGCAGTACATCATCCCAACTTCCTCTGTCATCCAATATGCATGCTCTTAATAGATCTTCCAAGGACTGATTTGTCCTCTCGGTTTGTCCATCTGTTTGTGGATGGTAAGCTGAACTCAATTTCAGTTTTGTTCCCAACGCTTCATGCAACGCTCCCCAAAAGTGAGATGTGAACTTTGGATCACGGTCTGATACAATACTCGATGGAACGCCGTGCAATCTCACAATCTCAGCGATGTAGATTTCTGTCAGCTTATCTACCTTATAATTGGTCTTTACCGACAAGAAATGTGCAGATTTTGTCAAACGATCCACAATTACCCAAATTGAATCATTCTTTCTTCTTGTCTTGGGTAATCCAGTTATAAAATCCATGGAAATGCTATCCCACTTCCATTCCAATATGTCCAAAGGTTGCAGCATTCCAGTAGATCGTTGATGTTCCACTTTCGCTTTCTGACAAGTCAAACAAGCTGATACGTATTCTGCCACATCCCTCTTCATTCCTGGCCACCAGAAATTCTGCCTTAAGTCCTGGTACATCTTGGTCGCTCCAGGATGAATACTTAACTTACTCTTATGAGCCTCTTCCAAAATTGCTCTTCTCATTTCTGCAGCTTCCGGTACACAAACCCTTCTGTTACATCTCAGAATATCATCTGTTCCGATGCTGAATTCAGTGGTCTGTCCTTGCGCTATCAGATTCCTCTTTTCTTGGATCAATGCGTCATCTTGCAAGTTTGCAATCTCCTCCACTAATCCACTCGAAATTGTTATCATTCCACACTTTATCATTCCTGGTGCAAACTCTACATCCAAGTGTAGATCTCTAAATGCTTCCCACAACTCTTGTTGTCTGGCCATTAACATTGAAGATACTGACACACTTTTTCTGCTCAATGCATCAGCCAGTACATTGGCTTTTCCAGGGTGATATTGTAATGAAAAATAAAAATCTTTGAGAGTCTCCATCCATCTCCTCTGACGCATGTTCAATTCTTTCTGATCAAACAGATACTTCAAACTTTTATGGTCACTGAATACCGTGAATGTGCATCCATAAAGGTAGTGTCTCCAGACCTTTAATGCAAACACTACAGCAGCAAGCTCTAAATCATGAGTCGGATAGTTCCGTTCGTGAGCTTTCAATTGCCTTGAGGCGTAGGCGACAGCTTTCTGGTGTTGCATCAAAACACAGCCCAGACCCTGGTGAGATGCATCACAATAAACCTCATATGGTTCCTCTGGTTGTGGCAAAACCATTACTGGTGAAGTTGTCAACTTTTCCTTAAGCAACTGAAAATTCTCTTCACACTTCTCTGTCCAGGCAAACGGCTGATTCTTCCTGGTGAGTTGTGTCAAAGGAGCTACAATCTTAGCAAATCCTTCAATAGATCTCCTGTAGTATCCTGCCAGTCCGACGAAACTTCTTATATCAGTGATGGTCTGAGGTTGTTTCCAAGCAAGAATTGTCTCAATCTTTGCTGGATCTACAGCAATTCCTCCCTTTGTTATTACATGTCCCAAGAAGTTCACTTTCTCTAGCCAAAATTCGCACTTCGACAGATTGGCATACAATTGCTTTTCTCGTAAAACTTCAAGAACTTGACGCAAATGCTCTCCATGTTCTTCTTCATCCTTAGAATAAATCAGAATATCGTCGATGAATACCACTACAAACTTAACCAGAAATGGGCTGAATATCCTATTCATATAATCCATAAATATTGTGGGTGCATTCGTAACTCCAAAAGGCATAACGAGATATTCATAGTGTCCGTAACGAGTCCTGAAAGCGGTCTTTTGAATATCTCCTTCTCTTACTCGAATCTAATGATATCCTGACTTCAAATCGATCTTTGAAAACACCGCCACTCCCCTCAATTGGTCCATCAAATCATCGATGCGTGGTAAAGGATAACGATTCTTAATGGTTACCTTGTTAAGTTGCCTGTAATCCACACATAAGCGTGAACTTCCATCCTTTTTCTTAACTAACAACACCGGAGCTCCCCACGGTGACACACTTGGCCTGATAAATCCTTTCTCCAACAGACCTTCAATTTGATCCTTAAGCTCATTTAATTCCAATGGCGACATTCTATACGGCGCAATTGAAATGGGTCCAGTTCCTGGGTGCAAATCAATGAAGAACTCCACTTCTCTTACTGGGGGTAATCCTGGAATTTCTGTTGGAAATACGTCCGGATACTCTTTGACTAACACTACATCTTCTATGCTCACATCCATCTTGGTCTCCACGTTAGCCAATGATAAAAATTCCTGAGTTCCTTCTCTCAGTGATACTCCAAGCTTGTTAGCAAACAAATACCGAACGACTCCAGGTTCGGGAAAAAGAACTAATTTGCGGGCACAATCCAAGACTACATAATTATAAGACATCCAATCCATGCCGAGAATTATCTCGAGTGATTGTAGGGGTAGACATATTAAATTAACCAAGAAATCTCTATCTTGAATTGTTACAGGACAACGTAAACATGCAGAATTTACGGTCAAAGTCTGAGCAGGTGTGGAAACAATCAAATCAAAAGGTAAAGCAGACATAGATAGCTTCAAACGACTCACACAATCCATAGCAATGAAAGAATGAGTTGCTCCCGAATCAAAAAGTGCAGTTAATGTGTTACCTGCAATCTGGCAGTCTTGTTGGATTAAATTAGGAGTTTGACTTCCAGCAGCAGCACCCATGTGGTAGACGCATCCGCTAGCAATAGGACGAGTGGCCCTAGCTGTATTCACTGTTGGTTCCACCTTCGGAGCCTGACAATCCCTTGCAACGTGTCCTGGCTTTTGACAATTGAAACATACAAGATCCCTTGTGGTACAAGCTGTAGCAATATGCCCTTCCTTCCCACATCGAAAGCACCAGACTCCTTGTCCCAGTTGTCTTCCAATGTTCTGATTTCCTGGCCGATTCTGGCCTCTACTTCTGTTCTGGGGTCTGTTATACGGTTTAAACACTTGCTTTCCTTTGCTGTTTGGATGGTTCATTCGGCTGGGTCCTCCCGAATTAAAGTTCCCTCCTCGGTTGGCCCTCCTATTTTTCATGTCCTCAACCTCTCTACACTTCTCCACTAGAACTTGGAAACGTTGAATTCCCAAGGGTAAAATGGTGTCTTGAATTTCATATTTCAGTCCATTTTGAAAACGATGGCACATAAATGGTTCATCAACTTCTTCCTGGAAGAATCTGAAATGTCTGGACAGTGATTCAAATTTAGCCGTATATTCTCCCACTGTCATATTACCCTGGTGCAATTTCAGGAAATCGTCACCCAATTTGGTCCTAGTGCTCATTGGGAAGTACTTGTCCAAAAACTTCTTCTTGAACGAATCCCAGTTTACCTCCTCATGAGCTGCCCCCATCAGTAGCCTTGTACTCCTCCACCAATACTCTGCATCCCCTAGCAGCAGATATGTAGCATAATTGACTTTTACTGCTGCCTGGCAGTTAATCATTTCAAAGATTTTCTCCATTTCCTGAATCCATTGGTCCGCTCTTTCTAGACCCTCATCACCTTTGAACTTTGGAGGATTATGACGACGAAAATCCTCTAGTCCTCTTGACTCAGCAGCACGGATTTCTCTTTCTCTTTTCTCTCAGTCACGCTGAGTCTTCGCAGCCGTCTGTGCAGCAACAGACGCAGCCATATTATTCATTGCTTCAGCCATCCTATCTTCCTGGCTGTCATTGGTTCTTACGGTGTCGTCTCTCCTTGGAGGCATGGTTCCACTACAAAACCATCATCAAGTAGAAATCTCACACCGTTTAGAATAATTCCAAAATATAGCTCAACAACATCATTATTTCAGCACACCACAACTATACAAGACTTGACACTCTAACTACTTGCTCCTATGTATGATCAGATAACGACTTAAAACCAACAATTAAATCAGAGCTTTAACCCAAAACTTTAACCAAATGCTCTGATACCACTAATGTAACACCCCGAGTTTAAAACACAGCGCGAGTGTATTTTTTTTTAAAAACGAATACATAAATAAAAGAGTTTTCATAATTACGTTTCAAGGAAATTAAAATCAATTCAAATTAAATATCATTCGACTTCGTAATAAAAAATAGTAAGGTAATTAGAACAACAACATCACCATTAAATCGAATGAGATATTTGGGAGAAATTGATCTTTATAATATGCTAAAATAAAGATACATCAAACTGGATTCTCAATCCACCAAAATATTCATCAGAGTGCGGAAAAGTTTTATAATAATTCCCAAAATAAATATTTACAACCACTGAGCTCAAAATCCTATACATAAGTCTACTCTGATCATACACTAAGCTATGGTAGCACGGTCTCCACCGCCTCATCCACAAGTCTTATCATCACCCGGCTGTCCATCCCTTTACGTAGCCCAAAATGTAAAGATCAAGGAACATTAACGACGTTCCCTGTCGTTAGTGTGACCGTCGGGGGTACGGGTTTGATTCATATCTGAGGGCAAAGCCCAATTTTCCACAATAATTGTAAATGGTCACCAACCGAAATTAACAATTACCACATAGCATTTATATCAGCAATCACAAACATATTCAGGGCATATCATATAACAATGATGATAAATAAGGATGCTCAATTTTGAAATACATGACATTCGTACTTTTCAAAACAGCAACCAAATAAATATGAAATATATGTTGTAAGCACAAACATTAAATCAGCAGTCACACCAATTCATCAGAAATTCCAGAATCTATAAAGTACTTACACACACAATTTTCAAACATCACATACCCAAAACGTGACCCAAAACGTGACCCAAAACATCACAATTTTCAATCACATACCCACAATTTTCTAGAATTTACGAATCTGTATTCGAATACAGCTTCTCCGTATTCGAATACATAAGCCAAAAACAGAACCAGAATGATCAGCCTCAGAACATCAGAAACCAAACCAGAATGAGGATCATCAGAAGCAAAACAGAATAATTCACACCAGAATCATCAGAAGCAGAAACAACAGAATGATTCATACCAGAATCATCAGAAGCAGAAACAACAGCATGATTCATACCAGAATCATCAGAAACAACACAGAATGATTCATCCAGAATCATCAAAAACAACACAGAATGATTCATCCAGAATAATCAGAAACAATACATAATGATGTTGGACCAAGTTGGTTCTAAATAATCTGGATTTTGATGTGTACAAATACACTTGATGGAATCTTATTTTGAACTTGAATTACTACATTAAAAACCATCAAAAGATGAATGTATCAGAGGATACATTCTGAATTTACAGAAGATGCATTTCTGGAATTATTAGAAGATAAACCAGAATGTCCAAAACCGACCAGAAGATAACTTTGGAGGCTTATATCAAACAGAAACAAAATCAGAAGAACATCTAGAAAACACCAGAGGGAAGCCTGCCATAATATGAATTGCTCCAAACAAGAATGATTCAAATATCATAAGCAATCAAGAAGTTATACTGATCAGAACATAGCCTGGCAGTGTAATTTCAACACAGTCCAAACTTGTCCAGAAGTGACCAGAAGATATCTTTGATGGACTATATCAGAGGGAATAAATATCAGAAGATTCTTTGGACCATACTAATGTGAAGCCTGCCATGTGTAGAGTTGTTCCAGGCCATAAGTTGTCAAAAGCAAGAAGTAATCCAGGAGATAATTTGACCAGAACATGGCATGACAGTCGAATTTTGAATAACCCAGACTTCGCCCAGACTTCATCCATAATTGATCAGAAGAAACACAGAATGATTCATGCCAGAATCACCAGAAGCAGAAAACATGATGATTATCAGAATCATCAGAAGCAGAAAACATGATGATTATCAGAATCATCAGAAGCAAAAAACATGATGATTATCAGAATCATCAGAAGTAGGAAACATGATGATTATCAGAATCATCTGAAGCAGAAAACATGATGATTATCAGGATCATCAGAAGCAGGAAACATGATGATTATCAGAATCATCAGAAGCAGAAAACATGATGATTATCAGGATCATCAGAAACAGGAAACATGATGATTATCAGAATCATCATAAGCAAAACAGAATCAGAATCAGAAAACAGAACCAGAATCACAATGATTAATACCAGAATAAGAAAACAGAACCAGAATCAGAATGATTAACATCAGAATTAGAAAACAGAAATCCTTCCTCTGTATTCGACTATAGGGGCTCGTAGTCGAATACAAGTTTGAAAACTTGAGTAAAACAGAAGTTTGACAGGTTGTATTCGAATACACTCATGTTGTATTCGAATACACCTTCGAAAACAGTAAAATTTTCCTTAGACTTCAACACATTTCAAACTGTTTTCTTTTGAAAAACCAACCTACCACCACAATCATAATTACCCCTCTTTAGAAACCTCAAAACTCATAACATTTTCATTAAACAACAACAACAGATTTTTCAGAAATAACACTTCCACCATTTTAAATCCCTTTTCTTTTGAAACCATCATCAACACCAGATTGTTTAAAAAAACACATCAAAAACACAGAATCACTAAAACCAGAAAGTCAACCACAAAACAGTCCCACACAAACTAACTCAAGCATTTGGATCATCTCCAATACAACACCAACAAAGTCATCATTCAAACACAACAGAATGATTTCTTACTAAACACAACAAACAATACATCATCAACAAAGCAACACAATAAGTTCCTTCACTGAAAACAGCACGAACATCAAAACAGTTTGATTTCCAAAACATAACACAATGTTTTTCACAACATAACCCAATAATCATTCATCACACATGCATTTACAGCCCTAAATGCAAATCTAGAAAGTTGGAAGGTGCCCTTACCTTAGTACGTTCCCTTAACTCGTACGCTTTTGCGACAAAAGTCGAAGATACTCCTGTTTCGCGTTCGCCGCTACGAAAGTTAGTTCTTTAGCTCCATAACGATCAGAGGAATGACTTTCGTACTCGAAACTTTCTGATTCGACACTCGGATTTTCAAGAAAATGGCTTTTGAGTAAACTGTTTTTCTTCACCAACACTAAGAAATATCAAAAGAAGAAGAAAATACTAAAGCAGAAACTGGCGCGTAGAGGAAAGAAGAAAAAGCTTCTCACTTAAATATCTTCATAAATGCAAACTGACACAGTCAGAGGAGAGAAGAATTTGTTTCTTTCTTAATAAATATCTACGCCACCTCACCCAACACTTGTATTAAAATATCTTTTGATCCTCCAGCACTTAACCCGTTTCATCGAAATTAGCAGAGAATATCTTAATTAACGGCCCGATAATTTAATTACTCGAAATTAAATTAATTCATCCATTATCCAATAATTTTAATTCCGCCTCCAAAATAAATACATATATATATATATATATATTTACACAAAACATATATATATATTGAATATTTTACAAATATTCTCAAAATACAGTTAAAATTAAATCTGAATTTAATTTTAAATTTAAGGGTCTTACATGAAGTCTCAGGAAAATTTCACTGATTTCGAAGGTGTATTCGAATACCACTTAAGTGTATTCGAACACAACCTGCCAAGCTTCTGTTTTACTCAAGTTTTCAAACTTGTATTTGAATACAGGACCCTGTATTCGAATACAGAGGAAGGATTTTTGCTTCTGACTTAGCATCTGTATTCGACTACGATTCTGTCGTATTCGAATACATAAGTGAAATTTTAACACTGTATTCGCATTTGTATTCGACTACAGGCATGCTGTATTCGAATACAGAATGCTGGTTTTCACTAGTTTTAGCTTCTGTATTCGAATACAAGGGAGCTGTATTCGAATACAGATTCGGGTTGTTCCAGAAACTCAGTTTTTAGCTTCTGTATTCGAATACAAGGAAGGTGTATTTGAATACAGATTCGTGTTTTCCATAAAATCAGGTTTTAAACACTATCATGTGAATTTTTAAGTGTTGGGAAACTTTGAGAAGGGTTAAAATGATTTAAAATGAAGTCTTTGAAATAGTTTTGAAGAGGAGAGGATGATGTTTTGAAAACCTTTAATGACCTGGGAGGAAATGCTGAACTTTCAATGTTTTGTCTTCTGTATTCGACTACAGGCATGCTGTATTCGAATACAAAATGTTAAAATTGCAGTTTCACGCTTCTGTATCCGAATATAAGGGATCTGTATTCGAATACAGATTCGGGTTTTAAGAAATTCCAAGTTTTTCAACATTGTTTATGAACCCTAAGTGTTGGGGAGTATCGGGAAGGTTTCTGATGAATTAAAATGGAACTTTTGTGATAGTTTGAAGTAGGGGTGATGAAGTTTTTGAGACTTTACTGATGTAGTGGAAAAATACTGATTTTTACACTGGGACAGCCTCTGTATTCGAATACAAGAGGGCTGTATTCAAATACATAGTGTAATTCTGCACTGTTTTTGGCTAATGTATTCGAATACATAGAAGCTGTATTCGTATACAGCTTCGTATTTTCCAGAAATCTCAGTTTTAAACACTATTTATGAATTTTAAGAGTTGGGGGAAAGACTTGTGATAAGTAAGAATGGAATTTTGAGATAATGCAAAGTGTTAATGATTACTTGACTGTTAATCATGATTGTGATGATGATGATATTGATTATGTTGAGATGTTTTGAAAAAAATGATGGAAAGGTTGAATTTTCCTGATAATGCATACTGTTTCAGTGAAGAGAAAACACTGCATATTCATACATTGCATTGTCATGTGGTACCCGCGCTGGGCCACAAAGTAATGCACAACCATGTTCTGATCTGTTGAGCGATTGCACGAGTGCTGGTCTGTTGAGCGACTACACTAGTTACTAATCTGTGGAGTGATTGTACCTTGGTATATAGGTGTTGGTCTATTGAGCGACTGCACTGTTACTGGACTGTTGAGCGTCTGTACCCTGAAATGCGCAACCACGTGCTGATCTGTTGAGCGATTGCACGAGTGCTGGTCTGTTGAGCGACTTCACTAGGTACTGATCTGTTGAACGATTGTACCTTGGTATATGTCAAACATGCTGGTCTGTTGAGCGACTGCACGAGTGCTAGTCTATTGAGCGACTGCACTGGTGCTGATGTGTTGAGCGATTGCACCCTGGTCTTGAGGGCCGTTAAAGTCAAACATATTGTGCTGGTCTGTTGAGCGACTGCACCTTGGTAATTCCAAGAAATTGTATACATTAGCATATACATATTGCATTGGAGGACTGACCGGTGGGTGACGATTTGGTTAAATGATGATGGTTTGATATTGATGTGTGTGAGTACTTTATGAAATCTGATTTCTGATAAATGTTTGTGATTGCTGAAGTGTTGGCTGTACTTACCACATATTTTCATAATAATAGGTTGCTGTTTTGAAAAGGTATATATGTCATGAAATTTCAAAATGAGCATCATTATTTTCCATCATTGTTGTACGATATGCCATAGATATATTTGTTGCTATGAGATATATGCTATGTGATTATCTGTTAATTTCGATCGGTGACCCTTGCTATTATATTGTGGAAATTGGGCTTTGCCCTCAGATGCCCCAAACCCATGCCACCCGTGGGTCCCGAGATGACGGAATCATCGCTCGACTTCATTGATTGTGTCGTGCCTACTGCTTGGATTTACGACCCCACCTCAAGCAGGGCTACATACACAGGGAGATTGACGAGGACTTGTAGGACCAGTGGAGTGGGGCACTACGTGGAGCACAGCTATGTGAGGATTGACTTTCCTGTGCCTTCTCGTTTGATATTGGAGGCGCACATAATTTTTGATGATGCTGAGGAACCAGCTAGAGGGATTGAGACGGAGGCCACCGTAGGAGTGGTGACTCCTAACCCGATGATTGGAGGAGATGTACATGATTCTGAGGCGAAAGAGAAGAACGAAGAGCCAAAGCCAGTAGCAGCTGATATTCCGGGTCCGTCTAGGATCTCCGATGATTGCTATGAGATTCCGGCACCACCGAAGCGACCGAGACTATGCATTGATCTGACTTCGGAGGAGACTGATCCCTCTCTGTATGATGAGGAGGAGGAGGAGGTCACATCGAGACGAGCGGCGGAGTCGGATGAGACTTGTTTGGGATGCGGAGGAAATCCGTGCTACTGTAGCTTTAGTGCATGATCAGTTAGACTTGATGTATAGGAGTTGAGCTGGAAATGTAATTTGTTTTATTTTGGAAATATTTGTACTACTTTTCCGCTAAACCATGCACTCTGATATTTTCTGTTGGTATGATATGACACTGATATTTTGGAATGTATTAATGTTAAGTATTAATTTCCAAAGATAAGTATTTAGTGATATCACGATGAAGTTATTTAATTACGTTCATCGATTAATCCACGAAGTACTATTTTTAAGCAATGGATTAAAGGAAAATTTTTATTTCGATTCTTTTGAAGTGATGAATTGGAAAATTATTTTAATTAATTATTAAAAAAAAAAAATACACTCGCGCTGTGTTTTAAACTCGGGGTGTTACAATTGTGGTATCAGAGCATTTGGTTATAGTTTTGGGGTTAAAGCTCTGATTAAAGTATTTGTTTTGAGTTATTAGCTGATCATGCATAGGAGCAAGTAGTTAGAGTGTCAAGTCTTGTGTAAGTTGTGGTGTGACTGAAGTGATGATGGTTTTGTAGGAAACAAAGCCTCCACGAAGAGACGACACCACAAGAGCCAATGTCAGCCGGGAAGATAATATGGCTGAAGCGATGAACAACATGGTTGCGTCTGTTGCTGCATAGACTGCTGCAAAGACTCAACGAGATCTGGAGAAGAGGGAAAGAGAGATTCGCGTTGCTAAATCTAGAGGACTAGAGGATTTTCGTCGCCATAATCCTCCCAAGTTCAAGGGTGATGAGGGTCCAGAAAGAGCGGACCAGTGGATCCAAGAGATGGAGAAGATCTTCGAAATGATTAATTGCCGAACAGCGGTGAAGGTCAACTATGCCACGTATCTACTGATAGGGGATGCAGAGTATTGGTGGAGAAGTACAAGACTACTTATGGCATCAGCTCAAGAGGAAGTGAACTGGGAATCGTTCAAAAAGAAGTTTTTGGACAAATACTTCCCGATGAGCACCAGGACCAAGTTGGGTGACAATTTTCTGAAATTGCACCAGGGAAACATGATAGTGGGGCAATACGCAGCTAAGTTTGAATCGCTGTCCAGACATTTCAGATTTTTTCAGGAAGTAGTTGATGAACAGTTTATGTGTTATCGCTTTCAAAATGGACTGAAGTATGAGATTCAAGACTTGGTCTTGCCTTTGGGAATTCAACGTTTCCAAGTATTAGTGGAGAAGTGTAGAGAGGTTGAAGAGATGAAGAACAGGAGGGCCAACAGAGGAGGGAACTCTAATTCTAGAGGGCCTAGTCGGATGCACAATCAGCATAATAGAGGGAAGCAAGTTGCCAAGCCGTATAACCGGCCACAAAACAACAAGCGAGGCCATAATCGGCCGGGAAATCAGAATTTTGGACGGCAATTGGGACAAGGGGTCTGGTGTTATCGATGCGGTAAAGAAGGACATATTGCTACGGCTTGTACCGCGAGGGATCTGATGTGCTTCAACTGCCAGAAGCCAGGACACGTAGCGAGGGATTGCCGGGCTCCGAAGGTGGAGCCAACTGTGAACGCGACTAGGGCTACTCACCCTACTGCTAGAGGTCGCGTATATCACATAGGTGCTGAAGTTGGGAATCAAGCTCCAAATTTAATCCAGCAAGATTGCGAGATTGCAGGTAACACCCTAACTGCACTTTTTGATTCGGGAGCAACCCATTCTTTCATTGCTATGGATTGTGTGCATCGTTTGAAGTTATCTGTATCTGCTTTGCCTTTTGATTTGGTTGTTTCTACACCTGCTAAGACTTTGACCATACACTCTGCATGTTTACACTGTACTGTAACGATTGAGAATAGAGATTTCTTGGTTAATTTAATCTGTCTACCCCTAGAATCACTCGAGATCATTCTCGGCATGGATTGGATGACATATAATTACGTAGTCTTGGATTGCGCCCGAAAATTAGTTCTTTTCCCCGAACGTGGAGTTGTTCGGTATTTGGCTGCTAACAAACTCGAAGTATCTCTGAGAGAAGGAACTCAGGAATTTTTATCATTGGCTAACGTGGAGACCAAGATGGATGTGAACATAGAAGATGTGGTGTTAGTCAAAGAATATCCGGACGTATTTCCATCCGAAATTCCAGGATTACCCCAGTAAGAGAGGTGGAGTTCTTCATTGATTTTCACCCAGGAACTGGACCTATTTCAATTGCGCTGTACCGGATGTCGCCACTGGAATTAAGCGAGCTTAAGGATCAAATTGAAGGTTTATTGGAGAAAGGATTTACCAGACCAAGTGTGTCGCCATGGGGAGCTCCGGTGTTGTTGGTTAAGAAGAAGGATGGAAGTTCACGCTTATGTGTGGATTATCGGCAACTCAACAAGGTGACTATCAAGAATCGTTATCCTTTACCACACATCGATGATTTGATGGACCAATTGAGGGGAGCAGCGGTGTTTTCAAAGATTGATTTGAAATCGGGATACCATCAGATTCGAGTAAGAGAAGGAGATATTCAAAAGAATGCTTTCAGAACCCGTTACGGACATTATGAATATCTCGTTATGCCATTTGGAGTTACGAATGCACCAGCGATTTTCATGGATTATATGAATAGGATCTTTAGCCCATTCTTGGATAAATTCATGGTGGTGCTCATCGATGATATATTGATTTATTCAAAGGATGAAGAAGAACACGGAGAACACCTACGCCAAGTTCTTGAAGTCTTGCGCGAGAAGCAATTGTATGCCAATTTATCGAAGTGCGAGTTTTGGCTAGATCAAGTGAACTTCTTGGGACATGTGATAACAAAAGAAGGAATCGTTGTTGATCCGGCAAAGATTGAGACAATTCTTGCCTGGAAACAGCCCCAGACTATCACAGACATACGTAGTTTTGTCGGACTGGCAGGATACTACAGGAGATTTATTGAAGGATTTGCTAAGATTGTAGCTCCTTTGACACAACTCACCAGAAAGAATCAGCCGTTTGCATGGACGGAGAAGTGTGAGGAAAATTTTAAGTTGCTTAAGAAAAAGTTGACAACCTCACCAGTGTTGGTCTTGCCCCAACCAGAGGAAACATATGAAGTTTACTGTGATGCATCTCACCAAGGTCTGGGATGTGTTTTGATGCAACACAAGAAAGCTATAGCCTACGCCTCAAGGCAATTGAAGACTCACGAACAAAACTACCCTACTCATGATTTAGAGCTTGCTGCAGTAGTGTTTGCGTTAAAGGTCTGGAGTTACTACTTATATGGATGCACGTTCACGGTGTTCAGCGACCATAAAAGCTTGAAGTATATGTTCGATCAGAAGGAATTGAACATGCGGCAGATGAGATGGATGGAGACTCTCAAGGATTTTGACTTTTCATTGCAATACCACCCTGGAAAAGCCAATGTGGTGGCTGATGCATTGAGTCAGAAGAGTGTGTCAGTATCTTCAATGATAATGGCCAGACAACAGGACTTGTGGAAAGCATTTAGGGATCTACACTTGGACGTAAAGTTTGCACCAGGAATTTTAAAGTGTGGAATGATAACAATTTCGAGTGGTTTACTTGAGGAGATTGCAAACTTGCAAGATGACGCATTGATCCAAGAAAAGAGGAATCTGATAGCGCAAGGACAAACAAATGAGTTCAGCGTCGGAACAGATAATATTCTGAGATGTAATGGAAGAGTTTGTATACCGGAAGTTGCAGAGATGAGAAGAGCGATTTTGGAAGAAGCTCATAAGAGTAAATTGAGTATTCATCCTGGAGCGATCAAGATGTACCAGGACTTAAGGCAAAATTTCTAGTGGCCAGGAATGAAGAGGGATGTAGCGGAATATGTATCGGCATGTTTGACTTGTCAGAAAGCGAAAGTAGAACATCAACGACCTGCTGGAATGTTGCAGCCCCTAGATATACCGGAGTGGAAGTGGGACAACATTTCCATGGATTTTATAACAGGACTGCCCAAGACAAGGAAAAAGAATGATTCAATTTGGGTAATAGTGGATCAATTGACAAAGTCCACACATTTCTTACCAGTAAGGACCACTTACAAAGTATATAAGCTGACGGAAATCTACATCGCTGAGATTGTGAGGTTACACGGCATCCCATCGAGTATAGTATCGGACCGTGACCCAAAGTTCACATCTCATTTTTTGGGAGAGCTGCATGAAGCGTTGGGAACGAAACTGAAATTGAGTTCCGCTTATCACCCACAAACAGACGGACAGACTGAGAGAAAAAATCAGTCCTTGGAAGATTTGTTAAGAGCATGTGTGTTGGATGACAGAGGAAACTGGGATGAGGTGTTGCCATTGATTGAGTTCGCTTATAACAACAGTTTTCACACAAGTATTGGAACGGCACCCTACGAGGCTTTGTATGGACGCAAGTGTCAGATGCCTTTATGCTGGTATATGGACGGAGAGAGCATGATTGTTGGACCTGAGATGGTGGAGCAAACTACAGAGAAAATCAAGAGGATACAAGAGAAAATAAAGATTTCACAGGATCGTCAGAAAAGTTATGCGGACAAGCGTCGCAGACCTTTGGAATTCGAGCAGGGTGATCATGTATTTCTGAGGGTCACCCCTACAACTGGTGTTGGCAGAGCTATTAAGTCAAGAAAGTTGACTCCGAAATTTATTGGACCATACCAGATTACTACACGTATTAGACCATTGGCCTATCGGATCGCTTTACCTCCAATACTGTCCAATATTCACGACGTATTTCATGTGTCGCAGTTAAGGAAATACATTGCAGACCCGTCACATGTGATCGCACCAGACACAATTCAGCTGAAGGATAACCTGTCATTTGAAGTATTCACTGTAAGGATTGAAGACAGGAAGATTAAACAGTTGAGGAACAAGGAAGTCCCACTAGTCAAAGTGATTTGGAATCCGACTACGGGAGACGCGACTTGGGAACTGGAGAGTAAGATGAGGGAGCAATATCCTCAGTTGTTTAGGGACATGTAGTTTCGAGGACGAAACTAATTTAAGGGGGGGAGTAATGTACGACCCTTAATTTTTAATTAAAATTATGGAATTAATTTTAAGTGTATTTTGGGGATAGTTGTAAAATATTTAATATATGTATGTTTTGAGTGAATATATATATATATATATAAATATTTATTTTGGAAGATGAATTAAAATTATTGGATTAAGAATAAATTAATTTAATTACGAGTAATTAAATTAACGGATAGTTAATTAAGGGATTAGCGGCTAATTGCGACGAGACAGGTAAAGTGCTGAAAATCAGACAAGTGTCGGGTGAGGTGGCACCACACAAGCCTATAAATAGGTGTGAGAAGGATGGTGAAATCAGAACACCATTCCTCCTCCCTCACTGCCCATACTGCATGTAACAGTACCCCTTTCCTTCCCATTCTGTTTTCCTCCATTCCAGTTCACGATTTCAAAGAGAAAAGAGGGAGTTCCTCAAAAGTGCCATTAATTGGAAACCTAGGCACCAAACCAGAAAACCCCCAGTACAAAAGTTGTTCCCCACATCATTACGGAGCTAGAGAACCCAGTTTCGTAGCAGCAAACGCAAGCGGCAGTTTCATCAGTTTTTGACGTGTAAACGGGAACGACAGCAGAAACGAGAGAAGTAGCAGAATTACAACAAGGGTAAGGGCACCTTCCACTTTCTAGTTGCATTCTAGGACTGTAAATTTATGTTTGATGTGTGGTTATATTTGAGTTTCTATTTTGAAAAAAGAAACTGTTTTGCATGACATTTTAAAATGAAAGAAAATGCATTCTGTTGAGGTTTTAAATAATTTGTGATGTTGCTGTTTTGCTGATACAAAATGTGTGTTTTGGTTGTGTGCAAAAGCTGAAATGCTTGCATGATGTTCTGATGGTTTTGAGAAAGCTGAAATGCTTTGCATGTTGTTCTGATGTTTGAGAAAACTGAAATGCAGTGCATGTTGTTTTAAAACCTGAAAATTTCATTCTGTCATGTTTGATGATCTGTGAGATATAACATTGTTGTTTTGCTTGTGTGAGAAAGCTGGAATATGCTTTGCATGTTGTGTTGGTTGTGTAAGCATACTGAAGAATACCATGCATGTTGTTTTGGAGGTGTATGTTCTGTCTCTGATGATTCTGGTGGGGATTATTATGTTTCTGTTTCTGTTTCTGGATGTTCTGGTGTTGATGATTCTGCTTCTGTTTATGTTTTGAGTGATTCTGGTGATGCTGATGTTTTCAGAATAAAAGGGATTTTAAATGATGAAAGTGTTTTTTTGGAAAAGTGCTGAATCTGTTGTGATGTTTTGTTGATTAATTTTCAAAAGAAACAGTATGAAATGTGTTGAAGTCTCAGGAAAATTTCACTGATTTCGAAGGTGTATTTGAATACCACTTAAGTGTATTCGAACACAACCTGCCAAGCTTCTGTTTTACTCAAGTTTTCAAACTTGTATTCGAATACAGGCCCCTGTATTCGAATACAAAGGAAGGATTTTTGCTTCTGACTTAGCATCTGTATTCGACTATGACTTTGTCGTATTCGAATATAGAAGTGAAATTTTAACACTGTATTCGCATCTGTATTCGACTACAGGCATGCTGTATTTGAATACAGAATGCTGGTTTTCACTAGTTTTTGCTTCTGTATTCGAATACAGATTCAGATTTTTCCATAAACTCAATTTTTAGCTTCTGTATTCGAATACAAGGAAGCTGTATTCGAATACAGATTCGTGTTTTCCAGAAAAATCAGGTTTTAAACATTGTCATGTGAATTTTTAAGTGTTGGGAAACATTGAGAAGGGTTAAAATGATTTAAAATGGAGTCTTTGAAATAGTTTTGAAGAGGAGAGGATGATGTTTTGAAAACCTTTAATGACCTGGGAGGAAATGCTGAACTTTCAATGTTTTGTCTTCTGTATTCGACTACAGGCATGCTGTATTCGAATACAAAATGTAAAAATTGCAGTTTCACGCTTCTGTATCCGAATATAAGGGATCTGTATTTGAATACAGGTTCGGGTTTTAAGAAATTCCAAGTTTTTCAACATTGTTTATGAACCCTAAGTGTTGGGGACTATTGGGAAGGTTTATGATGAATTAAAATGGAACTTTTGTGATAGTTTGAAGTGGGGGTGATGAAGTTTTTGAGACTTTACTGATGTAGTGGAAAAATACTAATTTTTACAATTGGACAGCCTCTGTATTCGAATACAAGAGGGCTGTATTCGAATACAGAGTGTAATTCTGCACTGTTTTTGGCTAATGTATTCGAATACAGAGAAGCTGTATTCGAATACAGCTTTGTATTTTCCAGAAATCTCAGTTTTAAACACTATTTTATGAATTTTAAGAGTTGGGGGAAAGACTTGTGATAAGTAAGAATGGAATTTTGAGATAATGAAAAGTGTTAATGATTACTTGACTATTAATCATGATTGTGATGATGATGATATTGATTATGTTGAGATGTTTTGAAAAAAATGATGGAAAGGTTGAATTTTCCTGATCGTGCATATTGTTTCAGTGAAGAGAAAACACTGCATATTATACATTGCTTAGTCAAGTGGTACCCGCGATGGGCCACAGAGTAATGCGCAACCACGTGCTGATCTGTTGAGCGATTGCACGAGTGCTGGTCTGTTGAGCGACTGCACTAGGTACTGATCTGTTGAGCGATTGTACCTTAGTATATAGGTGCTGGTCTGTTGAGCGACTGCACTGGTACTGGACTGTTGAGCGTCTGTACCCTGAAATGCGCAACCACGTGCTGATCTGTTGAGCGATTGCATGAGTGCTGGTCTGTTGAGCGACTGCACTAGGTACTGATCTGTTGAGCGATTGTACCTTGGTATATGTCAAACGTGCTGGTCTGTTGAGCGACTGCACGAGTGCTGGTCTATTGAGCGAATGCACCCTGGTCTTGAGGGCCGTTAAAGTCAAATATATTGTGCTGGTCTGTTGAGCGACTTCAGCTTGGTAATTCCAAGAAATTGTATACACGACCATATGCATACTGCATTGGAGGACTGACCGGTGGGTCACGATTTGGTTAAATGATGATGGTTTGAAATTGATGTGTGTGAGTACTTTATGAAATCTGATTTCTGATAAATGTTTGTGATTGCTGAAGTGTTGGCTGTACTTACCACATATTTTCATAATAATAGGTTGCTGTTTTGAAAAGGTATATATGTCATGAAATTTCAAAATGAGCATCATTATTTTCCATCATTGTTGTACGATATGCCATAGATATATTTGTTGCTGTGGGATATATGCTATGTGATTATTTATTAATTTCGGTCGGTGACCCTTGCTATTATATTGTGGAAATTGGGCTTTGCCCTCAGATGCCACCCGTGGATCCCGAGACGACGGAAACGTCGCTCGACTTCATTGATCGTGCCGTGCCTACTACTTGGATTTACGACCCCACCTTAAGCAGGGCTACATACACGGGGAGATTGACGAGGACTTGTTGGACCAGTGGAGTGGTGCACTACGTGGAGCAAAGCTATGCGAGGATTGACTTTCCTGTGCCTTCTCGTTTGATATTGGAGGCGCACGAAATTTTTGATGATGTTGAGGAACCAGCTAGAGGGATTGAGACGGAGGCCACCGTAGGAGTGGTGACTCCTAACCCGATGATTGGAGGAGATGTACATGATTCTAAGGCGGAAGAGAAGAACGAAGAGCCGAAGCCAGTAATAGTTGATATTACGGGTCTGTCTAGGATCTCCGATGATTGCTATGAGATTTCGGCACCACCGAAGCGACCGAGACTATGCATTGATCTGACTTCGGAGGAGACTGATCCCTCTCTGTATGATGAGGAGGAGGAGGAGGTCACATCGAGACGAGCGGCGGAGTCGGATGAGACTTGTTTGGGATGCGGAGGAAATCCGTGCTACTGTAGCTTTAGTGCATGATCAGTTAGACTTGATGTATAGGAGTTGAGCTGGAAATGTAATTTGTTTTATTTTGGAAATATTTGTACTACTTTTCCGCTAAACCATGCACTCTGATATTTTCTGTTGGTATTATATGACACTAATATTTTGGAATGTATTAATGTTTAGTATTAATTTCCAAAGATAAGTACTTAGTGATATTACAATGAAGTTATTTAATTACGTTCATCCATTAATCTACGACATACTATTTTTAAGAAACTGATTAAAGGAAACTTTTTATTTCGATTCTTTTGAAGTGATGAATTGGAAAATTATTTTAATTAATTATTTAAAAAAAAATACACTCGCGCTGTGTTTTAACATCGGGATGTTACATTAGTCAATGTAGTTCATTTCATAAGTCTCAAAGGATTGGGATTTTAGGTCATTTATGTCTTTACTGGGTTTATTCTAATGCATTTTGGTTTTTATGCATTGTAATTTGTCCAATAAATGTGTAAGTCACAATGGTTTAGGATTTTTGGTGATTTTAGGTGATTTTAGTCATGACAGTGTTTATTCTTGTGTATTTTGGTTTTAAGCAATGTAGTTAGTCTAATTAGAGCAATAGTTTCAATGAATAAATATTTTAGATCATTTTGGTCATTAAAAGGTTTATTCTATTCCATTTGGTTTGTTAGTCAACGTAGTTTGTCTAATAAGTGCATAAGTCTCAAAGGAATAGGATTTTAGGTCATTTTGGCCTTTACTGGGTTAATTATAGTCTATTTTGGTTCTTAAGCAATGTAGTTAATCTATTTTAGTCTCAATGGATTATGATTTTAGGTCATTTTTATCTTTACAAAGTTTATTCTAGTATATTTTGGTTCTAAAGCATTATAGTTAGTCTAATAAGTGCATTAGTTTCAATGGACCAAGATTTTAGATCATTTTGGTTATTAAAAGGTTTATTCTATACCATTTCATTTGATAGTCAATGTAAATCATCTAATAAGTGCATAATTCTCAAAGATTTGGATTTTAGGTCATTTTGGTCTTTACTAGGTTTACGCTAGTCTAATTTGGTTCTTAAGCAATGTAGTTAATCTAACAAGTGCATTAGTATTAATGGATAAAGATTTTAGATCATTTTGGTCAATAAAATGTTTTTTATATTCATAAAGCTAAACCAATTTTGAAAAATCTAAAAAAAGGAGAACGTTCTCTAGGTTGTTCTCAAAACGGAGAATGTTCTGGAACAAAAGTTGAACTTTCTCCAGAAAATTTGAAAATATGAGAACGTTCTGGAATTTCATCAAAATCAATTTCAAAGACTTTTAAAACTCAGATTTTCAAGACCAACAACAAAGTGTTCCCATTGTTCCAAGAATGGTTACTTCGAGTCAACTTGCTATTTTAAAAAGAGATCAAGTTTTAAAAAATCTTCTAAAAGAAGATATACTAACCATCAAGGACCCAAACAAATATGGGTACCAAAGTCATTACTAACTTGTGATGCAGGAACACCATCCAACAATCAAGAAAGAACATTGATACATGAACAAGGCTTGCTCAATACACATGAATGGAAAAGTATGGTGTCTCCTCTCATTACAAAAATTTGGAGCGTCTATAACATTTGGAAACATTAACAAATCATAGGTACATGTATCATTTGTTGAAATAATTTTGCATAGATTAAGGATGTTTGATATGTGAAAGATAACTTTGTAAAATTGCTTTTAAAGTTATTTTTTAAACCCCACATGGCTGAAGTAAAACAAACATCCTCATTTAAAAGAAAAATCCTTATGTTTTATACTTAGATGAATTTCCAACCAAATCATGTTTTTAAGACTTTTGAAAAAGAATTGTCATTTGTATAAGAAATGATCAAAGAAAATCTGAAACATCATTCTTCAAATAATTCTTTAATGAAAATGATATTTCACATGACTTATTTGTCAAAGAACTCTCCAACAATATGAAGTTTTTTTTAAAATGAAATTAGCCACAAGAAATATCTAGATGAATCAAGTATTGGAAAAATAATTTTGGAGAGAAGCCGCAAAATTTTTTTACCATATTTTTAATCTTGGCTTTAGTAGAAAATATCTTTGACATACCTTCATATCATATTTTTTAAAAAAGCAAAACATATCATACTTTGACATTTTTGAATGTCATTACTATGTTTCGTACGATAAAGAAAGTATGAGAAATTTGTATTAAAATTCCATCAAAGTATATATTCTGAATGCTTTATATTCTATAAATATTATAGAATCTCAAGGCCCAAATTATAGATGAAATTATGCATA
Organism: Cicer cuneatum; assembly: GCA_037974295.1. Lineage (NCBI taxonomy): Eukaryota > Viridiplantae > Streptophyta > Magnoliopsida > Fabales > Fabaceae > Cicer > Cicer cuneatum. Next base: position 52,578,327 of record JBBPBO010000005.1, on the reverse strand, counting down.
TTATGTTTGATGAATATGTTGATTTTTATGATGAAAGATAGGATGGTGAAGAAAAATAATTACAATGTTAAATTTGGATAAATCACAAGTTGATAATGTTCAAATATCATCCATGGATACTCCAAAGTCTGATCATGGAGTACAAAAAACAAAAAGGATATAATAGAAAGATCAAATTAAGCGAGAAGGTACACAATAGAACAATCTGCAGGAAACCGAGATTGATAAACGATCTCCGTTTCATTCTCCACCAAAAAGACGGAGAACAATTGGAGATCATCCTCAAACACAAATCATTGGAGATACAGCTGATGGAATTAGAACAAGAATGTCATTCAAAGATGTTGTCAACAATAACATGGGAATGATCTCCCAAATGGAATCAAAATCAATTAAAGAAATCATAGTTGATCAATCTTGGTTTGAAGCAATGAAGGAAGAACTTCTTCAATTTGACAAGAATAAAGTATGGATTCTTGTTCTAGATCCACAAGATCAATCTATCATTGGAACAAGATGGGTATTCATAAACAAGCTAGATGAAGAAGAATCTAAGAGAATGATCAATTTAAGCACAAAAGGTTCATACCAGAACATTCTCCACATGAACAGAACGTTCTCCACAAAAGCAGAATGTTCTTGACGGTTTATATGCAACATCCAATCAAAACTGATGTTTCCTATTTTGATGATATGGTTGAAGAACGTCAACAACTTCTAAATGAGTTTGAACCATTTGTTTTTTGCACTCTTACACCTATCTCACTATTGACCCTTCATCCAAAAAACAAAATCTCCTCATGATCAAATTATTAGAAGAACTAATTGGGAGAAATTTATTACTGGTACCAAAGTTACTGGAGGTGAAAAAGAAACCTCAGTTATTAAGAATAACATTGCTACTGCTCAAGAACGTTCTCCATCTTGTACAACCACCACTACTGCTCCTCAAGAACGTTCTTCACCTCCAACAAACATTATCCCTTCTCCCTCCATTCAACATTGCTACTTCAATTGATATTCCAAAAATATGACAACAACGTGGCTACGATTTCTCAACATAGCAAAAAATTGATCAATGAAGCCAAAATAGAACAATCTTGAATTAATGTCGTAATGGAGGAACTCTCTCAACAACCAAAGCTAGATTGTCTCATTTCAACCATCAACCAAGATAAATGAATGAGCATGAAGAAAAGCTCCAAAATATTCGAAGATTTTTCGACATTGAACAAGATCACTAAAGGAGGTACACTCAATCCCAATTCTTATGATACTTGCATCATGATAAGTATGAATATTTTTTTATATTATATGATTGATTGAGTGCTCTTTAAATTAAGAATGCATACTATTTATTATGGAAGTATGACTTTAAATTTTAAATTGATTACATCACTCATTGTCATTACTTGTATGTGCATATGTCTATGTCCTAGCCTAAATTCAACATGTTTTTACTCTTTGTTCGTACACTTTTTATGATGGTGTAAACAAGTGTGCAAATCTAGTTTGATGTTCAAAATTATTGTTCTTGTTATAAAGACATTTAAAATAAATTAGTGTCTTTAGACAAAGCGCTATTTTGTCAAATATGATTCATTGAATGCTTTTTTCACACTTTGCATAATAACATCATTCAAATTATCATGATAAATGAATTAATATCATTTGTGCAATTTCATCTCTTTATGTCCTTAAAAGCATTTTTTATCATGTTCTCCAATTGTTTTGTATATATTAAGTACCATATACATTGCTTGATGATTGAGTATAATTTTTTTTAATATGGCTTTTAATGTGGCTTTTGAAAAAGATCCTTCTTCAACATATTTTAAATTTGTATCCTTGTTTAGGATTCATTTTTGAAGGATTTCAACAAGACAATATATGTTTGGTCTTCATGAAAATGATTTGTGTCTCTTGTGGCTTTAAAACTCAAAACTAATCCAAAAAGATTATGCCATGAAATTCAAAAATTGATATGTGAACATTTTGAAGCATATTAATATATGTCTTTGCAAATGAGTCTTATTTGTTGCTTACTTCTTTTGTGAAAATTGATCTCAAATGTTTAAATTTATTTTAAACATGGTAGATAAAAATAGCAACAATCAGAAAGCTTCATGAAAGTAAGCTTCAACATATGCCTTATTGTTTATTTGTGTGTTTGCAAAAAACTTTGGGAAAAACATTTCTTTAATGTGAGAAATCCTTTGGCATATTTTTAGTTTTTGAAAAATACAAACATTTTTAGCATTAGAATATTTTATAAAGAGAGGAATTATATTTGACATGATATCACATTCATCTTATTTCGCTTCCTTGTATGCGCTCATTCTCTCTAGTTTTAAAAATGAAAAATGGATCTATTTATAACAATAAGCTTGATCATGTTCAAATTGAAAGGCGATCTCTTGTGAAAGAGAACAAAGAGCAAAGTGACATTTTCCTTGTTTTATGGAACTTTAAAATATTAAAAAATTAATTTTATAATATTCAGGGGGAGTTTTTAGAAAATATTATTCTTCTTAAAACTGAAGTCTACTCATGTTTTCTTTCTAAAAAATGAGAAGAATATATATTCATTGACTATTTTTCAAAGTGCGTTAAAATGCTTGCATACAATTATGTCATATTGTTGTTGTTATCATTATCCATATCTTGATTGCAATATTGACTACAATGATATGATCATCATACATTCTATGTTCTTTAATGTTGAATGCAAACTTGGGTAGTTTGATATATGAATGCATTGGTTAACCACATGATTTCTATGTGTATTGCGCTCATGCTATTACTCCATTTTTTTTACTTCTATGCCTATTCCCCAACCTTTTTGATAGATGTCAAAATGGGGAGAGAAATATATGATGGATATAGGATGAAAGAAATTAATAAAGAATGTTAAGAATTAACCTCTTGCATATGTTTAGGGGGAGTTTAATTACAATGATAAGAATTAAACTATTGCATGTGTTTAGGGGTAGTTTAATCACATATCTATTAACATTCTTGTATTTTATTTATATCCATCCATAAAAATTGATATATGTTTTAATGACAACAAACCATTTGAATTAAATGATTGAGTTTTATGAATGGTGATCTATTAATGATTGCACTTGAGTTTTGTTTAAGGAAGATGAATTGCATAAGTGAACAAGCAAGAAGCCATTCACATATCAAAGTGCAAGAATCTCAAAAAGAATATATCATATATCAATCATTCAAGAGAAATATTATTGCATCTTCAAGATAACATCTTCATGAAGAAGATGATCAAATACATTCATACAATAATCAATGATCACACTATGCTATAAATCATAAACAAGATCATTTCAGAGAAGCAAGACCAAATCTGAAGATCCAAGAACATTCTGGACAACAGTATGAAAAACTAAGAACATTCTGGTTTTTACAGCATTCGGTCCAAGAACATTCTAGTTTACTAAGAACAAAGCCTTCTTAGTTCAAGATTATTCCAAGCTACGAAAAATGCAGCAAACTACAAAGAAAAACATCAGGAACAACATTACATACTCAAGGTTACTATTTGGATAGATTCATCAAAAGAATCAACAAAGCCATAACAATGTACAAAGAGTAACTTGCAAGATTGATCTTCAAGATTGATGGCACAGATAAAGCAAGTACAGCTTGGAAAAATGAGGCACTACATCTGTAATACCAGTACAATATAGCTGCTCTACAAGCAGATGTCATAAAGTAAAAAATTTGTCAAAAGATTAATAGAGGCAAAGCAAAATCATCAAGAACAAACCGCCTCAAGATTGATCTCCAAAGTGATGAGTTATGAGCAAGGACACAAGTACATTGTACTTACAATACTATGCATAAAGTACTGCATCTCTGACGCAAGTACAAAGAAGCATGACATACAAAAAGCTGCCAGAAGTTCAAAATCCAGCAACTCATACAAACAGAACAAGAATGTTCTGGACAGTTTTGGAGAAACACGAAGAACATTCTCCAGGTGCTCCAGAAATGCAAAAACGCAAAACTGTTGCAGAATCAGTTTTTTGCAGTTCGAATTCAATCATGCTCTCTCAATCACGATAAGAGCAAATCATAATTGGAAGATCGCTCTACAAAATCAAAGGCCAAGAATACGAACCAAGTCTGTTCTTGAACTTCAGAAGCAAGGATGAAGAACATTCTTGCTTTTTGGCCTGCTCTCACCTAATCACTGATAAAGGACAGCCAGTCTGCTCCCAACGGGCAAATGAGCTATCATAAGCTCTTTTCGAGTGTATAAAAGAGACCTCAAGGTGAAGGCAAATATCAGAACTCACGAAAGCAATTATTTCATCATTCATAATCAGATTCAAGAGCTTCAAGTACAAAGCAATACATCACTTACATACACTTACATACTTGAAAGCTTCTCAATCACAAACTAATGATTCAGTTATGTTTTTCTTCTTCATATCAGAATCATTTTGCTTAATTCTTTGTCAAGAATCTAATCTCAAACACGAGTTGAGCATACTCAGATTCTATCCAAAATCAGAGCTTCAAGTACTAAGCAATTCATTACTCACTTCAATCATACTTGAATTTCTCTCACTGACATACATTGAATCACTTCTTATTTTTCCTATTCGATTCCTAAAATCATTCTCGTTTATTTCTCTGTCAAAGAATCAGAACTCAAACAAGTGTTGAACGTTCTCAGATTCTGACAAAACAGTTTAAATCATATCATTGTAAGCTTGTAGGAAATCCTTTTATGATTAAAAGGTGAACTATAAAATCCTATCTAAAGATTGATAGGTGATTTGATTGAACTTCTTTCTGGGTGGAAAGGATTTGTTTTTGTAACAGATCAAAGTTGATCTGAAACAGGGTATGTAAAACCAAGATTGATCTTCGTTTTAGCAGTTAGTGAAAATCTCACAGTTGTGAGGAATGGACATAGCCCGAGTTGGGTGAGCCAGGATGTATCTTTGTGTGGTATCTCTTCCTTTATCTATTTACTTTCAGTATCTTTGATTATTTAGTTAAATAGATAAATTAAATTGTTAATTTTAACTAACCAAGAACGTTCTCCGTATTCTGGTTAAAACCAAGAACGTTATCTGTTTTATGATTTCACAACCAAGATCAATCTTGAGTTATTTTCTTAAGTTTTTAACAAGAAATTTTAAAAGGGTGAATTTACAATTCAAACTCCCTTTTCTTGTAAATTGACATTGCTACTTCATGGGATACATTACAAACTCATCATGAGAGAACAAGTCATGTAAAAGAAACCAGAATTGACATAGGCATAAGAAAATTTGAACTCTTTGTGATGAATGAAGGTGGAACCATTGATGAGATGTAAGCAAGATTTACAACTATTGTAAATGAAATATGCTTCTTAGGGAAAACATAGTGTTGGAACCAAGTTGGTTCTTTCAATCAAAGTTTTGATGTTAACAAAAGTATTTTCTGTAAATCGTATTTTGACTTAGAAGAACAAATCAGAGGCTGTGAAAAATCAGAGGATGACACCACTAGAGGATACATCCAAAGGATAAAAATGCCACTAGAAAGTTCGGCCAGAGGATGCCAGAGGATACTAGAGGATACCAGAGGATACTAGAGTATGGATCCAGAGGATACCAGAGGATGTCATCAGAGGGTACTAGAAGATACCTCCAGAGGATACCAGAGGATGTCATCAAAGGCAAACATCAGAGGATATCATCAAAGGGAAGGAAAAATAACATGATCAGAGGATATCTTTCTTGGCCCAGAACAGAAGGAAGCGGAGTCCAGAAGGAGACCTGGTCCAGACAAGAACGAAGCTTGTCAGAGGGAGACTTGGTCCAGACCAGAAGGAAACATAAGTTAGACGACTTAATCATGACCAGAAGATAGCATGGTCGTGAATATAAGACTCAATCCATACTTAATCCAGACTTGGTCCAGAGCAGAAGATAACTAGTCCAGAACAAATGACTTGGTCCATACCAGAAGATAGCATGGTCCAGAACATAAAACTTGGTCCAGATAAGAAGATATAATTGTCCAGAACATAAGACTTAGTCCAGACTTGGTCCAGATCAGAGGATAAATGTCCAGATTAAAAGATCAATGGTCCAGATTAAAATATCAATGGTCTAGATTAAAAGATCAATGGTCCAGATTAGAAGATCAATGGTTCATATCAGAGGATTACAAATTGGTACAAATCATACCACATGGCCCAGAATTGGTCTAGATCAGAGGATCACAGAATGGTACAGATCAGATCACATGGTCCAGAATTGGTCGAGATCAGAGGATCACATAATTGGTACATATCAACAGTATTTTCAAAGGAAATCTGAGCAAGATCTATTTCGAATTTAAGCTTGGACAAAGCCCTATCTACAGCTATAAAAGGAGGCTTCAGGCAGCAGCATCAAGCATCGAAAAACACAAGAACTCAAGCTTCATATTCAACACAATCCGAGAGTTCCAAAGAGAGAATCACTTGACTACAAAAGCAATATTTTCTATGTGTTTACGAGAGAGAAATTCACTGCAACAATCAGCTTTCCAGAAGCAACAAAAGTGTGCAAGAATCAAAGTAGTAATCAGCTTTCTAGATGCAAATTTGCAGAGTTCCAAACCTTGTAATCTAACCCGATAGTGGTGCAAATTCCTTCTTCAATATGGGGTTGTCAGATTGGTAGGAAACAAACTATTGGAGGAAACATCAATATACCACCTACGTTTGATGGGGAATGGTTCGAGTACTGGAAGGACAGGCTGAAGAGTTTCTTTTTCTCACAAGATCCCAAACTTTGGGACATGGCGGAAGATGGCTATACTGCTCCAAGAGATGTTGATGGTGTTAAAATTCCCAGGAAAGATTTTGATGTTGACCAGAAGAAGTTGTTTAAGTTACATCACAAATCCAGAACGTTCATGATCAATGCAATCACATTCAAGGAGTTTGACAAGTGCACTAACAAGAAAACAGCAAAGAGCATCTATGATAGTCTGGTTCTGACTTACAAAGGCAGCAAGCAAGTTCAAGAAGCAAAGGCCAATATTCTAGTCAAGAAGTACGAGTTGTTCAAGATGGAAGAAGATGAAGACATTGAAGCAATAATTTCCAGATTTCAGACTCTGGTGTCAGGATTAAGAGTACTCAAGAAGATTTATACCACTGCTGACCACGTGAAGAAAATCCTTAGAAGTCTGCCAAACAAGTGGAGACCAAAGGTCACTTCCATTCAGGAAGCAAAGGACTTGAACACTCTGAAGCTGGAAGAATTAATAAGCTCCCTCAAGTCACATGAAATAGAGCTTGAAGAAGATGAACCCAAGAATAAGAATAAAACCCTAGCCTCAAAGTCCAAACGGAAGAAAGTTCTAAAAGCAGAAGCAAAAACAGACACAGAATCAGAAGATAGTGATTCTGAGGACCAGAATCAGAAATCAAAAGCAGAAGACATTGCCTTCATAACCAAAAAGATTCTGAAAATGTGGCAAGGCTGAAGGAAGAAGTTTCCCCAGAGGAATTCCAAGCAATCCAATAGAGGAAAGGATGAACAAGACAAGAAGAGCATCATCTGCTATGGATGCAATGAACCTAGGCACATCAAATCAGAATGCACAAATCGGGAAAAAGGAAAACACCAGAAGAAAGACTCCAGACCCAGGAAGAAAAATCTGATGGCAACATGGGATGATTCTAATGAATCTTCTGATGATGAAGAAGCAGAATTAGGAATGATGGTCCACATCAATTTTGCCTCTGGATCCAACTCTGAAAGTGAATTAGAAGAAGCAGAATTGGCTCTAATGGCTCATATTCATTCTGCCACTAAATACGACACATATGCTGACTTTAGAAGAAAAGAAACAGAAGTGGCTCACACTCATTCTGCCTTTAGATTCGACCCAGATGCTGACTCTGGAAAAGAATCAGAAGATGAAGAAGCAGAATTGGCTCTGATGACTTACATAAGCACTGCCTCAGGATCTAACCCAGACTCTGATTCTGGAAGTGAATCAGAAAAAGAATTGGTCTGATGGCTCCCACAGACACTGCCTCTGGATCCGATACAGAATCTGATTCTGAAAGTGAATCATCAGAAGATGAAAAAAAGGTATTTTCTGAACTTACTCGATTTAATTTAACTACTGCAATGAATGATATTTTAAATATCAAAAACAAACTGACTTTAAATCTGAAAACACTTAGGAAAGAAAATTCATTTCTAACCAAAGAAATCGATGTTTTAAAGAATCAAAATGCAGAATGTAAAACAGAAAATGCAACTCTTAAATCTGATATTGTTGAGCATAAGTCTAAAAACCTAACTCTAAAAAGTAATCTTTGTTCAACATCAAGTAAAAATACTGTATGTAATTTTGATATGCATGAACAAGTTTTACAAGATTTTATTGTTAATGGTATGGAAAGAAGCAAATATTATGCTTCTATGATCTATGGAGTTAGTAACAATGGTAAAAGAGGCATAGGATTTGATGAAACTGTAATTGTAACTAAACCTATTTCCTCTTATGTTTTATGTGCTGTTTGTGCCAAGAAAGGTCACTCAAAATTGTCTTGTCCCATGATAAAATCAATGAGAAACAAGAAACCTTTCAAGACTAACAAACTTGGACCAAACCAGATTTGGGTACCAAAAGATAAAATTGTTTATGTTGCAGATGTTGTGAGCAACCAAAGTGAAACAACGGTCATGGTGGCTGGTCAATGGATGTTGGCTACATATGAAGGGAAAAAGGTCTATGTTCCAACATCTGCCAAATAGAAGCAAACTGACTCTGGTAGAAGAAGAACTGGTCAACACAATACCTATCAGAACCAGAACCAGAATCATAGGACGAACAAGAAATATCAAAGAAATCACACATATCACACAAATCAGAACACACAAAGAAATCATACATATCAACAAAATTGGAACTACCAGAAGAAACAGAATTATCATCAGCTCCAGAATTTTCAGAGGATCCTGATATATCAGTAGAAAGAGAAATTTCAGAATCTGGAGACTTCTTCGAACACTCCAGTGAAATTCATCAAGACTACAAATCTGGAAGGGAATTCAAATTCCTTCATCCAAACTCTCTAATCACAGAATATGCAAATCCAAAATCTGAAAACCAGAAAAGAAGAAATACGAGGGTTTTCAGAGTGAAACTAAAACTGGTCACATAGGTTATATCTTTCTTTAAATACTATTATTGTTTGATATTTATGTTTACTGTGATAACAAGAAGCTTGATCTTAAAAATCAAAGCTAGATAAGTATTATGTAGGTTCTTCAAATTTTTAGAGGAACCAAGTGATCAATGAGATGTGAACACTTCAACAGAAACAGTATTTCAGTGGTTTCAAAAACAAGCAGAAACCACTAGAAGCAGAATTAATGGTTTGGTTGTATTGAGTTCATTTAAATTATTTGATTTGTATTATGTTATATGACAAATAGCTTGACCTGAAAAGTCAAAGCAAGAGGAATCTGATGCAGGTTAACTAGAACCAGAGGAAACCGAAGCTGGTTCACCAGAACCAGAGGAAACTGATGCAGGTTTGCTAAAACCAGAAGCTGATGCAGATCTACCAGAACCAGAAGCTGACGCAGGCAAAATGTAACACCCCGAGTTTAAAACACAGCGCGGGTGCATTTTTTTTTTTAAATCAATAATAAAAATGATTTTCCTGATTTAATTCGGAAGGAATTAAAATAAAGTTTTCGTAAATCAATAAGTACTCAATTTCAGGAAATTTAATAATAAACCTTAAGGCATTTTTAAAATGTGAACAATGTCAGAGTGCGGAAAATACAGCGGAAAAAGTAATACATTAATTCCCAAAATAAAATTACATTTCCCAAAATTCGAAACCCTATACAAAAGTCTAGACTGATCATGCACTAGGCTACAGTAGCACGGTCTCCACCGTATCCTCTATAAGTCTCGTCTTCAACCAGCCGTTCGTCCCTCTGCGTTGTCCACGTAGATTCTGTACGTAAAGATCAGGGAAAACTAACGATGTTTCCGTCGTTAGTGTATCCGTCGGTAGGACGGGTTCGGGTAACATCTGAGGGCAAGGCCCAAAGTCCACAATATATAGCAAGGGGTCACCGACCGAAAATAACAAATATTCGCATAGCATGTATTGCACAACAACATCTAATCATGGCATAATTTATGATGATGAGGAAAATAATAATGCTCATTTGGAAATTTATGACTTTCATGCCTTTTCAAAATAGCAGTTAATGATTATGAATATGCAGTAAGTACAGCCAACACGTCAACAAAACACAAACATAAATTCATAAATATCATATTTTTGGACAGCACTCACACACATTAATTTCCAACATTCATCATATAAACAATCATGACACAACGGTCAAATCCCACAATGTAATGCATATATGCTCATGCATAATTTTCTTGGAATTACCAAGGTGCAGTCGCTCACAGACCAGCACAAATTAATGGCCCTCATGACCAGGGTGCAATCGCTCACAGATCAGCACCAGTGCAGACGCTCACAGTCCAGCACATCGTGCAGTCGCTGACAAATCAATACCTAGTGCAATCGCTCACAGATCAGCACGTGGTTGCGCATTTCAGGGTACAGACGCTCACAGTCCAGTACCAGTGCAGTCGCTCACAGACCAGTACTTATATACCAAGGTACAATCGCTCACAGATCAGTACCTAGTGCAATCGCTCACAGATCAGCACTCGTGCAATCGCTCACAGATCAGCACGTGGTTGCGCATTACTCCGTGGCCCATCGCGGGTACCACTTGACTATGCAATGCATGAATATGTAGTGTTTCATTTTCTCTAGAAACAGAATGCAAAACAGAAATTCATGCCTCTCAATCATATTTAATTATTTCAACACAGTCATAAATAACAACATCACAATCATGAATTAACAGTAAATTAATCATTCGCACTTTGAAATGTTTTCCCAACCTCTCAAAAATTCAGACACAGAATTAAAAGTGGGATTTTTCCTGAGATTTACGAATCTGTATTCGAATACAGCTCTTCTGTATTCGAATACAGAAGCCAAAAATTGTGTAGATTCACACTCTGTATTCGAATACAGCCCTCTGGTATTCGAATACAGAGGCAGATTTCAGTGCAGATTCAGCCTCTTTCATTACATCAGTAAAGTTTTTAAAACTTCATCACCACTACTTCAAAATCTCATCAAAAGTTCCACTTTAACTCCCCACAACATTCCCAGTATTCCCCTAACACTCAGGGTTCTCAAAACACTCTTAAAACTGGAAATTTTCTGAAAACACGAATCTGTATTCGAATACAGACTCCCTGTATTCGAATACAGAAGCAGAAACTGAAATTTAACATTCTGTATTCGAATACAGCATGGCTTTAGTCGAATACAGGAGTTCACCCTTTGAAAAATTCAGTTTTTTATCCCCTGTCACTTAAAGATTTTCAAACATCTTTCTCTCCTCTTTAAAACCTTTTCACAGACTTCTTTTCAAATCATTTAAACCTTCTCAGAGTTTCTCAACACTTCAAAACTCACATGACAGTAATTAAAACTTGTTTTTTCTAGAAAACACGAATCTGTATTCGAATACAGCTTCCTTGTATTCGAATACAGAAGCTAAAAACTGAGTTTCTGGAAAAACTCGAATCTGTAGTCGAATACAACATGCCTGTAGTCGACTACAGTTGCGAATACAGTATTAAAATTTCACTTCTGTATTCGAATACGACATGATCGTAGTCGAATACAGATGCGAATACAGAAGCAAAAATCTTTCCTCTGTATTCGAATACAGGGGCTCGTATTCGAATACAGGTTTGAAAACATTAAAATAAAACAGAAACCTTGAAGGCTGTATTCGAATACACACATGCTGTAGTCGAATACACCATCGAAAACCAGTGAAAGTTCAACCCTTTTCAAAACTGATTCTTTTAAAACAACAGCCAACATCAAACAGATTCTGCACTTTTTCAAAAAATACCTTTCCTCATTTAAAATCCCTTTTTCCTTTACAAATCATCAACAACACCAGAATCATCACAAACAACCAGAATCAGAATCATTTTCATCACCAAAATCCCACAACACAAAACAGAATCAGAACCATTAACACCAGTTTATCCAAAACAGAGACAGATGATCAATCATCAAAACACCATGCAACATTCAGTGTTCTCACTCATCAGAACAAACATGCAACACTTAAGTGTTCACACTCATCAGAACAAACATGCAACATTTCAGTGTTCACACTCCTCAGAACAAACATGCCACATTTAAGTGTTCATAAAATACCAGAGCAAACATGCATGCATTCAGTTTTCCCAAAACACCAGAGCAAACATGTATGCAATCAGTTTTCTCAAAACACAACAGAATGACAAGCAAACATCACAGAACACTAAGCACCAACAGGATGCATTTTGCATTTTAATGCCATTTTCAAATCAGTTTTAAGACATGCGTTTTTAATCATAACTAAAATGGCATGCAAACATTTTCCAGCATTCACCCAGAAGTAAAACAACATATTTTACTAGTAAAACAGCCAACAACAACTTATCACTTATCAACAAAATGCATTTTCTTTCAAAATGTCATTTTCGGAAACAGTCTTTCTCTTAAAACAGAACTGATAACACAAATTTATGGCTCTAATGCAGCTAAAAAAATGGAAGGTGCCCTTACACTTGTAGCGTGCTCTGCTATTTCTCTTTTTCCTGCTGCGTTCCCTTTTCTGCGTCCCAAAAACGGTGAAGCTGTTCCCTGAGTTTGCTGCTGCAAAACTGTGTTCTTCCTCTTCGTATTGAGGTCGGGATTAACTTTACTACTGGAGGTTTTCAGGTTTGAGGCTGGGATTCTCAGTTAATGGTGTTTGAAGGATTTTCCCTCTCTTAAATTTCAGTTCGGGAATGGCAGAAAAGAGACAGAAATGGGAGAGGTGATGGAGTTGGTACATGCAATATGGGCAGTATGGAGGAAGGAATGGTGTTCTGACTTCACCATCCTTCTCACTCTTATTTATAGACTCTCATGGTGCCACCTCACTTGCCACTTGTCTGATTTTCCAGCTTTTTAATTATCTTGCAATTAGCCACTAATCCTTACTTAATGGTCCAATTAATTTAATTACTTGAAATTAAATTAATTTAATTCTTCACCCAATAATTTTAATTCCTCTTCCAAAATAAATATTTATATATATATATATTCACTCAAAACATACATATATTAAATATTTACAAAAATTCCCAAAATGCCCTTGACAATAATTCCAAAATTAATGTTTAAAATTAAGGGTCTTACACAAAAGAACTTGAAAAAGCAGAAGATACCAGCAAGCATACGACAAATCTTCAGAGGATAAATCTGAAGATAAGTCATAAGGAAGATATAGATGGATCCTAGCAATGCAAGATGAGTTAAATGAATGACGTTTGGGATCTAGTTTCAAGACCAGAAAAGAACATTATTGGAACCAAGTGGGTTTTCAGAAACAAGCTGAATGAAAAAGGAGAAGTTGTAAGAATCAAGGCACGACTTGTTGCACAAGGCTACAGTGAGCAAGAAGGTATTGACTACACTGAGACTATTGCTCCAGTGGCCAGGTTAGAGGCTATTCGTATCCTACTTTCTTCTGCTGCTAATAATAACATGTCATTATTTCAAATGGATGTTAAAAGCACATTTTTAAATGGTTATATAAGTGAAGAAGTCTATGTTAAACAACCCCCAGGTTTTGAAAGTTCTGAAATTTCAAACTATTGTTTTAAACTTAAAATTTTTTGTATGGTTTAAAACAAGCACCTAGGGCATGGTATGATAGACTTAGTAACTTCTTATTTAAAAATGACTTTGAAATAGGACAAGTAGACAATACTTTTTTTAGAAATAAAATATGATATTCTGATTATTCAAGTTTATGTTAATGATATTATCTTTGGATCTACTAATGGCACTCTCTGCCAAGAATTTTCTAAATTGATGTAGTGAGCATGATGGGAGAACTTAAGTTCATCCTAGGAATTCAAATTCAGCAAAGTCAGAAAGGTATATACATTCATCAATCAAAATATACAAAAGAGCTTCTCAAGAAGTTTAAGATGAGTGACTGCAAACCTATGACTACCCTTATGCACCCTACCAGCTCACTTGAAAAAGGATGATTAAGGCCAAAAATCCTATAGAGATACCTAAAAGGCACTACCAATCTCACCCTGTTCTACAAGAAAACCCCACATATCAACTTAGTGGATACTGTGACAACACTTCAGCCATCAACCTAAACAAAAACCATATCCTACATTCTAGAGCCAAACACATAGAGATCAAACACCACTTCATCAGAGATTATGTTCAAAATAGGACACTCAACATCCAGTTTGTAGACACTAACCATAAATGTGCTGACATATTCACTAAACCACTACTTGAAGATAGGTTTGACTTCATCAAGAAAAACCCTAACCTTATCTTCATCCCCAACCAAATAGCTTAGTTTAAATTTTTTTTTTGTATGCTATTTTATTTTTATTGTCGTGTATTGTTTTTCACACTAAATAAAAAAAATTCAGAGGATCTCATTTCTTCCTTCAAACCTTTTTGTCTGATGACAAAGGGGGAGAAGATGTATTTGATAAAGAATCTGGGGCATTAGACTTAGGGGGAGAAAAAGTCAAAATAAAGCTTAGTCCTAGGGGGAGTCAAAGTCAAAAGAAAGAAAGTTATCAAAAATACAGAGTTTTGATCAAAGTATTAAGGGGATTTGATTCAAAAAATCAGTGAAGACTTGAAGAAATTCGAATGCAATCTGAAGCTTAAAAATTAAAAGAAACAAGATTGGTCAATAGAATTTTCAAATGCAATCTGAAGCTAAAAAGATACGATTTTTATTTAAGTGAAACAGGATTGACAACAGTATTTTCAAAGGAAATATGTGCAAGATCTATTTCGAATTTAAGCTTGGACAAAGCCCTATCTACAGCTATAAAAGGAGGCTTCAGGCAACAGCATCAAGCATCGAAAAACACAAGAACTCAAGCTTCATATTCAACACACTCCAAGAGTTCAAAAGCAATATTTTCTACGTGTTTTCGAGAGACAAATTCAGTGCAACAATCATCTTTCCAGAAGCAACAAAAGTATGCAAGAATTAGTGCAGCAATCAACTTTCCATATGCAATTTACAGAGTTCCAAACCTTGTAATCTAACTCGATAGTGGTGCAGATTCCTTCTTCAATCTGGGGTTGTCAGATTGGTAGGAGAAGACTTGACTTGTAGAGTCAAGGTGTTGTTTTTCGTTCCTCAAAAGTCTGGGGTTCTCAGGCTGTTTGAGAAAACTGGCTTGGAGGGTCAGGTGCTGTAATTTAACGGTTTTGAATTAGTGGATTAAAGCCTTCAGGATGAAGGGACTGGATGTAGCTAAGTTAATGGTGAACCAGGATAAATTGATGTGATCTTATGCTGTTATTTTCCGCTGCTAAGTCTAATTATTTATTCATCAAGTAAATCACATCAGCATTCAACAAAACAGCAAAAAGATTCAAAGTTTGGCAAAAATAATTCAACCCCCCCCTTTTTGTGTTTGCACCTTCACATACTCGGTACAACATAGAGTCTGAAAAATCATGAGATGCCTTCCTAAAATATGGAGACCAATGGTGACCGCTATAAGCCAAGCCAAAAATCTTGACGTATTGGCACTAGAAGAACTGATTGGAACGTTAATAGCACATGAAGTGTTATTGCAAGAAGGTAGACCAATCAAATAGACCAAATCAATAACCTTAAAAACATCTTAGCAAAGTCCGCAATCACAAATAGATGAAGACTTAGAAGAAACTGAAGATGCTGATGAAGAAGTATCTCTTCTCACCAGAAAGATCCAAAGAATGATGAGAAAAAGAGACCAGATAAAAAGGGGATTCCCAAGTAAAAGGGAAAATCCCAAAACAGAAGTGGATAAAAGTCAGGACATATGCTTTAGATGCAATAAACTTGGACATTACAAAGCTAAATGTCCATTAAACAAAAGGCACCAAAAAGATTTCTATTCAAAGAGAAATCAATGATGGCCACATGGGACGATTTAGAAGAATCAGAAGAAGAAGAAGAAGAAGAAGAAGAAGAAGCCAACATATGTCTGATGGCAAACATACAAAAAAATGAGGTAACTGAATCTAAACATTGCTCTCTATGTGAACAAATGGGAAAAGAGTTTGATAATTAACTAAATGATTCAAACTTACTTGTTAAAAAATGTATCTCTTTAAAAGAACAATTTTGTAAAGAAAAAGAAGAAAAAGAGAAAGCTCAGGCTATGAATGATGAATTTAAAAAAATCATTCACAATCTGAAACAATCTTAGTTTGAAAACTATAAAATTGAAAGACAAGAAAAACAAGAATGTTTTGCAGCACAAAAGGAAAACGTTCTCCTTAAAACTGAAGTCGAACTTCTTAAAAACGATTTATTAAAATTCATCAAAGCTATTGAAACCTTTCAAAAAATCATGGGATCTAAAGTATGAATTTTTGATAAAGCAGGACTTGATTTTGATAAGACTCAAAAAACAAAAATGTATGAAAACTTTTTTATTCCAGAGGATAAATGCAAAACAAAATGTTCTTATTGTAATAAAATTGGACATCTAGAATTTGCATGTTATTTCAAAAAAAGGGATGATAAAATCAAGAACAAAAGGATTTTCAAAAAGCTGGAACAATATGGAACAAAGATAGAATTTTTTCAAAACCAGAAAAAAGGAGAACATTTTAGAATGAAACCTTCTCCAAAAATTTAGACAAAAGAAGAACGTTTTAGGATTTTAGCAACACTTGTTAAACCTCAATTTTCTAAGAATTTTCCAACAATAAAATGTTCTCATTGTTCCAAAGTTGGTCACTTTGAATCAACCTGCTATACCAGAAGAAAATCCAATTTTAAAACTAACTCTCAAGGACCCAAGACCAAGTGGGTACCTAAAGTGAATATAACACCTTATGCAGGTTAGATTTCAACATGTCAAGAAAAAGTCATGCTTCTTGGACAGTGGCTGCTCACGACATATGACATGAGATAAAAATTTCTTCATGTCATTTGAAAAGAAGGAAAGAGGTTTCATAATCTTTGGAAACAACAACCAAGCTCAAATCAAAGGTAAAGGAACCATTGGTAAGAAAAAACTCAGCTCAAATATCTGATGTTCAATATGTAAAAGGTTTGAAACATAATCTTCTAAGCATAAGTCAATTATATGACAATGACTTCGAGGTTATCTTCAAACCAACTTATGTGAAGTTAAAACTGGTGAACTCCTCTTTTCTGAAACCAGAAAGAAAAATCTTTGTTTTATATCTTGAAGAATTACCTGATGAATCATGCTTCATGTCCATAAACAAAGATAAATGGATTTGGCATAAGAGGACATGACATATCAGTATGAAAACTATTTCAAAGATTTCAAAATTAGAACTTGTTAAAGGACTGCTAAATATCAATTTTTATAAAGATAAAATATGTGAAGCATGTGCTAAAGGAAAACAAGTTAAAAGTAGTTTTCATCCTAAGGATTTTATTTCCACAAACAGAATCCTTGAGCTACTTCACATAGATCTTTTTGGTCCTATTAAAACAACAAGTTTAGGTGGAATGAAGTATAGTTTCGTTATTGTTGATGACTTTTCACGATACACTTCGATTTTATTTTTAAAAAAAAAAAGATGATGCATTTGATGCATTTAAAAACTTTTCCAAAAAGGTACAAAATAAAAAGGATTCCAATATCATTTATATAAGAAGTGATCATGGAGGAGAATTCATAAATGCCTCTTTTGAAACCTTCTTCGATGAACTTGGCATTTCTCATAATCTATCTTGTGCAAAAACTCCTCAACAAAATGAAGTTGTTGAAAGAAAGAATAGAACATTACAAGAAATGGCAAGAACAATCTTTGAAGAGTCTAATGTTGAAAAATATTTTTGGGATGAAGCTATCAATACTTCATGCTACATTTTAAACCGTGTATCAATAAGAAAAGTTATCAACAAAACACCATATGAAATCTGGAAAAACAGAAAGCCAAACATGTCATATTTTCATATATTTGGTTGTTATTGTTACATTTTGAACATCAAAGAAAATCTTGGAAAGTTTGATGCAAAATCAGACAAAGCCATATTTTTAGGTTACTCAATTGATTCTAAAGGACGTCAAGTTTTCAATCTCAAAACAAAAATTGTTGAAATCAGTATGCATGTATTGTTTGATGAATTCAGTGATCTTGAAACAAATCAAAGAAATATGCATTATGGACAGCAGCAGCAGAATGTTCTCCAGGAAACCGAGATAGATAAACAATCTCTGTTTCATTCTCCTCGTAAAAGTTGGAGAATGATCAGTGATCATCCCAAAAATCAAATCATTGAAAATACTGTTGATGGAATTCGAACAAGAATGTCATTCAAAGATGGTGACAACAACAACATGGCAATGATCTGCCAAATCAAACTAAAGTCAATCAAAGAAGCCATAGTTGATCAATCTTGGATAAATGCAATGAAAGAAGAACTTATTCAGTTTGAAAAGAATGAAGTCTGGGATCTTGTTCCAGATCCACAGAATCAAACCATCATAGGAACAAGATGGGTATTCAGAAACAAACTAGATGAATAAGGTAAGGTTGTTCGAAACAAAGTAAGGTTGGTGGCTCAAGATTACAATCAACAAGAAGGTATATATTATGATGAAACTTTTGCTCCAGTTGCAAGGTTAGAAGCCATACGAATTCTTCTTGCATATGCATCACATAAACTCATAAAACTTTTTCAAATGGATGTTAAAAGTGCATTCTTAAATGGTTTTTTAAATTAACAATTTTATGTGCGACAACCTCTAGGTTTTGAACATAAATCAAAACCAAATCATGTTTTCAAACTTACCAAAGATCTCTATGGTTTAAAACAAGCACCAAGAGCTTGGTATGAAACATTAAGTTCCTTCTTAATCAAGAATGGATTTTCCAGAGGAAAAATCGACACTACACTTTTTAAGAAAACTGATAAAAATGATTTACTCAAAGTTCAAGTGTATGTTGATGATATTATATTTGCTTCAACAAATGAGAAAATGTGTGATGCTTTTTCAAAACTCATGCAAAGTGAATTTGAAATGAGCATGATGGAAGAGTTAAGATATTTTCTTGGTTTGCAAATCAAACAACATGATGATGGCACAAGCGCGACGCTGATTATGCTGGAGATAAAACCTAACGAAAAAGCACAAGTGTAGCATGTCAATTCCTTGGAGAAGCCTTAATCAACTGATCGTGTAGAAAGCAAAACACAATTGCACTATCAATGACTGAAGCTGAATACATATCAGCAGCAAATTGTTGCTCCCAAGTAATTTGGATAAGGAATCAACTTGAAGACTTCTCTATAAGTTATTCAAATGTTCCAATTTACTGGATAATACTAGCGCAATCAATTTGTCTAAAAATCCCATTCAGCATTCTAGATCTAAACATATTGAAATTAAGCATCATTTTATTCGTGATCATGTTAATAAAAAGGATATTGAATTAATCTTTATTGAAACTCAAAAACAACTTGCTAATATATTTACAAAGTCTCTAGTAGAAGAAAGTTTTAATTTCATCAAAGAAAAATTGAGAAGCATTAAAAATCTGATCTGAGTGCATTAGAATTTTTTTTGTTTCTGCAAAACCAATAACGTTCTTGGTTTTACAATCAATCTCCGTTTTTCGCGTAACATTCTCCGTTTTTTCTTTTCCATTCAAAAACTGAAATCGTGTTGACTGCTTAACATTTAATACACTTGTCTGCTATTTTGAAAACAATCTGACATGCTGACCTTCGCACCTCCAATTCTCACGCTTTTCAAATCAAACCATCTCTTCAACTTCCAGAAAACCTCCAACCTTCTGAAACCTCTCATCTTCCAACAACTCTTTGATTTTCCCCATCTGTTTCTTTCTACTCCTTCATCTTCCAAAAATTCCTTTTGCGTCTCTCAAACAAAACCTTCTCCAAAATTCCAAAAAAATGGCAAGAACTAAAGTATCCGCACATAAAAACTCGTGCCCTAACTCACCCTCTTCATCATCCCCTTCTTCTTCCTCGCCGTTTCAAAACTAATCACCATCATCGCCACCCAGACCATCGCCATTGTCAAATAAAACATTCTCCGACTACATGTCTTTGTCATCGAGAGAATCCAGCCCCATTGTATTTCCTCTTCGACCTCTCGCTATTGTTCTTCCTCCTCTCTTTTCACAACCTCCACCAAGTGTTTCTCAAGCCTCTCCACACTTGAGAAAGCCAGTAGCAAAATCCACCAAAGCCCAACAACGCTCAATATGTATTCTTGCTAGAATCGGAACCTCTAAACCTAAAAACTCTGACCCCACTATTTTGATAATTTCTGACAGTGACGAATCTGAAATCGATGCTTCTCCTAAACTCACACAAACATCGTGTTGGAACCAAATTGGTTCTTTCACTTAAAGTTTTGATGTTAACAAAAGTATTTTATGAAAATAACATATTTGACTTAGAAGAAGAATGAAAAATGCCACCAGAAGATACAAGTCAAAACCAGGATGAAGTCACCAGAGGAAGTCACCAAAGGATGATCACCAGACGATGGTCACCAGAGGATATCACTAGAGGATATCATCAGAGGATATCATCAGAGGATATCACCAGAGGATATCACTAGAGGATATCATAAAAAGATCCCATCAGAGGATATAATCAGAAGTTCCCATCAGAGGATACAATCATAGGATCCCGTTGGAGGATAATTCTAGAGGATCTCATTAGAGGCAAAAATCAGAAGCTGAAAGTATGCTCAAAACAAAATCTAAGCAAAATGCTCAAAACAGAATCTGAGCAAAAGACTCCAAAAACATAATCTAGCTGTAAGTATGCTCAAAACAGAATATGAGCAAAATGCTCAAAATAGAATCAGAGCAAATGACTCCGAAAACAGAATCTAGCTGAAAGTATGCTCAAAACAGAATCTGAGCAAAATGCTCAAAACAGAATCAGAACAAAAGACTCTAGAAATAGAATCTGAGCAAAATAATCCAGAATATTCTCAAAACAGAATCAATCGAAATACACTCCAGAAGTAAAGCAACACATCAAAGTGAAGCTCTAATTTCAAGTATAAATAGAGCCTTAATGCTAAAGAATAATGTATTGAAAAATAGAAAAACTCAAGCAAAAATTCCAAAGTATTCAAAGAGTTCAAAGGAGAGAAACACTTGCTTAAAAGACAAATATTTTCTAAGTGTTCTTTTCTTAGAGTGTGAGGCTTATTGTTATCATAAGTTTTTCAGAAGCAAACACTCAAGTTCAAGTTAAGCTTATTGTGAGTATCAACTTTCTTGAAGTAGTTACTCAGTTTTAATTTCGATCCCTTGTATAAAATCCTATAGTGTTGAAGTTCCTTCTAAAATCTAGAGTTTCCAGGTTGTTAGAAAAAGACTTAGCTTGTAGGTTTAAGGTTGTGAAGTTCGTCAAAAGTCTGGGGTTGTCAGACTGTTTGAGAACACTTGGCTGATATAGTCAAGGTGTTGTTGTTCCTCAAAAGATTGGGGTTGTAAGGCTGTTTGGGAAGACTGGCTTGAAGGGTCAGTGGTGTTGTAATTCAAAGGAGTTTGAATTAGTGAAAAGGCCTTCTGAAGGATGGGACCGGATGTAGCCTAGTTAAAGGTGAACCAGTATAAATTTGAGTTGTTAACTTTTATTATCCAATGCTTATTTACTCTGATTTCTCATTATTCAACTAATTAGCAAAAAGAATTAAAATTTGTCAAACACAATTCAACCCCCGTTCTTGTGTTGCACCTTCAATTGGTATCAGAGCTTGGTCTCAAGGCTGAGCACTTTACCGTGTTTGAGGAAAGATCCAAGGATCAATATGTCTGAAGAAGCTGTTGGAGGAAACATCAACATACCTCCTATAGTTGATGGAGAACGATTTGAGTACTGGAAGGACATGTTGAGAAGTTTTTTTATTTCACAAAATCCTGAACTTTGGGACTTGGTCGAAGGTGGCTATACTGTTCCAAAGGATGAAAACAATCATGAAATTCGAAGAAAAGCCATGGATAAAGATCAGAAGAGGATGTACAAAATGCATCACAAATCCAGTACCTTTATGATCAATGCAATCACCTTCAAAGAATTTCACAAGTGCACAAATAAAGAAACAGCAAAGAGCATTTATGATAGTCTGATTCTGACCTATGAAGGAAGTAAGCAAGTTCAAGATGCTAAAGCAAACATTCTGGTCAAGAAATATGAACTGTTCAAAATGGAGGAAGATGAAGACATTGAAACTATGTTTTCCAGATTCCAGACTTTAGTATCAGGATTAAGGGCACTAGAAAAGAGTTATACTACTGCTTATCATGTAAGGAAAATACTTAGAAGTATGACAATCAAGTGGAGACCAAAGATCACTGTTATTCAGGAAGTTAAAGATTTGAATAATCTAAAGCTGGAAGAATTAATCAGCTCCCTCAAATCACATGAAATTGAGTTGGAAGAAGATGAACCCAAGAAAAAGAACAAAACTCTAGCCCTGAAATCCAAGCAGAAGAAGGCTCTAAAAGAAACATCAGCATCAGAAGATAGTAATTCAGAGGATCAAAGTCGGAACTCAGAGGAAGAAGAGATTGCTTTCTTATCCAAAAAGTTTAGAGAGATGTGGCACAACAGAAGGAAGAAATTTTCCCAGAGATATTCCAAGCAGTCCAACAAAGGAAGTGATGATACACATGACAAGAAAGGTATCATCTGCTATGGATGCAATGAATCTGGACATATCAAGTCAGAATGTCCAAATATGGAGAAAGGGAAGCACCAGAGAAAAGATTCCAGAACCAAGAAGAAAAGTAGGATGGCTACATGGGATGATTCTGATGAATCCTCTAAAGATGAACAAGCAGATTTGGCTATGATGGCTCACACCAACTCTGTCTCTGGATCCAACACAGAATCTGATTGTGGAAGAGAATTAGAAGATGATGAAACTGTGCTATATTCTGAATTAACTCGATCTGATTTTATTAGTGCTCTAAATGACTTTTTAAACAGCAATTACAAATTGTCTTTAAAACTGAAAATTCTTAAGAAAGAAAATACAAATCTAACATAAGAAGTTAATGTTTTAAAGAATCAAATTGCAGAATTTAAAACAGAAAGTGCCATTCTTGAAACTGATATTGCATAATTGAAAACAGAGAATGTATGTTTGAAAAGCAGTTTTGCTGAACTTAAAGTTGAAAGTCTAACTCTGAAAAATAACCATAATTCAACATCAATTGAAAATACCATATGTAATTATGATATGCATGAACAAATTTTTCAGAACGATTTTATCTTGATGTGGTTAGGGCATTCTATTGCCAAGCCCAGGTTTTTGGTGAAAAATCTTTGTTGGTGTCCAACAATAAAGGTATTGAGATTATGTTGACCCCAAATATCCTTGCCTCCGTTCTCAAACGCCCTACAGAAAGACCCACAGTGTTGATGTAAATGACTTGATGAATAAATAATTAGATTCAGCAGCGGATAATAACAGCATAAGAACACAACGATTTATCCTGGTTCACCATTAACTTGGCTACATTCAGTCCGTTAATTCAAAAGGCTTTAATCCACTAATTCAAAACACTTTGAATCACAGCACCTGACCCTCCAAGCCAATCTTCCCAAACAATCTGACAACCCCAAATTTTTTAGGAAAAATAACAGCACATTGACCCTACACGTCAAGTCTTCTCATACCAATCTGACAACCCAGATTGAAGAAGGAATCTACACCACTATCGAGTTTGATTACAAGGGTTTGGAACTTTGCACTGTTGCTTCTAGAAAGCTAATTGTTGCACTATTTCTAACTCTCAAAAAATCGCTTAGAGAATATTTCTTTTGCACTCAAGTGTTTCTCTCTTTTGAACTCTCGGATGACATTGAATTTGAAGCTTGAGTTCTTGTGTTTTTTTATGCCTAATGATGCGGCCTGAAGCCTCCTTTTATAGCTGAAATTAGGGTTTTGTCCAAGCTTACTTTCGAGATGAATCTACTCAAATTTCCTTTAAAAATTCTTCAGTCCTAATTCTATTTCTTTTTAATTTTAAAACAAATCTTCTTTGCTTCAGATCTCCTCCAAATTTCCATTAGGTCTTCTTTGATTTTTGAATCAATTCTTCTTAATACTTTGATCAGATCTCTATCAAAATTCAATCAAGTCTTCTTCGAATTTTAATCAAGTCTTCTATGAATCTGAATCACGTTTTAAATCTGGATCGTGTGATCTTCTAATTTGGACCAAGTTTGGACAATATCTTCTGATCTACACCATGCTATCTTCTGATCTTGACCATGTTATCTTCTGGACCATGTTCGCTTCTGATCTGGACCATGTTTTCTGATATGGACCAAGTTATCTTCTGATTTGAACCGTATTATCTTCTGGACCATGTTTCCTTCTGATCATGTATTCTTCTAATTTGGACCATGTCTTCTTCTGATCTGGACCAGGTTATCGTCTTATCTGAACCATGTTATCTTCTGGACCATGTTTGCTTCTGATCTCGACCATGTTTCCTTCTAACTTGGACCATGGAAGATATGCTCTAATGATGTCATTAATTCTTGCCTCTGATGATATCCTCTGATTGATGATATTAATTCTTCCCTCTGATGATTTCCTCTGATGGATAATATCATCTTGTTTTTCCTTTGATGACATCCTCTGATTATTTCATTGATTCTTCCTTCTAATGATATCCTCTGGTTTTGCCTTTGGTGACATCCTCTAATTCTTGCTTCTAATGGGATCCTCTGGTGACACTTTCTGGCTTTATCTTCTGATCTGGACCATGTTTTCTGATCTGGACCAAGTTATCTTCTGATTTGAACCATATTATCTTCTAGACCATGTTTCCTTCTGATCATGTATTCTTCTGATTTGGACCATGTCTTCTTCTGATCTGGACCAGGTTATCGTCTTATCTGAACCATGTTATCTTCTGGACCATGTTTGCTTCTGATCTAGACCATGTTTCCATCTAACTTGGACCATGAAAGATATGCTCTAATGATGTCATTAATTCTTGCCTCTGATGATATCCTCTAATTGATGATATTGATTCTTCCCTCTGATGATTTCCTCTGATGGATGATATCATCTTGTTTTTTCCTTTGATGACATCCTCTAATGATATCCTCTGATTATTTCATTGATTCTTCCTTCTAATGATATCCTCTGGTTTTGCCTTTGATGACATCCTCTAATTCTTGCTACTGATGGGATCCTCTGGTGACATTTTCTGGCTTTATCTTCTGATCTGGACCATGTTTTCTGATCTGGACCAAGTTATCTTCTGATTTGAACCAAGTTATCTTCTGATTTGAACCATATTATCTTCTGGACCATGTTTCCTTCTGATCATGTATTCTTCTGATTTGGACCATGTCTTCTTCTAATCTGGACCAGGTTATCGTCTTATATGAACCATGTTATCTTCTGGACCATGTTTGCTTCTGATCTTGACCATGTTTCCTTCTAACTTGGACCATGAAAGATATGCTCTAATGATGTCCTTAATTCTTGCCTCTGATGATATCCTCTGATTGATGATATTGATTCTTCCCTCTGATGATTTCCTCTGATGGATGATATCATCTTGTTTTTTCCTTTGATGACATCCTCTGATGATATCCTCTGATTATTTCATTGATTCTTCCTTCTAATGATATCCTCTGGTTTTGCCTTTGATGACATCCTCTAATTCTTGCTTCTGATGGGATCCTCTGGTGACATTTTCTGGCTTTATCTTCTCGAGGTATCCTCTAGTGACTTTATCCTCTGGTGATATCATCCTTTAGTGACATCATCCTCTGGTGACATCCTCTTATGACGTCATCCTCTAGTCGTATCCTCTGGTGATGTCATCTTCAGGTTTCTGCTTCTGGTAACGTCATCTTCTAGTTTCTGCTTTGGTGACGTCGTCTTCTGGTTTATGCTTTTGGTGACGTCGTCTTCTGGTTTCTGCTTCTAGTGATGTGATCTTCTGATTTTTGCATTCTTCTTCGAAGTCAAATATATTATTTTCATAAAATACTTTTGTTAACATCAAAACTATAATTGGAAGAACCAACTTTGTTCCAACAGTGCTTTTTGACATTTTCCAACCCAAAACCACAAATTTTTTGTCTTCCTCCCTTAGGCCTCTATACAAAGTGTTCAATAGCATAAGCCATCATTTTGTCTTGCCATATTGTGGCAGTCACGAATACGTTTCTGATAATGATGTCGTCGTCATTTATCATCTCATTCAACAAAAACGCCTAACCTTCCCCACATAATCCTCCAAAATATGATAGCTTCCACTACTAAAGACTATAAGAAGAAAATTGTCTCTTACAGCCTGGTTCTTACGAGAATCTTTCGGCACTTCAAAATTCCCCTCACCACAAAATCCTAAAGTTCCTCGTTTTATGACTCTAGCTGATGGTTCTAGAGTTGCAACAAAGGGTATCGATCATGTTTCACCCACTACTTCCCTAGCCTTAAACTCTATCTTGTTTACACTTGGTTGCCCTTTCAATTTGATCTCTGTTAGTTAGCTTACTCGTTCTCATAATTGTTAAGTAACCTTTGACACTAACTCATTTGTTATACAAGAACGTGGTATGGGTCGGACAATTGGCATAGGACATGAATCTCATGGTCTTTATTATCTCAAGTCTAATTCTTCTTGGATTTGTATTGTCGCTACATCACCAAAACTAATTCAAGCACAGTTAGGACATGCTCACCTGTTCAAACTAAAAATAATGGTTCCAAGTCTTAAAAAAAATAAAGACACTCTCTTGTGAGTCGTATTAATTAGGAAAAAATGGTTGATCTTCTTTTGTGAGACTAGTTTAAAGTCGTCTTGATTCACCTTTTTAGCGCTTCATTCATATGTATGGGGCCCTAGTTGTGTGTCTACTATGGGTTATAGATATTTTGTTACCTTTATTGATGGATTTTCTCGATGTACTTAGGTTTTCTTAATGATAGAACAATATGAAATTCTGTTCATCTTCATTTCTTTGGTTATGAAATTAAAACCCAATTTGGTAAGACAATTCATATTCTTAGAAGTGATAATGCAAAAGAAAAATTCTCTTCTTTTATTACTTCTTTTTTGACACCACAAGGCATTCTCCATCAATCTTCTTGTCCCCATACCCATCAACAAAATGGCATAGCCATAAGGAAAAATAGACATCTCGTTGAGACTATTCAGACCAAGGATCTAGAAAAGTTGAAATCTTTTCTTAGAATTGAATTTGTTTAGTCAACAAACGAGATTATCATTTCACAAAGGAATTAGGCATAAGATATACTCAAAGAAATTGGTATGTTGGACTATAGACTAGTTGACAGTCCCATAGATCCAAATCATAAATTGCTAACCAACAAGGGAAGCCTTGTTCTAATCCCAAAAGATACAGAAGATTGGTTGGAAAACTCATCAACCTCACCATTACAAGGCCATATATTTCTTTTCCGGTTTGAGTCGTAAGTTAGTTCATACATTCACCTCATAAGGGTCATTGGAATGCAGTAATTTGAATTCTAAAATACATTTAAAAAAACCCAGGACAAGGATTGCTTTATGAAGACAATGGAAGCACTCAAATAGTCAAATTTTGCGATGTAGATTGGGTAGGCTCGTCCATTGAAGAGCAAGAAGTAAAATGTTGTTACAAGGTTTAGTGCAACGGTTGAATATAGAGTTATGGTTGTAGCAACATGTGAGCTCATTTGGATTAAACAAATTATTCATGAATTGAAGTTTGGAGATACTTAACAAATGAAACTTTTTTGAGATAACCAAGAAACCCTACATCTAGCTTCCTATCCAATCTTTCAAAAAAAGCCATCACCAAATTTGTTAGCTTTAACGATCAATTGGAAGACATCTTTACAAAATCCTTAAGGGGGTCGGGAATTCAAAATATTTGTTCCAAGCTTGGAGCATTTGACTTATATGCTCCATCTTGAGGGGGAATGTTGTAATTATAAAATAATTTTGTTGGAATATGTACAATTTTTTATGCACCTAGGATATCAATAGTTAATTATTTGCCCAATAAATTACATTCATGTACTTAGGAACTAGAAACCTCATTAATGTCCTTGTAAATCTCACATTGTATTTACTCTCTAGAGTGTATATAATCAAATTAGATGAGTGGAATTGCACTCAAGCATTCCAAGATTGCTCGAACATTGTTACTTCATGCACATGTACCCGTCCGTCATTAGGGTGAGGCAATTTTAGCTGCTTGTTTTTTATTAATCAGATTCTTTCTTCTTCTCTTAATAATAATATTCCTCACTCCATCTTATTTCCTAAAGAACATTTGTTTCATATCGCTCCACGTGTTTTTGGAAGTATTTTCTTTGCTCATGATCTTTCTCCAAGTTTAGATAAGTTGTCTTCTCAACCCATCAAATGTGTTTTTCTTGGATAATCTATATTGCAGAAAGGTTATCGCTATTACTCTCCAATCCATAGTCGTTATTATATTTTTGTATATGTAACATTCTAAGAAGAAAAACCAAGTTTCTTACCATCCTCAATTGAATCCCAAACCATTCAAGAAGTTTTTCCTATTTTCTACTTTGGTCCATCATTTTCTCCTTTGCAAGAATCGGTATCAGCTACATATTCAACTTCAAACATTCCTCCACATGCACCATCTTACAAACCACTCACGACATATCAGCGACATTTATGTGTTCCTAATACCAAATTGGAAGGAATTGAGAGATCAACTGAATTATGTCCTACTCTAGAGGTCAACCCTACTATAGACATGTCTGATGAAAACCTTGATTTTCCCATTGCTCTTAGTAAAGGTACTCGATCAACTTGAAATCCTCATCATATTTATAATTTCTTAAGTTATCATTATCTCTCTCCTTATTATCATTCTATTATATCCATTACTAAAAATGTTTGTGTGGTACTTAATCATCCAGAATGGCGACAAGCCATGATTGATGAAATGCAAGCTTTAGAGCATAATAATACTTGAGATTTGGTCCCTTTTCCTCTAGGAAATAAACCTTTTTGGGTTGATGGGAATATGCTGTTAAAGTTGGACCTAATGGACAGATTCATCGTCTCAAAGCTTGTTTGGTGGCCAAAGGTTATACCCAGATTTATGGCCTTGAATATGGTGACACTTTCTTCCTTGTGTGGCAAAAATTACCTTCATTTGTTTATTTCATGCCAAAGCTGCCATCTGTCATTGGTCACCGTATCAGTTGGATATTAAAAATGCATCTCTACATGGAGATTTAGAATATGAGATTTATATGGAGCAACTACTGGGATTTGTTGCTCAGGGGGATTCTGGCTTGGTTTGCAAATTGAAACAACATGACACAAGTTAGTACATCAACAAGAGTCTTTGATCATCGATTGAAGAAATTAACACACCAACTTTAACTAAAATACAAATTTTTTTATGCATACAAAATTTAAATAAAATATATCCAAGCACACCAACTTCACAGTCTAGAGTATTCATCATCTAACCAATTATTTTAAACATATTGAAGGTCAAAACATGAGAAGGGGGGTTGAATTGTGTTTGTCTAATTTGGATTCTTTTTAATTATTTATTCAAGAACGAATTCGGGTTTGGTGATTTTAACTAAAACAGAGGCGGTAGCAATCATGCAAAGTTATCAGAGGCAACAATAAAATAAATAGTGCAGAAGTAAAGTGACACAAACAAATTTATCTTGGTTCACCACTGTAAGACCCTGAATTTTCTAAACTCTAATTTATGCAATTTTATTGTATTTTGTGTTGAACCGCTTAGGCTATTAGTCCAATTTTTATTTTATAAAATTAAGTACCAAAAGTATATTTTTGTTAGAGTTAGTAATATGTTTTAAAATTATATTTATATATATATATAGATATTTGGAGATCTGATTAAAATTATTTATCAGAGAATAATTTAATTAAGTTACGAAAAATTTAGTATCGAACAAAATTTTAAAATGTCACATGTTGCTGATAAATTCATCTGTCAATCGAGTTGCGACAAGAGTAGATATTTTTTTATTAGGTTTGTGAAGAGGGGACATGATTAGACCCTTAATTAATTTTATGTCAAGTTAATGATGATTTTTTTTAGCAAACTGTAGTAGATAGTAGTGTAACTAGACACTTATATTTTTATGCATTACTTAGAAAGAAAGAAAAAAAACAAAAAAAGGAAGCCAAACCCCTTGTTAAAAGCCAACACCGCCCTTCCCTCCTTTTGTTCACTAATTCCATTTTTTTACTCTATTTAAGAAAAAAACTAAAACATAAGTATTGGCGCTTGGTTAAGAGAACATACTCCATTTTTACACCTTGATCAAAGTTTCATTTCAAGAAGTCATAGGAAGTAAAGTTGCTTCTCTCTACAAGGTGGTGCTAGTGAGCTAATTTATTTGAGGTGAGACACTTACTGCCCTTCCTTTTTTTCCTAAATTCGTAAGTTTTTATATGTGTGGGAGAAGTGTTACTTTTTCTATTTTAAAAAAAAAATGTTTCTATTGATTGTTTTTTTGGTTATGGTTGTTATTGGTATTTGGAATGAAATGAAAATATGTTCCTCCTTTCTCTTTCTCAAACATGCGAGAAACACCTAAAAGGGGGAATAACAAAATTTGTGTTGATTTTTGTGTGTTGTTTTGGTGTAAATGTGAAATTACTTATATGTATTTCTTAAAAAGTAAAAAAACAAAAAAAAGAAACCCACAAATTTTGTTGGAGTTGGCTGAACCCTTATTTTTTTAATGTATTTGAGTTATGTAATAAGTTCTTTTCAAATAAATGAGTTTGGGCGGAAATTGAAACTTTACAGGAAAATTTAGAGTTGTTGAAGTTGTGAAAAAGTTTAAATTTTAACTAAGTTAATGAGTTTTAGCAAAGAGTTATATTATAAAATTAATACGTTCGGAGTTAAAAATATTATTCTCTTTAATTACCCTTGGACTGAGCTTAAAGAAGAAGTTTAGAGTGCTTTATTAACTCAAATTTTTATGCTCTAATTGTTGAGTGACAACCTGAAAGATAAAAAGATTTTCTTCCATAAAGATTTGAATTGTCGAGTGTGTGTATGTGTGGATTAGAAAATCATTTTTATTTAGTTTTAAATAAACAATGTGTCAATTGGTCTTAAAAGTTTTGTGTGTGAAATATATTTAATTTTGAAATTATGATGTGGTTGGATAAATTTTGGTGCTGAACAAATTTTTATAAATATTTATGTTGGAACCAAGTTCGTTTTACACTTAAAGTTTTGATGTTAACAAAAGTATTTTATGAGAATAAATTATTTGACTTCGAAGAAGTATACCACCAGAGGATGACGTCACCAGAGGATTACGTCACCAGAAGATGACGTCACCAGAGGATTACGTCACCAGAAGATCCCACCAGAAGATGTCACCAGAGGATTACGTCACCAGAAGATCCCACCAGAAGATGTCACTAGAGGATACTTCCAGAGGATGCCACCAAAGGAACCCAGAGGATATCACTAGAGGATCCCACCAAAGGATATCACCAGAGACAAAAATCAGAGGATATCATCATAGGCAAAAATCAGAGGATATCATAAGAGGCAAAAATCACATGATATCATCAGACGATATCATCAAAGGAAAAAATCAGAGGATATCATCAGAGGCAAGAACCAAAGGACATGATTGGAGGATACCATCCGAGGCAAACATCAGATGAAGACATGGTCCAGATCAGAAGAAAAAATGGTCCAAATTCAAAGAAGACCTGATTCAGATTCGTAGAAGACTTTATTCAAATTCGAAGAAGACTTGATTCAAATTTGAAGGAGATTTGATCAAAGTCTGAAGAAGATTTAGTTTCAATTTGAAGAAAATTTGGTTCAAATTTAAAAAGGAACAAAATCAAGTTGACGAATTTTCAAAAGAAATCTGAGCAAGATACAATTCGAAATTAAAAGTGGACCAAGTGAAAGCCCATATCTCAACTATAAATAGGGGCTTCAGGCTGTAGAAGAAATCATCGAAAAACAGAAGAACTCAAGCTTAAAGTCCAAATTCATCGTAGAGTTCAAAGAGAAAAACACTTGTGTGAAAGAGAAATATTTTCTAAGTGTTCTTTTCTTAGAGTGTGAGAGTCATTGTTATAATCAGCTTTCCAGAAGCAACTTCTCAAGTTCCAAACCTTTGTATCAAACCCGATATGGGTGTAAATTCCTTCATCAATCTGGAGTTGTCAGATTGGTAGGAGAAAACTTGGCTTGTAAGGTCAAGGTGGTGTAAGTTCCTTCTTCAATCTAGGGTTGTCAGATTGGTAGGAGAAGACTTGGCTTGTAGGGTCAAGGTGGTGTAAGTTCCTTCTTCAATCAGGGGTTGTCAGATTGGTAGGAGATGACTTGGCTTGTAGGGTCAAGGTGTTGTTGTTCCTCAAAAGTCTGGGGTTGTTAGGCTGTTTGGAAAGACTGGCTTGAAGGGTCAGGTGCTGTGTAATTCAAAGTGTTTAAATTAGTGGATTAAAGTCTTCTAAATGAAGGGACTGGATGTTGTCAAGTTAATGGTTAACCACGAGAAATATATTTGTCCAAATACTTATGCTTTTATTATCCGCTACTGCCGAATCTGATTGCATTGTCTCCAAGTAATTTATATCAACGTTCATCAAATCAGCAAAAAGTTTTCAACTTTGGCAAATTTGAAAACATTTGTGGTAATGTGAAATTTTTTGAGAAAAATAATTAATTACGTTTCAAATGATTGTTAGTGAATTTTCTGAAAAGATTGGAGGATGTTGATTTCTAAAAATATGTTTTTATATGTTGAAAGTGTGTATTGTGAATAATAATAATATTAGTCCTTACTCATTCCAAAATATTTTAGAAAAAATATACTCTAAGGGGATTAGGAATAAGAAAGGGTTTGTAAGGTAGTTAAAGTCTCAAGGATATATTTGACAAAGTCAAACACTTTTTAATTGAAGGTGTTGGCATGAATGAGATTTTCATTGTGTTTGATTGTGGTAGCGATAATTGTTGAGAAACCTATAATTGAGGTAAGGGCTCCTTTCAAATTTTTAGTTTACACATAAGGACCTTATATGTGTGATTGATGTGTGAATATGTGATGGTTAATATCGATGTGATTATGCATTGATGATTGTTAATATGTGTTGCTACATGTTATGGATTCTATTGATGAGAATATGTCTTGAGTATGCTCTGTGAAAAAGTATTAAAAATTATTAGTGTTTAATGAGTATTAAAATGGAAGTATTTTAATAGTTGCATTTACATAATAATTGTTGAGAAAGAGTTAGAGTATGCTCATGCCGTAACACCCAAAATTTATTGTTATTATAAATTAGTGATATTTTCTTATATATGTGTTTATTGTAGTGCGATAATTTTTTTACGTGATTGTCTTTCTTTGTTTATTTTTGTAGTTATTTAAATTAAAATCAATGATCATTGTCATTAAACCTATTTATTTTATTTTAGAAAAAATAATAATATATACCAGTTTTGGATTGCTATTATCTTAAGCCTCATATTTTAGTAGTGTTGTTATCTAAACTTTTATTATTTAAATTTATTTTTATGTAAGTATAAATATAAAATAACTATATTATTTATATATAAAATATAATAATGATGATGATGTCATTCATAAAATGAATACGCCGTATAATAGCCTAATAATATCTATTAATAGCCTAAGTAATAAACTGAAATCAAATCTTCTTCAAATCTTAATTAAATCTTCTTCAAATCTTAATTAAATCTTCTTCAAATCTTGATCAAATCTTCTTAAATTTTGATCAAATCTTGTTCAAATCTTAATTAAATCTTCTTCAAATTTTGAACATATTTTCTTTTCAACTTGGTCAAATATTTTCTTCAATTATAAATTTGAATCAAACCTTATTTTTTAGATTTTCATCAATTATAATTTTGAATCAAATCTTATTTTAGGGCTCCCCCTAAGTCGAAGTATCATTTTCTCCCCGCTTTATCAAATATATTTCTCCCCCTTTTGTCATCAAACAAAAAGACATGAAAGAAAGATGTTTTTTTTGTTGCTTTTTTTTTTGTTTTTTTTGTGTGTGAATAACATGAATAAAACATATTACAAGAAAATATAAAGACTAATTTAAAACTAAACTACTTTGAAGTGATCACAATATCAGTTAGATAAGAAGGTAAGGTTTAGGTTTTTCTTGTTGAAGTCAAACCTATCTTTAGGTAGTGGTTTGGTGATTATGTCAGCCCATTGGTGTTTCGTGTCTACAAAATGAATGTTTAGTACCCCTTTTTGAACAAAATCCCTAACAAAGTGGTGTTTGATCTATATGTGTTTAGCTCTAGAATGTAGGATAAGGTTTTTGGTTAGATAAATGGCAGAAGTGTTATCACAATATATAAGAATGTTGGTTTCTAGGATTTTGTAGTCTTCTAGTTGATGTTTCATCCAAAGTTGTTGAGAACTGCAGTTGCCACTAGTGTTCTTTCTCTCAAGTTTATCTATAGCATAATCAGAATCACAATATCCACTCAATTTGTACTTAGGAGATTTCTTGTAGAACAAGGTAAGGTTGATAGTGCCTGTTAGTTATCTAAGGATTCTCTTAATATTAGTTAAATTTGATTCCATATGGTCAGCTTGAAATCTTGCACATACGCATACAGTAAACATGATGTCAAGTTTGGAAGTGGTAAAGTAAAGTAGGGATCCTTAAAGTAGAAATGTTGCTTTACAAGGAAATGGGGTTTGAATTGTAAAGCTGTCTTTTAAAAATTTCCTGTTAACACTTAAGAAATAACTCAAGAATAATCTTGGTTGATAAGACAGAAAATGGAGAATGTTCTTGATTCTGGGAACAGAAAAAAGGAGAACGTTCTTGGTTAGTTTTAAAAAGCAAAATGATCTTAATTGTAAAGGCAAAAGACGGAGAACGTTCTGGAAAACAAAGAACGTTCTGGTTTGTTTTAAAAAACAAAATTGTTTTTCAACTTATGTAAGTTAAGAGCTGAATTTAAATGGAGATATAGAAGAGATAACACACAGAGATTTATCCTGGTTCACCCAACTTGGGCTACGTCCAGTCCTCACACCAATG
Organism: Cicer cuneatum; assembly: GCA_037974295.1. Taxonomy (NCBI): domain Eukaryota; kingdom Viridiplantae; phylum Streptophyta; class Magnoliopsida; order Fabales; family Fabaceae; genus Cicer; species Cicer cuneatum. The sequence goes on along the minus strand of JBBPBO010000005.1, from coordinate 52,543,040 downwards.
AGATTTTCCACTAAGTGTTAAAAATAAATAACCTTCTTGGTTTTACAGCACCTAGTTCAGATCAACCTTGATTTGTCGCAGTTGTCAATTCTTTCCACCCAGAAAGAGTTTCAATCAGATCACCTATCATCCCTTGATAGGATTTTTACAACTCACTTTTTAACCTTAAAAGGATTTTTTCTAAAACGACTCACTCAAGCTATAAACAAGCCTTCTAGTCTTGAGTGTTATATGATAATGATGAGATTTATAACAAAATCTATTTTGACTCAAATCTTGTTTGAGTTTAGATTCTTTACAAGATGTTTCAATAAACTAAAGATAACGAATTTGAAACAGAGGGTTACAGATTTCTTTGAGAGGCTTTCAAGTGTTAATGTGAGTGATTGATGATTTTATTTGCACTTGAATGTCTTGTTTTTCTCTTGATCGGTGAGGTTCCTTTTATAGATTTTTAGGAAGTCCTTGTAGGCTCAATATTACTATTTGAGGAGGTTCCCTTGGTCAAGGGGAAAAATGAAATAATCAGCCCTTATTTTAATCCTTTTGACTGAACTTTTCTACTTTTTGACTTCTTGACTTTCTCATATTTGTTTATTGTCTGCCATTTGATCTGTGCACACTATATGTTTAATTTGATCATGAGAATATGTGTCAGAATGTGGTGTTGTATAGAAAATAAAAAATGTTCTTGGTCTGGTTCAGAAACTGGAGAATGTTCTGGTGCAGAATGACAGAAACTGGAGAATGTTCATTTTCAGTTGTTTCTTCTGTTTTTCCTTACTCTAAATCTTTTCTCCTTAGATCTTTTAGAGTGTTTCTTTTGCTATCTTTAAAGCTTCATATCCCATGAGGATGTACTGAAAATCCATTTAAAATAAACATGATTTTTCCTTGCATAAAAGTCTAGTTCAAACAGTGTTGATGAAGTAAAAAATCCTGGAGAACGTTCTTGGTTTTTCCAGAAAACGTCCAGAACGTTCTTCGTTCTTGATTGTCCATTTTTAGCTTTGTTCTTTAAACTGATTATGCTTAGTACCTATCTTGGATTAATACACTCAAATACACATGTTAAATAACAATTAACTTAGAATCATAATTAGAGTCTTTAATTAATCTTTGTTTGTTTTCATCAAAACACTTTAATTGAGATTTTGTCTTAACAATCCTATCATTCCTCTATAGGTTTTCCGGTCAACTTTGTGGCATGAATCATCTTTTTCAAGTGAACAAATAGGGTGCACTTGTGTAGCCATATGTTTGCAATCACTCGTCTTAAACTTCCTGAGAAGCTTTTTTTGTATATTTAGTTTGATGAATGTATATACCTTTTTAACTTTTCTGAATTTGTATCCCTAAGAAGAACTTAAGTTCTCCCTTCTTACTCATTTGAAATTCAAGCTGCATCAATTTAGAAAATTCTTGGCAAAGAGTGCCATTAGTAGCTCCAAAAATAATGTCATCAACATAAATTTGAATAATAAGAATGTTATCTCCTATTGATTTTCTAAAAAAAAGTTATTATCTACTTGTCCTCTTTCAAAGTTATTTTTAAGCAAGAAGTTACTAAGTCCATCATACCACACCCTAGGTGTTTGTTTTAGGCCATACAGAGATTTCCTAAGTTTAAAAACATGATTTGAAAATTCAGAAATTTCAAAACCTGAGAGTTGTTTAACATACACTTTTTCACTTATATAACCATTTATAAAACACTTAACATCCATTTGAAATAATGTAATGTTATTATTTGCAGCAAAAAAAAGTAGCATACGAAAGGCTTCTAACCTGGCCACTGGAGCAAATGTCTTAGTGTAATCAATGCCTCTTGCTGATTGTAGCCTTGTGCGACAAGTCTTGCCTTGTTTCAGAGTTATCTGTGAAACATGAAATAGATGTGATAGTTAAAAAGTCTTATGAACTTGATGTACTAGGCAAAATTGCACTTAAAGGTTAATTACGAGAGATCGTGCATCCACCCACTACGTCGATGTGTCTACCTGTTCACAATGTTAAAACAAATGGCGCACCAAAAGAACTTTTGGGCATTCATTCGTCAACAGTGTGTGGTACAGCTTCAAGAGTTCATCTCTCATTACGAAATAATATATGGTGGTGAAAATTTTGTTCAAAAACTTATAAACAGTGTATATGTTGAACAAGTTGCAACTATGGATAATTGGATAATGTAACACCCCGATTTATTTTCAACGCGAGTGCATTTTTTTAATAAAAAAAAAGCCACTTAATAATATGTCATAGAACAAAACAACAAGAGTAATAAATGAATACATCATATATACAAACAAGCTAAATAATTTTTTTTTGGAACGATAATCCAAAATATACAAATAGAAAATACACCGGGGCTATGAGACCATTCGACATCGCTCATACCCCTGGGGTATTCTTGGCAGACATATGCACAAAAGTACTGCTCCAAGAATGCTCACGTCAAAAAAATGGAACATGGACCCAATTACAAAAGTCAACTGTCAAAGAACGTCATAGGTACAATCATCCCAAAAAAAATTAAGCACAACCACAAAAAAGACACTAAGGCCCTATACAACAAAAAAACCAATATGATCATCCACTAACAACTACAGTAACAAGGGTGACCTCCACACTCTACACAAGTTCCATCTGACGCAGTATCTCTCTTTGAAGTAACTTCTTCCTCCTCATCACCCACGAGAAGGATTAGTCTCCTCTTCCAGTATGTCATTGGCCTTCCAGTAGGTATATCTAAAGCTCTTTATTGGAAAGATTGTAACATTCTGGTAGGTTCTAATTGCTGAAGACATTGACACACTCCTTGTACTCAACGCATCAGCCACCACATTGGCCTTCCCAAGGTGGTACTGCAATGTGAAATCAAAATCCTTGAGAGTCTCCATCCATCTTCTCTAACGCATGTTCAATTCCTTCTAATCAAACAAATATTTCAAACTTTTATGGTCACTGAACACTGTGAACGTGCATCCATATAAATAATGCCTCCAAATCTCTAATGCAAAAACTACAACAACAAGCTCTAAATCATGAGTAAGATAGTTTCTTTCATGAGTCTTCAATTGTCTTGAGGCGTAGGCTACAACTTTCTTGTGTTACATTAGAGCACATCCCAAACCTTGGTGAGATGCATCACAGTAAACTTCATATGGTTCTTCTAGTTGTGGTAAGACCAATACTAATGAGGTTGTCAGCTTTTCCTTAAGTAACTGAAAATTTTCTCACTTATTTGTCCATGCAAACGGCTAATCCTTTCTAGTGAGTTGCGTCAATTGAGCAACAATCTTAGAAAAACCTTCGATAAACCTCCTGTAGTATCCTGCTAGTCTAACGAAACTTCGTATGTCAGTGATAGTTTGAGGTTTTTTCCAAGCGAGGACTGTCTCAATCTTTGTCGGATCCACAATGATTCCTTCTTTGGTTATCACGTGTCATAAGAAGTTCACTTTTTCTAGCCAAAACTCACACTTCGACATATTTGTATACAGTTGCTTCTCGCGTAAAACTTCAAGAACTTGATGCAAATGCTCTCCATGTTCTTCGTCAGTTCTTGAATAAATTAATATATCATCGATGAACACTACAACAAACTTATCAAGAAATGGGCTAAAGATTCTATCCATGAAATCCATAAAAATTGTTGGTGCATTGGTAACTCCAAATGGCATAACAAGATATTCATAATGTCCGTAACGAGTTCTTAAAGCAGTTTTCTGAATATCTCCTTCTCTTACTCGAATCTGATGGTATCCTAACTTCAAATCAATCTTCGAAAACACTGCGACTCCTCTCAAATGATCCATCAAATCAGCGATACGTGGTAAAGGATAACGATTCTTAATAGTTGCTTTATTAAGTTGCCTATAATCCACACATAAACACGAGCTTCTGTCCTTCTTCTTAACTAACAATACTAGAGCTCCCCATGGTGACACACTTGGTCTGGTAAATCCTTTCTCCAACAAATCTTCAATTTTGGCCCTTGAGCTCATTCAATTCCAATGGCGAAATCCAATACAGCACAATTGAAATAGGTATGGTTCCTGGGTGTAGATCAATGAAGAACTCCACTTCTCTTACTGGTGGTAATCATGGAATTTCTGTTGGAAATACGTCTGGGTATTCCTTGACAAGCACCTCGTCTTCTATGCTCACCTCTATCTTTGCCTCCACGTTAGCCAATGACTAAAACTCTTGAGTTCCTTCTCTCAGCGCCACTCTGAGTTTGTTAGTAGCTAGATTCTGAACGACTCCAAGCCCGGGGAAAAGAACCAATTTGATAGCACAATCCAAGATTACATAATGATACGACATTTTAATCCATATCGAGAATGATCTCGAGTGATTGTTGGGGTAAACAAATCAAATTGATCAAGAAATCTCTATTCTGAATAGTTACTTGACAGTGTAAACATGCAATATTTATGGTCAAAGTCTTAGCAGGTGTGGAAACAACCAAATCAAAAGGCAAAGAAGACATATATAGCTTCAAACTATTCACACAGTCCATAACAATGAAGGAATGGGTTGCCCCCGAATCAAAAAGTGCAGTTAGAGTGTTACCTGCAATCTCGTAGTCTCGTTGGATCAAATTGCTAGATTGATTTCCAGCTTTAACACCCATGCAATAAACGCGTCCTTTAGCAGTAGAACGAGTAGCCCTAGTTGCAATCACTGTTAGTTCAACCTTCGGAGCCTTGCAATCCCTTGCAAAGTGCCCTGGCTTCTAACAATTGTAACAAGGAAGACTCTTAGAGGTACAAGCATTAGCATAATGTCCCTCTTCCCCACATCGAAAAATCGAATCACTTGTCCCAGTTGTCTTCCAAAGTTTTGGTTCCCCAGGCGATTCTGACCTCCCTGAACTAAAGTTCCCTCCTCCATTGGCCCTCTTGTTCTTCATGTCCTCAACCTCTCTACATTTCTCCACTAAGACTTGGAAACGCTGAATTCCCAATGGCAAGACAGAGTCTTGAATCTCATACTTTTGTCCATTTTGGAAACGGTGACACATAAATTGTTCATCAACCTCTTCACGGAAAAACCTAAAATGCCTTGACAAGGACTCAAACTTAGATACATATTCACCCACCGTCATATTTCCCTGATACAGTTTAAGAAAATCATCACCCAACTTAGTCTTGGTACTCATCGGGAAGTATTTGTCTAAAAACTTCCTTTTGAACGACTCCCAGTTCTCCTCCTCATTAGCTGATCCCATCAGAAGCCTTGTACTCCTCCACCAACATTCAGCATCCCCTAGTAGCAGATATGTAGCATAGTTAACCTTCACCTTTGCCTGACAATTAATCATTTCGAAGATCTTTTCCACTTCCCGAATCCACTGGTCGGCTTTTTCTGGGCTCTCATCACCCTTGAACTTTGGAGGATTGTAACGACGAAAATCTTCCAATCCCCTTGACTCAACAGCACAAATCTCTCTTTCCCTTTTCTCCAGGTCCGCAGAGTCTTTGCAGTTGTCTGTGCAACAACAGAAGCAGCCATGCTTCAGCTATTTGATCGTCCCGGTTGATGCCGACTCTTGCAGTGTTGTTCCTTCTTGGAGGCATTGTTTCCTACAAAACCAACATCAAGTAGAAATCTTAACACCACTTAGAAAAATTCCAAGATATAACTTTCGACAACATCAGTACTTCAGCACACAACAACTACACAAGGCCTGACAACTCTAACAACTTACCTCGACGCATGATCAGATACAGACACCCAACCTACAGGTCGACCTACAATCTAACCAAAGCTCTGATACCACATTGTAACACCCCGATTTTTTTCAACGCGAGTGCATTTTTTTTAAAAAAACCACTTAATAAAATAAATGTCGTAGCACAAAATGGCTTGTGTAAGACCCTTAAATTTAAAATTAAAATTTATGGAATTAATATTAAGTGTATTTTGGGGGATATTTGTAAAATATTTAATATATGTATGTTTTGAGTGAATATATATATATATATATATATATAAATATTTATTTTGGAAGATGAATTAAGATTATTAGATGAAGAGTAAATTAATTTAATTACGAGTAATTAAATTATCGGGCAGTTAATTTAAGGATTATCGGCTAATTGAGACGAAACTTGTTAAGTGCTGAGGATCAGACAAGTGTCGTGTGAGGTGGCACCCACAAATGCCTATAAATAGGAATGAGGAGGCAGAGCAAAGGCAGAATACCATACCTCCTCCATACTGCATGTAACAGTATTCCTTCCCTTCCCATTCTGAATTCTGATCACGTTCAAAAAAAAAAAAAGAGAGAGTTCCTCAGAAGTGAGATTACTTGGAAATCCAAGCACCAAACAAGAAAACATCCAGTACAAAAGTTGTTCTCCTCATCAGTACGGAGCTAGGGAACCCACTTTCGTAGCGGCGAACGCAAAACGGGAACTTCGCCGATTTTTTAGGCATAAACGTGAACAGAAGCAGAAACGCGACAGGGGTAAGGGGCACCTTCCACTTTCTAGTTTGCATTTTATGGCTGTAAATGTATGTTTGAGATGTGATCATATTTGAGTTCTGTTTTGAAAAAGAAAAAAAATGAAACTGTTTTGCATGACATTTTGAAAGATGAAAAAAATGCATTATGTTAAGGTTTTAATAATCTGTGATGTGCTGTTTTGGTGGTTACCTCAATGCTATTTTGTTTGTATGGAAAAGCTTAAAAAATGTCTTGCATGTTATTCTGAAGATGATCAAAATCCATATTTACAAAACTGTTGCGCTTGTTGTTATAAAATGCGAAAATGCATTCTGTTGGTGTTTTGCTGCTATGTGATGCTTGCTAATTTGGCTGAATACATCAGTGTTGTTCTGTTGTGTAAAGAAGTTGGAAAATGCTTTGCATGTTGTGACTGGTTGTGTAAGAATGTTGGAAATACCTTGCATGTTGTTATGAGAAATGATCAACAATGTAAACGTTGAAAAATGTCTGTTCTGTTGTGGTTGACATTCTGTTTGGGTGGTTCTGGTGTTGCTGATGTTTTCAAAAGAAAAGGGATTTTAAATGATGAAAGTGTTTTTTCTGGACAAGTTGTTATTGATGAAAAATGCCTGAGTTTTTGTGGTTCAAAAGAATGGAGAAACTATTTTGGGATTGTGCTGGTTTTCAAAGGAAAAAGTTTGAAAATGTGTTGTAGTTTCAGGAAAATTTCATTGAATTCGAAGGTGTATTCGAATACAGTTTGAGTGTATTCGAATACAACCTGCCAAGCTTATGTTTTACTCGATTTTTCGAACTTGTATTCGACTACGGGCCTTCTGTATTCGAATACAGGATGCTGATTTTCACTATTTAACTTCTGTATTCGAATACAAGGGAACTGTATTCGAATACAAAGTCGAGTTTTTCCAGAAAATCAAGTATCAGACATTGTTTTATAAACTCTAAGTGTTGGGAAACATTTGGAAGGTTTGAAATGATTAAAATGGAGTTTTTGAAATAATTTTGAATGGGAGATGATGAGGTTCTGGAAACCTTTAATGATGTTGGAGAAAATGTTGAGTTTACACTGTTTTTGTCTTTTGTATTTGAATACAAGTATGCTGTATTCGAATACAGAGTGTTGAATTTGCAGATTTAGCTTCTGTATTCGAATACAAGGGAGCTGTATTCGAATACAGATTCGTGTTTTTTAGAAAATCAAATTTTTAAACATTGTTTTATAAACCCTAAGTGTTGGGGAACATTGGGAAGATTTGTGACAAATTAAAACTGGAATTTTGTGATAGTTTGAAGTGGTGGTGATGAAGCTTTTGAGACTTTACTGATGTAGTGAAAAATGTTGTTTTGTGCACTGGGACTACCTCTGTATTCGAATACCAGGGAGCTGTATTCGAATACAGAGTGTTAATTCTGCACTGTTTTGGCTTCTGTATTCGAATACAGAGAAGCTGTATTCGAATACAGATTCGTGTTTCCAGAAATCCCAGTTTTAAACATTGTTTTATGAATTTTAAGAGTTGGGGAAACATTGGAAAGACTTATGATAATTAAAAATGGAATTTTGAGATAATGTAAAGTGATAGTGAGGGGATTGCTTGAATGTTTAATTATTGATGTGATGATGATGAAATTAATTGTGTTGAGATGTTTTGGGGAAATGATGGAAATGGCTGAATTTTTCAGATAATGCATACTGTTTTTAGTGAAGAGAAAACATTGCATATTCATGCACTGCATAGTCAGGTGGTACCTGCGATGGGCCATAGAGTAATGCGTAAACGTGCTGATCTGTTGAGCAATTGCACGAGTGCTGGTCTGTTGAGAGACTGCACTGGTACTGGTCTGTTGAGCGACTATACCCTGAAATGCGCAAAAACGTGCTGATCTGTTGAGCGATTGCACGAGTGTTGGTCTGTTGAGCGACTGCACTGGTACTAATCTGTTGAGCGATTGTACCTTGGTATATGTTAAACGTGCTGGTCTGTTGAGCGACTGCACTGGTGCTTATCTGTTGAGCGATTGCACCCTGGTCTTGAGGGCCGTTAAAGTCAAACATATTTAAATTGTGCTGGTCTGTGAGCGACTGCACCTTGGTAATTCCAGGAAGTTGAATACATGAGCATATACATATTGCATCGGGGTGATTGGCCGGTGGGTCACGATTTTGGGTATATGTTGATGATTGGAAATTGTTGTGTGTAAGTACTTTATAAAATCTGAATTTCTGATAAATGATTGTGATTGTTGAAGTGTTGGCTGTACTTACAACATGTTTTCCATATTAATTGGTTGCTGTTTTGAAAAGGCATACATGTCATGAAATTTCAAAATGAGCATCTTTATTTATCATCATTCATTTTATGATATGCCATGGAGATGTTTGTTACTGTGATATAAATGCTATGTGTTAAATGTTAATTTCGGTCGGTGACCCTTTACTATTATTGTGGAAATTGGGCTTTGCCCTCAGATGCCCCCCAAACCCACACCCCCGGTGGGTACCCGGATGACGGAAACGTCGCTAGATTTCCTTGATCGACATTCGCGTACTGCTTGGGTATTTGACCCCATCTCAAGCAGAGCGACTTATACGGGGAGGTTGGCAAGGACGTGCAGGACAGACGGAGTAGAGGATTTCGTGGAGCACACTTACACGAGTATTGATTTTCCTGTGCCTTCCAAATTAGTATTGGAGGCGCATGGAATTTTTGATGACGCGAAGGAGCCAGTTGGAGGGGCTTTACGTGAATCTGAGGCGGAAGAGAAGAACAAAGGGCCGAAGCCAGTAGCAGCTGATATTCTGGGTCCATCTAGGATATCCGATGACTGTTATGAGATTCCGGCACTGCCGAAGCGATTGAGATTGTGCGTTGATCTGACTTCGGAGGAGATTGATCCCTCTCTGTGTGATGAGGAGGAGGACGTTACATCGAGGCGAGCGGCGGAGTCAGATGAGACTTGTATGAGATGCGGAGGAAATCTGTGCTACTGTAGCTTTAGTGCATGATCAGTTAGATTTGATGTATAGGATTTTGAGCTGGAAAATGTAATTTGCTTTGATTTTGGAAATTATTGTACCACTTTTTCCGCTAACACGTTCCGCACTCTGATATTTCCTTTTGAGATTATGGCACTGTTATCTTTTGAAAAGTATTAATGTTTATTATTTAATTATGTTCATCGATGGAGTTGCGACGTATTATTTGACGAAACTATTAAAATCTTAAATTTTATTTCAATTCTTTTGAAGTAATAATTTGGAAAATCATTTTTATTATTTATTGTTCAAAAAAAAATACACTCACGCTGTGTTTTAAACTCGGGGTGTTACAGCTTGAGTAATAAATAATTACATCATATATACAAACAAGCTAAATAGTTTTTTTTTTGGAAGGATAATCCAAAATATACAAATAGAAAATACACTGGGGCTATGAGACCCATCCGACATCGCTCATACCCCTGGGGTATTCTCGGCAGACACCTGCACAGAAGTACTGCTCCAAGAATGCTATCCCCCATGGTCACGTCAAAAAAATGGAACATGGACTCACTAACAAAAGTCAATTATCAAAGAACATCATAGGTACAGTCATCCCAAAACAAAATAAGTACAACCACAAAAAAGACACTAAGGCCCTATACAACAAAAAAACTAATATGATCATCCACTAACAACTACAATAACAAGGGTGACCTCTACACTCTGCGTAAGTTCCATCTGGCGCAATATCTCTCTTTGAAGTAACTTCCTCCTCCTCATCAGTCATAGAAGGATCAATCTCCTCAGAAGTCAAATCCACCCATGAGATAGGTGGCTTCGGCGGCGCTAGAATCTCAAAACATACCACTACTTTAGTGATAGTCGGTAGGGGATCGTTCACCAGGAGTGGAAGCTCAGATTCGATCCGCAGTGACACGAGTTGGAATTGGGTTCAAGCTTTCCCAAGGTACCGGCGTTCCACCAGCAAAACTCTGGTCCCCGACCAGCCTAGAAAGACCTGTAATATCTTTTCCCGCTGGCATCCGCCCCTTACCCTTCTCGCTTGTTCCTGGTCCAAGCACTACATCCCCTACTACTACAGTGGGAGTCACCACACCTACTACGGCCTCCATCTCACCTCTGACTGAAGTATCCTCTACATCTGCCCATACCCCATTTGCCCCGAGTACTAATCCTGAAGGTACAAGAAAGTCGATCCTCTCGTGAGTGAGTTCCACGTGCGACACTGCCCTAGCTCTCCTACTTGTCCTCACCATCCTCCCCGTATATGTAGCCCTGCTTGAGATGGGGTCGTATACCCAAGCAGTCGGCGAATGTTGGTTAGGGAAGTCTAACGACGTCTCCGTCGTCAGGGTAACAATCGGTGGAACGAACTCGGGTATGTTCTGAGGGCAAAGCCCAATTTCCACAATAATGTAAAGGGTCACCAATCGAAATTAACAGTTAACAATTATATTAAAAGACAAATAGTAAACACTTAGCAGTTTCAACAAGATAACAAACAGTGACAGAACAAGTATACACATATATCATATCATAACAAACATGACTCACGTGCCAAGCACCCTAATGCAATGCTTATATGCCAGTGCACATGATTCCGGAATTCCCAAACCCTCATCGAAGGGTATAAATCATAAAGGTACTGTCTCTCACAAACCAATACTAATTACCGAGGTGCCACCTATCACATATCAACACGATTTACTAGAGTGCAGTCTATCACAGACCTACACGACACAAGAAAATCATCTTAAGGATAAGATTGACCAATCAACTCATGGAACAATCCCGTGGCCCATCGCGGTCACCACTAACTCTGTGGCCCATCACGGTCACCACTAACAAAATTCCAAAACTTAAATCTCTTTCATTTTTCAAGTTATATCACTCAACCATTAGAGCAACAAAAATTTGAGTTAATAAAATACTCTAAACTTCTCCCTTAAACTCAGTCCAAGAGTAATTAAAAGAGTAATATTTTTAACTCTAAACATATTAATTTCACACTTTAACTCTGTGCTCAAACTCTTTAACTTAGTTAGAATTTGAACTTTTTCACAACTTTAACAACTCTAAATTTTCTTGTAAAATTTCAACTTGAGTTCAAGCTCATTTATTTGAAAATAACTCATTACATAACTCAAACACAACAAAAACCAATTTCTTATTTCTAACCATTATTAACAACATCAACAACAACAACAACAACACAATAACAACAACCACAACAACAACAACCACAACAACAACAACCACGACAACAATAACAACAACAACACAACAACAACAACAACAAAGGGTTGGCTAAGAACTCCAAAATTTCACTCATCCCCCACACATATAAAATTTTCGAATTTAGAATGAAAAAAAAGGGGAAAGAAAGTAAGTGTCTCACCTCAAATAAATTAGCTCACAAGCACCATCTTATAGAGGAGGGTAACTTTCCTTCCTAACACTTCTTGAATGGAGGCTTTGATCTAGTAGAAAATGGAGTTTTTATTTTATTTTTTCAAGCACCAACACTAATCTTTTTTTTTTTAAAATGAGAGAAAGAATATGGAGGGGGACCGAGGAAGGCAGGAAAGGGAATGTTTTTTCGTTTGCTGGTTCGCGTGTGTAATATGTATATGCAATTGCTTTCTACCTAACAAGGTTTACGTGCATATATATATGTAAATGAAATTGCTTTCTGTCCTTTTTTGTTTGATATATATATATAACTTACAACCAATCAATAAATTATATATATATATATATATATATATTATAATTAAATAAATAAATATATTATAAAATCTTCATTGTAACATCTAAACACTCTTACGCACATTACATCACTCACGCACATTACATCATTCACTGCCCAATCTAATTTAATAAAAATTTCTACTCTCGTCGCAACTCAATTGACAAGTGAATTTTATCAGCAACAAGTGACATTTTAAAATTTTGTTCAGTAATAAATTTTTCGTAACTTAATTAAATTATACTCTAATAAATAATTTTTATCGGGTCTTTAAATATATATATATATATAATCTTAAACATATTACTAACTCTAACAAAATATATTTTTGGTACTAAATTCATAAAATAAAAATTGGGCTAAAAGCTTAAGCAATTCAACACAAAAAACAATAAAATTGCAGACATTAGAGTTTAGAAAATTCGAGGTCTTACAGATGACACTTCCAGAAATGAAATATGTGATTGCTTCGAAATTTAACTTGGTTTTCGTCGCATTATCACTTAACCAATCACAAACATTTTTTCCACTTAGAAGTCCACCACCAACGTCTATGTCAAATCATCGCATGATTGTGATTGCATTTGTTAAGAACTCGTGCAGGTATTAATTGTGATACCTACGTGAATTGAGTTCACGTATGTGAACTCAGTTAACGTGGATTTTTGGACTTGCTTCAAAAATCAGTTTCACCAAAACAAGAACCACAACGACATATTGTAAAAGAACAAGAACAAGATTGATGCAAACTTGATGTAAATGAGAGGCAATGAAGATTATTGAAGATGTTGAAGTTGTTAAAAATGGAGGAAGAATGAGAAGGGAGTGTGAGAGAAAATGATGAATATGAATGAGGTAGAAGATGAAGATTGAGAGAGGTTAGAGTTGGAGATGAAGATCGAATGAATGAGAGCAAGAACAAGAACAAGAACAACTACATATTGTAAAAGAACAAGAACAAGATTGATGCAAACCTGATGTGAATGAGAGACAGTAAGGATGATTGAAAATGTTGAAGTTGTTATAAATGGAGGAAGAATGAGAAGGGGGTGTGAGAGAAAAGAATGAATATGAGTGAGGTAGAAGATGAAGATTTAGAGAGGTTAGAGTTGAAGATGAAGATCAAATAAATGAGAGGTTAAGTTAAAAATTTAATAAATAGGCAAAGACATTGTTTTCAAAAAAATTTGAAGGGTGTAGGTAATAAAAAAGGGAGTGTGTGTAGCAATATTGTGACATATATGCTCATTATTATTTTATACAAGTTAAAATATTAAGGCTGACTATACAAAGCTAAAGTTAGAAAATATTCAAAGTTTGAAAAGGAAGAATTAAGAATATTTGTACAACTATTTATTAGAAAAAAGAAAAAGTGGATTTAGTTATCGACTTGACTAAGGAAATAATCAAAATAATTATTTAACTTTATCCAAAAATAAAATAAAATGTAAACACGTGCACGCTAGCGGTATATAATTTCAATTTTCTACTGAGATATGCATCAAACACAAATACGATAAGAGACTCAACTCAACTCAACTACTCCAAGTTCTCCGGAATTGTTGTTTCGTTTCAATTTCAATTTCAATTTGGGTTTTGAACTCTGTCACTTTATTCCTCTTTCCTCAATTCGTTCTTCCACGACATGGCCACCGCCAAAGAAGAATTTCTGAAAGAGTTCGGGGAACATTACGGTTATCTCCACTCCCCCAAAACTATTGATCAAATTCGTGCTACTGAATTCAACAGATTACAAAGTTCGTTCATTCATTACTCCTTTTTATATATCAAAACTTTCTTTCTACTATGCGATTATTTATCAGTTAGTACCACTTTTTTGTTTTTAAAAAACTTGTTATTGCTATTTACTAGTGTAGTAGTGTTGCAATTTTTGAAATTACACAGATCTTGTGTACTTGGATCATGCGGGTGCAACTTTGTACTCTGAGCTTCAAATGGAATCAGTTTTCAAGGATCTCACTAGTAACGTTTATGGAAATCCTCGTATCCTTTATATATCATTTATAATAATTGAAAATCCGTACCGTTTTCAATATTTTGAGTTAGTTTGGATGGTGGCGTTTAGTTTCCAGGACGAATGGGTGAAGCATTCCGAGCAGACAACCTCGAGGTGTGACACATGAGTGTGTTGCCAGTTAGATCATTGATTGGCTGAAGGATGACCGTCAGAGTGAATGTAATATTTAGTAAACCACCATTTCAGGTCCTGAAATTGTAGTCGATTGGGGACCTAAAATGTACGAAATATCGAATTGCTCCCTCAAATTGTTTAAAGTCAGGCAAAATGCTCTTTCTGTCAACTATTTTAGAGAGCTTTTTGCCTACAGGAGTATTTTGATTGACGATAGACAATTTGAGGGAGATATTTTGTAAATTTGAGGTTTCAAATTGATCGACACTTACAATTTTAAGATCCAAAATGGTGGTTTACTCTTATAAAAAATAGAGATGTTATTCTTATCTAAAATAAGAGAAGAATGGTATTGCGGTGAAGGCACTAGTCACAAAGCGGTGGATATGTAGATCAATACATCATGAGAATAGTGGCGGTGGTGCTGAAAAAGTTGTGAAGCAGCATTAATCAACCATTGGTGTATCGGTACAGTTTTTAATTTTGTACCTTTGACCTGGCATAGTTTGGATAAACTTCTCAACAATTTATAGAAATAGGAAATATTAAAAGAATCTTTGTAGTTTTCTAAACAATGTTTAACTTATAAGTTGAAGTCGAAATTACTTTCTTCAGCTTAATTATTTCATTCAATGGATCTATCAATACCTATAAGTTTATAAGGACCTTTTAGGTATAAAACTATATACTTATTTTAATTAAGAAGCTCCTCATAAGCTAGAAACTAATTCAAACTGAATCTTTGTGTTTCTAAATTCTGTATACAGAGGAAAAAAAGAAAAATTCTTAATACCTTAGGCAGAGTGTATTTATTTAGTTAGTAGTTTACACCGACTTTATGAAGTGAAATTCCTTAATCATAATACTAGATAGCCAAAGTGATTCCAGTTCTGCAACTCTCGAGATTGTCAGGGATGCCCGCCAGCAGGTACATGCAAATATGTAACTATGTCAACAGCCTTGTTTATAATTTAATAATGATAAATTGAAATTATATTCTTTGTTAAGAGATTTTTTAGTTAGACAAAAGTTTCTGTCAATATTTACATTTGTAATTCTATGTCCCTGCTATATGGTATAGTAAGGAGTACTAGATTTCCATGGATGACTGCATCTTATTTCTTGATAACATGGGTGGGCAATGGGGGGTCAGTAGGAAAATGCTGTTGATGTTCATCCTTTGTTCCTTTTGATACATGTTCCAGAAAATTATTTAATTTGCACAGATTTTGAAACTGTCAGTCATACAGGTCCTTGACTACTGCAATGCTTCTCCCAAAGACTACAAATGTATATTTACCTCGGGCGCAACGGCAGCTTTGAAGCTGGTTGGAGAGGCTTTTCCATGGAGTTGTAACAGTAATTTTATGTATACGATGGAGAATCACAACAGTGTTGTTGGTATAAGAGAGTATCCTCCCCAAGAAATGAGATACAATATTAGTTTTGTTCAATATATCACCGCTGATGATACAATGCCATTAAATTTAGTAAAATTGGAAGAGTCTAGGAATCGGGTGCAGAGATATCATAGACAAATTTTGTATACCTATATGTGTGTGTATGTGTATATATAGAGATATCATAGACAAATTTTTTATACCTATATGTGTGTGTATGTATATATATAGTATACACACACATACACTCATATTTTATACCATTTGTCTGTTCCGCTGGACTTGAGAACCCAACTAATCTTATGTAATTTTTGGGCTTATCTTCTTTTTCTTATTTATTGAATATGATTTTCTCTTTCTAGATACATCACTTCAGTAAAATGTTCTTGTTACGTTCTGATAAATCTGTATGTGTTTCCAATTGTTATGATTACTTTGCTGTATATTAGATGATAACTAAGAGAGCGTTTGGTGGACAGTTTAATTAAATACTTACTGAATGGGAGCTTATCATCCGAGACTGTAGGTAGAATCTGTTTCTGTAGTCGAAGAGGAAATGAGCTTAAGCGCTGCATAAATTCCACATAAGCTGTGTCTATAAGCTATTATGAATAGCTTATGGAAAAAGGCTGAAAACAGCTTATGGGCATATCATAAGCTACTTTAAAAGCTCTTCCAATCACATACATATACGCTTATGCAATAAGATAAATTCAAATAAGCTCTTCCAAATGTCCACTAACTCTAGTCTTCGAACATCCATAACTAGTACTAGATATGCTCTTGGTCAAGGAGCTGCAGCCATTGCAGTAGATGTTGAAGATGTACATACTAGAATAGAAGGTGAAAACTTTTCTACAAAGATATCACTGCACCAAATACAAAGGAGAAAAGTGGCTGGATTGCTGGAGGGAGAACCAATGGGTAACATTTAAGGTCATGGGTATGTTCCTGGGCTTAAGATTTATTGTCTTATATCTGTTTGTTCCATGCAGGTGATGTGTATAATTTGTTTGCCTTTCCCTCAGAGTGCAATTTCTCTGGGTTGAGATTTGACCTTGACTTGGCGAAGATTATCAAGGAAGACTCAAGCAGGATTTTAGGAACTTCAGTTTGCAAGTAATATACAAAATCATTTGTCTTACTAACTCCTTTTTATAGAATCTGTGAATTCAAGAAAACAAAATGTATATTATTGATTGTAAAAGGTTGAGCGCAAAGTTCTACAATGGTGGAAACAGTAAAGAAAAAGATAAACCAGAGTTCAAGAACTCCTAATCCAGAGCATAACTGCTCCTAACCAGAGAATTTCTTCTCCTAACTATTTTACTATTTTACTAACAACTTTCTGAATGTCTTCATAACCCCCCTTCCCTCCTACTTATAACCGAATTTTCCTAAAAATCAGGAAATAACTTCCCAATTCTTATTCTCTATTCAACCCATCTATTGGGCTAAGGCCCAACATTCAGTATCCTATCACCTTATGTGTATCCCTTTTGTCTTAAAACCTAAAAATGTCATGACTTACGCACATTCAACTATTTCCCAATAGAGTCCATCATATAGCATGCATTAGTACAATAGAGCTTTTTGTTACATTGATTTTACCATATATGCTTATGTCTAGTCAGCTATCTCTTGGGTATATTAATTTCCTTACCAGCCTTTGATATATCGGGACTCTTACTATTATTATTTCCCCTTTTATGGTGTCGTTCAATGAGTATTCTGGTAGCTTTACAATGAAACTTCACAATATCCTAATCCTGACCAATATCAAGCCAATCAGCTTGTGGTGATTGCTAGAAGAGGGTGATAATTCGCAGAATTAGATTATTCTAGGTTGGGTGATCTGACATTAAATTGGAAGAATAATTCATAATTTCTGAATTGAATAAATATTGTATTAACTATTAAGGTGATTACATTATGTAGACTTATGTTAACGAATGTTAATAGCAACAAGCTTAGGTTTATAGGAAGTTATTATGCCCTAATAACAAGAATTAAGGAATAATGAATATAATCTTTACTATGAAAGAGCCAATTGACAATAATTAGTCAAGACAACAACATACACACACTCACATGTAGAGAGAGAGCAAGAGAGAGAAAGAGAGAGAGGTAGAGCTTCATTTATCAATGGAACCTTTTTTGAAGCATCAATGATTACATATTTTCATTATTTTTTGGGTCATAAGCAATGGACGATGGTTGGTCTTGATTGATGCTGCAAAAGGATCTGCTACCATGCCACCAGATTTGTCCAAGTATCCTGTAGATTTTGTTGCGCTCTCATTTTACAAGGTATAAAGGTTTTATTTTAGATTTTGTTTTGATCAAAGGTCGCTTTGAAATTTGACATTTGTCTTGTGCATTTTTCTTAGCTGTTTGGCTATCCTACTGGGCTCGGAGCTCTCGTTGTTCGAAATGGTAACCTACTGGTTTTGAGCAATCTTCTTCTTTGTTCATCAGTTTATGTGAAAATAAGTAGAAGAATGTTGTCTATGTTGGTATTATGTCACGATGAATATATGTGACTAATAGATTATATGCAATTCGGTCCTGTGAAATCTGTTGATACATCATATTTTGTGGTCTTGATTTTATAATGGAACCTGTATCTTTTGGATACACTCATTTTCTTGGCTTGTCCGTGTTCTGCTCATGGATTTGTTTGAAGTGTTTCTTTGTTAGACATGCAGCAAGATTGGAATACCTTATTACATGCCTCAATCTTTTAGTTTCTTGATATATATTTTTTTGGTAATTTTTTGTGAGGATGCCTTATCTTCTATTCTTATGCTTTGCTTTTCTTGCTTATTGAAATATTTTTTTAAATAAATGAATGAATAGGATTTGACATGGACACATTATTGGCAAGCAATATCAGCCCCGCAAACAACGTAATTAAAACTGGACCGAACCAGTCAGTTCGACCGGGAACCAAACCTGTGTCCGGTCTAATTAACCCTCAAAACCGTCCTGCTATAAAACTGGTGAAAAAACCGGAAAACCGGCGGTTTTGTCGGTTTGAGAGGTCAGACCGCTTTTTTTTGAATCACTATTAGTAACATGCTTTTTTCTGAATCACCAGCAGCAGTAACATGTCGCCCATGATGCATCGACTCGTAGAAGACTACACGAAGATAGGTTGAAGACACGCCGTGGAGATGTTGTGTAACACCTGTCTCTTGCATTTGCATGTGCGATGAGACTGAGCCTCTTCTTACACAATTGGTTTTTTGGAGACTATTGTCTGCCATGGGTGGCTGCATTACTTTGCTGCTATCTGCTTGTAGACTTTCTAGTAATAAGAGTTTTAGAAATTGGGCCATCATGTGTTGGGCTTCATAACATACAATAATGTAATAATAATAATCTTGTTTGCTTTTTTAAAAAAAAGTAAGTACTAAAGAACTTTCGCCAACTTTTAAATGTAGATTTTTTTTTTATCTTAGAAGAGATGGTAAATTCCACCATAATTAATTCACACAACTGTGAGATCTAGGTTCGACCGAGACAAGACGTCCAACCTAACACTGTGACTCCACACGATAATTTCATATTGTGCTCTCTGTTTTGATAAGATTATGGTTAACGGAATCCTTATCTGCATTAGTTTTGAATGCAAATGAAGTTTAGTTATGATCCTATCAATTATGATTCAGGTAGGAATTCTAATTGTGTAGGTGGTTAGAGATCTTATTTACAACTAGGTCAAAAAAAACCTCCCCTAGTTTTCAGATCTCAATTAATGAATTACACCTACTTGTGTTCTCTTTTTCTTGTCTATCTGGTCCCTAAATTTCAACTTCATTGATGGAAAATATTCATTTGGTATTAATTTGACTTTGTTATAGTTTTCTCTTATTGATTATCCTCTTAACTCTTAACATTGCAGATGCTGCCAAGTTACTGAAGAAGTTTTATTTCAGTGGAGGTTTGTGGCTTAGTGGTTGCTTGTCTTTGTGGTTAACACTTTTTATTTGATTGGTTGGTCCATATGACAGGAACAGTTGCTGCATCAATTGCGGATATTGATTTCATTAAAAGAAGGGAAGGTATTGAGGAACTCTTTGAGGATGGAACTGTTTCATTCTTGAGCATAGCAGCTATCCGCCATGGCTTCAAAATACTGAATTCTCTAACTTTATCAGCAATATCAAGGTATGCAAAATTGAAGGCAGCATTTATAATGGAAAACCAACCTGTTGATGCATATGTTTAGAGGACCAAAATGTACATTCCTTCAAATATTTAATCTGTCCTTTGAATCAGGGGTGGTGGATCATAATCAGATGAGCGGAAAACACAAAAAGAGACTGACATATGATCCTATTTAACACAAAAGGAGACTGACATATTATCTTATTTAACACAACAAGAAACTGCCATATCATGTTATCCAAACTAACTGTGGTGATATCCTACATTGACTATTGATATGACTGAAGTAGTCCTTATAAGGCTTAGTCCCTTGAGCTAGCTTTTGGGATTGAGTTAGGCTTAATCCAAATTCTAAGACGGTGTCGTAGTTCTTGATTCAGGAGATTTTGTTTCTTTATTAAAAATTTAAAACCCTAGTTGCGTTCCTTGCTGTTAACCCTAGACTGCGTTCATTGAAGCCCAACAAAGCCTATCCTAGATCAATTATAGGGCCTCCACCTCTTTACACTTGGTCCCTTCACAATTGAGAAATAGATGGCTCAACTGCTTAGCTTTTACTAGGAATATGATTTTTTATCTTATATTTATAGGGAAGGTAATGCACATGCTAATAAGTTAGCTAATTACGGTACTACTATATACGGTTTTGTTTGGTGGAATTTAATTCCTAGATTCATTATCAAAGGCTTTTCTTGCAATAGACCTTCCTAATTTTAGATTCAAATAATTATCTTTTTCACAGGTACAGTCTCCCCTTATGCTCCGTGTTCTATTTTCTAATTTTAATCTATTTATGGTGTGCAGCAAATGATTGTTGATGTCTGGGGTTATTCCTTGCATTATTGTGATGCCTTTGCATGTCATTTTTGTTATCATTTTGTACGCTCCCTAAATAAGACTAGATTAAGAATATCCCTAGGTTTCCTAATTGCATCCCATTAGAGCCTATCTTAAATCAGTTCTTGGGCCTAGGTTTCCTAACTTCATACTCTAGGTGTCCTTGACATGAGACGGGGTGGGGCTTATGCAATTTCACATGGAGAAAAGATTTGCCTAGGAAGGTGCCTAAATAAAAATGTTGGAATAGAATCTGGGTAAATTATGTGTGAAGGGTTGATCTAGAGTGAAGCTGTTGTATGTTTTCCTTAAAGCTGTTTCAACATTATTGCCTCTGAACTTTTATGTTTTAAAGCTTGCAAAAATTGTTGCCTTGTAGACATACAACATCTCTTGCCTTGTATACGAGGAAAACACTTTTGGCCCTAAGGCATAGCAATGGATCTAGTGTCTGCATCCTCTATGGACGTCATAATTCAATGGTTAGTCTGTACACTCTGCACATTTTGGTTGATGTCTAATTTATAGTCTTATATATGCACTAGTTATGTGTTTTTAACAGTTACAAGACTTCGACGTTGGTTGGCTATTTTTATCAAGTTATATTCTTTTATTTATTTTTATATGAAAACTGTTTTCAGTATTGGAAACATGAAGCCAAAGAGGAGTAGGAGGAAAAAGGAATCTCAAATATTAAGGAATCATTTGAAGTAAAATCTCTTTTGGGTCTTCTTGACTCTGTTCTTTTTCCCTGTGGTCTGGAAATATGGATTTAGTCTCTTGATGTGTTTGCATGTTGTGTTTTCCACCTTTTCAAATCCCAAGTGTTTTTCTGGATAAGAGTAATATTTTGTTTTGGAAAACTTGTTGAGTTCCAAATATATTCATACCGAGTTAATTTTTTTGTTCAAAGAATCTTTTACACCCATTGATAATTCTCAAGAATTAGGAAACTATATTTTTATTTAATTGAATAGGCTGACAATACATCTGATATTTATACAATATTACTAAGATAAATAAGGAAAATATAATTAGTACTCCTATACAACAAAATCCCTATAATTGAGGGATATTTAACAATAAAAAAGAAACAAATTTTGACACTTCCCTCAAGCTGGTGAATAGATGTACTCCATTCCCAGCTTAGATACAATTCTTTCAAAGTTGCTATTGTTTTGCCCTTTAGTTAGAAGATCTGCAAGGTTGCCTTGGGAGGAGACATATGGAGTGCAAATTAGGCCACTATCGAGTTTTTCTTTGATGAAATGCCTGTCAACTTCAATATGCTTGGTTCTGTCATGCTACTCCATTCCCAGTTTAGATACAATTCTTTCAAAGTTGCTGCTGTTTAGCCCCTTAGCTAGAAGATCTGCAAAGTTGCCTTGGGAGGAGACATATGGAGTGTAAATTAGGCCCTATTGAGTTTTTCTTTGATGAAATGCCTGTCAACTTCAATATGCTTGGTTCTGTCATGATGCACTGGATTATGGGCTATGCTAATAGTAGATTTATTATCACAATAGAGTTTCATTGGTTCATCCCGCTTTATCTTTAGGTCCTTTAAAATGATCTTCAACCATAGTAACTCGCATATCCCTTGTGCCATTGCCTTAAATTTGCTTCAGCACTGAATCTGGATACCACACTTTGTTTCTTACTCTTCCAAGTCCCAAGATTCCCACCTAGGAAGTGCAATATCCTGTGGTTGACCTTTTATCTACAATTGACCCTGCATAATCAGCATCGGTATATGCTTCAAAATCCATATTTCCATTTCGTCTAAACAAAATTCCCCTTCCTGGAGTTCCTTTCAAATATTGCACGATTCTGAGTGCAGCTTGCAAATGTACCTCCTTTGATTGGTGCATGAATTGACTGACTAGGCTTACAGCGAAGGCTGTAAAATATTGTAATTCTATTTTTTCCTTCATTTAATACATGTTACATAGGAGGTATAAATACATAATAGGAAGAAGTCTAAATAAGGAAACAATTAATTCCTATATATATAAAAGGAAAGAGTCAATAATACTATAGAGAGTAAATGAGATATCAATCCTTGAAATACAACCACATAATGATTTGATCCTGAATGAGATGATCTGCTATAAAGGCTGCAGATCAGTAGGATATTTGTTGGAATTAATTCCATATCCAGTTAAACACTCCCCCTCAAGCTGGGTCATAGATGTCAATCATGCCTAGCTTGGATCTCATGTTCTCAAAGTTTACTCTAGGTAGTGCCTTGCTCATAGGTCTGCAGTTTGATGACTTGAAGGTGTAGGCTCAAGTTTGATTGTTTGATAATCAATTTTCTCCTTTATGAAATGACCATCAATTTCCATGTGTTTGATTCTGTCATGATGCATTGGGTTTTTTGCAGATTTGTTATCTCACAATAGACTTATGGTGTGGTCAGTTTTGACCTTAAGTTCCTCAAGCATCTGTTGTAACCATATTCCTTCACCGTTTCCATGCACCATGGATCTGAACTTGGGTTCAGCACTGCTCCTAGCAACCATAGATTGTTTTTACTTCTCCAAGTAACTAGATTCCCCCAAATAAATGAACTGTACCCACTTGTTGACCTTCGATCTGTCACTGAACCGGCCCAGTCTGCATCTGTGAATATTTTCCACATTTCTGCTTGTATACTTTTTGACGTGCAATCCTCTTTCTGGTGTCTTTTTAATGTACTGCAGAATGTGATTGATACTCATGTGAGCCTCTCGAGGGTCACTCATGTAACAACTTACCATACTAACAGAAAAGCCAATGTCAGGCCTAGTATGTGTAAAGTAGATAAGTTTTCCAGCCAATGTTTGATCTCTTTCTTTATTAGTGGAGGGACTTTCTTCTTCACCTCCAATTTGAATATTGGACTCCATAGGAGTGTCTGCTGGTCTACACCCCAACATTCCTGTTTGTTGAAGCAAATCCAATACATACTTCATTTGTGATATGTAAATTTCACGTTTGGATCGTGCCACTTCCATCCCAAGGAAGTACTTCAAGTGACCAAGGTCATTAACCTCAAATTCCTTAGCAATGAACTGCTTTAGTTCTCCAATTCCATTATGATCATCACCAGTGATGATGATGTCATTTACATAGACAATGAAGATAGTCATCCTTCCTTCTTTTGAGTATTTTACAAAACATAGTACGATATTGTGAATTATTGAGGAAATGATCTTTTCATTTCTTGAATCAGAATGGTTACAGTTCTGGTTTTAAATACAACATTCCATAGTCTAATAAATAAATCATAATTAAATAGAAGGGATTTACTGTACAAGGTCCCTTGATATTCAATACAGTATGTCTGCAGTTTGGTTATGGGAAGGGGTGGATTCCAACTTGATAATTCCACCATCTATCTTTTCTTTTATGAAATGTCTATCTATCTCCACATGTTTCGTTCTGTCATGGTGGACTGGTTTTTTGCAATATTGATGGTTGCCTTGTTGTCGCACCAGAGCCTCATGGTGGAATCTGTTGGTACTCCTAATTCCTTAAGCATTCTCTGCAACCAAATTCCATCACAAATGCCATGAGCCATTGCTTTGAACTCAGCCTCTGCACTACTTCTTGCCACCACCGACTGTTTTTTACTTCTCCAAGTAGTCAAGTTTCCCCACACATATGTGCAATACCCACTTGTTGACTTGCGATCAGTCAATGAACCAGCCTAATTTGCATCTGTGAACACTTTCACACTCCTAATTGGGTCCTTTTTGAAGTGAAGACCTCTCCCGGGTGTCTTTTTGAGGTACTGCAAAATTCGAGTCACAACTTTCATGTGATCTTCAATTGGCTTATTCATGAAACGACTTACCATACTCACTGAGTAACCAATATTTGGTCTTGTGTGAGTTAGGTAAATTAGTTTTCCTACCAATCTTTGGCATCTCTCCTTATCAACTTGGGGACTGCCTTCTTGTTATGCCAATTTAAGGTTAGGTTCCATCGGTGTATCTACTGGCTTGGTGTAAGTTGAAAAACAATTTGGTGGTAGAGTCAAAAATTGCATAGGTGTAACTGTTTTGGTGTTTGTTATTAGTTAGTTACCTGAACCTAATCTCTATCTTAATGTATTAGAAGTCTTTAAATAGAAGCTTCCACCCCTTTAGAAATCATCTTTTATCAACTTTAGAAATTGAGTGGTGTAAACCGTTGTAGGTGCTTGTGTATCATTTTCTTTGGAGAGATTCTCTCCTATTATTTCTTATCTGTTCTTTCCTAAATATTAGTGTTCTTCCTCTAAATGGAATCCAATTCTTGGGTTCCTAACAATTGGTCCAACCTGCCGGATCACGAGGGAGTGCCGGTGTTCATGGAAGTAAACGATTGGTGGGCCAAGAAGGTGGAGTTGCCCAACTTTTCAGGGACTGATCCTGTTGGGTGGGTTGCAAGGGCTGAAAAGTTCTTTGTGGAGCATGAAATTCATGGATTCGATAGAGTGCAGTGGGCATTCATGAGCTTGGATGCTTCAATACTATTTTGGTTTCGTTCTTGGGATCCAGAAAACCCAAATCCAACATGGGAATCTTTTTCCACAGGTTTGATCCGTTGATTTGGAAGGATAAACAATGGTTGTAAGGCAGAGGAAGACAAAACCCACAAACAAATTCTTTATGAAAGGGTAAAACAAGAAGAGAAAGGTAAACGAGAGGATGACAAAACCGGTTTTTGGTCTCAAAAGATTCTAACCAGCAATGTGTCTTTGTCAAAACTGTCAAATCAAGAATCATGCACGATGACAAATGAAATCCAAACACCTCTGCCAAAACAATTGGTCGTCCATCAACTTGTGGAGAGCTTCAGGCATACTGCATTGCTGGCATTAGTCAAGCCACCACCTCCGTCGAAACCGCTTGATGTTGGTCACTTTGAGGCGGAGAAGAATGAGAATTGGGTCAGCAAACATCACAAACTGATGCAAGAACTGAAGGCATACGTAAAGCTACTGAAGGAGGGAATAGAAGACATGAAGAGTGGAATCAAGGAATTAATTCTGGTATCAAGAAATAAATCAAAAACAGTGTCAGAACAGTTTCTGATCAGCCTTCTGCCTTGTGAAATCAAATAATTTTTTTTGGAACTCAAGGAGAAACCAAAGTCTACTACTGAGATGGAAGACTCTATCAAGAACGGACATACAACATCAACAAGCCAGATTCAATTGACGGAAAAAGTTTGCAAGATTTATGACGAAAGCCACAAAGGGTTGTCAAGGGAGAGCCAGTGGTTCGTGTTAGGTGACAAGGCAAAGAACAACGAGAAGCAGAATTGTGGTAGTGACGGGGCCGGTTCTGAGTTTCAAAGGATTCTGACCGGCCTTATCTCTTCGTCTGAACAATCAAATCAAGAATTGTGCATGTCAACTGAGGAGATCCAAGCACCTCCGCCAGAACTATTCGATGTCAAACAGCTTAAGGTGAATGATGCAAACAACAAATCATGGCATATTGTTCAGTTTTAAGGGTCAATTATGCAACAGATTTAATGGGTCAAAATCAAGATGCTGAGTGGAGCAACTGGGTCAAGATGCTGAGTGATGTTCCTAGGTTGTTAGTAGTTGTATAAGTGTAACTGTTTTGGTGTTTGTTATTAGTTAGTTACCTGAACCTAATCTCTATCCTAATGTATTGGAAGTCTTTAAATAGAAGCTTCCACCCCTTTAGAAATCATCTTTTATCAATTTTAGAAATTGAGTGGTGTAAACCATTGTAGGAGCGTATCCGCTCTTGTGTATCATTTTCATTGGAGAGATTCTCTCCTATTATTTCTTATCTGTTTTTTCTTAAATATTAGTGTTTTTCCTCTAAATCAATGGAATCCAATTCTTGGGTTCCTAACATAATTGTTTACATTACAATAGTTAGTATAGTATTGAAAACAATTGGAACCTAAGAAATGACAATTTTTCTTTATTGTTCCTGTACAAACTGTGCTTACTTCCTTCACACACACAAACCTAGATCACTAGTGCGGTTTCATATATTTTCGAAGTTTATCACACTCTAATTGGAACTATATTATATTGTTTTAAATGCATCCAGGAAATGTGTCATGAAATGGGACCGATAGTTTCATTCAACTTGAAAAGACCAGATGGTTCTTGGTATGGATACCGGGAAGTGGAAAAGCTGGCATCTCTTTCAGGAATTCAGCTAAGGGTATAAATGTTCATTTGCACTTTTTCTATGCTTTTGCTTAAAAGTTATTAATTGAGTTCTGTTTATATAACTTTACTTACCATCTATTTAGACAGGATGCTTCTGCAATCCAGGTGCATGTGCGAAATACCTTGGTTTGTCTCATATGGATCTCATTTCAAATACCGAGGTGTTGCTATTGTCTGCTAAAAACTGACTATGATTGGTTTATCCACATGATAGTGTTAAAAAATGATAACAATATTTCTGTATTTAGGCTGGCCACGTTTGTTGGGATGACCATGATATAATAAATGGAAAACCTATTGGTGCTGTAAGAGTATCCTTTGGCTACATGTCAACATATGAAGATGCGAAGGTTTAAATACTTTAAACCATTTTGCATTTTTATTAAACTTTTGATCCATCAATATGGAAAATGCACAACATACTAAGTTGAAACAAAGTATCATAGACTATGTTATTCCCCATGGCTGATTCTATTTTGGCATGTCAATGTTGGATTAAGCTTCATTTCTCAATATTTTGGTTATCCTTTTCCCTTTTCCCTTTTTATTTTTATTTTTGCAGAAGTTTGTTGATTTTGTAACAAGTTCCTTCATGTCACCTCGAAATCATGTAGGCCACGGGAATCAATTGGAAGGTTCAGTCCCTTTTTCCATCATTAATATATCCATCATACTTAACGAATTGAAATCCAGATTTCTTATGTACTTTCAGATATAAGGACTCAAACTTTTATTCCTTTTTTATCGCTCTGCTTTTCTCCTTGAAGTCCAAAAATGCAAAAAAGGATTTGCATATTCATATGTAAAATGCATGCTTTTAACGCAGCCACATAGTAGGCTTGCTTAACAATTTTCACTTTAGTATGTTTACTAGTACATTATAATGGGGGTTTCCTTCAATATTGCCTTTAATGGGTTTATTTTACTGATATTGGAAATTGATTATACTTGAGTAGCAGACTGGAATTTGGTGTTGAAGTGCTTTGGAGATTGACTCTCCCTTGAAAATTTATAATAAGTGTTTAATATGAATATTTACATAGAGAATAGATATGGAAGGAAAGAGAGACATTAGGAAAGGTAATATTTTCACACAGGAAATAAGAGAAAATCGAAATAAGGAAAGGCTCAACACTCTCCCTCTAACTATGTGACTTGGTAAAAATATCTATAGATAATTATTGGAATTTGAAAATGATGTAACGACTGGATTAGAAGCAATATGCATGACTGCTAGTGGCAATTTGTCCTTATTATGTTGCAACGTAAATGATTTTGGATTAAGTAACCACTAAAAAAATCTATAGGTAAATCATATGTAGCACATATTATTTTCATTGTTGGGTCTTCCTGAAATTTTTTTATAGATCTGTATGGACAAATTCAGCTATTTACATGCAGGTGTGAATGGTTTCCTAGATACTTGTTATTATCTCAAATCAATTACAATATATCCAATAAAATCCTGTGGAGGTTTTAGTGCAAGAAGTTGGCCTCTTAGCAAAAATGGTAATCATCTAATTTTTGCTTAGTGTTATGAACAACTATGTACTACGAATTGGAAAATACTAAAATTATAGGGTTCCTGAAGGGAAAAAGGAATACTCTGAATAATAATTATAGTGTTAGGATAGCATTTATAGGGAATCAATCTCCTAATTACCAGCTCTTTTATGATTATACATAATTAAATTACTTGTACTATTTATACTCCTTATGTAATCAGTTTCATCATCAAGTGAATAAACAATCGCTTTTCCGCATGGTATCAGGGCTAGATCTAAACCATCCATTGTCTCTTTCATCGACCCAGCCATGGAAGAAGATAAAACAGAAGTCTCACCCACAAAGACTGGCATAAATCTTGCCGGCTCAATCGAAGGGACTGAACTTCTCATCACTGGCCACAAGTTGAATGGCCAAAACCACCTTCAATGGGATAGGTCAAAACCATTCTGCAACAGGGACATCAGAGGCAATGCAACACACAACCTACAAGAAATGGAAGAGAAACAGGATTCATCTCCATTCAAGCAAAGAACAAATAGAGGCTCTGCAGAAAATGCTCTGGCAAATTGTTCTTACTGCAGAAAAATGTGGTACAGCTTCAGTAGCACAAAAAGATAATTTCCTACGTACTTTACATACTAGCAAAGGAAAACCAAAATCATGGGATCATAGACTCAGGAGCCTCGGATCACATGACTGGAGATATAACAATATTTGACAATTATTCTCCCTATCATGAATACTTCTCTATTCGGATTGTTGATGGTACCTGAAGAAAGTAAAAGACAAAATACTTTCTTATTTTATTACTACAGCCCTAAACTGTTTATATAGAAAGTAAAATTACAATAGTAATACTGAGTAATAATGATATAATCATAAAATAAAAATAAATAGAATAATATAAAATAAAAGAAAATCAAATCTGATTTTCCTTAATTCTTCAACACCCCCTCTCAAGTTGGTGCATAGATATCTGTCATGCCCAACTTGGCTATAAGTCGCTCAAAATTGGGTCTTGCCAAACCTTTTGTCAAGATATCAGCGGTTTGCTGGTTGGAAGTCACAAATGGCAGACATATAATTCCGGCATCAATTTTTTCTTTTATGAAATGGCGGTCAATCTCAATGTGTTTGGTTCTATCATGTTGTACGGGGTTGTGAGCTATACTTATTGCTGCTTTGCTATCACAGAACAATTTTAAGGGTGAGTCAACTTTCATTTTCAGTTCATCCAAGAGTTTATGAATCCACAAAAGTTCACAAATTCCTTGAGTCATTGCTCTAAATTCAGCTTCTGCACTGCTTCGAGCAACAACCCCTTGTTTCTTACTTCTCCAAGTGACTAAATTTCCCCAAACATAGGCACAATATCCAGTAGTGGATTTTTTTATCAGTAACTGATCCTGTCCAATCAGCATCTGTAAATATAGAGACTTCTCTGTCATTAGTTTTCTTGAAGTACAAACCCTTTCCAGGATTGGATTTCATGTACCTTAAGATTCGATAAACTGCCTCCAAGTGTTCTTCATAGGGAGAATGCATGATGGTTTACAACACTCACAGAGAAAGCGATGTCAGGTCTAGTGTGGGCTAGATAAATAAGTTTGGCAACAAATCTCTGGTATCTTCCAATCTCAACAGGAACACTGCCTTTCTCCCAAAGTTTAGTATTTAATTCCATAGGAGTATCTGCTGGTCTACACCTACTCATCCCAGTTTCTTCCAAGAGATCTAGGATGTATTTCCTTTGAGAAACAACAATTCCCTTCTTTGAGCGAGCAACTTCCATACCAAGAAAATATTTCAGCGCCTAAATCTTTGATCTCAAATTCTTTTGTCAAGTTTTTCTTCAATCTTTCCATCTCAACAATGTCATCTCCTGTGAGAATAATATCATCTACATATACAATTAAAATTGAAATTTTACCAACATTAGAGAACTTCACGAACAGCGTATGGTCTGATTGTCCCTGCATATATCATTGCTTTTTGACAGACCGAGTGAATTTCTCAAATCAAGCTCTTGGAGATTGCTTGAGATCATAAAGGGATTTTTGTAGTTTGCATACATTTGAACCCAACTTATCTTCAAAACCAGGTGGACTATCCATGTATACTTCCTCTTCCAAATTACCATTCAGGAAAGCATTTTTTACATCAAGTTGGTTAACAGACCAATCTAAATTCACCGCCAAGGACAAGAGAACTCTAATAGTGTTTAACTTGGCAACAGGAGCAAAAGTCTCTAAGTAATCAATGCCATATGTCTGAGTAAACCCTTTAGCAACCAAGCGTGCCTTGTATCTTTCAACTGTGTTATCAGAATTATATTTCACAGTAAATACCCATTTACAGCCAACGGTATTCTTTCCTGTAGGTAACGTCATGACTCTCCAAGTTTGATTCTTCTCAAGAGCTCTCATCTCCTCAAGAACAACTTCCTTCCACTTTTGAATTTTTAGAGCCTCCTGTATATTTTTTGGAATTTCTACAGCAGACAACTTAGAGGTAAATGCAGCAAATGAAGAAGACAATTTTGAGTATGACACATAATTAGACAAAGGATATTTAGTGCATGATCTAACAGGTTTTCTAATTGCAATAGGAAGGTCTATATCAGGATACTCGACATGACTCTTAAGAACAGAAGAGGACTTACCTGTATCAAGATGATGTGTTGGATTATCTATTGGTTCGGAATCTTGGAAGGATCGGAGAATGGGTCCTTCATTTCTCTGTTTATGGTATCTTCCAAAGACATTTCCCTTCCAAGTAGGGTCAATGGTAGTAAACCTGTTATGTGTCTCTTTATCTGAGTCATTATGTTGTGGCATTTCAGGTGGTCCTTCATTATTATTGAGATCAAGAATTTGATCAGTGTGATTTTGATTTAAAATTGTCGCCCCCGAATCTGTCGAAACCTCATTCATAAGTTGATTGAGTTCCAATATGGAATCTTGGGCATTTTCTTTTGGTGCATCAATATAAGTCTCAGAATTTTGCGACACTATATCACTTAAAGTAATGATGTTTTCATAAGTAAAAGATGAATCTTCCTTATAATTTCCCCCCTGAAGATGAATGTCAGTAAAAAATGGTTGATTTTCCACAAAAGTAACATCCATGGTTACAAAAATTCTTTTTAATTTTGGTTCAAAACACTGATACCCCTTCTGAGTTGGAGAGTAACCGGTAAACACACATTTTATTGCTCTTGACTCGAGTTTGTCAAGTTGTTTATGTTCATGAACAAAAGCAGTGCAACCAAAAACTTTTAGTGGCAAATCAGCAGATACACTAGTCAAAGGAAAATAATTTCGAAAAACATCAAGAGGGGTATGAAAATCTAAAACTTTAGATGGCATTTGATTAATTAAATATGATGCAGTTAAAACAGCTTCACCTCACAAATATTTTGGAACCTTATTTGCAAATAGTAAAGCTCTAGCAACCTCAAGAAGATGCCTATTCTTTCTCTATGCAATTCCATTTTTGGGGTGTATTAACACAAGAACTTTGATGAACAACTCCATTGGCAAGAAAAAAATCAGACAAAAATATATTAAAATATTCTTTACCATTGTCACTTCTGAAGACTTGAATATTTGTTTGGTATTGAGTGTGCACCATTTTAAAGAAATTTTTGACAACTTGTCCAACTTCTGATTTTTCTTTCAATAGATAAACCCAACAAATTCTAGTATGATCATCAATAAAGGTTATAAACCATCTTTTATTAGAAAAAGTGTTTATTCTATTAGGACCCCAAACATCACTATGAATAACTGCAAACGGTTTTGATTTTTTATATAGTTGTGTAGAAAAAGAAGAACGGTGATTTTAGCAAATTCACAAGTTTCACAATGAAATAAAGACGGATCATTCTTAGAAAATAATTTAGGAAACAAATGTTTCAAATACGGAAAACTAGGATGTCCTAACCGTAAATGCCATAACATAATATCATCATTATTAGAAGAAACAAAAATAGATTCAAAGCAGGTACTTGTTTTTGGTTGGTCTTTGAAGTCGAGTCCATTGTTAAGATAATAGAGTCCTCCACTCTCCTTAGCATTGCCAATCATCTTCCCCGTGCTCAAATCCTTAAAAGTGCAATGAGAATGAAAGAAGTTAGCTTGGCAATTTATATCCTTTGTTAATTTAGTAATGGATAACAAATTACATGATAAATTGGGAACATGTAAGACATCTTTTAAGGTTAACACAGGTGACAGAATAACAGAACCTTTCCCTGCAATGGATGAAAGAGAGCCATCTGCAATTTTAATTTTGTGGTTACCTGCACAAGGACTATAAGAAGAAAACAGACTCGACTCCCCAGTCATATGATCAGTAGCACCAGAATCGATAATCCAAGTATGGCTGGGAGAGACACTAAGTAGAGCAATATTTAGAAAATTACCTCTCTGAGCTATAGAGCAAGAAGGAGTTTGAGACTCAAGGAGTTTGTACAATTGATCTAATTGTTCCTTGCTGAAAGGAGATGGGCTTGAAGGAGACTGCTTCTCTTGATCAGAGGTACCAGCTTGGAGGGCATGACCTTCTTTTCCTCCTTTTTTCTTCCAATTTAGAGGTTTTCCATGGAGCTTCCAACATGTATCACGTGTGTGCCATGAACGTTTGCAATGTTCGCACCATGGTTTCTTGCCATCTCTCTTTCCGTCTTCATTCTTAGTGACTAGGGCAGAGATTTCAACCTCAACAACAGAAGGTGTCTTACCCATCATAACACCTTGTCTTGCCTCTTCTCTTCTAACTTATGAGAACGCTTCCCGAAGTGATGGCAATGGAATCTTTCCTAATATTCTGCCTCGGACTTCATCAAGTTGCTTATTAAGCCCAACCAAGAACATGAATACTCGGTCGTTCTCCTGTCTCTTAAGAAACAAAACACTGTCCTCACAACACTTCCAATGATCATCATAGCAGAGATCCAATTCTTGCCATAGTGTCATCAACTCATTATAATAGGTAGTGACATCTCTATCTCCTTGTTTGGCATGCCACAATCGTGATTTGAGATCAAAAATTTGAGAAGAATTCTGAATATTAGAATATGTTTCTTTGACAGCCTCCCAAACTTCCTTCGCAGTAGGAAAAAACATAAAAGGTTTTCTAATCGTTGATTCCATATTACTAAGCAGCCAAGCAATAATAACAGAGTTCTCAGATTTCCAAAACATGTAATTAGGATCAGTTGTGGCAGGTATTTGCACCTCTCCTGTGAGGAAAACCATATTTTCCCTTACCATCTAGGATCAATCTTGCGGTTTGGGACCATTCGACATAATTTTTTCCATTAAGTTTTTGGATTTCAACTTTGAGGGCATTAGAAGTTCCCTCATGGCCAAAAAAATTGGAAAAACCGTTGTTAGATAAACCATTCCAACTACCACTGCCCGTTGGGCTGCCGCCAGTGCCTAAACCGGTGTTGTTGGCTACTTCTGATTTTTCACCCAAACCATTGTCGCCGCCGTCAGTGCCTAATCCAGTGTTGTCGCCTGAGCCGCCGCCAGTGCCTAAACCGATGTTGTTGGCTACTTCTGATTTTTCACCTAAACCATAGTCGCCGCTACCCGTAAGGGATGCCTTCCATGAGGTATTGTGTGCCATAACTCAGTTGTTGGTTAGAACGCAGCAAACCCTAGTGGGTTGTGAAAAGCTTTACAAAACCCTAACCAATAGCTTTGATACCATGAAGAAAGTAAAAGGCAAAATACTTTCATATTTTATTACTACAGCCCTAAGCTGTTTATATAGAAAATAAAATTACAATAATAATACTGAGTAATAATGACATAATCATAAAATAAAAATAAATAGAATAATATAAAATAAAAGAAAATCAAATCTAATTTTCCTTAATTCTTCAACAGTCTCTATAATGTTATTCATAATTTAGCTACCCTTCAGATGACAAAAGATAACATCATGGCTTATGCTAATAAAGCCCAGTCAGCGGTAAACGAGTTCAAGCTCCTTGTGGCCGACGATGACTCCAAGAAGATGCTTGAGAAATTGGATAATGTGATATCCCTTCAACAGAGGATCTCATCAGACAAATCATACACATTCCTAGTCAGGAAGGATCGGGGGAAATGGATCTCAAACTGGCACAGAGTCTTCAACTTTCGTTTCAAATTTTGCAAGTCGTGGAGGACGAGGTCGTGGTCGTGGGGGTGGCCGAGGAGGTCGTGGTGGAGGTCGTCCTCAGTGCACTTACTGTAAGCGTTTCGGTCATACCGAAGACAAGTGCTATTCCATTATTGGCTTTCCAGAAAGAACAACAAATGTGACGCAGTCTAATGATAATGGAAAAGACTGAAGTGAAAAATACCAAAAACAATATGTTGTCAGATGAAGAGTACAAGGCATACCTGCAGTTCAAGGCTTCACATGCCTCATCCTCAACAACTTTTGCTCATATCGGTAATTCTACGATATGCCTCTCTCACTCCTCATTTGTTAGCCCTTGGATCTTGGACTCTGGAGCTTCCGATCATGTGACTGGTAATCCATCACTTCTATCAAAAATATCCCAACCTAAAACCCCACATCATATCACCGTTGCAGACGGTTCAAAAGCTAAAGCTAGTGGCATTGGTCAAGCCACTCCTCTCCCATCTTTATCTCTTGACTATGTTCTTTTTGTTTCCAACTGTCCATTTAATTTAATTTCTGTTAGTCGTCTGACTCAAAGTCTAAATTGTTCTATAACTTTTACTCCTGATTCTTTTGTTATACATGATCAGAGTACGAAGTAGATGATTGGTACAGGATATGAGTCCCAAGGACTTTACTACCTTTAGTCTTCATCTACTGTTGCTTCCACTTCTAGTACGGAGTCCCCAGGTCTTCTTCATCGTCGGTTATGTCATCCAAGTCTCATAAAGTTCAGAGTTATGGTCCTTCACTTGTCTCTCTTGAAGTCTTTAGACTGTGAATCTTGTCAGCTTGGGAAACACGTCCAGTCTTCCTTCCCCAGCAGTCTTCAATCACAAGCTTGCTCCCTTTTTGATGTCGTTCATTCTGATGTATGGGGACCAAGTCGAGTCACTTCAGTTGTAGGTCATAGGTACTTTGTCACATTTATTGATGAGTTTTCTAGATGTACGTGGATCTACCTACTTAAGGATAGATCAGAAGTATTAGGCGTATTTCACAATTTCTTTAAGGAAATTCAAAATCAATTTGGTTGTTCTATTCGCATTTTGCGCAGTGATCATGCAAAAGAGTATTTTTCGTCATCTTTTACTTCTTTCATGGTCGAAAATGGAATAATCTATCAGTCATCTTGTCCCCATACCCCACAACAAAATGGTATTGCTGAACGTAAGCACCGTCATATAATTGAAACAACACATTGCTAATCAATGCTGATGTTCCTTTCAAGTTTTTGGGCGATGCTGTCCTCACTGCAGGATATTTGATTAATAAAATGCCATCTTCTGCTATCCAAGACAAAGTTCCCCATTCCATATTGGTCCTTGATGAACCATTGCTTCGTCTCCCTCCTCGAGTTTTTGGATCCACTTGCTTTGTTCATGATCTTACTCCAGGACTTGATAAGTTGAATGCTCGTGCAATTAAGTGTGTTTTCCTCGGCTATTCAAGGTTTTAGAAAGGATATCGGTGCTATTGTCCCTCCACACATCGCTTCTACATGTCTGCTGATGTCACATTCTTTGAGGATACACCTTTCTTCCCATCCCCCATTGAATCTGAGCCAATCTCTGAGGTATTACCTACTCCCTACCTTGTTCCGATAACTCCATCCATACCTATAATTGACCAGCCAGATCCATCGAGTCCTCCTCTCTTGCAAACTTATCAGCGACGTGCACGTCTCCCTCCTACCAATCCACTTCCTACACAAGATTTAAGCGACTCATCTCCTGTTCCGGTCCCTTCTTCTACTTCGGATCCACCTACCTTGTCTGACAACTTCCCTATTGCACTACGTAAAGGTACACGTTCCACCAGTAATCCCTATCCCATTTATAATTTTCTTAGTCATCACTATTTATCACCTTCACATTATACCTTTGCCTCTGCTATCTCTTCCATCACTATTCGTAAGTCCCCGCAAGAAGCTGTTTCTCATTCAGGTTGGCGGCAAGCTATTATTGATGAAATGACAACATTAAAATCTAACCAAACATGGACTCTTGTGCCACCTCCTCCTAGTAAATCTATTGTTGGATGTCGTTGGGTATACACAATCAATGTTGGTCCAGACGGAC
Organism: Cicer cuneatum; assembly: GCA_037974295.1. Taxonomy (NCBI): domain Eukaryota; kingdom Viridiplantae; phylum Streptophyta; class Magnoliopsida; order Fabales; family Fabaceae; genus Cicer; species Cicer cuneatum. The sequence continues at coordinate 52,506,275 of JBBPBO010000005.1, read as the reverse complement.
ATATTGATCGTCTTAAAGCTCGTCTAGTGGCTAAAGGTTATACTCAGGTTTTTGGTCTTGATTACAGTGATACTTTCTCACCTGTGGCTAAAATGGCTTCGGTTCGTCTTTTTCTCTCCATGGCTGCTATGCGACATTGGCCATTGTATCAGTTAGACATAAAGAATGCATTCCTTCATGGAGACTTAGAAGAAGAAGTTTATCTCGAGCAACCACCTGGTTTCGTTGCTCAGGGGGAATGTCATGGGTATGTCTGCCGACTTCATAAAGCTTTGTATGGTCTCAAACAATCTCCTCGGGCATGGTTTGGGAGGTTTAGTAGTGTTGTTCAACAGTATGGTATGATTCGGAGTCAAGCTGACCACTCTGTGTTTTATAAATTCTCTTCTAACAAGTGTATTTACTTGGTTGTCTATGTTGATGATATAGTCATTACAGGTGATGATTGTGATGGAATTGTGGGACTCAAACAGCATCTAGTCCACCACTTTTAGGTCAAAGATCTAGGTAGACTGAGGTATTTTCTGGACATTGAGGTAGATCAATCTAAGGCAGGAATTGCTATTTCCCAGAGAAAGTATGCTTTGGATATCTTGGAAGAAATCAGTATGCTAGATTGCAAGCCAATTGGCACTCCTATAGATCCAAATGTCAAACTCCTACCGGATGAAGGGGAGTCATTTCCAGATCCAGGAAGATATAGGAGGTTAGTTGGGAAGTTGAATTACTTGACCATGACGAGGCCAGATATTTCATACGCTGTGAGTGTGGTGAGTCAATTCTTGGATTCCCTTTGTGATAGTCATTGGAATGCTGTGGTTAGAATCTTGAGATACATTAAAGGAGCTCCAAGAAAAGGTCTTGTTTACACAGATAAAGGTAATTCAGATATTGTTGCTTAAACAGATGCAGATTAGGCTGGAAGTTCTTCTAATAGACGGTCCACATCTGGGTATTGTGTTCTTATTGGTGGTAATTTGATTCCTGGAAAAGCAAGAAGCAGAACGTTGTTGCTAGATCTAGTGCTGAGGCTGAACGTTGTTGCCAGATCTACTCAGGAGCTCATGTGGCTCAGACACCTTCTCCAAGAGTTGCGGTTTTGTAATATAGGCACTATGAGTCTCGTATGTGATAATCAAGCAGCCTTACATATTGCTTCTAATCCAGTCTTTCATGAGCGAACTAAACATATTGAAATTGATTGTCACTTTGTTCGTGAGAAAATTGTGTTTGGCAAGATTGCTACTTCATTTGTTGGTTTTAATGATCAATTGGCAGACATTTTCACAAAGGCTCTTCAAGGACCAAGGATAACTTATATATGTGACAAGCTTGATGCCTACAATCTGTATGCTCCAGCTTGAGGGGGAGTGTTGAGACATGCAAAGATTTAGTTTGTTATTATTAAGATATTGTTATTCCTTGTTTTTATTAGGTTTGATATAGGTTGGATTTAGTCCAGATTTATTTCCTTAATTAAGAGATTCTCCTTGTACAATTCTGATTATAAATAATATCATGTTGAGAGATAATCTCTCAAGTTATTCAACACCAAAACCTAATTCTCAAGTATACTTATACCCCTTCTGGGTTGGTGAGTAACCAACGAAAACACATTTTATAGCACGTGGTTCAATTTTGCCTAGGTTCTTTCATGAACAAAGGATGTGCACCCCAAATTTTTTTGAAATTATATTCGTTCGAAACATGAGCAATAAGAAAACATTCTTTGAAGATTTGAAGTGGAGTTTGAAAGTTAAAGACTTTTGACATCATCCTATTAATCAAATAAGCAGAAGTTAAAACAACTTCCCCTCACAAATAATTTGGTACTTCACTTGAGAAATATAAGGTTCGAGCCACCTCTAAGCAGTGTCTGTTTTTTCTTTCAGCAACTCCATTTTGTTGGGGTGTGTTAGGACAATAACTATGGTGTATGATCCCAATTTCTAGCAAATACTCACCCGATACAGAGTTAAAATATTCTTTTCCATTATCACTTCTAAAGACTTGATTGTTTGTTTGAAATTGATTTTGCACCATTTTAAAAAGGTCCTTTACAACCTGACAAACATCAGATTTTAAGCAAATACTCACCCAATACAGAGTTAAAATGTTCTTTTCCATTATCACTTCTAAAGACTTGACGTTTGTCTGAAATTGATTTTCCACCTTTTTAGAAAGGTCCTTTACAGCCTGACAAACATGAGATTTCCCCTTTAACAAGTATACCCAACACAATCTAGTGTGGTCTTCTATTAAAGTGATAAACTATTTTTTGTGAAAGAGTGTACTTGTCCGGTTAGGGTCCCAAACATCGCTGTGAATAACAAAAAACGGTTTTGATGGCAGAAGTGGCTGTTTTGGAAAGTTGGAACAATGATGTTTTGCAAATTCACATGCTTCACAGCTTAGCGAAGAAAAATCTTTATTAGGAAATAGCATAGGAAACAAATGTAAATAACGAAAACTTGGATGGTCTAGCCGTAAATGCCATAACATAATGTCATTATCATTATTAGAAACAAAAAAGGATTCAAGCAGGAAGTTATTGGTTTGGAAGGTTGTGATCCAATGTCAAAGCAGTAGAGTTCTCCACTCTCGTTAGCACAACCAATCGTCTTCCCTGAGTTCAAATCCTGAAAAACACAGTGAAAGTGAGAGAAATTAGCTTGACAGTTTTTATCTTGGACTAGTTTGCTGACAACATTTAAACTACAAGTTTGGAATGTGTAGACATCTTTATGGGTTAGCATTGAGGATACTACAATAGAGCCTTTTCCTGCAATGGCTAAAAAAGAACCATCTGCAGTTTTTATTTTGTGATTACCTGCACATGGAGTATATGAAGAAAAAAGCATAGAATCATTTGTCATGTGGTCAGTTGCACCTGACGTAGGGTTTATGCGGAAGCAAGACCCCCAAAACCGGGAGCTCTTGATACCATGTAGAAAAAGTGGTAGCATGCTGTCTATTTTTATTCTTCAGTCTAAGCTAGTGTAAATAGAGAGAATACAAGTAATCCTCTTCCTTAAATCAAGGAGAGATTTTGGGAAATAAAAACAAAACATATCTTATTATAAAAATAGAAAATCTGCATTACTAAATAGGAAATAATATAAGATTCTCTAACATTTATATTTCACAACAGTGAACCAGTCATCCTTTTCTCTGTAATTTTATCTTTGAGCTTTTAATGAAGGTTTCTTCTTTAAATTTTGAGCAGGTCTGAAACATGATCGTGAATGGATTCTGAAAAGCCTGAGTGGTGAAATTCTAACACTTAAGAGGGTAATCCATTTTATGATACAAGAGTTCTTTATTTAGATAATCTGTTGATGGATGCAGATTTCAGGGACTGTACTTTTTTTGTACTGTTTTACTGATTCAGTTTGGTTTAAGTTATGGAAAAAAGCCTTTTTTTCATAAAGAAGAAAAGCCTTTTTTCATGGATGGAGGTGAATTTGTATCTATTGAAAATATAGAATTTTAATAAGGAAGGATGAGAAAGAATAAATAATTCAAAATGTTGTGTTTTTTAATAGTGGTACAAAAGGCCGAGTACCAAGTACCAACTCTTATTTATATCATTGGCTCATAATACCATTCTTCATTCTCGAATAAAGCCCACGGACCTTAACATCTTCATCTCCGAGCAAGTTTTTGGTTAAGAAGCTTGTTGTCCTGCATGTTCCAACTGATGATCATATTGTGGATCTTCTCACTGAACTGAACTTCAGAATAATTGATTTTTATTAGGCGCCAAACTAAGGGTTTTTTATAGGTCTCATTTTCTCATACCTCCTCGAACTTGAGTGGGGCTCTCAGTATTTGTTAGATTGTGTGCAATTCTCTGAAAGTAGTCATGCCCGGCTGTAGCACTAGCTGTTAGCTTGGTTCAGTTTTGTACAGTTAGATTGGTTAGTTATGGCCCTGCTAAGTGATTCTGTTCTGACAGAATTGATACTGTAAAGCTTTTCCTCCTTTATGAATATGGATTTACCAAGGCAGAATATGAATGAGAAAATCAGAATATTCAGTTCCAAGTTTTTGCTCACTCTGTCTCTCAAGCTTGTTTCTTAGGATTTCTTTAGGAATTAGGCTAACATTCTTACTACTTTTTCTCCCTACCTCCACTAGTCTTCAATGATCTGATTCCAGACAAGTTTATCTATATTCACTGTATTTTCTTACCGAGCTTTCACTTTTCAGAACTAACACTTGATTGTAAAGTTTGGATTTGTTTGATCTTAATTTTGTAGGTTCCAGAAATGGGTTTTATAAGTTCCTTTATTGACCTCAGTCAGGGAATGTTGTTCGTAGAGTCTCCACATTGCAAAGAAAAATTGCAAATCACGCTTCAGGTCGATTTTTCTGATGTTGCTATACACGACATTGAACTACATGGCCAGAGGTATATGACGTTATGCACGCTATATATGAATGTATGTATGTATGTACTAAATAAAGTAGACTCTTGTAAACATAGCATCTGATTCTATTTAATTAATAAACTATATTTTATTTAGAAAAATGCAGTAGAACTTTGTGTGGAAGACATACATATATCACACGTAATTCTCAACAAATAAAATTTCCTAATTACTATCTTTACTTGGTAGAGTGAACCCAGACACTAAAGGTAGACATAATGATTCATGTTTCTAAAATCAATTACAATTTGCAATAAATGAATTAAAATATCAATTTAAGGCACGAAATAATGAAAATAATTAAGTATATAATTCTTCACTAGTAAATACTTAACATGTTATATTCAGTTTCATTTTATTATCTAGCATACACTTGCTGTTTAAAAAAAGCTTGCACTAGCCATAAAACTCAATAATTCAAATTACAAAATTTTGCACAAATGTTTATAAGAAGGCCATCAGTCAACATGTGGTTTAATTGTCTACTTTTGCATTATTAATTTGTATTTTAGTTATACAAATGATCTTATGTATTTGTTGGAAATAGCAAAATTCATCTATGTTTCCCATTGAAAATAGGAGCACTTTAAGTTTTAGGCTCGCACTTTGGGAGTTAACTTGTATTTATGCCTCCTTGTAATAATAACATGTAATTAATTATAGTATAAATATCATGGTTGCTGAGTGCTTTACTCACTCAAGTACATTCAGAAAAATTGTTTCTTCCTATTTTTCACATGGAATCAGAGCTCTTGATCTAGGAGACTTTGCTTCCGTAATCAACTCTATCAATTAATAATTTGACTGGGCACTTTGTGCTGTCAAGCATCATTGGCTGCCACTAACCACCTTTGACCAGAGTTGACCGACTTTGACCGGTGCTGACCACTACTGTTTTGACTTCATTTGCATTTCTAACCTTCGTAGATGGTCATTTAATGATGAGACTTTTTCTCAACAGTTTGGAAAAACCATCAGGTATGCATATTTCCACTTTTCTTCGGATTTAAGGTCTTAAAAACCCCTTCTACCCTATTTTGGATTTTGGATTCCGGTGCCACAAACAATGTGACACCTTGTTCTAAATACTTCTCCACTTATTCCTCTAATCCCAATAATAAGAAAATAGCTACTGTTGATGGTACATTTGTAACTGTAGCTGGCATTGGAGATATTCAAATAAATCCCTCCATAACCTTAAGAAATGTGCTTCTGTTGGAACTGGTTAGTACATAATTGAAATGGAAAACTGAATTCTTTATTGAATTTAAACAGAACGTGAGTTTACAATTCTGTTTGGGCAGAATTGATAAACCTGTTACAGAATTATCCACTCCAAGAATTTGAGAGCTCGGTCTCTCCCTTCCCAATAACCACTCAAAAATTTCCTGCCTTCCTTTTTCTGATTTTCCTACTTTTATTTGCATCGTAACTTCTCTAAAGCAGCAGTTACTGCCTGATTTACAACTTAAACTGACACAATAACTGTCTACAGAACAAATAACTGCCATACAAATTCAGTTCCCACTTAAAATTCTAACTCTTGACCCTCCTCTTATAATATTTAGTTATAAGAGGCCTAACAATACTCCCTCCCAAAAGAGTCACCATAACTTAATGGTTTTCTTCGAAGTGAGACCAACAATGCTACACATAGACCATTTGAGGTCTTTCAATTCTTCCTCCACTTCCACTAGATTCGGTTCTTGCAATTCACAGTTCTCATCTTCCTCACCCAAAACCAGCACGTGCAACTGCTTGTTAACACACATGGCCTGGACTAAACCTTTCATCACAGCGAAAACATAATCCCTTATGTGATTTCTCTTGCATTTCAGCCTCGGTTAACCTTCTGAATCCTCTGCCTCTGAAAGTTCCAGCGGGCTTTGCAACACTTCCTTCCCCTGAAGAACTTCCAACTCCTGACGTTGTAGTTTGCGTTTGTTGCTTTACCCCTGGTTCCCATGTCACCGTTCTAGTATTAGTGAAAGTTCTCATTGGTTTACCTCCAGAAGACGCAGAATTGCTCCCCTTGTTGATGAAATTGTTCTTCTCATCAACTCTCTGAGCGAAGTTCATTAATTCCACAAGAGTCTCCATTGGGTGTAATTTTAATTCTGCCCTTATCACTTCCTTAAGTCCATTCAAAAAAATTCCTTTCAAATATGCTGGTTCTGCACATTTGAGTGGGCTTGCGTATAGTTCAAACTTTTCTCGATACTCTTCGACTAACCCTGTTTGTTTGAGACTTAGTAACAATTCAAAAGGGCTTTCAACCATAGATGGTTGGAAATGCTTAATCACATCGGCACGAAAATCATCCCAAGTAGGATGTTGAGCAGAAAATTCCCACCATTGGTACCATGTCAAAGCCTTTCCCTCCATAGCCACTATTACCGCTTGCAACTTCTCTGCCCCAGACATTCCTTTCAAATCAAAGTATCTTTCCACCCTAGTCGTCCATCCATATGCATCTTCACCATCAAAGACGGGTATTTCTAATTTCCTCCACCTTTCGACCCTGTTTCGCGAGTCTAGGGAATTTTCTGGCCTCTCTCCACACAACACAGTGCGACTCCCATCGCTGGAATCATCTTCCTGCCTCGCGTGAATTAGCCTGACAGCATCAGCCAAGTCATTCAATTGGCGCCTGGCTTTCAAGCGCTCCACCCTCTCTTGTTCCATATGTTTTTCCCACGTTTCACGCAAAGCTAGCAACCCTTCAAACCTTTGTTCCAGAACTTCCATACTGCATGCTTCCATATTGCGCGTAAATACCATGTATTTCTCCTGGATTTTTGTTGCTTTGACACTAGTGTTGGAACTGGTTAGTACATAATTAAAATGGGAAACTGAATTCTTTATTGAATTTAAACAGAATGTGAGTTTACAATTCTGTTTGGGCAGAATTGATAAACTTGTTACAGAATTATCCTCTCCAAGAATTTGAGAGCTTGGTCTCTCCTTTCCCAATAACCACTCAGAAATTTTCTGCCTTTCTTTTTCTAATTTTCCTACTTTTATTTGCATCGTAACTACTTTAGAGCTGCAGTTACTGTCTGATTTACAACTTAAACTAACACAATAACTGTCTACATAACAAATAACTGCCATACAAATTCAGTTCCCACTTAAAATTCTAACTCTTGACCCTCCTCTTATAATATTTAGTTATAAGAGGCCTAACAGCTTCATGTCCCAAAGTTGTCCAACGATCTTGTCTCTATACAAAAACTCACAAAGGATTTATCCTGTGCTTTGACTTTTTGTAGTTATTATTGTGAGTTTCAGGACAAGGATTCCAGGAGGACAATTGGATGTGCTAAAGGAAATGGCCATTATTATCTTGAGGAATCAAACCTATCCACCACACCAAAAAACCACCTAGCTCACTCTTTTGTGTCAGGGTCTATGTTCTCTCGTAAAGAAAAAATATACTATATCATTATCGGTTTGGACTTCCTTCCTTTTGAGTCATCCAAGTTATGTTTCCATCTTTATGTTCTAGGTTTAATGTTGAATGTTTTCACTGGGAAATATGTGAAATTGCAAAACATAAGCTTGTGCCTTTTCCTTAAAGTGATAAAAGAAGTATATCTCCTTTTTATCTCATTCATATTGATGTTTAGGGTCCATCTATTATTTCAAATGAGTCTAACACTAGATGGTTTGTAATTTTTATTGATGAATGTAATTGAGTTACTTGAATTTTCCTACTTAAACATAAATCATATATGAGCATTGTTTTTCCAAATTTCTTTTTGATGATTAAAATCAATTTGGTGTGAGCATAATAAAGAGAATTAGGTCTCATAATGGTCGAAAGTATTTCAATCAAGTCATTACTCCATTTTGTCAAAAAGAGGGAATAATCCATGAGTTTTCTTGTGTGAACACCACGACAAAATGGGCTTGCAAAAAGGAAAAATGGGCATCTCTTAGACCAAACTTGAGCACTATTGTTCCAAAAGAATGTTCCAAAATATTTTCTGGGAGATTCTGTCCTCACGACATATTTTATTAGTCGATTACGTTCTAGAGTCTTGGGGTCTAAGCCTATGGACATTCTTTCTTCATTTTATCCTAACTTGTCCACTACCATTAATCTTCCACCACGAGTCTTTGGGCGTGTCTCATTTGTCCATATTCATAGTCATGATAGGGGAAAGCTTGACCCTAGAGCTCTAATGTGTTTTTGTTGGCTACTCTTCCACTCAAAAAGGATATAAATGTCACCATCCTCCTTCCAAAAACTTATGTGTCTAAGGATGTTACCTTTCATGAAGAGGATGCTTATTTTACAAACCTTATCTTCGGGGGCGAATTTAAGGGAAGATAAGGAAATTTATCTTGAAAATCTTGTTCTTCCTATCCTTGAGTCAAATGCACCTGAGCCTAAATTAATCCAATCATCTATTCCATCTTTAGAACCTGAGAATGAACCTGAATTTGAATCAGTACTCGAACTTAAAGATAATATAAGATTTGGAAAAAATTTGGTGTTCGAGAAAAGGTCGAAGGTCACTTCTGAATCGATATATGTTCAAGAGTCCAATCTACCACAATAGGTATCTTATTCTGATTTTTCAGGAGTTAAAGATTTGTTCCTAACCTCTCAAAATGAAACAAAAACCCATCTTCCAGATCCTTAAAATTAAACAAAGACCCAAAGAGTTGATAATGACGTTGGCCTCCCAATTTCTATTAAAATAAAAAAAAAATATAAAATAAAAGAGATTCAAATTTGATTTCCTTTGATTCTTCAACACCCCCCTTAAATTGGTGCATATATATCTGTCATGTCCAACTTAGGTATAAGTCACTCAAAATTGGGTCTTGCTAAACTTTTGTCAAGATACTGATTAGAAGTCACAAATGGAAGACATATAATGGCGGTCAATCGAAATGTGTTTGGTTATATCATGTTGCATACGGTTGTGAGCTATAGTTATTGCTGCTTTGCTATCACATAACAGTTTTAAAGGTGAGTCAACTTTCTCTTCCAGTTCTTCCAAGAGTTTATGAATCCACAAAAGTTCACTGATTCCTTGACTGAATTCAACTTTTGCGCTGCTTCGAGCAACAACACCTTGTTTCTAACTTCTCCAAGTGATTAGATTTTCCCAAATATATGCACAATATCCAGTAGTGAATTTTCTATCTGTAACTGATTCTACCCAATCAACATCTATAAATATAGAGACTTCTTTGTCATTGATTTTCTTGAAGTACAAATTCTTTCTAGGATTTGATTTTAAGTACCTTAAGATCCGATAAACTGCCTCCAAGTGTTCTTCATAGGGAGAATGCATGAATTGGCTTGCAACATTCACAGAGAAAATGATGTCAGGTCTAGTATGAGCTAGATAAATAAGTTTTCCATCCAACCCCTATCTTCTAATATCAACAGGAATGCTGCCTTTCTCCCAAAGTTTAGCATTTAATTCCATAAGAGTATTTGCTGGTCTACACCCACTCATCCTAGTTTCCTCCAAGAGATCTAGGATATATTTTCTTTAAGAAACAACAATTCCCTTCTTTGAGCGAGCAACTTCCCTAGCAAGAAAATATTTAAGTGCATCTAAATCTTTGATATCAAATTATTTTTCCATGTTTTTCTTCAATCTTTTCATATCAACAATTTCATCTCCTGTGAGAATAATATCATCTACACATACAATTAGAATTGGAATCTTACCAACATTAGAGAACTTCATGAAGAGATTTTTGTCCCTGCATATATCTTTGCCTTATAACCTACCGAGTGAATTTTTCAAACCAAGCCCTTGAAGATTGCTTCAGACCATAAAGAGATTTTTGTAGTTTACACACATTTGAACCAAACTTGTCTTGAAAGCCAGAAGGGCTATCCATGTATACTTCCTTCTCCAAATTACCATTCAAAAAAACTTTTTTTACATCAAGTTGGTTAAGAGACCAATATAAATTTACCGTCAAGGACAAGAGAACTCTAATAGTGTTTAATTTGGCAACATGAGTATCTTTGAGTACTCAATGCCATATGTCTTCGTAAACCCTATAGCAACCAAGCATTCGTTGTATCATTCAACTGTATTATCAAAATTATACTTCATAGTAAATATCCATTTACAGCTAACGGTATTCTTTCCTGTATGTAAAGTCATGACTCTTCAAGTTTGATTCTTCTCAAGAGCTTTCATCTCATCAAGAATAGCTTCCATCCACTTTAGAATTTTTAGAGTCTCTTGTACATTTTTTGGAATTTCTACAACACACAACTGAGAGGTAAACACAGCAAATGAAGAAGACAATTTTGAGTATGACACATAATCAGACAAAGGATGTTTAGTGCACGTCTAACAGGTTTCCTAATTGCAATAGGAAGGTCTATATCAAGATACTCAACATGACTCTTGAGAACATAAAGAAGACTTACCTGTATCAGGACGATGTGTTGGATTATCTATTGGTTTGGAATCTTGAAAGGGTCGGAGAACGTGTCCTTCATTCTCTATTTATGGTTTCTTCTTTCAAAAACATTTTCCTTCCAAGTAGGGTCAAAGACATTATGTTGTGGCATTTCAGATGGATCAAGAATTTGTTCATTGTGATTTTGATTTGACATTGTCTCCCTCGAATCTGTTAGAACCTCATTCATAAGTGGATTGAGTTTCAATATGGATTCTTGGGCATTTTCTTTTGGTACATCAATATAAGTTCAAATTTTTTTGACAATACTATATCATCTAAAGTAATGATGTTTTCAAAAGTAAAAGATGAATCTTCCTTAAAATTCCCCCTGAAAATGAATGTCAGTAAAAAAGGGTTGATTTTCAACAAAAGTATAATCCATGATTACAAACACATTTTATTGCTCATGACTTAAGTTTGCCAAGTTGTTCATGAACAACCTGTCCAAGTTTTGATTTTTCTTTCATTAAATAAACCCAACAAATTCTAGTATGATCATCGATAAAAGTTATAAACCATTTTTTATTAGAAAAGATGTTTATTCTATTAGAACTCCAAATATCACTCTGAATAACAGCAAACAATTTTGATTGTTTATATGGTTGTGTAGAAAAAGAAGAACGGTGATGTTTAAAAAATTCGCCAGTTTTACAATGAAATAAAGACAGATCATTTTTAGAAAATAATTTAGGAAACAAATGTTTCAAATACAGGAAAACTAGGATGTCGCAAACCTAAATGCCATAACATAATATCATCATTATTAGAAGAAACAAAAGTAGATTCAAAGCAGGTACTATAAGAAGAAAACAGACTTGACTCCCCAGTCATATGAATAGTAGCACTAGAATCGATAATTCAAGTATGACTAGGATTGACACTTAGTAGAGTAATATTTGGAAAATTACCTCTTTGAGTTATAGAGTAAGAAAAAGTTAGAAGTTCCTTCATGACCAACAAAATTGAAAAAACCATTGTTGGAGAAACCATTGCAACCGCCACCGCTAGGACCACCCCCTCCTCGGCCACCGCTGCCTGAATCACCATTGCCGGCGTTGTTACCACTTCGAGTTTTTCACTGAAACCATCACCGCCGCTGTTGCTACCTATAAAGGCTGCCTTCCATGGGGTGTTCTGCATCATTATATAGACGGAAAAATGGCTTAGGTCACAAAACGAGTCATACATACATTAAAAACAAAATGTTGGTGCCCTTTATGTTTGGAGCTCCGAAACCCACTAGGTTGTGGAACCCTAACCAAGAGCTCTAGATATGATGAAGAAAGTTAATGGCAAATTACTTTTATATTTTATTACTACAGTCTTAAGCTGTTTATATAGGAAAATAAATTACAATAGTAATAATGAGTAGTAATGACATAATCATAAAATAAAAGGAGATCATATATTGTTCATCAAACACTTCCCACAACGTGGAGTGACAATTTTGTTAGTAAATGTGGATGACAACATAATGAGCGAAGATGATTAGAAGGAGCAACAGGTATTTAGTCGGTGTTTGGCTAAGGAGTTTGAAAAGAGAACTCTTGAAAAGTTAAAGTACTTTTTGGGGATCGAGGTGGCACATTCCAGGAAAGACATTTTATATCTCATAAAAATTACACTACAAATTTACTCAAAGGAGACAGGGAAAACTGTATGTAAACCTGCAAGCACTCTTATGGATCCAATGAAATTGGGTAGTGCATAAGATGTTATAGTAGATAAAGAAATGTATTAACGTCTAGTTGGGAAATTAATTTACCTGTCTCACACTAGACTAGATAATGCATATGTTGTAAGTATGGTTAGTCAATTCATGCACTATCCAAAAGAGGTTCATTTACATGTAACTCAGAATTTTGCAGTATCTTAAGGGAACTTCATGAAGAGGAATTTTGTTCAAAAGAAATGGAAATACAACACTTGGGGCTTACGCTGATGCCGACTATGCAAGGTTGATTGTTGATAAGAGATTCACTATAGGGTACTGCAGCTTTCTAGGAGGAAATCTTGTGACTTGGAGAAGTAAAAATGTGTAGCACATCCTAGTGCTAAAGCTGAATTTCGAGTCATGACACAAGGCATTTGTGAATTACTTTGGCTCAAAATTATTTTAGATGACTTGAAAATCAAATGGGAAGGACCTATGAAACTCTACTTGATAACAAGTCAGCTATTAGTATAGTTAATAACCCAATTCAACATGATAAAACTAAGCATATCGAGGTTGATAGACACTTTATTAAGGAGAAGCTTGATAGTGGACTGATTTGCACCCCATTTCACAAGGGCAACTTGAGGATATTCTCACCAAAGAATTGAGTAGCTCAAATTTTCAACGAATTGTATCCAAGCTGGGAATGGAGAATACCTATTCACCAACTTGAGGGGGAGTGTTGGAAATAACAAGATTCATTTATGTTTCCCATTGAAAATAGGAGCACTTTAAGTCTTAGGTTCATGTACTTAGGGAGTTCAACTTGTATTTTTGTCTCCTTGTAATCATAACTGTTAAAATATTCGAAAATATCTTATAATATCTATTATATTATATTAGAGTATTTTGAGTTATTTCCTAAGATCAATTTATAATCACAGAGATATCTTAAAATATCTCTCATTATTATTATGATTTGTTCCTAATTTAGGATTGAGTCCATGTTTCTCTATATATAGATATTAGAATTGAGTCTTTTGTAATCAAGTTAGCATAAAGTTATTATCAATAATATTCAAACCCTTATTATTTTCTCTCCTCTTTTTCTCCAAAATCTCACAACTTCAACAATAACAAGTAATTAATTATAGTGTATATAAATGTCATGGTTGCTGAGTGCTTTACTCACTTAAGCACATTAAAAAAATTCTTTCTTCCCATTTTTAATATTATTATTGGGGGCTTCATTAATTTGGCACATACACTTGGGTTGACTAATGGTATCTGACAAAAATATGCAGATCAATAGTTTGTTGTTGTATTCGCTAATTCTAAGCTTTTAAGAAGTTTCAATATTGTTCTACACATACTGTTTTAGTTTTGATATTTTGTACATGCATTTATTTATTTTGTAATGATATTATCTATGTTTTTGTTGGTCAGATACAAGGTATATAGTTACAGCAACGAGACCAATGCATGGTTTAGTGAAGCCATTGGAAGACCTTGCACTTTGTTACGATATTCTGGTTCCAATCACGAGTTTGTGTTGGATAAGACCAAAGATGTAGTCACATGTAAAGATACAAATAGTGCAGTTTGTTTCGCCAATGAAGCTCAATATTTACTTGTTTCTGAGGAAAGTGTTTCTGACCTAAACAAAAGATTATCTTCAGGTATGTTCTTGTACACTTGAGAGTTTAGCCAAAGACAAATACTTGATTCGAAATACAATTGTACTTAGAGTTAATCAGTGAAATGCTAGATTATCAGAATTTAGCCAAACTCAAGCCAATTTTAAGATACTTAAATACACTTACAGTTAGTTACATGTTATGTTTACAAGGAAAATTAACCATTGGTGCATACTTGTAGTTACAGGGAAGTCTTTTGTGGTCCCATCTTGTATTCTCCTACTAATTATGCCCTTGTACATATTTTGGATTGCATAAATGTTGACAATATGATCTTCTTTCTTGTCCAGAACCTTCTACAAACCCTTCTAAGAATCTTATATTTCTTTTCAAAATCAATGGAGCTCATGTTAAAATATTTTCAATTCCTTTGACATGACCTTTTCTTTCATGTAGCAAGTATATAGATTTGATAGTCAACTTCATGTCTTTACCTTTGCTCAACCACCCTCTCACTTTACTTTGTAGTATATAGCTCAAAAGCTTAATCCCCTATAACTTGCGTAGTTTGGTTTCTCACATTTGTTCATAAAGATAGGAAAAAGGTGTTTGACAAATTTTATATATCTAGCTCATGAAGCATAATGGATTGCATTGCTTACTGTATTGATTGTTTGATCAAATTATAATGATGCCAAGGGGACTTTAGTGTATAAAGAAAAATAGGATGTCATGAAATTCTTTTTTCACCCAATGTGATCACTTGGGTATCACAATCTTTATTAGTTACATTGTGTTTAGTGTCTCACAACCCCAAATTTCCGAATATTGAATATTTGCCAACTATAGTTGATGTTATTCCTAGATGTTCAGAAGGGCATACATGTAACAGCAACGCAAGTCAATGCAAGTAGATTTCGTCCCAACCTTTTAGTATCTGGAGGCAGGGCTTATGATGAAGATGGATGGAAAGACATTAGGATTGGAAATAAGTATTTTAGAGTAAGTTCTAAATTCTAATAATCTTCTAAATATTTGATAGAACACATTTTATTGGAATTTTGCAGTTTGATGTGGACACTATAGTTAAATGGTTCTTTTAGACTAATATTTTTTTGAACTCTTCTATTTGTGTTGAATTGTGGGATAACGTGGAGTGAAATCATGGATGCCGATCTTCATTATCTTTAAAACTCTATAGTTTACGGTGTTTTTGTTCTCTCTTAATGTAGCAATTTGTTAAACTAATGTAACTTCCATGTGAATATGTGTTTATCAAAATATTTGTTTTTCATGTTTGTTTCTTTGCTTTTTATTTTATGAAGAGTGCTCATCAACACACTCAACTACCATACTTTTAGATGTACAGAAATATCTCTCCTAGTAAGTGTGAACTGACTAGTAAGTGCAATCAGTCAGTTTGTGTGATCTTGAGATTGTCATTTTGATGCATTGCTAAGCCAATTTTTTTCTGAGCATTTTCCTTCACTTTCTTTCCCTTTATCTCGTTATCTCACCTAGCATAAAGTCTAATACTCTTGTGTATCTGAGCATACGACAGTTCACTTCTCATCCTTTAATGCCTACGCCTACCAGTGTTGTTAAATAGCGGCCATTCAATTGCTATTGTTCTATGATACGTTATTAAGTACAAAGGCTTGTCAAATAGGACAATAGCTACGCTATAGCAATGAAGTGGAGAGGAATTTGAACAAATCGCTATTTTTTGCAATATATGAATGACAACACCGACGCCTACTATGTCATTCTACTCCACATCCTAGCTCTTTCTGTAGTTGTGCATATGTAGAAAACATTGTAGAAACTCAGAACATGTATATTCCAATAGAATAATTCTCCTTTTATAGGAGCTAGTACATAAAGCTCCTTTTATATGCATGAATTTCATCATTCTTCTTCCCATTAGGAGGTCTTCTATGGAGTTTCGAACAAGTCTCCGGAGTGTTCCTTGGACGTTTATAACTGTCACACCATGGTCTCTCAGATTTCTTACCATCTTTCTTGCCTTTGTCAATGTAGTTTCTGGAGGCAAGAGCAGAACTGTCAATTGCTGGATTGTAGGTTGACTTTCCCATCATAACGTTTTGTCTAGGTTCTTCCGTGCTGACTTCTGAGAAAGTTTCTTGAATAGATGGTAATGGGTTTTTTCGAGAATTCTACCCTTTACTTCATCGAGTTCCTTGTTGAGGTGTGCAAGTAAAATAAAATAAAAAAGCACGATCGTTCTCTTGCCTTTTGATAAATTGGACACTATCTTCAGCACTCTTACAGTTATCCTCATAACGTAGATCCAATTCATGCCAAAGAGTAATCAATTCATCGTAGTGGGAAGTCACATCCCTGTCATTCTGTTTTAGTTCCACAATTTTGATTTCAGACCACAGATTTGATAAGAATTCTGAATATCAGAGCAGGTGTCCTTTACAACATCCTAGACTTTTTTTGCTATAGACAGAGACATGAAGGGTTTTTCAATACCCGCCTCCATCAAATTAATTAGCCAGGAAATAATTAAAGAGTTTCTAGATTTCCAGAAGTTATAATTTAGATCTGCTTCTGTAGGTTCCTGAACATCACCGGTAAGAAAGCCATATTTTTCCTAGCCGTCCAAAATGGATCAGACAGTTTGGAACCATTCTGTGTAGTTTGAACCATTCAGACGTTGGATAGTAACCTGTACAGTTATGACCACCGCCTCCTGAACCAAAGGGTCCAACACCAGTAGTTACCTCCAAAACCACCGCCATAGCCTCCACCTATGTCGCCATCATCAATTCCTGGGCCGCTGCTTCCACGGCCTCTTCCAGGAACATCAAATCCCGTGTTGGGTCCCCCCCCCCAAACTGTGTCCTCCTGCACTCGTATCAGGGCTGCTGCCATTGTGACCTGCACCAGTCCCATGTGGTGTACCGTCACCTCCTTGGCCGCCAGTTGATATGAGTTCGCCATTACCGATAGGGCTGTTAGCTGTCGAGGAGTTGTCAATCGAGCCAATGAGGACCTGCCACCAAATGTTGGGACGCTTCATTGAGGAAGCGTAGGTTTCCTTAGAGAAAATAACCTAGGGTTCGTGAAATATGAAGAAAATATTATAGAAATTCAGAACATGTTTATTCCAATAGAATTATGCTCCTATTACAGGAGACAGTACGTAAAGCCCTCTCCATAAATTGAGTGATTTAGGGAATTATAATAAAATCAAATATACGTAAATTCAAATAGTATCAAAAGCAATGATTATATATTTCAACAGGACATTGTTCCTTGTGAGCTGTTCATCCATAATATCTATTTGTAGGCCATTTCCTTGTGGTACACCTTCTTTTCTCATGGCAAGCCATCTTCATTTCTTTTACCATCTTATAATAAATATCTATACGATCTTTGTCTCTTGTTCAACTTACGGTTGATATTGTCTTTGCAATGATTAATCAAAACATAAATAGCAACGACACACATATTGAGTTATGGAAATTTCCTCTACATCCGCTCCATGTTTGAACAATGCTTTGTATGCTTAATTTTGGGGACTTGCTTGACCCCTCTCTCTCTGTCTCTGCATCTTTATATACCAGTCGCTAGGGGGATGTAATCGATGCCAAATAATCAACCTTGCCCTAAATGCTGGACGAGTGCAAAAGTCAAATGAACCTTTGGCAACTTTAGCCTCATACAGGAGAGTAAAGGTTGGTCAAATTGTCTTAATAGCTAGAGTTATTTATTTATTTATTTATTTGACTTATCTTAGGTAGGCATGAATAATCTAATATAAGTATACAATAAAGCAGGGAAGGATTTTGTTTGGCATACTGCTGAAATATGAATCTGTCAATGGAAAGCAGCAACAAGGTGATTCTTGGCTTCATGTGGGGCAGGAAGTGCATCCAGATTGATGTGTGTGATTTATTTATACGTATAATCATATTAACCCATAATGATGTCCTCCAAGTCTACTGGCAGCATTTGACGAAGTGGTGTTTCTTGCCTCTATGATGCTGAACAATTCTATAGAAGGATTCTAGATATGATGTAACGTGACAATGATTATTGCAAAATTTATCAGTCATAAATTCTTTTGCTGTTATATGTTGACTATAGAAAAATAAAGAATGAATAGAATATAAGTGGTACATACTTGATTTGATTTTTCCACCACGTTGTATAGAAAGAGATTGAAATTTTGAGTCTTTTCCGGATTTTTACACTTTCAGCCTGTACATGGACAAACCTTTTACCCTTCAGTAAAAGACAAGATCTATAGATTTAATTCAAGGATAAATCCATTTCTTAAATGTCAATGGTATTGGTGCCATGGATTGGCTATAAATATCTACCGAAGAATAGAAACTCAACAAGAATAAGCTCTGCAATTTTGAAGTCATTATTTTCTTGAAATTTCTTCACACAAGCGTTTCAAAGTTGTCTTACTATTCAAAAGGAGACTTCCAAAATAACTAGACTATTATTTGGGTACAAAAAATTTATGCTAAGTTATTTAGGTTTCATTTTGATCCCTTAAATTTTATGTTTCATTAGTCCTTTAACTTACATATATTAGACATTTTGGTTTCTCAAGTTGTTTTTGTTATGTTTTAGTCTATTTCGTTGTGTTTTAGTCTACTAAGTTATAAACATAAAACATTTTGGTCACATAAGTTATCAAAGTTAGACACTTTGATCTATTAAGTTACAACTTTAGCCAATGTTAGAAAGAACTAAAGTGTGTACTATTTATAACTTAAGTGACTAAATGATTATACTTAAGAGATTAAAATGGAACAAAAATAACTTGAGGGAACAAAATGTGTAATGATTATAACCCGAGGAAAAAAATAACTTAAGGGATCAAAGTAAAAGTAAAAATAACTTAATGGTGACGACACATTTTTCCTTAGGATATTTATCAACCATGTGGCAACTCAACTTTGGAATGAAGTGGTAATTTAATATCATTTAATATTTTTATGCTTTCATAATGACATTAACATACAACCAAGTAATTGAGCTCAAGTGGTTAACGAGTGTCAGTTAAAGACGAATGGTTCAGGAGGAACTAAGTTCAAATTTTAGCTAGAACAAATTTTGACCGTTCATTTAGCATACAAAGGTGCAATAATGTCATCTATGAAATTATAGATTTTAACAAGTAACCACTTTATATATGGAATAACTCTAGGTTGCTCATCCTTATTAATCGAAGGTCACATTGTAAGCCTCCAATTGCATGCTATTGTATCTTGGAGCCTCCAATTGCATGCTATTGTATTTCCTTGCATTTCTCCTACTAGGTTCGCCTGCGACATTATCGCTCAAGCAACACTATATGTGACGTCCTGTCAAATGTAATGGTCATCTCCAAATAACAAACACAGAGCAAATAAACATGTATATATAATTTTTATAGCAAAAATATAAATAAATCATATACTTCATTTAACAATTAAAATCACAAAGCACCAAAGATACAAATCAACCAAAATACACATATCCTATTTGTTAGACTATATGTCAATGCATGATTTCGGAATATCGTCTCCCCCGCAGGGGTTCGTGGGTCCTTCCAAGCAACACCACTAACTCAAAATCCCCACAAGGATCTGTGTGCTCCAACCAGTTATGGACGCACCACACAACTATGAATGCATGAATGTAGATACTTTTGTAGTAAATCACCAATACTATGCGAGATTAACTTATTAACGACAACATATTTGCACCTTCAGAATTAACCACAACATGTCAAACACAACCATTATAACAACGTATCATATGACATTTATTTTCCACAATTTGAAAATGTCAAGCACAACCATTATAACAACGTATCATATAACATTTATTTTCCACAATTTGAACATGTGAAGCACAACATTCATAACAACGTATCATATAACATTTATTTTGAAGATAACGCACAAACAAAACTAATACACAATATCACATTACATTTATAACACATATAATTCAAGTAGGAGAAAGAATGGAGTGATGCCCTTACCGTTATCAAATTTGTTTCTAGAATTATGCGCCACAAACTCTTATTCAACTCGGTTCACACATTCAAAAAAGTAATAATTAACTTAATATATTTAACTCCTACTCAAATAAAGTTTGGGTTTAGTTTATCTTTTCGACAAATTCTTTTAAAACAATCAAATTATTATTATTATTATTATTATTATTATTATTATTATTATTTTATATATCAACACAACCTCCACACAATTGTCTCATAAAAACATAACTTTAATATTCTAACAGAAATAACTATAACAACTTTCTAACACATATATTATTTCTGGAAAAATTATTATTTTTAACATCAATAAGGTTTCTAAAAATTTCTTAAACACTCAAACTATCACAACATAAAATTTTCACCAAATAAAATTGACTTTGTAGCCAATAACGATTTCTATTGATTAAAACACGATCTAGTCTTTATAACGACTTCTACCGGATGAAAATTAATTTTTGACAGAGATAAATGTCTTCTCTTATCAAAATAGGTTTCTATATCAATATGATAAGAAAATCAATATCACTTCCAAGAAAATAAATTGCATATCACAATTTTACTTTTAAAACTAAAAAGGATTTTCCTACACAACAACAACAATAATAATAATAATAATATCAAACACCATTTTCAAAATTATCCATTATCATAAAGCCATTTACTAAAAATCATATTTTGACCAGTAACAAAAATAACAATTTTACCATAAAAATCAATTTTTTTAATTTACAAACATAAATTTTGTATCAAAAATCATCTTTCAAAATCAAAGATTTTATCAAATTGAATCAGAGAAAGAAAGTAAAAATATTAATAAGTCAAATTCAAAGGTAAAGATAACATACTAAAATTAAACGAAGTCAGAGCCAGTTCCTTGTACAACCATAGACCACCGTTACCGATTTTTCTTCTTTCTCTCATCGTGGATGTAGTGATGTTTCTTTTCTCTCTCTCTCGCACATTATTTAGGATTCGTTTTCTTTTTCTTTTCTTTCTAACCTATGGTAGCTATTAACTAGGGACTTATATTTTTTTTTCTTTCTCTTTTTGTCTTGTTAACCTAACCTAATAACTAACTAGAGATTTATATGACTTTTCTCACTAATTAACATTTGGGCGGTTGACTAATCTAAAATATCTTTATTATTTTGTTTTCCAAAAATAGTTAAATCGTGTCATTATTATAAGCATTTTTTTTCAAATACTTAACAAAAGTATTTAGTCAAATTAAATACATCATGTCATACACATATATACTTTTCAAAAATAATAATTGAATAAAAATATAATAATAACAACCACATTGTAAATTATAAAATATATATTTTACACATTACTAATTATAAAGAAAAATGAGGGTCTTACATTCTATCCACATAAAATAGTTTCTTCCTCGAAACTGACACTAAAGAGTTTCTAGATATGGCCCACTTATCTTCTCTGTCGAGAAAAAATCTTATCTATCATGCCACAATTATTTCCAAATTCATCCAGCCTAACTTCCTCCCTCGACATAATTCTACAATTTACAACTGTAAAATCATCTTCATTAAGTCATATATTACTCTCACCCTAACAAGCAACCTTCATGTTCTCTATGGACCGAAACCTACACCTCACAAAATTTCATTTATAACCATAATCTCAATATATATCATAGAGTCAAACATTTGTGATAACAACCCACGAATATACCCATCGTATCATCGTTCTCAAACCACTATAAAGTGTTCTTACTTTTAATGTTCAATCTTTTGGATCCAATACTCTCTAACTAAATTCAACTTGAATTCTTTACACAAGAATTTTAATTCATCATTACTCTTATGATTAAAAATCTAATTCATATGATTTACTACTTAATTCATATGATTTACACAATAACAACTCACAACTCATAAACACAAATCATTTCTTTAATCCAAAAATTTCATTCTTAACATACCATTGTAAGAGGACCGTCTCTAATATATTCTTAAATCTCAACATTTTTAATTCATTAAAACATTAGTCAACAACACCATTTTAGCTATTCACCCCATAATAATCAATAATTGACCGTTATCCTTTGAGAATAACTCTTATTCGAATCCATCATATAGATAGTTCCAACTTTGTTGCTTCTAAACCTTTCAATCTTATTATATTCAGTTTAGTTAAGTTAGACCCAAAAGGTAGCAATTAAATATTACACTTATCCCATCACATATTACTAGTATAGAAAACGCACTTTTCTTTAGCAAACCTGCATATTTGATAATTGTCTTGATGAATACTAACGTTTGGAAAGGCTTTAACTTAATGTATTGCTTGAAGAGTTTTAATTAAATTTGATCTCACCATATTGTTAAACTATTTAACCTACTATATTCATACATGCAAATCATACATAATTTAGTAAATAAAGTGTCATGGTTGTGGCCCCTAACGCATTTATTCTCATAAGTCAATGTGAGAATCTTAACTAAACCTATGATCGATATTGCTTCTCAAAGCATGACCTCCAAGGTTGTCCTCCTTTGAATATGTCTCCTTGTCTTCTTTACTATATTACATAAATAGAATACTCGTTTTACATACAAGGGGGTGAGATGAGAAGAGAAGCTACAAATAAAATTTAAGTGCGAGGCATGACACACAAGCCGTATTTAACAATCGAAAATAAATTACAATATAAGGACTAAGGTCATAACCATTCACTATACAATCACAAATAGTAATAAAAATTAATAATAATGCACATTTACTATTATTAATCTTGTCATTAAACAGTTATTAATGACATTAATTTGAAAAATTATATTTCGAAATAACACACTACGCAGATTAGCATGGGGTTTCCCCTGACACACTAATGTCATTAATTTTATTTTGAAATAACAAACTAATACCATTAATCTTTATTTTTTTATTTTAGTGAAGGTTTCAAGTTAAATAGAAAATTTTACTCATCAATATCAACATTTGATATAGCGCTGCAACATATACTGTAGACCTTCATCTTTTGACCGCAGTATCAACTCTTGATACATTATTATTTACTAAACTGCACAATTATAATATATAGTTGAAATTGACTCGCATATAACAAACTAATCATATTGATTTTCTTATTCAAAATTAGCACAACGAGTCAACTGATGGTCCAATGCTTAACTGCCATGACCATTATGAAATCGACTCGCGTGCAACATATTGGATCATAATGATTTGCTTATTCAAAGGAACACGCTGATTCGAATCAGTATCAACATTTGATACAAAAAATGGAACAATATCAACACTTGATACACTAATCATTCGATTAAACATAAGAAAAATATTTTTTTGATAATCTTTACATAACACAGAAAACATATGTATGCTTCTACGATTCATAATCATAAAACATGTAATAAGATAAAACCGAATCATGGTTTTGTAAGTGGCTTTGGTACCACTGAAGGAAAATCGTGATTAAAATAGATATACGCAGCGGATTAAAAATAAAATTTTCCTCCATGGATCCTTACGAATGGTCATAAATCAAGGTTTGAAAGATGACCTCTTATAGCGTGATAGAATTCTGATGACGATCACAAACACGAACATTGCTCTATCAACAACGTCTCTACGTAGTCCACACAAATAGACCTCCGGTGGAGCAGCCTCAGTTTCAGTGCTTGCTGATGAATGAGACTAATGAGGGTAGTCAAGGTTTTGGACGACCAAGGATTTTAATCTTTTTTTATTGAACACGTGCAATTATGTATAAGGGTTCTCTTTATAGACCCTTAACTAACCTATCACACCATAACTTATGGTATTATGTGTTTCACTTAAACAACACAATGTAGCTTATGGTGTTTCGTGTTTCACTTAATTCATGTTGGTGCATCATAAGATCACATCACTTAATTAATAAGTCTTAATTATTTATGCTTTTAACTTCTCATTAATTTGTTCTTGGTATTACTGTTTCACTTAATTCATGTCGGTGCATCATGAGATCGCACTACTGAATTAATAAGTCTTACTTATTTATGCTTTCAACTTCTCATTAATTTGTTCTCGAGTCTTTGACCCAGTAAGGTATCGTAACATTTGTATTAATATTTTAAACAACGAGTGGTATCTAGAAACCCATCACTTCGACCCAAGTAATGAGAATGTCTTATGATTTGATATAACCTTCCTACAATAATAATTTCGTGTATAACCTCCTTTTTGCCCTTATATCTAAATCGAACTAAAGGCATAAAACGTATCATTGTTGTACAGTTCGATATCTCATTCCCTGATACTTGAGTATACTTTACAACAGTCAATATCCCATATCAACTTATCTCAGCTTGACCATGCATTTAACAGTTATACTCTATCAAGGGGCCCACACATATTACTCTCGTTATGTGGGAGGGGAAAATCCAGTCTAGGTCACTCATGTCCCTCAGTATGACTCATTGAATGTCAAGTTATCCGACTTTATAATTGTCCTATTATAGACAATGTATGATCACAATAAAACAATCAACTCCTCGTCTAGGGATCATAATGGTTTCAGGTATAAGGGTGCCATACACCATTATCACTATGATAATAACTTATGACACTTGCATAACACACTATGCAGTATTCTCATGGCAAGTCAATTTAGTATACATTTATCCTAATGTACACTTATGTTGTGACTTGATATCTCATATCCATAACTTTTGAGATAGGGTTATCAGTCGACACACATAATTGTATTGACTGTATTATTATTGTCCTCTATAATAATACTTGACTATGAATTGTTTGAGAATGAAGTTCTGTAGCATATCAAAATTGAGTCATCCACTCGATGTCTTATTAAAACAAATTTCACTCAAGGATTTTATTATATTAGATAAACATAATAATTGAAATGCTTCATATTATAAATAAAATAGCATGATACAAGTTCTAAATTCAAAAGTAAAACATTGGCCTCTAGAACTTACACCAACGATCTCCCCTAGCCCTACAACCAATAAGGCATATGTTAATGCCAAAGTGGTTTAGCTACAATCTTTTGGTTGATGTTTTAATGATAACAAAAACAAACAAATAAAGAACATTATCCCTTAACTGTATTTGCTAAGTGTGTAGATTAAGTTCAAAGAGAAGAGTTATATTCATAGCTATCCATTCTAAAGTAGCTTATATTATAAATATATTAGAGATCTACTAATGGAGCAAGTTATAATATAATAAAAGAAATACTGCAAAAACCAGCGCAACAAAGCATGTGTCTCAATTTAAGATATATCCTTTGATGATTGGACGAAGACAAAAGTAACCAAGACTTCACTTTTGAAGGTGCAAACATGAGAAGGGGGGTTGAATTGTGTTTGCCAAAGTTGAGATCTTTTTGCTGTTTTGATAAAGGTTGATGTAAATTACTTGGAGATAGAACAATCAGATTCAGCAGCGGATAAAAATAGCACAAGTGTTTGGACACAAAGATTTATCTTGGTTCACCATTAATTTTGCTACATTCAGTCCCTTCATTCAGAAGGTTTTAATCCAGTAATTCAAACGCTTTGAATTACACAGCACCTGACCCTCCAAGCCAGTTTTCTCAAACAGCCTGGTAGCCCCAGACTTTTGAGGAACAACAACACCTTGACCCTACAAGCCAAATCTTCTCCTACCAATCTGACAACCCCAGATTGAAGAAGGAACTCACCACCTTGACCATACAAGCCAAGTCTTCTCCTAAAAATCTGACAACCCCATATTGAAGAAGGAACTTACACCACTATCAGGTTTGATACAAGGGTTTGGAACTTTGATTAGTTGCTTCTGGAAAGCTGATTATTACAATGACTCTCTTGAGTAGTTGCTTCTGGAAAGCTGATTATAACGATGACTCTCATGCTCGAAAAAAAAACTTAGATAATATCTCTCTTTCACACAAGTGTTTCTCTCTTTTGAACTCTTGAATGACTTTGAACTTTAAGCTTGAGTTCTTGTGTTTTTCGATGATTTCTTCTACTGCCTGAAGCCTCTATTTATAGTTGAGATATGGGCTTTGTCCAAGCTTAATTCCGAATTGTATCTTGCTCAGATTTCTTTTGAAAACTCTTCAGCCCGATTCTGTTTCTTTTTATTTTCGAACCTTATCTTCTTTAACCTTTGATCAGATCTCCTTCAACTTTCCATCAGGTCTTCTTTGATTTTTGAATCAAATCTTCTTAAAACTTTGATTAGATCTCTTTCCAATTTGAATAAAGTCTTCTTCGAATTTGAATCAAGTCTTCTACTAATCTGAATCACATTTTAAGTCTGGACCGTGTGTTCTTCTGATGTGGACCAAGTCTAGACCATGTCTTCTTATACGGACCATGTTATCTTATGATCTGGACCATGTTTCCTTATGATCTAAACCATGAATGATATCCTCTGATGATGTCATATGATTCTTGCTTCTGATAGGATCCTCTAGTGATATCTTCTGGTTATGTCCTCTGGAGGTATCCTCTGGTGATATCCTCTAGAGGTATCCTCTGATGATATCTTCTGGTATCCTCTGGTGATATCTTCTAGTATCCTCTAGAGGTATCCTTTGGTGACATCTTCTGGCTGTATCTTCTGGTGACGTCATCCTCTGATTTTTGCATTCTTCTTCGAAGTCAAATAAGTTATTTTCATAAAATACTTTTGTTAACAACAAAACTTTAAGTGTAAGAACCAACTTGGTTCCAACAACTTTTGCTCTACAGTCCAAATCTGATGACACACGCCTCTGTTTCTACAAGCTTCATTTGACTCTAGAAAAAGCAAGCAAGCTTCAGTTGACTTTGGGATGTGAGAGACGTTGTGTCTCGGTTGCCTCTAGAAACACAAGTGTAACAGCCTGGCTCGTACCATTATCGGCACTGTAAATCACGACCTTCTTACCCCTCTTTCCACCCATTGGAAATAGCAGGGGGGATAAGTATCCTCGTCCATTCATTCCCACTACCAATTGGTAAGGGTTGGGCTACTACAACAAGCAATGCCTTGGTTCAGTTATCTCTGATGAATTCAACAAAGCGATCGTCCGTCTGCCTATGATGGATTCAACAAATGCCTGTTCGTCTTCCTCTGATAAGCATGACAAGAAAGAATCTGCCTCTTCCTCTGATAAGCATGACAAGCAAGTAACTGTCTCTGCCTCTATTAATCACATCAAGCGTCTGATCATCTGACTTTGAGTTATTGTGTATCCTCTAAAAAATTCAACACTATGAAAAAGTCTTTAAGGTTTGATTTGATTATAGTATCCTTTGATTCCTTGTCTTCAATACCAAGATACACAAAATCATTTAAGGAGATATATATGGATACTTCTTAAGGATTGATCTGTCTTAAATGGTGATTGAAGATTTCCAACGGTAACATTCTCAGCGAACACTTCATCCCTGTATTTAAGAAGAACTCACTCAATCCTTTACGAGTGAGCGTAAGATAATGTGTGTGAGATAAAATGAAAATGTCTATGTGTTAAGAAGAAAATATGAAAAAGCCAAGATTCACATGAGTAAATTATCCTCTCATAGAGAGTTATTAGAGTTGAAGTAAATCAGTCAAAATATTCTCACACACTTGTACTGATATAAGACTTAATTTGTAAATCCTCTCAATGGGAGTTAGAATCTTAAAAAATAATTGTGTTAAATCAGACACAAACTAGACATGATGTAAATTAGCCCGACAGTGGCAACAACCCTCGCATCCTTAAGAGGTACCTAAAAAGGTACAACAACCTTCATGAATCTCAACAACAGGATGCCAGAAAGATGAAGAAGGTTTTGGGGACGACAGCCTAAAGAGGATAGAGAAAATACTCAAAGTCTGAAAATGTAGAGTAAAGAATACTTGTATGCTATTTATGGAAATAATGGATTAAGCCCTCGACTTTACTAAGGCAAAATCTCTTTGTAAGGGGATGACTAGATGTAGCAACAGTTTGTTGTGAACTAGTATAAAATATTTGTGTCTCCTTTATCCTCTTCTATTTCTCGCATCTTAGTTATTTATGATTTAAACTTACTTTGTCTAAGCCTTGTTTTAAAAGTAAGTTGAATGTTTTGATAAAGGACAGTTTTTGTGCTTTTCACAATGCAAACCTTCCATTTCTTGTGCTTTTCGACTCCTTCAACATATACCTAATACCCATTGACCTAGTATGACCATCATGCTTCCATAATGCTAGGAAATGTACCATGTTAAGCAATAAACTTCTTGATCCAAACAACTTATTTTGCTGCATTGGAGGCAATAATATACTCGATCTCTATAGTAGAATCACCTATTGTTTCTTGCTTTGAACTCTTCTCGCTCACAGCACTACCATTTAGTCAAAATACATAGCCAGATGTAAAATTATCTTTATCTGACTAGAAGCTAAAATCAATGTAACCTATTACAACAAGCTCTTCTTAGCATCCATACACAAAAATGAATCCATAATTCTTGTCAAGTACTTACAAGTTCTTGATAGCAATCCAATGACTATCATTGGGATCATACTTGTACATACTTGTTGTGCTCAAAGCATACGAGGCATGTGGTTGAGTATATAAAATGGTATACATGATAGATCAAAATGAAAATGCATATGGAATTTTATTCATGTGATTGCTTTCTTCTTTAGTCGAAAGGGATTGTGCTTTTGACAAACATATGTTGTGTGTCATGGGAAAGAATCCCTTCTTAGAATCATGCATATTAAAGAGTCTTAGGACCTTGTCAATGTGTGTACTCTAAATTAGATTAAACAACCTTTGTGATCTATCTCTATAGATTTTGATTCCTAATATATAGGTAGCTTCACCCAAGTCTTTGATAGAAAAGAAATTTTTGTAACCAAGTCATAGCTTATTGCAAAGTAGGGATGTCATTTCTGATGAGTAATATGTCATCCACATATAGTACTAGAAATACAACCATGCTGTCACAAATCTTCTTGTAAACACAAGGTTCATCTTCATTTCTTATGAATCCAAATTGTTTCACATTTTCATCAAAATGAAGATTCTAGTTTCTAGATGTTGGGTTCAATCCATAGATTAATCGTTGTAACTTGCAATCCATATATCTAAAAGCCTTTAGGTTGTGTCATGTACATATCTTTAAGCAGATTTCCATTAAGGAATGTAATCTTGACATCCATTTTCAATATTTCATAGTCATGATATGCAGCTATGGCAAGTAAAATCTGAACATATTTAAGCGTGAGAAAGTTTCATCATAGTCTACACCATGAATTTTCTTGAAACCTTTAGCAACCAGTCTTGCTTGAAGAACCACTAGCACCCTATAAAATCGAACCTTTGCGGTAGCTGCACTAAGGACCATACTTGGTTAGTGTACATGGAATTTGTTTCAGATTTCATGGCCTTAAGCAATTTATCATATTTGGGGCCAGTAATGACCTCTTGGTAAGTCACAAGCTCATCTTTATCCATGAGCAATACATCACCCTATTCAATTATAAGTTACTTGTATCTTTCAGGTTGGTTATGTATCATGTTTGACTTACGTTGGTCTTATGTCACTTGAGCAAGTTGTTCTATCACAACATCTTTTGCAAACTACTCTTATTCCTCCATAAGTGTGTTGTTACTTTGTGTTTAAATTTTTCAAGTTCTACTTTCCTCCTACAAATTCCTTTGGAAACGAATTCCTAATTTTACGAATACTGTAGTACGCGCAACAAACACTTTGCCCTCAAAAGGATTATAGAAGTTGTATCCCTTTGTTTCTTTAGGATTATAGAAGTTCTATCCCTTTGTTTCTTTAAATGATATTTTCTTTGCCACAACTCAATTGGTAGTGGGAATGAATGGACGACGGTACTTATCCCCCATGTATCGGGTTCGATTCTCACGGAAGGAAAAAAAACTCACTATTTCCAATGGGTAGAAAGAGGGCGAGAAGGTCGTGACTAACAGTGTCGATAACAGTAAGGGTCAGACTGTTACAAAAAATGCGTCTTTCTCAATTAGTTGTGGGAATGAATGGATGGTGGTACTTATCCCCCAGGTACCGGGTTCGATTCCCACAGAAGGAAAATATTTGCTATTTCCTACAGAGAGGAAAGGGGGTGAGAAGGTCATAACTAGTAGTGCCGATAATGGTGAGGCTCAGGCTGTTACAGAACCGTGTTTAACAGATCAGTTCCTTCTCTCGGAAACACCATTCCATTGTGGTGTTCATGGAGGTGTGAGTTGGGATAAGATCCCACACTTTTTCAAATAGTCATCAAATTCTAGGATTAAATATTCGTCTCCCTGATCTGATCAAAGAGTTTTAATATTCTTACCTACTTGGTTTGATACTTCATTTTTAAATTCTTTGAATTTTTTAAAAAATTCTGATTTGTGTTTCATAAGATACACATATCCATATCTATTATAATCATCATAAATCTTATGAAGAACTAAAAACCTCCTCTGGTTGATGTGTTTAGTGGGCCGCATACATCAGTACGTATAAAGGTCAAAAGAACACTAACTCTTTCACCTTTTCCAATGAATGAAGGTTTTTTCATTTTTCTCAATAAACAAGATTCACATGTTTCAAATGATTCATAATTTATGTTTCATTAACGACATTGCCAAAGGTATGTAGGATTCAAGCCGTTTGGTTTTATCCTTTTAGTATCAATGTTATAGATAGGCGTTTCAAGATCTATGATATAAAGTCCATTGCTCATTTGTGCACTAGCATAGAAAATATCATTTAAATAAATAGAGAAACAATTGTCTCTTATTATAAATGAAAAACCTAATTTTCTAAACAAGAAAAGAAACTAATATTCTTGCTAATTGCAGTAACATAATAACAGTTCTCTATTTGTAAAATACAACCATGAGGTAACATTAACATATGAGTTCCCACAGCTAAAGCACCAACTTTTGCTCTGTTGCCAACTCGTAGATAAACTTCACACTTTTCTAATGCTCCACTCCTTTTAAGTTCCTACACATTAGATAAATAATTTTTATAACATAAATACCTTGAAGATGTGAGACCATAAACCCCAAATTAAAATAGAAAATAAAATGCGCTAGTTTTTGAAATAGATTTGTAACGATTCCAAAATAGAGTGAAAAAATTCTTTTAAAATATAATGTTCAGTTAAAAATCCTTTAATATTGAATATTGTTGAGGTTTATTAAACAAATATTTCTGACATCAAAACATGTTCAAAACATAGGGACAGTTAATGTTTACCTTCGAATAAAAGATTAAAAATAACACAATTGATCAATAGAGTTTACAAATCATAAATTAGTTCAAAATCAATAAAACACAACATATACTCCCACTCGGTAAAACATCAATTAAACAATAATTGAGGCTCCAATCGCTTAAAATTTGATTTATCTCATATATAATTAATTTTCCTAAAAATTGTGAGTATAGTGACTTTCTAACACATGTTGTCGTTATGTATTAATGCGTGCACAATAGTTATTGTTATTCACTTTTAGAAACTCAAACGTTTTATCAAAGACACAAACACTCAAGTCACTCACCATTCTAACAATCCTAGACTTTTGAGGAATGCAGCACCTTGACTTCTCAAGTCAAGTCTTCTCCTATCAATCTGACAACCCCATATTGTAGAAGGAATTACAACACCTTGAATCTAATTGTTAAGTAATCTGCAACCCCTTCTAACTCCCTCATATTGTAGACTCTACTTCAACAACTTAGATCTAACACAAGGGAAAGAAAAACACGAGTGCTTGCTTCTGGAAAGCTGAAACTCACAATTAACCTCACTGAAAACTCGAGTGTTTGCTTTTGGAAGTGTATGACTCTTTTATATTTTTCGATGCTAAGTATTCTGTGTTGAGCCTCCTTTTATAGAGGCAGATTAGGGTCTCTTCCAAGCTTAATTTCGAGCTGTATCTTGTTGGATTCTCTTTCAAAAATATCTTGACCAATCGGGTTTCATTTAAATAAACACATATCTTTTTAGCTAAAGATTTGCTTTCGAAAATAACTTGGGCCAATCCTGTCTTTAATAAATTCTGGAACAAATCTTTCTTCCCGCCAATAGCTTCATGATTAAATCTGGACCATTTGATTAACTGATTTCGACCACGCTGGACTAGCAAACTGATCTTCTAATCTCAGCCAACACTGGGCCATATGGTCTGATCTTTTGATTTTGGCCAACATTGGACCATGATGCTTAAATCTGGACCCTTGATCTGAATATCTTCCCTATGATCTAGACCAATTCTAGACTGGGCCTGGATTGAACTGAAATTAACTCTGGACAAACAATATTTAATTCTGGATATTTACCTCTTGATCTGGATCAGGTCTTGATCAATCTGAACATCATTTCTACTGGTCTGGACTTAGTTTCATACTCTGAACCAAGTTATCTTCTGGTCTGGGCCAAATCTGAACCAAGTCACTTGTTCTAGACTAGTTAACTGAAGCTCTAGTTAAGTCTGGATCAAGTCTGGACTGTTTATCATTTCACTGCCAAGCTATCTTCTGGTCAAAATAACTTTTGGACCAAGTCTGACTTATGAATCCATCTGGTCTAGATCAACTCTCCCTTTGGCAGGCTTCCTACTGGTCTGGTCCAGGTCTCTTTCTAGACTCTGCTTCCTTCTGATCTGGGCCAGGAAAGATATCCTATGATGGTATTTTGACATCCTGGAGTATCCTCTGGTGCTTTCAGGATGCATCCTCTGGTAGCTTCTGGATGCATTATCTGGTGACTTCATGAGGTGTATCCTCTTGTTTGATTTTATCTTTTGAATACTCATCTTCTGCCTCTGGTGACTTTAGCTTCTGCCTCTGATAAATTCATCTTCTTGTGGCATTTGATTTAATAACTCAAGGTACAAAATAAGATTACATGGAGTGCTTTTGTAAACATCAAAATCCTAAGTACTTAGAACCAACTTGGTTCCAACATAATCTAAGTAACACAACTAAAAACTACATACAACACATAGTTTACAACTTGTCTTAGTAGATTCATAGTTTAACATTACATAGTGAGTCAATTAAATCTCTAAAAGTCATCATTACATCATGAAATTCAATACAGCAAAATGTTGAATTTAACACTTATGAATTCATCCTCTAATGCTTAACCCGTGCTTTGGTCATTCCCAATTGCTAACATTTAAAACAAAAGGAAAAAGATATAATCCTAATGAGTTCTGAAAAAAAATAAATGGGAATGGTAGTTTAAAAATTTCCTTTAACTACAAGATTAAAATCTGATTGATATGCAATTGATGATATAAATAACCATTTCATGAAAGTGTAAATTGACAACTTTTCCTTTAATTTTAAAACCTATGAAAAACTCATGACTCATTACTTTTCCTTAAAATATGGAAAAGTTCCCCAATTATCTTAATGTGGGTCACTAATATAAATGAGCCATAATGGTAAGATGGTCTGGCTACCAATCAACATCCTGATTATTCTCCTTAATATGTTATTCCATGCCTGGAATAACCCTGTGAAATGTCCCATTGTAAGCTTAAGCCATGAATATCATGATTGAATGAATGTTATGCATTTGAGATATTTTGTATGTAATTCCTTGGTAATGTCACGTTCTCAATGTATCATTCATCCATAGCCATTATAAATAACTTAACCATATATTGGAGTTCAAGTGGCAATTAAATCCTAATCCCCTAGTCAGAAGCTAGAACTAGCGATAGATTTAGCCAGAGGCATAATTCCTGACCAGAGGCAGCCCATTATGGAGAAATATATTAAAGGCATCATGACCAAAGTTAGAGGGTACGTGACAAAGGCATACTCATCAAAGGTAGCATGATTATAGGCAGATTCTGATAAGAGGAGACGTGGGAAATAAGTAGTGTGGTCAGAGGATACATAGACCAAAGGTAGATGAACATTGATTAGAGTCAGAGGTAGATGATACTTGTCCAGAGGAAGAATAAGAGGATACGAGTCCAGAGGAAGAATTAAAGGATACGTGTCCAGAGGAAGAATCATAGTATGCGTGTCATGACGAAGAATCAGAGGATACGTGTCTAGAGGAAGAATCAGAGGATGCGTGTCCAACAACGTAAAAATAATGGAAAAATTTACCAAAGGCAAAACACCAAGTTATAAAAATGACATCCATAGGCAAAATTGCAGAGGCAAGGGTGGAAAAAAAGTCCAAGGTGTGCGCATTTACCTTTACTAGCAAGATTCGCACTTCAAATCCCAATTCTTTTTTCAAAATTATGAGATTACCTAAATTACTAACAAAATAATCAATCAACAAGTAAACAAACAACGTACATGGAAATTTAAATCAATTGGGTGCAAAATCAAAATACCTATATGCTAAAAATTTCATTTCTCTCACACATCTAAGTTCTTCTAACCCGTAAAATCCCCAAACTAATTTCTGACAGGAAGTAGAGAATTTCAGCGAATAAACTCCCCAATAACCCTCATGCTAAAAGAGGTTAAAGTAACAGAACTCATATTTCCTTTTAAGTAAGTTATTCTTTAATTTGGGTGATTCATTGGGGTGGCTCATTATTTTTAGTTTCTCTCCTCTTTAGTTTAAGCTTTCACTTGTTGTTGCTTCTTTTTGACATGAACACGATTTAGTTGATTATTGCGATTCTCGAAGTGAATTCTTGAATGCAACAACTCAAAGCAAGTCCGGTGGGGTTAGTCGAACTAGTGTTTTTGGAGATTTTGAAAGACAATGATTATTTAGGAATTTGGGAACACGATGAACAGTGCTGGCCTAGGCTTGTTTTCAGTTTTTTTGGAACAAAAATTTTAGAATGAATGAGTGTGTCAAGCTTTTTCCTGAGAAGGCACTTAATAAGAGGAAATTAGTGTTATTTCCTGTTTTTACTCTTGGACATTACTTATTTACTTCTTTTGTGCATTCCTATTTTAATTAAAATTTCTTATTTCTAAACTAACATGTTAATATTTTAAATAGTCTTTATTTTTAACATATTTTAATTAAGTGGGGTATTACAATTGGAGTCAACCAAAGTAGACTGTTGCTCACGTCACTAGAGGCGCACATCAAAGCGCTTCCATTAGAGTCTGACAAATGGAGTGAAGCGAAGCCTTTTTGTTCTTTTGTCTTTCGTCAATTATCAGAGGATATAACTTATATCATAACGCATGCTTTGTAATGCTTGACTTGCAATACTTCTTATTACTATATTACGACTTGCTCCATTAGTAGACATAGTTACTTGTTTATTAAGTGATAATATTCTTTGTGTTTAAAAACACTTAGATTATTGTCTCTAATTTACTTTTAATTTATGCTACTTTAAAATGATAGTCATTAATATAACTCTTTGTCTTCTAACCTAATCTGCACACTTAGCAAATACAGTTAGGGGATAATTGTTCTTTATTTGTTTGTTTTAGTTATCATCAAATCACCAGCCAGAGGATTGTACCTAAAACCACATTTGCACTAACAATCTTCCCCTTTTTGATGATGACAAATAACTATAGAATTAATGAACAATTTTCCTTCACAAAATAAGGTTTTAAAAGAAAGCTTCCTATGAATGTAGTACTAAAAAATTGTTTGACTTAATGATTGTTTCATCTTCTAAAAAGAAACTTTTAAATCAATATTCTAGGACTCCCCCTAAATATGATAAACGCGATTCTTTAAGTGTTTCAAACTTTGTTAAGTCATTTTATTTTTTATACACATGAGGGTAAAATAAGAGTGAAATTACATAGACATAAACACAAAGATATCATGAAGATGATGCAAATGTATAGCATACAATACCATTAATTATATTACTATGTCTTCTACTTTTCTCCCCCTTTGTCATTAATAAAGACCGTCACATAACATACGGATGATTAGCATAAATAAGTTTATTTTTAAAGGAAAGCTCAAAGGAAACATAAAAGAATAGTAGTAAAGAACGGGTAATTTTTCATTAAAATGAACATCACGATTACAAAGAAGACATAAGATAAAATGATAACTTAAAGAAAAGCTAATTCTAGACAAAATTTTAGAGGCATCTAAGAGTTATAAAATGACGATTTTAAAGTGAGTGATTGATAAAAAAGAAATTCATTAGTTTTCTTGAGTCGTGTAATCTTGAAGTAAACTTTATAATTCCCTATGTTTATGTAGTTAACTCCTTGAGTCTCGAAAATGAATCTAGATTGTTGGCACCGAGTTAACGGTAGGGATAATTCTGAATATTTTATGTTTATTGGGTTGAAAAGTTTTAAGGAGAAAAGATAGGAACAAAAAGGTCATGGCAAAATTTTTTGAATAAGTTTTGAAATAAAGTGGTAAATGAATTGTTGCGGTTTGTTATAATTCAAAAGTATTTGAGTGGTAGAAATTTTATGAACTTTAAATAAATTTGGAAAAGGTTCTCTTGTGATTTTTAATGGTGGTATAAATTAAAATTTGGAGTCGTTTAAAGTTTAAAACTATAATTTTGGATTTTGATATGTGGTTTTATTAGGAATGAAAATTTTATTTGGAGACTTGAAAGAAAATTGTGAACATGGAAAATATTTTGTGTTGATGAGAAAATGTGGTTTTTGTGTGAAAGTTTATATACAAAGCATAGTTGATTAAGACAAAGATTTCAAAAATGTCAAATTGGAAGAATCATGATTTTGAATAGTTAGAATATTGAAACTCTTAGTATTTGAGTTTTTTTATAAGATTTCTTGATTCAAACCTTCTACTAGTTTTTCAAATATTAAAGTGTTGAAATTTGTGAAGTTGATTGATGAATGTAAGACCTGCATTTTTCTTTATTATTAGTAAGGTGTGAAATATATTTTTTTATTTTTTATAATTTATAATGTGGTTATTATTATTATATTTTTTTATTCAATTATTATTTTTGAAAAGTTTATATGTGTATGACATGAAGTATTTAATTTGACAATTTTGTGCTAAGTATTTGAAAAAAATGCTTATAATAATGACATGATTTAACTATTTTTAGAAAACAAAATAATAAATATATTTTAGATTAGTCAACCGCTCAAATGTTAGTTAGTGAGAAAAGCCATATAAATCTCTAGTTGGTTATTAGGTTAGGTCAACAAGACATAAGGAGAAAAAAAGATGTATAAGTCCCTAGTTAATAGCTACTGTAGGTTAGAAGAAAAAAAAATATTGAATCCTAAATAGTGTGCGAAGGGAAAGAAACATCAGTGCATCCACGACGAGAGAAAGAAGGAAAATTGGTTCCGGTGGTTTATGGTTGTTCAAGAAACTTGCTCCGACTCTGTTCAAATTTTAGTATGTTATCTTTACCTTTGAATTTGACTTATTAATACAATCTATTAATAGTTTTACTTTCTTTCTCTGATTCAATTTGATAAAATCTTTGATTTTGAAATATAATTATTGATACAAAATTTATGTTTGTAAATTAAAACAATTTATTTTTATGGAAAAGTTGTTATTGTTGTTACTGATCAAAAATTGATTTTAGTAAATGGCTTTGTGATGATGGATAATTTTGAAAATGGTGTTTGATATTATTATTATTATTATTATTATTATTAACCCATTATGGTTACTACTTTCACGTGTATTAGCCTCTCACAGGCTAAATACACAGAAGTTAAATCCTCGCACGGATAGAATGGACCACCACGAACACGCGGCCATTCCGTAGCCCGAGTAGAATGGACCGTCTAATACACGCGGAACTATTCTATAACCCATGGTTACTACTTAACTTCGCGGCCCATCACGGTCACCGCATCAACTCTGTGGCCCATCGCAGTCACCACCTGACTATGAAATGCATGAATATGCAGTGTTTTATCTTCACCAAAAACAGTATGCAAAATCATAAAAATTCATGCCATCCCACCATATTTCAAAACATCTCAACATAATCAATATCATCAACAACACATCAATGATTAAACAGTCAAGCAATCATTAATAATTCACATTATCTCACAAATTCCATACTTAATCATCTCAAGTCTTTCCATTATTCCCCAAACTCTTAAAATTCATTAAACAGTGCTTAAAACTGAGTTTTCTGGAAAATACGAATCTGTATTCGAATACAGCCTCTCTGTATTCGAATACAGGAGCCAAAACAGTGCAGAATTAACACTCTATATTTGACTACAACCCCTGGTAGTCGAATACAGAGGCAGTCTCAGTGCACAAATCAACATTTTTCACTACATCAGTAAAGTCTCAAAAACTTCATCACCACCACTTCAGACTATCACCAAAAGTTCCATTGTAATTCACCACAAACATTCCCAATATTCCCCAACACTTAGGGTTTATAAAGACTATTGAAAAACTTGAAATTTCTGAAAACTCAAATTTGTATTCGAATACAGATCCCTTGTATTCGAATACAGAAGTTGAAACTGTAATTTCAACATTCTGTATTCGAATACAGCATGCCTGTAGTCGAATACAGAAGCCAAAAACAGAACCAGAATGATCAACATCAGAACATCAGGAACAGAACCAGAATCAGAATCATCAACACAAGAACATCAGAAACAGAACCAGAATCAGAATGATTAACATCAGAACATCAGGAACAGAACCAGAATCAGAATCATCAACACCAGAACATGAGAAACAGAACCAAAATCAGAATGATTAACATCAAAACATCAGAAGCAAAACAAAATGATTAACACCAGAATCATCCGAAGCAAAACAGAATGATTCACACCAGAATCATCAGAAGCAAAACAGAATGATTCACACCAGAATCATCAGAAGCAGAAACAAAATGATTAACATCAAAATCATCAGAAGCAGAAATAAGATGATTAATATCAGAATCATCAGAAGCAGAAACAGGATGATTAACATCAGAATCATCAGAAGCAGAAACAGAATGATTAACATCAAAATTATCAAAAGCAGAAATAGGATGATTAACATCAAAATCATTAGAAGCAGAAACAGGATGATTAACACAAGAATCATCAGACGCAGAAACAGAATGATTAACATCAAAGTCATCAGAAGCAGAAATAGGATTATTAACATCAGAATCATCAGAAGCAGAAATAGAATGATTAACATCAAAATCATCAGAAGCAGAAATAGGATGATTAACATCAGAATCATCAGAAGCAGAAACAGGATGATTAACATCAGAATCATCAGAAGCAGAAACAGAATGATTAACATCAAAGTCATCAGAAGCAGAAATAGAATGAT
>JBBPBO010000005.1:52442279-52466701 GCA_037974295.1 Cicer cuneatum | reverse complement strand
ACATCAAAGTCATCAGAAGCAGAAATAGGATTATTAACATCAGAATCATCAGAAGCAGAAATAGAATGATTAACATCAAAATCATCAGAAGCAGAAATAGGATGATTAACATCAGAATCATCAGAAGCAGAAACAGGATGATTAACATCAGAATCATCAGAAGGAGAAACAGAATGATTAACATCAAAGTCATCAGAAGCAGAAATAGGATGATTAACATCAGAATCTTTAGAAGAAGAAACAGGATGATTAACATCAGAATCATCAGAAGCAGAAACAGAATGATTAACATCAAAGTCATCAGAAGCAGAAATAGAATGATTAACATCAAAATCATCAGAAGCAGAAATAGGAAGATTAACATCAGAATCATCAAAAGTAGAAACAGGATGACTAACATCAAGGTCATCAGAAGTAGAAACATAATGATTCACACCAGAATCATCAGAAGCAAAACAGAATGGTTAACACCTGAATCATCAGAAGCAAAACAGAATGATTAACACCAGAATCATCAGAACCAAAACAAAATGATTCACACTAGAATCATCAGAAGTAAAATAGAATGATTCACACCAGAATCATCAGAAGCAAAACAGAATGATTCACACCAGAATCATCAGAAGTAGAAACAGAATGATTAACATCAAAATCATCAGAAGCAGAAATAGGATGATTAACATCATAATCATCAGAAGCAGAAACAGGATGATTAACATTAGAATCATCAGATGTAGAAACAGAATGATTAACATCAAATACATCAGAAGCAGAAATAGGATGTTTAACATCAGAATCATCAGAAGCAAAAACAGGATGATTAACATTAGAATTATCAGAAGTAGAAACAAGATGATTTAACATCAGAATTATCAGAAGCAGAAACAGGATGATTATCAGAATCATCAGAAGTAGAAACACGATGATTAACATCAAAATCATCAGAAGCAGAAATCCTTCCTATGTATTCAACTACAGATGCTCGTAGTCGAATACAAAATTGAAAACTTAAGTAAAACAGAAGCTTGACAAGTTGTAGTCGAATACACACATGTTGTATTCGAATACACCTTCGAAAACCAGTGAAATTTTCCTGAGATCTCAACCCTTTTCAAACTGTTTTCTTTTAAAAACAAACAACCAAACATTAAAACAAATTCATCACTTTTTCTAGACAATACTTTCCTCATTAAAAAACCCTTTTCTTTTTAAATCATCAACATCACCAGAATCATTCACAACAGAAATAGAATCAGACTCATCAACACCAAATCATCCAAAAACAGAAACAGAATGATCAATCATCAGAACATCACACAGCATTTCAGTTTTCTCAATATCATAATAAGATGCAAGCATTTCAGCTTTCACAACACATTAGAATAACATGCAAGCTTTTCAGCTTTCACCACACATCAGGATAACATGCAAGCATTTCAGCTTTCACAACACATTAGAATAACGTGTAAGCATTACAGAGCAGCAAAACACCAACAGAATGCATTTTTTGCATTTCAAAACCATTTTCAAAACAGTTTTATGAACATGCATTTTAATCATGTTTAAAATAACATACAAGACATTTTTCCACTTTCCCATATAAACAACAAAATTTTAGTGCATTCAGCCCAAACAGCAATCATCACAGAGCTTTTTAAAACATCAAAAAATGCATTTTTCATTTCTTTCAAGCAACAGGCAAACCAGTTTCAAAACAGTAATGAAGACACTAGTAATGCCATGAAAGTTATGCATTTACAGCCCTAATGCAACTAGAAAGTAGAAGGTGCCCTTACCCTTGTTGCGTGTTCTGCTGTTTCTCTCGTTTCTGCTGTCGTTCCCGTTTTTGCGCCAAAAACCGGTGAAACTATAGCCTGCGTTTGCTGCTACGAAATTGGGTTCTTTAGCTCCGTAATGGTATGGGGAATAACTTTTGTACTGGGATTTTGGTGTTTCAGTGCTTGGATGTCCAAATAATGGCACTTTGAAGAGTTCCCTCTTTTCTTCTTTGTAATCGTGACTGGAAATGGGGGAAGGCAGAAAACAACAAACAGAATGGGAAGAGTGCTGTTACATGCAGCACTGTTACATGCAGTATGGGCAGTGAGGAAGGAGGGATGGTGTTCTGATTTCACCATCCTTCTCACTCCTATTTATAGGCTTTTGTGGTGCCACCTTACCCAAAAATAATGTTAAAATAATGTTGGATCCTTCAACACTTAATTGTCTTGCAATTAGCCACTAATCCTTAATTAACTGTCCGATTAATTTAATTACTCGTAATTAAATTAATTTAATCTTCATCCAATAATTTTTTATTCATCCTCCAAAATAAATATTTATATATATATATTCACTCAAACATACATATATTAAATATTTTACAAATATCCCCAAAATATCCTTAATATTAATTCCAAAATTAGTATTAAATTTAAGGGTCTTACATTACCACCCCCCTTAAATTAGTTTCGTCCTCGAAACTACATGTCGATGAACAACTGAGGATATTGTTCCGTCATCTTACTCTCCAGTTCCCAAGTTGCGTCTCCAGTAGTCGGGTTCCAGATCACTTTGACTAGTGGGACTTTCTTGTTTCTCAACTGTTTAATCTTCCTGTCTTCAATCCTTACAGG
This sequence comes from Cicer cuneatum, assembly GCA_037974295.1. NCBI lineage: Eukaryota > Viridiplantae > Streptophyta > Magnoliopsida > Fabales > Fabaceae > Cicer > Cicer cuneatum. The sequence goes on along the minus strand of JBBPBO010000005.1, from coordinate 52,464,065 downwards.
GAATACTTCAAATGACAGGTTGTCCCTCAGCTAAATTGTATCCGGCTCGATCACGTGTGACGGGTCTGCAATGTATTTCCTTAACTGCGACACATGAAATACGTCGTGGATATTGGACAGTATGGGAGGTAAAACAATCCGATAAGCCAAAGGTCCAATACGCGCAGTAATCTGGAATGGTCCAATAAATTTCGGAGTCAACTTTCTTGACTTAATAGCTCTGCCAACACCAGTTGTAGGCGTAACCCTTAGGAATACATGATCACCCTGCTCGAATTCCAAAGGTCTGCGACGCTTGTCCGCATAACTCTTCTGACGATCTTGCGAAACCTTCATTTTCTCTTGTATCCTCTTGATTTTCTCTGTAGTCTGTTCCACCATCTCAGGTCCAACAATCATACTCTCTCCATCCTTATACCAGCATAAAGGCGTCTGACACTTGCGTCCATACAAAGCCTCATAGGGTGCCATTCCAATACTTGTGTGGAAGCTATTGTTGTAGGTGAATTCAATCAATGGCAACACCTCATCCCAGTTCCTTCTGTCATCTAACACACATGCTCTTAATAGATCTTTCAAGGACTGATTTGTTCTCTCAGTCTGTCCGTCTGTTTGTGGATTATAAGCGGAACTCAATTTACTCTTATGAGCCTCTTCCAAAATCATTCTCCTCAAATCTGCAACTTCCGGTACATAAACTCTTCCATTACATCTCAGAATGTTATCTGGTCCAACCCTTAAGCTCGCTTATTTCCAATGGCGACATCCGGTACAGCGCAATTGAAATAGGTCTAGTTCCTGGGTGCAAATCAATGAAGAACTCCACCTCTCTCACTGGGGGTAATCCTGGAATTTCTGATGGAAATACGTCGGGATATTCTTTGACTAACACCACATCTTCTATGTTCACATCCATCTTGGTCTCCACGTTAGCCAATGATAAAAATTCTTGAGTTCCTTCTCTCACAAATACTTCGAGTTTGTTAGCAGCCAAATACCGAACGACTCCCAATTCACCTCCTTGTGAGCTGATCCCATTAGTAGCCTTGTACTTCTCCACCAGTACTTTGCATCCCCTATCAGCAGATACGTGGCATAGTTGACCTTTACCACTGCTCGGCAATTAATCATCTCGAAGATTTTCTCCATCTCTTGAATCCACTGGTCCGCTCTCTCTGGACCCTCATCACCCTTGAACTTTGGAGGATTATGGTGACGAAAATCCTCTAGTCCCCTCGATTCAGCAGCACGAATCTCTCTTTCTCTCTTCTCCAGATCTCGTTGAGTCTTCGCAGCCGTCTGTGCAGCAACAGACGCAGCCATGTTATTCATCGCTTCAGCCATCCGATCATCCCGGCTGACGTTGGCTCTTGTAGTGTCGTCTCTTCTTTGGAGGCATTGTTCCTTACAAAACCATCATCAAGTAGAAATCTCACACTACTTGGAATAATTCCAAAACTTAACAACATCATCACTTCAGTCACACCACAACTTACACAAGACTTGACACTTTAACTACTTGCTCCTATGCATGATAAGATAATGACTCAAAACCAATAACTTAATCAGAGCTTTAACCCAAAACTTTAACCAAATGCTCTGATACCACAATTGTAACACCTCGAGTTTAAAAGACAGCGCGAGTGTATTTTTTTTTAAAATATAAGTAAAAGAATTGTTTCCCGATTTACTTCAAAAGAATTAAGATATAGTTTTCGTAAAATCAATAAGTACTTAATTTCTGGAAATTTAATAATAAACAATAAGACATTTTTGAAAGATAATAATATCATAGCATTCGCAAGAGATAATATCAGAGTGCGGAATAAGTAGTACAACAATTTTTTTTAAAATAAAACAAAATACATTTCCAGCTCAAATTCTAATACATCAAGTCTAACTGATCATGCGCTAAAGCTACAGTAGCACGGATTTCCTCCGCATCCCAAGCAAGTCTTCTCCGAATCTGTCGCTCGCCTTGACGTGACCTCCTCCTCCTCCTCATCATCCAGAGAGGGGTCGGTCTCCTCAGAAGTCAGATCAATACATAGTCTCGGTCGCTTCGGCGGAGCCGGAATCTCATAACAATCATCGGAGATCCTAGACGGACCCGGAGTCTCAGCTGCTAACGGCTTCGGCTCATCATTCTTCCCTTCTGCCTCGGACTCATGTACAACTCCTCTGATCACTGGGTTGGGAGTCACCACTCCTACGGTGGCCTCCGTCTCAACCCCTCTAACTGTCTCCTCAGCATCATCGAAAATTCCGTGCGCCTCCAATACCAGACGGGAAGGCACAGGAAAGTCTATACTCGCATGAGTGCGCTCCACGAAATCCTCCACGCCGTCAGTCCTGCTCGTCCTCTCCAACCACCTCTTGTAAGTCGCCCTGCTTGAGATGGGGTCAAATACCCAAGCAGTGCGCGAATAGCGATCAAGGAAGTCTAATGACGTTTCCGTCGTTCGGGTACCCACGGGTGGCATGGGTTTGGGGGGCATCTGAGGGCAAAGCCCATTTTCCACAATATAATAGCAAGGGTCACCGACCAAAATTAACAAATAATCACATAGCATATATTTCACAGCAACAAATATATACATGGCATATCGTGTAACAATGATGGAAATAATGATGCTCATTTGAAATTCAATGACATATGTGGTAAGTACAACCAACACTTCAGCAATCACAATCATTAATCAGAAATTCAGATTCTATAAAGTACTCACACATATTCAATTTCCACTCATCATCATAATCTAATCGTGACCCATCGGTCAACCCCTCGATGCAATATGTATATGCTCATGTATACAATTTCTTGGAATCACCAAGGTGCAGTCGCTCAACAGACCAGCACAATTTATATGTATGATAGACTTTAACGGCCCTCAAGACCATGGTGCAATCGCTCAACAGATCAGCACCAGTGCACTTGCTCAACAGACCAGCACGTTTCACATATTTGAATGGACCACCACGAACACGCGGCCACTCTACAACCCATCACGGTTACTACTTTCACGTGTGTTAGCCTCTCATAGGCCAAATACATAGAAGTTAAATCCTCGCACGGATAGAATAGACCACCACGAACACGCGGCCATTCCGTAGCCTGAGTAGAATGGACCGTCTAATACACGCGGTACTACTCTGACCCCGGATAAAACAGACCGTCTAATACATGCGGAACTATTCTATAACCCATTGTTACTACTTAACTTCGTGGCCCATCACGGTCACCGCATCAACTCTGTGGCCCATCGTGGTCACCACCTGACTATGCAATGCATGAATATGCAGTGTTTTCTCTTCACCGAAAACAGTATGCAAAATCATAAAAATTCATGCCATCCCACCATATTTCAAAACTTCTCAACATAATCAATATCATCAACAACACATCAATGATTAAACAGTCAAGCAATCATTAATAATTCACATTATCTCACAAATTCCATACTTAATCATCTCAAGTCTTTCCATTATTCCCCAAACTCTTAAAATTCACAAAACAGTGTTTAAAACTGAGTTTTTTGGAAAATACGAATCTGTATTCGAATACAGCCTCTCTGTATTCGAATACAGGAGCCAAAACAATGCAGAATTAACACTCTGTATTCGACTACAGCCCCTGGTAGTCGAATACAGAGGCAGTCTCAGTGCACAAATCAACATTTTTCACTACATGAGTAAAGTCTCAAAAACTTCATCACCACCACTTGAGACTATCACCAAAAGTTCCATTTTAATTCACCACAAACATTCCCAATATTCCCACTCACTTAGGGTTTATAAAGACTGTTGAAAAACTTGAAATTATTGAAAACTCGAATATGTATTCGAATACATATCCCTTGTATTCGAATACAGAAGTTGAAACTGTAATTTCAACATTCTGTATTCGAATACAGCATGCCTGTAGTCAAATACAGAATCCAAAAACAGAACCAGAATGATCGACATCAGAACATCAGGAACAGAACCAAAATCAGAATCATCAACACAAGAACATCAGAAACAGAACCAGAATCAGAATGATTAACATCAGAACATCAGGAATAGAACCAGAATCAGAATCATCAACACCAGAACATCTGAAACAGAACCAAAATCAGAATGATTAACATCAAAGTCATCAGAAGCAGAAATAGAATGATTCACACTAGAATCATCATAAGCAAAACAGAATGGTTAACACCTGAATCATCAGAAGCAAAACAGAATGATTCACACCAGAATCATCAGAAGCAAAACAGAAAGATTCACACCAGAATCATCATAAGCATAAACAGAATGATTAACATCAAAATCATCAGAAGCAGAAATAGGATGATTAACATCATAATCATCAGAAGCAGAAACATGATGATTAATATCAGAATCATCAGAAGCAGAAACAGAATGATTAACATCAAAATCATCAGAAGCAGAAATAGGATGATTAACATCAGAATCATCAGAAGCAGAAACAGGATGATTAACATCAGAATTATCAGAAGTAGAAACAAAATGATTTAACATGAGAATCATCAGAAGCAGAAATAGGATGATTATCAGAATCATCAGAAGTAGAAACAGGATGATTAACATCAAAATCATCAGAAGCAGAAATCCTTCCTCTGTATTCGACTACAGAGGCTCGTAGTCGAATACAAGTTTGAAAACTTAAGTAAAACAGAAGCTTGACAGGTTGTAGTCGAATACACACATGTTGTATTCGAATACACCTTCGAAAACCAGTGAAATTTTCCTGAGATCTCAACCCTTTTCAAACTGTTTTCTTTTAAAAACAAACAACCAAACATTAAAACAGATTCAACACTTTTTCCAAACAATACTTTCCTCATTAAAAATCCCTTTTCTTTTTAAATCATCAACATCACCAGAATCATTCACAACAGAAATAGAATCAGACTCATCAACACCAAATCATCCAGAAACAAAAACAAAATGATCAATCATCAGAACATCACACAGCATTTCAGCTTTCTCAATATCAGAATAACATGCAAGCATTTCAGCTTTCACAACACATCAGAATAATATGCATGCTTTTTAGCTTTCACCACACATCAGGATAACATGCAAGCATTTCAGCTTTCACAACACATCAGAATAACGTGCAAGCATTACAGAGCAGCAAAACACCAACAGAATGCATTTTTTGCATTTCAAAACCATTTTCAAAACAGTTTTATGAACATGCATTTTAATCATGTTTAAAATAACATACAAGACATTTTTCCACTTTCCCATATAAACAACACAACTTTTAGTGCAGTCAGCCCAAACAGCAAGCATCACAGAGCTTTTTAAAACATCAAAAAAATGCATTTTTCATTTCTTTCAAGCAACAGGCAAACCATTTTCAAAACAGTAATGAAAACACTAGTAATGCAATGAAAGTTATGCACTTACAGCCCTAATGCAACTAGAAAGTGGAAGGTGCCCTTATCGTTGTTGCGTGTTCTGCTGTTTCTCTCGTTTATGCTGTCGTTCCCGTTTTTGCGCCAAAAACCGATAAAACTGTAGCCTGCGTTTGCTGCTACGAAATTGGGTTCTTTAGCTCCGTAATGGTATGGGGAATAACTTTTGTACTGGGGTTTTGGTGTTTCAATGCTTGGATGTCCATGTAATGGCACTTTGAAGAGTTCCCTCTTTTCTTCTTTGTAATCGTGACTGCAAATGGAGGAAGGCAGAAAACAGCAAACATAATGGGAAGAGTGCTGTTACATGCAGTATGGGCAATGAGGAAGGAGGGATGGTGTTCTGATTTCACCATCCTTCTCACTCCTATTTATAGGCTTTTGTGGTGCCACCTCACCCAAAAATAATGTTAAAATAATGATGGATCCTTCAGCACTTAATTGTCTTGCAATTAGCCACTAATCCTTAATTAACTGCCCGATTAATTTAATTACTCGTAATTAAATTAATTTAATTTTCATCCAATAATTTTTTATTCATCCTCCAAAATAAATATTTATATATATATATATATTCACTCAAACATACATATATTAAATATTTTACAAATATCCCCCAAATACCCTTAATATTAATTCCAAAATTAATATTAAATTTAAGGGTCTTATAATAAGCCTTGGGATGCACAAAATGACGTAAATGTTCATTTAATGACTAAAATGCACTTATTTGATAACTACATTCCTTAAGTACGAAAAAAGATTAGAATAAGCCTTGGTATGCACAAAATGACAAAAATGTTCTCCCAATGACACAAATGCACTTATTGGATGAACAACATTCCTACAGTACGAAAAGTGATTAGAATAAGCCTTGGGATGCACAAAATAACGTAAATGTTCATCCAATGACACAAATGCACTTATTTGATAACTACATTCCTTAAGTATGAAAAGTGATTAGAATAAGCCTTGGGATGCACAAAATAACGTAAATGTTAAATTAATGACACAAACGCGCTTATTGGTTGAACTACATTCCTTCAGTACGAAAAGTGATTAGAATAAGCCTTGGGATGCACAAAATGAAGTAAATGTTAAATTAATGACACAGACGCGCTTATTGGATGAACTACATTCCTTAAGTACGAAAAGTGATTAGAATAAGCCTTGGGATGCACAAAATGAAGTAAATGTTCATTCAATGACACAAATGCACTTATTGGATAACTACATTCCTTAAGTACGAAAAGTGATTAGAATAAGCATTGGGATGCATAAAATGACATAAATGTTAAATTAATGACACAAACGCGCTTATTGGATGAACTACATTCCTTAAGTACGAAAAGTGATTAGAATAAGCCTTGGGATGCACAAAATGAAGTAAATTTTCATCCAACGACACAAACGCACTCATTGGATGAACTACATTTCCTAACCACGAAAAGTGATTAGAATAAGCCTTGGAATGCACAAAGTGACGTAAATATTCATCCAGTGACACAAACGCACTCATTGGATGAACAACATTCCTTAACAACGAAAAGTGATTAGAATAAGCCTTGGGATGCACAAAATGACGTAAATGTTCATCCAATGACACAAATGCACTTATTGGATGAACTACATTCTTTAAGTACGAAAAGTGATTAGAATAAGCCTTGGGATGCACAAAATGACGTAAATGTTAAATTAATGACACAAACGCGCTTATTGAATAAACTACATTCCTTAAGTACAAAAAATGATAAGAATAAGCCTTGGGATGCACAAAATGACATTAACATTCATCCAATGATACAAACGCACTTATTGGATGAACTACATTCCACTAGAACGAAAAATGATTAGAATAAGTCTGGTGATGCACAAAATGACGTAAATGTTCATCCAATGACACAAACACACTTATTGGATGAACTACATTCCTCAGGAACGATAAGTGCTTAGAATAAGCCTTGGAATGCACAAAATGACGTAAATGTTAAATTAATGACACAAACGCGCTTATTGGATGAACTACATTCCTTAAGTACGAAAAGTGATTAGAATAAGCCTTGGGATGCACAAAATGACGTAAATGTTAAATTAATGAAACAAACGCGCTTATTGGATGAACTACATTCCTACAGTATGAAAAGTGAATAGAATAAGCCTTGGGATGCACAAAATGACATAAATGTTAAATTAATAACACGAACGCGCTTATTGGATGAACTACATTCGTTAAGTACGATAAGTGATTAGAATAAGCCTTGTGATGCACAAAATGACGTAAACGTTCATCCAATGATACAAACGCACTTATTGGATGAACTACAGTCCATAAGAACGAAAATTGATTAGAATAAGCCTTGGGATGCAAAAAATGACGTAAATGTTAAATTAATTACACAAACGTGCTTATTGAATAAACTACATTCCTTAAGTACGAAAAGTGATTAGAATAAGGCTTAGGATGCACAAAATGACGTAAATGTTAAATTAATGACACAATAGCTCTTATCGGATGAACTACATTCCTTAAGTACGGAAAGTGATTAGATTAAGCCTTGGGATGCACAAAACGACGTAAATGTTCATCCAATGACACAAATGCGCTTATTGGATGAACTACATTCCTGATGTACGAAAAGTGATTAGAATAAGCCTTGGGATGCACATAATGACGTAAATGTTATATTAATGAAACAAACGCGCTTATTGGATGAACTACATTCCTACAGTATGAAAAGTGAATAGAATAAGCCTTGGGATGCACAAAATGACATAAATGTGAAATTCATAACACAAACACGCTTATTGGATGAACTACATTCCTTAAGTACGATAAGTGATTAGAATAAGCCTTGTGATGCACAAAATGACGTAAACGTTCATCCAATGATACAAACGCATTTATTGGATGAACTACATTCCATAAGAACGAAAATTGATTAGAATAAGCCTTGGGATGCACAAAATGACGTAAATGTTAAATTAATGACACAAACACGCTTATTGGATGAACTACATTCCTTAAGTACGAAAAGTTATTAAGATAAGCCTTGGGATGCAATAAAGGACGTAAATGTAAAATTAATGAAACAAATGCGCTTATTCGATGAAGTACATTCCTACAGTACGAAAAGTGATTAGAATAAGCCTTGGGATGAACAAAATGACGTAAATGTTTATCCAATGACACAAATGTGCTTATTGAATAAACTACATCTTTAAGTACAAAAAGTGATTAGAATAAGCCTTGGGATGCACAAAATGACGTAAATGTTCATCCAATGACACAAATGCACTTATTGAATGAACTAGAGTCCTTAAGTACGAAAAGTGATTAGAATAAGCCTTGGGATACACAAACGCGCTTATTGGATGAACTACATTCCTTATGTACGAAGAGTGATTAGAATAAGCCTTGGGATGCACAAAATGACGTAAATGTTCATTGTAACAACCAATCTATTTGTTTAAGTTTAGGATTTAAATAGAGGAACTGTTAACTTGAAAAATAAATAAATAAGTAGTTTAAAATTTTATTAATTAAAGAAGGGGCACTAGGGTAATATTTAGTTAAATGAAGGGCAAGAAGGGGATTTCTAATTTTTTTTTTCTCAAAACACTTATACACCAACACTAATGTGGTATTCTGGATGCTGGTTGTAAACACGCACATATGAAACTCGTAGAACCAAACACCCCACACCATTTGCACATCTGAAACTGCCAAAATAAGGAGACGCCCCTCATGCATGTTGAAGATATTTTAATATCCTTCATCTACTCATCTTAAGCTTCTATTGTTCACATCTATTTCTATCAAACGATTAAACCCAAACGCAAGTGAGTACCAATTCTTCTTTCCCCCCTTTATTTTTTGTTAGCATTGATTTACATGTTTAAGTGAGTTTAAATGTCTATATTGACAATCAACTTTGAAACATGCATGCAGGTAATCTGTTGAAAAAAAAAAGATAATTTTAATTTTACAGAAATTCAGAATTTGTGTAAATTTATTTTAATTAATTAGTTTTATAATTTTGGTGAAGTAGTGATTCAGTACAGGTACATATTAGCCATCATTTGGGAGGGGAGTTGTTTTTTTTTTTACCAAGTAAATTTAGCCACAATGAATTTATTGATAATTTAAGCTTATCTATGTGAATTTATTTGCTAATTTAGAATGTGTATGTGGTTTGTGTCTCTAGTTGTGATGCTGTGAATGAATTGTAGGTTACGGAAAAATTTAATCAAAGGCGCATAATTAGATTTAAGGTCAGGATGCTTGTCGTGTACGATTTGTACTCGTTACTGCTACCTCTGATGTGTATATGAAACTGATATGTTACTTTAGCATGAGGGTTTTGAGCACTGAAATTATTTAAATAAATTGTTTTGAGGTTATTACGGATTTGTAGAATTAGAGTATGAGGAAATGAAATTTTTGCATATAGGTGTTTTAAAACTGCATCCAACTGATTTTTCATGTTGTTACTAAATTCATGACTCCAATGTTGATTTTTATTTTATTTTTCTTGTTACGAGTTCCGTTTGAATTAAAGATGTAAGATCAAATTATTATGCGTTTAGTGTATCGCTAAGTTATTTATGATTGTTGCGGATGAATGATATATTGCATATATGACATAATAAAGACATTTCATACAAAGCATGTCAGTACAACATCATTAAATCAGATCATGCATGGCCTTATTCACGGTGAGACATTCAATTTGTTCCAGGCATGGAATAATAGGTAAAGGAGAACAATCAGGACGCTGATTGGGGTTTGGCCAGACCACCTTTACCAATCAGGACTCAATTATCTTGGTGACCCACATCAAGATATTGGGCGACCTTTTCCTTATTCCAAAGGAAAAGATTTGAGGTCATGCATATGTTTTTCTTTCTTCAAAATTTAAGAAAAAATAATAATAACATTATTATTATTATTATAACTAAAATTTTTATAAAAAAATAAAAGTGTGAGTTTTAACTGGATATGTATATTGTTCTCATGTTTTAAATACATTTATGAAAGAAACTCAGACCATTCCCCTTTATTTTCATAGCTCACTGAGATATTTTTATCTCACCCCGTTTTTTTTTCCTTTTATTTAGCAGCGGGAGGAACCTGAGATATGAATTTAGCATCAGAAGATCAGTTCCAAACTTAGGGAATTAAAAATTTGATGTTTATTTTATTTTTAGATGTAATCAGACAAAGCGTAATTTATTTTCATGATGTAATATTTTATGAATCTACTGATCAAGTTGTGAACTATATTTATAAATGTAGTTTTCAGTATGTTGGTGATTCTAAATTTTTATTCATTATTAGTTACCTCTGTTTTATTAAGGTGTATGGGTCCAATTGTCATATTCTAGATAATTGACAATGGGTCTTACATTTTGGTATCAGAGCCAGTTGATTCAGTAGGACTATGGGTTATGGGTTAGGAATTATGGGTTATGGGTTAGGAATTAGAATAATTTTCTTTTACTATATATTCTAATTATCATTTCACCTAATATTAAGTCTGATCAACTTAGTATTTTGTGTATGGTTTACAGAATTATGGCTGAAGGATCTAGGACGAATTTTTCCCCTGAAGACAATATGACCCCACCAGCCACTGTTGAACCATGGGAAAGGGTTATGGAAGCTATTCAAATGCAAGCCACGGCTACCCATAATTTGGTACAACAAATGGCAATGCAAAGAGATGGCACTCCAAATGCCAATAGGGTGTTTTATGATTTTCTTAAGTTGCAGCCTCCAACCTTCCAAGGCAGCCACAATCCCTCAGAGGCCCAAGCTTGGTTGGATGAGATTAAGAAGGCATTTGAAGTAGTGCCTTGTAGTGAAGAACAGAAAGTGGCATTTGCTGCCCATCTACTGAAGGGTGGGGCAGAGTATTGGTGGAGGAGTGCAAAGACTTATCGTCAGACTCAAGGAACCCCTATGAATTGGGAACACTTTGAGGTGGCGTTTTTGGACAAGTACTATCCAAAAAGTGCCAGAAGACAAAAGGAGTTGGAGTTTGTGCACCTACAACAAGGAGACATGTCTGTTGCAAAGTATGTTGCTAAGTTTGATGAACTGGCCAGATTTTCTCCACATTCTCAGTATGCACCCACTGAAGAATGGAAGATAAACCAGTTTGAGTGGGGATTGAGGTCTGAAATCAGAGGGAACATAGGCCATATGGAGCTTACTAACTATTCTACTCTTGTACACAAGAGCTACATTGTTGAAGACAATTTAAAGAAGGTACAAGAGAAGAGACAGGCTAAATGGCAACAAAAAAGAGAGTCTGGAAAATTTGGCCAACAGTTGAAGGTAAAGACTCCCCAAGGGAAAGGGAAACAAGTACAAACTTTCAGTTCCCAAATACCAAGGAAGTGTCTTAAGTGTGGCAGAGATCATGGGGGAGAGTGCTTGGTTGGAAAGCAAGTCTGCTACTACTGTAAACAGCCTGGTCATATGGCTCCCTCTTGTCCAGTACGTCAAAAACAAGCAGAGTCTAAACCAAACAAGCCTAACACTGGGAGGGTCTTTTCTCTCAGTGCAAAGAAAGGTATGAATCATAATCTAATTACTGGCATTGGATTCATAAATGAAATACCTTTAATTGTCATGTTTGACACTGGTGCATCCCATTCTTTCATCTCTTCTGATTTTGTTTTGCAAAATAATATCCTTTACTTGAAATGCCTTCTCCCTTAGTTGTAAGCACTGCAGCTAAGAATTCAATACAAACCTCCTTAGTATGTCACCAGTGTCTAATCACGCTGTATGATAGAGTTTTTCTAATAAACTTGGTATGTTTACCCCTTAAGGGCTTAGACATCATATTAGGAATGGACTGGATGTCCGACCATTCAATAACTCTGATTTGCCATGGAAGGAAGGTCATAATTCCTCCAGAAATTCCCCAACTAGAAGAAACCAAATTCCCCTCCTTGACCAATAGTTCTCTACTCTTCCAATGTCTGAGCAGTGGGGTTCAAGGTGTACTATTATTACTATCCTCTAATTCAGGGTCTGAAATGGACTTGTCCAATATTCCTGTAGTTAGTGAGTTTGAGGATGTCTTTCCAAAGGATGTGACATCATTACCTCCTGAAAGGGAAATAGAGTTCTCAATGGACTTGGTCCCTGGAACAGGGCCAATCTCCATTGCCCCTTACAGGATGTCCCCATTAGAATTAAATGAGTTGAAAAACCAATTAGAGGACCTAATAACCAAGCAGTTTATCAGATCAAGTGTGTCTCCTTGGGGAGCCCCTGTGCTTTTAGTAAAGAAGAAGCATGGAAGTATGAGGTTATGCATAGATTATAGAAAATTGAATAAAGTGACCATCAAGAATAAGTACCCTCTGCCCAGAATTGACGACCTTTTAGACCAATTAGGGGGAGCTACCTTGTTCTCCAAAATTGACTTGAGGTCAGGGTACCACCAAATTAGAATAAAATCTGAGGATGTACCAAAAACAACATTTAGAACTAGGTATGGGCACTATGAATTTTTGGTTATGCCTTTTGGTGTAACCAATGCCCCAGCTGTGTTCATGGACTACATGAATAGAATTTTTAGGCCATACTTAGATAAGTTTGTGATAGTATTTATAGATGACATACTAATATACTCTAAGACCCTAGAGGAACATGCAAGTCATCTTCAAATAGTGTTGCAAGTACTTAGGGATAGAAAACTTTATGCGAAACCAAGCAAATGTGAGTTTTGGATGTCAGAAGTAAAGTTTCTAGGCCATGTGATTAGTAAGGAAGGAGTGGCAGTAGATCCCTCAAAAGTAGAGGTAGTGCTGAATTGGGAACATCCTAGGAATGCGACAGAGGTTAGAAGTTTTTTAGGACTGGCGGGGTACTATAGGAGATTCATTAGGAAATTCTCCCAAATTGCCCTGCCTCTGACGAGACTGACTAGGAAGGACCAACCCTTTGTGTGGGATCAAAAATGTGAAAAGAGTTTTCAGACTCTTAAGACCAAGTTAACCACAGCCCCTGTGCTGGCCATACCAGATCCAACCTTAAGATTTGAAGTGTATTGTGATGCATCCCTAAAAGGTTTAGGCTGTGTATTGATGCTAAACAACCAAGTAGTGGCTTACGCTTCAAGACAAAATGAAGTCACACGAGGGGAACTATCCCACTCATGACTTAGAATTGGATGCTATAGTGTTTGCCTTGAAAATCTGGAGGCATCATCTGTATGGAGCACAATTTGATGTTTTTAATGATCACAAGAGCCTAAAGTATCTCTTCGATCAGAAGGAACTTAACATGAGGTAGAGAAGGTGGGTAGAGTTTTTGAAAGATTATGAATTTGAACTGAAATACCACCCAGGCAAGGCCAATGTAGTAGCCGATGCATTGAGCAGGAAATCCCTACACATGTCTCATCTAATGATCCAAGAACTTACATTGCTGGAAAACCTTAGGGACTCGAACCTAAATATGACAATCCTCCAAGGGGGAATTCTTTTAAATAAACTAGAGATAACTAGTGGCCTTAGAGACCAAATTAGGCAATCTCAAGGAATGGATGAGGACTTGCAACTTAGAAAAGACCAAGAAAGATTTACAAGGGCAAGAGATGGAATAATTCTATTTCAGGGCAGAATTTGTGTACCTAAGGATTCAGAATCAAAGAGACTGATACTAGAGGAAGCTCACAAAAGTAACCTAACCATCCATCCTGGATCTACTAAGATGTATCAAGACCTTAAGAAAAATTATTGGTGGCCAGGTATGAAAGTTGATGTGGCTACTTTTGTGGGCCAATGTCTGACTTGCCAAAAGGTGAAAATAGAACATCAGAGGCCAGCAGGATTGCTACAGCCTCTGGAAATACCTGAACGGAAATGGGACTCAATTTCCATGGATTTTATTGTAGGTTTGCCACATACCCTCGCTGGGTATGATTCCATTTGGGTGATTGTGGACAGATTAACTAAGTCAGCCCATTTTTTACCAGTAAAGACAAACTACAACACCCTCAAACTAGCCAAGTTATTCATTAAGGAAATAGTGAGGTTGCATGGGGTGCCTCTTGGTATCATATCAGATAGGGACCCTAAGTTTACCTCCATATTTTGGAAGGCCTTTCAAAAGTCTCTAGGAACTAGATTGCACCTTAGTACTGCCTACCATCCCCAGATTGATGGTCAAACTGAAAGGACCATTCAAACTCTAGAGGATATGCTAAGAGCCTGCATTCTAGAAGAAGGGGGAAACTGGGATACGCACTTGCCTCTGGTAGAATTTGCCTACAACAACAGTTACCATGCCAGCATTGGCATGGCACCTTATGAGGCTTTGTATGGAAGAAAATGTAAGACACCTTTATGTTGGTAAGAGGTAGGGGATAAGGGGATCTTAGGTCCTGAAGTTATTCAAGAGACCACTGAAAAAATTAAGATCATTAAGGATAAACTAAGGATAGCCCAAAGCAGGCAAAAGAGCTATGCTGATATCAGGAGGAGACCTTTGGAATTTGAGGAGGGGGATCATGTGTTTTTGAGAGTCAAGAAGCTAAACCCTCGTTTTGTTGGACCCTTTCAAATATTGCAGAGGATAGGTTCCTCTGCATACAAAATAGCTTTGCCACCCAATTTATCCAATCTACACAATGTTTTTCATGTCTCCCAATTAAAGAAATATATTTCTAACCATCATCAAATTTTGAATCATGAGTCTGTCCAACTTAAGTCAAATCTTACTTATGACCCAATGCCAGTCCAAATTATAGATACAAGTGTAAAAACATTGAGAAGCAAAGAAATTCCCCTAGTAAAGGTTGTTTGGGAAGGATCTTCTGCAAAAGAAGCAACATGAGAAGCAGAGACAGACACGCAAAAGGAGTATCCTTACCTTTTCCATTAGGTAATTCTCTGAATTTTGAGGGCACAATTTTTATTAAGTGGTGGAGGATGTAACAACCAATCTATTTGTTTAAGTTTAGGATTTAATTAGAGGAACTGTTATTTTGAAAAATAAATAAATAAGTAGTTTAAAATTTGATTAATTAAAGAAGGGGCACTAGGGTAATATTTAGTTAAATGAAGGGCAAGAAGGGGATTTCTAATTTTTATTTTTTCTCAAAACACTTATACACCAACACTGATGTGGTATTCTGGATGCTGGTTGTAAACACGCGCATATGAAACTCGCAGAACCAAACACCCCACACCCTTTGCACATCTGAAACAGCCAAAATAAGGAGACGCCCCTCATGCATGTTAAAGATCTTTCAATATCCTTCATCTACTCATCTAAAGCTTCTATTGTTCACATCTATTTCTATCAAACGATTAAACCCAAACGCAGGTGAGTACCAATTCTTCTTTCCCCCCTTTACTTTTGGTTAACATTCATTTACATGTTTAAGTGAGTTTAAATGTCTATATTGACAATCAAATTTGAAACATGCATGCAAGTAATCTGTTGAAAAAAAAAAGATAATTTTAATTTTACAGAAATTCAGAATTTTTGTAAATTTATTTTAATTAATTAGTTTTATAATTTTGGTGAAGTAGTGATTCGGTACAGGTACATATTAGCCATCATTTGGCATAATTTAGTAGTTTTATAATCTTGGTGAAATAGTGATTCGGTGTAGGTACATATTAGCCATCATTTGGCATAATTCTTCAGTTTAATTATGTACCTAATATAAGATGGGAGGGGAGTTGTTTTTTTTTTTTTACCAAGTAAATTTAGCCACAATGAATTTATTGAAAATTTAAGCTTATCTATGTGAATTTATTTGCTAATTTAGAACGTGTATGTGGTTTGTGTCTTTAGTTGTGATGCTGTGAATGAATTGTAGGTTAGGGAAAAATTTAATCAAAGGCGCATAATTAGATTTAAGGTCAGGATGCTTGTCGAGTACGATTTGTGCTCGTTACTGCTACCTCTGATGTGTATATGAAAATGATATGTTACTTTAGCATGAGGGTTTTGAGCACTGAAATTATTTAAATAAATTGTTTTGAGGTTATTACGGATTTGTAGAATTAGAGTATGAGGAAATGAAATTTTTGCATATAGGTGTTTTAAAACTGCATCCAACTGATTTATCATGACTTTTATGTTGTTACTAAATTCATGACTCCAATGTTGATTTTTATTTTATTTTACTTGTTATTAGTTCTGTTTGAATTAAAGATGTAAGATCAAATTATTATGCGTTTAGTGTATCGCTAAGTTATTTATGATTGTTGCGGATGAATGATATATTGCATATATGACATAATAAAGACATTTCATACAAAACATGTCAGTACAACATCATTAAATCAGATCATGCATGGCCTTATTCACGGTGGGACATTCAAGTTGTTCCCGGCATGGAATAACAGGTAAAGGAGAACAATCAGGACGCTGATTGGGGTTTGGCCAGACCACCTTTACCAATCAGGACTCAATTATCTTGGTGACCCACATAAAGATATTGGGCGACCTTTTCCTTATTCCAAAGGAAAAGTTTTGAGGTCATGCATATGTTTTTCTTTCTTCAAAATTTAAGAAAAAAATAATAATAACATTATTATTATTATTATTATAACTAAAACTTTTATAAAAAAATAAAAGTGTTAGTTTTAACTGGATATGTATATTGTTCTCATGTTTTAAATACATTTATGAAAGAAACTCAGACCATTCCCCTTTATTTCCATAGCTCACTGAGATATTTTTATCTCACCCCGTTTTTTTTTCCTTTTATTTAGCAGCTGGAGGAACCTGAGATATGAATTTAGCATCAGAAGATCAGTTCCAAACTTAGGGAATTAAAAATTTGATGTTTATTTTATTTTTAGATGTAATCAGACAAAGCGTAGTTTATTTTCATAATGTAATATTTTATGAATCTACTGATCAAGTTGTGAACTATATTTATAAATGTAGTTTTCAGTATGTTGGTGATTCTAAACTTTTATTCATTATTAGTTACCTCTGTTTTATTAAGGTGTATGGGTCCAACTGTCATATTCTAGATAATTGACAATGGGTCTTACATTCATCC
The DNA here is from genome assembly GCA_037974295.1 of Cicer cuneatum. NCBI lineage: Eukaryota > Viridiplantae > Streptophyta > Magnoliopsida > Fabales > Fabaceae > Cicer > Cicer cuneatum. Next base: position 52,446,586 of record JBBPBO010000005.1, on the reverse strand, counting down.
AATGACACAAACGCACTTATTGGATGAACTATATTCCTTTAATACGAAAAGTGATTAGAATAAGCCTTGGGATGCACAAAATGACGTAAAATGATAAATTAATGACACAATAGCTCTTATTGGATGAACTACATTCCTTAAGTATAAAAAGTGATTAGAATAAACCTTGGGATGGACAAAATGCATAAATGTTCATCCAATGACACAAATGCACTTATTGGATGAACTACATTCCTTAAGTACTAAAAGTGATTAGAATAAGCCTTGGGGTGCACAAAATGACGTAAATGTTAAATTAATGACACAAACGCGCTTATTGGTTGAAATACATTCCTTAAGTACGAAAAGTGATTAGAATAAGCCTTGGGATGCAGAAAATGACGTAAATGTTAAATTAATGACACAAATGTGCTTATTGAATAAACAACATTCCTTAAGTACGAAAAATGATTAGAATAAGCTTTGGGATGCACAAAATGACGTAAATGTTCATCCAATCACACAAATACACTTATTGAATGAACTACATTCCTTAAGTACGAAAAGTGATTAGAATAAGCCTTGGGATGCACAAAATGACGTAAATGTTCATCCAATGACACAAACGCGCTTATTGGATGATCTTTATTCCTTATGTACAAAGAGTGATTAGAATAAGCCTTGGGATGCACAAAATGATGTAAATGTTCATCCAATGACACAAATGCACTTATTGGATGAACTACATTCCTTTAATACGAAAAGTGATTAGAATAAGCCTTGGGATGCACAAAATGACGTAAATGTTAAATTAATGACACAAATGTGCTTATTGAATAAACTACATTCCTTAAGTACGAAAAGTGATTAGAATAAGCCTTGGGATGCCCAAAATTACGTAAATGTTCATCCAATGACACAAATGCACTTATTCAATGCACTACATTCCTTAAGTACGAAAAGTGACTAGAATTAGCCTTGGGATGCACAAAATGACGTAAATGTTCTTCCAATGACACAAATGCACTTGTTGGATGAACTACATTTCTTTAATACAAAAAGTGATTAGAATAAGCCTTGGGATGCACAAAATGACGTAAATGTTAAATTAATGATACAATAGTTCTTATTGGATGATCTACATTCCTTAAGTACGAAAAGAGATTAGAATAAACCTTGGGATGCACAAAATGACGTAAATATTCGTCCAATGAAACAACTTCACTTATTGGATGAACTACATTCCTTAAGTACAAATAGAGATTAAAATAAGCCCGGGGATGCACAAAATGACGTAAATGTTCATCCAATGACACAAAGGCACTTATTGGATGAACAACATTACTCGGGAACGAAAAGTGATTAGAATAAACCTTGGGATGCAGAAAATGATGTAAAAGTTAAATTAATGACACAAACGCGCATATTGGATGAACTACATTCCTTAAGTACGAAAAGAGATTAGAATAAGCCTTGGGATGCACAAAATAACGTAAATATTAAATTAATGACACAAATGCGCTTATTGGAAGAACTACATTCCTTAAGTACGAAAAGTGATTAGAATAAGGCTTAGGATGCACAAAATGACGTAAATGTTAAATTAATGACACAATAGCTCTTATTGGATGAACTACATTCCTTAAGTACGAAAAGTGATTAGATTAAACCTTGGGAAGCACAAAACGACGTAAATGTTCATCCAATGACACAAATGCACTTATTGGATGAACTACATTCTTTAAGTACGAAAATTGATTAGAATAAGCCTTGGGATGCACAAAATGACGTAAATGTTAAATTAATGACACAAACGCGCTTATTGGATGAACTACATTCGTTAAGTACAAATAGTGATTAGAATAAGCCTTGGGATGCACAAAATAACGTAAATGTTCATCCACTGACACAAATACACTTATTGGATGAATTACATACCTTAAGTACAAAAAGTGATTATAATAAGCCTTGAGATGTACAAAATGACGTAAATGTTAAATTAATGATAGAAACGCGACTTTTGGATGAACTACATTCCTTAAGTACAAAAAGTGATTAGAATAGGCCTTGGGATACACAAAATGACGTAAATGTTCATCCAATGACGCAAATGCACTTATTGAATGAACTACATTCCTTAAGTACGAAATGTGATTAGAATAAGCCTTGGGATGCACAAAATGACGTAAATGTTCATCCAATGACACAAACGCGCTTATTGGACGATCTATATTCCTTATGTACAAAGAGTGATTAGAATAAGCCTTGGGATGCACAAAATGATGTAAATGTTCATCCAATGACACAAATGCACTTATTGGATGAACTACATTCCTTACGTACGAAAAGTGATTAGAATTAGCCTTGGGATGCACAAAATGACGTAAATGTTCATCCAATTACACAAACGCACTTATTGGATGAAATACATTCCATAAGTACAAAAAGTGATTATCATAAGCCTTGGGATGCACAAAATGACGTAAATTTTAAATTAATGACACAAACGCGCTTATTGGATGAACTACATTCGTTAAGTACAAAAAGTGATTACAATAAGCCTTGGGATGCACAAAATGACGTAAATGTTCATCCAATGACACAAATGCACTTATTGGATGAAATACATTCCTTAAGTACGAAAAGTGATTAGAATAAGCCTTGGGATGCACAAAATGACGTAAATGTTATATTAATGACACAAACGCGCTTATTGGATGAATTACATTCCTTAAGTACGAAAATTGATTAGAATAAGCCTTGGAATACACAAAATGACGTAAATGTTCATCCAATTACACAAATGCACTTATTGGATGAAATACATTCCATAAGTACGAATAGTGATTATCATAAACCTTGGGATGCACAAAATGACGTAAATTTTAAATTAATGACACAAACACGCTTATTGGATGAACTACATTCCTTAAGTACGAAAAGTGACAGAATAAGCCTTGGGATGCACAAAATGACGTAAATGTTCATCCAATGACGCAAATGCAGTTATTTGATGAACTGCATTCCTTAAGTACGAAAAGTGATTAGAATAAACCTTAGGATGCACAAAATGCATAAATATTACATTAATGACACAAACGCGCTTATTGGATGAACTACATTCCTTAAGTACGAAAAGAGATTATAATAAGCCTTGAGATGCACAAAATGACGTAAATGTTAAATTAATGACACAAACGCGCTTATTGGATGAACTACATTCCTTCAGTACGAAAAGTGATTAGAATAAGCCTTAGGATGCACAAAATGACGTAAATGTTAAATTAATGACACAAACGTCCTAATTGAATAAACTACATTCCTTAAGTACGAAAAGTGATTAGAATAAGCCTTAGGATGCACAAAATGACGTAAATGTTAAATTCATGACACAATAGCTCTTATTGGATGAACTACATTCCTTAAGTACGAAAAGTGATTAGATTAAACCTTGGGATGCACAAAACGACGTAAATGTTCATCCAATGACACAAATGCGCTTATTGGATGAACTACATTCCTGATTTACGAAAAGTGATTAGAATAAGCCTTGGGATGCACAAAATGACGTAAATGCACTGTTTGGATAACTACATTCCTTAAGTGCGAAAATTGATTAGAATAAGCCTTGCGATGCATAAAATGAGGTAAATGTTAAATTAATGACACAAATGCGCTTATTGGATGAACTACATTCCTTAAGTACGAAAGGTGACTAGAATAAGCCTTGGGATGCACAAAATGACGTAAATGGTCATCCAATGACACAAATGCACTTATTGGATGAAATACATAACTTAAGTACGAAAAGTGATTAGAATAAGCCTTGGGATACACAAAATGACGTAAATGTTAAATTCATGACACAAACGCGCTTATTGGATAAATTACATTCCTTAACTACGAAAATTGATTACAATAAGCGTTGGGATGCACAAAATGACGTAAATGTTCATCCAATTACGCAAATGCACTTATTGGATGAAAGACATTCCATAAGTACGAAAAGTGATTATCATAAGCCTTGGGATGCACAAAATGACGTAAATTTTAAATTAACGACACAAACGCACTTATTAGATGAACTACATTCCTTAAGTACGAAAAGTGATTACAATAAGCCTTGGGATGCCCATAATGACGTAAATGTTCATCCAAGGACACAAATGCACTTATTGGGTGAAAAACATTTCTTAAGTACGGAAAGTGATTATAATAAGCTTTGGGATGCACAAAATGACGTAAATGTTAAATTAATGACACAAACGCGCTTATTGGATGAACTACATTCCTTAAGTACGAAAAGTGATTAGAATAAGCCTTGGGAT
>JBBPBO010000005.1:52428619-52442269 GCA_037974295.1 Cicer cuneatum | reverse complement strand
GAAAAGTGATTAGAATAAGCCTTAGGATGCACAAAATGACGTAAATGTTAAATTCATGACACAATAGCTCTTATTGGATGAACTACATTCCTTAAGTACGAAAAGTGATTAGATTAAACCTTGGGATGCACAAAACGACGTAAATGTTCATCCAATGACACAAATGCGCTTATTGGATGAACTACATTCCTGATTTACGAAAAGTGATTAGAATAAGCCTTGGGATGCACAAAATGACGTAAATGCACTGTTTGGATAACTACATTCCTTAAGTGCGAAAATTGATTAGAATAAGCCTTGCGATGCATAAAATGAGGTAAATGTTAAATTAATGACACAAATGCGCTTATTGGATGAACTACATTCCTTAAGTACGAAAGGTGACTAGAATAAGCCTTGGGATGCACAAAATGACGTAAATGGTCATCCAATGACACAAATGCACTTATTGGATGAAATACATAACTTAAGTACGAAAAGTGATTAGAATAAGCCTTGGGATACACAAAATGACGTAAATGTTAAATTCATGACACAAACGCGCTTATTGGATAAATTACATTCCTTAACTACGAAAATTGATTACAATAAGCGTTGGGATGCACAAAATGACGTAAATGTTCATCCAATTACGCAAATGCACTTATTGGATGAAAGACATTCCATAAGTACGAAAAGTGATTATCATAAGCCTTGGGATGCACAAAATGACGTAAATTTTAAATTAATGACACAAACGCACTTATTAGATGAACTACATTCCTTAAGTACGAAAAGTGATTACAATAAGCCTTGGGATGCCCATAATGACGTAAATGTTCATCCAAGGACACAAATGCACTTATTGGGTGAAAAACATTTCTTAAGTACGGAAAGTGATTATAATAAGCTTTGGGATGCACAAAATGACGTAAATGTTAAATTAATGACACAAACGCGCTTATTGGATGAACTACATTCCTTAAGTACGAAAAGTGATTAGAATAAGCCTTGGGATGCACAAAATGACGTAAATGTTCATCCAATGACACAAACGCACTTATTGGATGAAATACATTCCTTAAGTGCGAAAAGTGATTATAATAAGCCTTGGGATGCAAAAAATGACGTAAATGTTAAATTAATGACACAAACGCGCTTATTGGATGAACTACATTCCTTAAGTACGAAAAGAGATTATAATAAGCCTTGGGATGCACAAAACGACGTAAATGTTAAATTAATGACACGAATGCGCTTATTGGATGAACTACATTCCTTTAGTACGAAAAGTGATTAGAATAAGTCTTAGGATGCACAAAATAACGTAAATGTTAAATTAATGACACAAACTTGCTTATTGAATAAACTACATTCCTTATGTACGAAAAGTGATTGGAATAAGCCTTAGGATGCACAAAATGACGTAAATATTCATCCAAATGCACTTATTGGATGAAATACATTCCATAAGTACGAAAAGTGATTATCATAAGCCTTGGGATGCACAAAATGACGTAAATTTTAAATTAATGACACAAACGCACTTATTAGTAAACTACCTTCCTGAAGTACGAAAAGTGATTAGAATAAGCCTTGGGATGCACAAAATGACGTAAATGTTCATCCAATGACGCAAATGCACTTATTGGATGAACTGCATTCCTTAAGTACGAAAAGTGATTAGAATAAGCCTTGCGATGCACAAAATGACGTAGATGTGAAATTAATGACACAAACGCGCTTAATGGATGAACTACATTCCTTAAGTATGAAAAGTGATTAGAATAAGCCTTGGGATGCACAAAATGACGTAAGTGTTAAATTAATGACAGAAATGCGCTTATTGGATGAACTACATTCCTTAAGTACTAAATGTGATTAAAATAATCCTTGGGATGCACAAAATGACGTAAATGTTAAATTAATGACACAAACGCGCTTATTGGATGAACTACATTCCTTAAGTACGAAAAGTGATTAGAATAAACATTGGGATGCACAAAATGACGTAAATGTTCATCCAATGACACAAATGCACTTATTGGATGAACTACATTCCTTAAGTACGAAAAGTGACTAGAATATACCTTGGGACGCACTAAATGAAGAAAATGTTAAATTAATGACACATACGCCCTTATTGGATGAACTACATTCCTTAATTAGGAAAAGTGATTAGAATAAGCCTTGGGATCCACAAAATGACGTAAATGTTCATCCAATGCTACAAATGCACTTATTGGACGAACTACATTCCTTAAGTACGAAAATTGATTAGAATAAGCCTTAGGATGCACAAAATGACGTAAATGTTAAATTAATGATACAATAGCTCTCATTGGATGAACTACATTCCTTAAGTACGAAAAGTGATTAGAATAAACCTTGGGATGCACAAAATGACGTAAATATTCATCGACTGACACAAATGCACTTATTGGATGAAATACATTCCTTAAGTACGAAAAGTGATTAGAATAAGCATTGGGATGCACAAAATGACGTAAATGTTCATCCAATGACACAAATGCACTTATTGGATGAAATACATTCCTTAAGTACGAAAAGTGATTAGAATAAGTCTTGGGATACACAAATAGACGTAAATGTTAAATTAATGACAGAAACGCGGTTATCGGATAAACTACCTTCCTTAAGTACGAAAATTGATTAGAAAAAGCCTTGGGATCCACAAAATGACGTAAATGTTCATCCGATTACACAAATGCACTTATTGGATGAAAAACATTCCATAAGTACGAAAAGTGATTATAATAAGCCTTGGGTGCACAAAATGATGTAAATGTTAAATTAATGACACAAACGCGGTTATTGGATGAACAACATTCCTTAAGTACGAAAAGCGATTAGAATAAGCCTTGGGATGCACAAAATGACGTAAATGTTCATCCAATGACGCACATCCACTTATTTGATGAACTACATTCCTTAAGTACGAAAAGTGATTAGAATAAACCTTGGGATGCAGAAAATGACGTAAATGTTCATCCAATGACACAAATGCATTTATTGGATGAACTACATTCCTTAAGTACGAAAAGTGATTAGAATAAGCCTTGGGATGCACAAAATGATGTAAATGTTGAATTATTGACTTAATAGCTCTTATTGAATGAACTGCATTCTTTATGTACGAAAAGTGATTAGTATAAACCATGGGATGCACAAAATGACGTAAATGTTCTTCCAATGACACGAATGCACTTATTGGATGAACTACATTCCTTATGTACGAAAAGTGATTAGAATAAGCCTTGGGATGCACAAAATGACGTAAATTTTTATCCAATGACACAATTGCACTTGTTGGATGAACTACACTCCTTAACTACGAAAAGTGATTAGAATAAGCCATGGGATGCACAAAATGACGAAAATGTTCATCCAATGACACAAACGCGCTTATTGGATGAACTACAATCCTTATGTACGAAAAGTGATTAGAATAAACCTTGGGATGCACAAAATGACGTAAATGGTCATCCAAGGACACAAATGCACTTATTGGATGAACTACATTCCTTAACTACGAAAAGTGTTCAAAATAAGCCTTGGGATGCACAAAATGATGTAAATGTTGAATTACTGACACAATAGCTCTTATTGGATGAACTACATTGCTTAAGTACGAAAAGTGATTAGAATAAAATGGACAAAATGACGTAAATGTTCATTCAATGATACAAATTCCCTTATTGGATGAACTACATTCCTTAAGTACGAAGAGTGATTAGAATATACTTTGGGATGCACAAAATGACGTAAATGTTAAATTAATGACAGAAACGCGCTTATTGGATGAAACACATTCCTTAAGTACGAAAAGTGATTATAATAAGCCTTGGGATGCACAAAATAACGTAAATGTTAAATTAATGACACAATAGCTCTAATTGGATGAACTACATTGCTTAAGTACGAAAAGTGATTAGAATAAACCTTGGGATGCACAAAATGACGTAAATGATCATCCAATGACACAAATGCCCTTATTGGATTAACTACATTCCTTAAGTGCGAAAAGTGATTAGAATAAGCCTTGGGATGCACAAAATGACGTAAATGTTCATCCAATGACACAAATGCACTTATTGGATGAACTACATTCCATAAGTATGAAAAGTGATTAGAATAAGCCTTGGGATGCATAAAATGACGTAAATGTTCATCCAATGACACAAATGCACTTATTGGATGAACTATATTCCTTAAGTATGAAAAGTGATTAGAATAAGCCTTGGGATGCACAAAATGATGTAAATGTTGAATTAATGACTTAATAGCTTTTATTGGATGAACTACATTCCTTAAGTACGAAGAGTGATTAGAATAAACCTTGGGATGCACAAAATGACGTAAATGTTCATCCAATGACACAAACGCGCTGATTGGATGAACTACATTCTTTAAGTATGAAAATTGATTAGAATAAGCCTTAGGATGCACAAAATGACGTAAATTTTCATCCAATGACACAAATGCACTTATTGGATGAAATACATTACTTAAGTATGAAAAGTAATTATAATAAGCCTTGGGTGCACAAAATGACGTAAATGTTAAATTAATGACACAAACGCGCTTATTGGATGAATTACATTCCTGAAGCACGAAAAGTGATTAGAATAAGTCTTGGGATGCACAAAATGACGTAAATGTTCATCAATGACACAAATGCACTTATTGGATGAAATACATTCCTTAAGTACGAAAAGTTATTATAATAAGCCTTGGGTGCACAAACTGACGTAAATGTTAAATTAATGACACAAACGCGCTTATTGGATGAATTACATTCCTTAAGTTCGAAAAGTGATTAGAATAAACCTTGGGATGCACAAAATGACGTAAATGTTCATCCAATGACACAAATGCACTTATTGGATGAAATACATTCCTTAAGTACGAAAAGTGATTATAATAAGCTTTGGGTGCACAAAATGACGTAAATGTTAAATTAATGACACAAACACGCTTATTGGATGTACTACATTCCTTATGTACTAAAAGTGATTAGAATAAGTCTTGGGATGCACAAAATGACGTTAATTTTAATCCAATGACACAATAGCACTTGTTGGATGAACTACATTCCTTAAGTACGAAAAGTGATTAGAATAAGCCTTGGGATGAACAAAATGACGTAAAAGTTAAATTAATGACACAATAGCTCTAATTGGATGAACTACATACCTTAAGTACGAAAAGTGATTAGAATATACCTTGGGATGCACAAAATGACGTAAATGTTCTTCCAATGACACAAATGCACTTATTGGAGGAACTACATTCCTTAAGTACGAAAATTGATTATAATAAGCCTTGGGATGCACAAAATGACGTAAATGTTACATTAATGACACAATAGCTCTTATTGGATGAACTACATTCCTTAAGTACGAAAAGTGATTAGAATAAACCTTGGGATGCATAAAATGACGTAAATGTTCATCCAATGACACAAATGCACTTATTGGATGAACTACACTCCATAAGTACGAAAAGTGATTAGAATAAACCTTGGGATGCACAAAATGACGTAAATGTTCATCCAATGACACAAATGCACTTATTGGATTAACTACATTCCATAAGTATGAAAAGTGATTAGAATAAGCCTTGGGATGCATAAAATGACGTAAATGTTCACCCAATGACACAAATGCACTTATTGGATGAACTACATTCCTTAAGTATGAAAAGTGATTAAAATAAGCCTTGGGATGCACAAAATGATGTAAATGTTGAATTAATGACTTAATAGCTCTTATTGGATGAACTACATTCCTTAAGTACGAAGAGTGATTAGAATAAACCTTGGGATGCACAAAATGACGTAAATGTTCATCCAATGACACAAACGCGCTGATTCGATGAACTACATTCCTTAAGTATGAAAATTGATTAGAATAAGCCTTAGGATGCACAAAATGACGTAAATTTTCATCCAATGACACAAATGCACTTATTGGATGAAATACATTCCTTAAGTATGAAAAGTGATTATAATATGCCTTGGGTGCACAAAATGACGTAAATGTTAAATTAATGACACAAACGCGCTTATTGGATGAATTACATTCCTTATGTACGAAAAGTGATAAGAATAAGCCTTGGGATGCACAAAATGACGTAAATGTTCATCAATGACACAAATGCACTTATTGGATGAGATACATTCCTTATGTACGAAAAGTGATTATAATAAGCCTTGGGTGCACAAAATGATGTAAATGTTAAATTAATGACACAAACGCGCTTATTGGATGAATTACATTCCTTAAGTTCGAAAAGTGATTAGAATAAACCTTGGGATGCACAAAATGACGTAAATGTTCATCCAATGACACAAATGCACTTATTGGATGAAATACATTCCTTAAGTACGAAAAGTGATTATAATAAGCCTTGGGTGCACAAAATGACGTAAATGTTAAATTAATGACACAAACACGCTTATTGGATGTACTACATTCCTTATGTACGAAAAGTGATTAGAATAAGTCTTGGGATGCACAAAATGACGTTAATTTTCATCCAATGACACAATAGCACTTGTTGGATAAACTACATTCCTTAAGTACGAAAAGTGATTAGAATAAGCCTTGGGATGAACAAAATGACGTAAAAGTTAAATTAATGACACAATAGCTCTAATTGGATGAACTACATACCTTAAGTACGAAAAGTGATTAGAATAAACCTTGGGATGCACAAAATGACGTAAATGTTCTTCCAATGACACAAATGCACTTATTGGAGGAATTACATTCCTTAAGTACTAAAATTGAATATAATAAGCCTTGGGATGCACAAAATGACGTAAATGTTACATTAATGACACAATAGCTCTTATTGGATGAACTACATTCCTTATGTACGAAAAGTGATTAGAATAAGTCTTGGGATGCACAAAATGACGTTAATTTTCATCCGATGACACAATAGCACTTGTTGGATGAACTACATTCCTTAAGTACGAAAAGTGATTAGAATAAGCCTTGGGATGAACAAAATGACGTAAAAGTTAAATTAATGACACAATAGCTCTAATTGGATGAACTGCATACCTTAAGTACGAAAAGTGATTAGAATAAACCTTGGGATGCACAAAATGACGTAAATGTTCATCCAATGACACAAATGCACTTATTGGATTAACTACATTCCATAAGTATGAAAAGTGATTAGAATAAGCCTTGGGATGCATAAAATGACGTAAATGTTCATCCAATGACACAAATGCACTTATTGGATGAACTGCATTCCTTAAGTATGAAAAGTGATTAAAATAAGCCTTGGGATGCACAAAATGATGTAAATGTTGAATTAATGACTTAATAGCTCTTATTGGATGAACTACATTCCTTAAGTACGAAGAGTGATTAGAATAAACCTTGGGATGCACAAAATGACGTAAATGTTCATCCAATGACACAAACGCGCTGATTCGATGAACTACATTCCTTAAGTATGAAAATTGATTAGAATAAGCCTTAAGATGCACAAAATGACGTAAATTTTCATCCAATGACACAAATGCACTTATTGGATGAAATACATTCCTTAAGTATGAAAAGTGATTATAATATGCCTTGGGTGCACAAAATGACGTAAATGTTAAATTAATGACACAAACGCGCTTATAGGATGAATTACATTCCTTATGTACGAAAAGTGATAAGAATAAGCCTTGGGATGCACAAAATGACGTAAATGTTCATCAATGACACAAATGCACTTATTGGATGAGATACATTCCTTATGTACGAAAAGTGATTATAATAAGCCTTGGGTGCACAAAATGATGTAAATGTTAAATTAATGACACAAACGCGCTTATTGGATGAATTACATTCCTTAAGTTCGAAAAGTGATTAGAATAAACCTTGGGATGCACAAAATGACGTAAATGTTCATCCAATGACACAAATGCACTTATTGGATGAAATACATTCCTTAAGTACGAAAAGTGATTATAATAAGCCTTGGGTGCACAAAATGACGTAAATGTTAAATTAATGACACAAACACGCTTATTGGATGTACTACATTCCTTATGTACGAAAAGTGATTAGAATAAGTCTTGGGATGCACAAAATGACGTTAATTTTCATCCAATGACACAATAGCACTTGTTGGATAAACTACATTCCTTAAGTACGAAAAGTGATTAGAATAAGCCTTGGGATGAACAAAATGACGTAAAAGTTAAATTAATGACACAATAGCTCTAATTGGATGAACTACATACCTTAAGTACGAAAAGTGATTAGAATAAACCTTGGGATGCACAAAATGACGTAAATGTTCTTCCAATGACACAAATGCACTTATTGGAGGAATTACATTCCTTAAGTACGAAAATTGAATATAATAAGCCTTGGGATGCACAAAATGACGTAAATGTTACATTAATGACACAATAGCTCTTATTGGATGAACTACATTCCTTAAGTACGAAAAGTGATTAGAATAAACCTTGGGATGCACAAAATGACGTAAATGTTCTTTCAATGACCCAAATGCACTTATTTGATGAACTACATTCCTTAAATACGAAAAGTGATTAGAATAAGCCTTGGGATGCACAAAATGATGTAAATGTTGAATTAATGACACAATAGCTCTTATTGGATGAACTGCATTCCTTATGTACGAAAAGTGATTAGAATAAACCATGGGATGCACAAAATGATGTAAATGCTCTTCCAATGACACAAATGCACTTATTGGATGAACTACATTCCTTAAGTACGAAAAGTGATTAGAATAAGCCTTGGGATGCACAAAATGACGTAAATGTTCATCCAATGACACAAACGCGCTTATTGGATGAACTACATTCCTTATGTACGAAAAGTGATTAGAATAAGCCTTGGGATGCACAAAATGACGTAAATGATCATCCAATGACACAAATGCACTTATTGGATGAACTACATTCCTTAAGTACGAAAAGTGATTAGAATAAACCTTGGGATGCACAAAATGATGTAAATGTTGAATTAATGACACAATAACTCTTATTGGATGAACTACATTCCATAAGTACGAAAAGTGATTAGAATAAGCCTTGGGATGCACAAAATGACGTTAATGTTCATCCAATGACACAAACGCGCTTATTGGATGAACTAAATTCCTTATGTACGAAAAGTGATTAGAATAACCCTTGGGATGCACAAAATGACGTAAATGATCATCCAATGACACAAATGCACTTATTGGATGAACTACATTCCTTAAGTACGAAAAGTGATTAGAATAAACCTTGGGATGCACAAAATGATGTAAATGTTGAATTAATGACACAATATCTCTTATTGGATGAACTACATTCCATAAGTACGAAAAGTGATTACAATAAGCCTTGGGATGCACAAAATGACGTTAATGTTCATCCAATGACACAAACGCGCTTATTGGATGAACTTCATTCCTTATGTACGAAAAGTGATTAGAATAAGCCTTGGGATGCACAAAATGACGTAAATGTTCATCCAATGACACAAACACGCTTATTTGATGAACTACATTCCTAATGTACCAAAAGTGATTAGAATAAACCTTGGGATGCACAAAATAACGTAAATGATCATCCAATGACACAAATGCCCTTATTGGATTAACTACATTCCTTAAGTGCGAAAAGTGATTAGAATAAGCCTTGGGATGCACAAAATGAGGTAAATGTTAAATTAATGACACAATAGCTCTTATTGGATGAACAACATTCCTTCAGTACGAAAAGTGATTAGAATATACCTTGGGATGCACAAAATGACGTAAATGGTCATCCAATGACACAAATGCACTTATTGGATTAACTACATTCCTTAAGTGCGAAAAGTGATTAGAATAAGCCTTGGGATGCACAAAATGAGGTAAATGTTAAATTAATGACACAATAGCTCTTATTGGATGAACTACATTCCTTAAGTACGAAAAGTGATTAGAATAAACCTTGGGATGCACAAAATGACGTAAATGCTCTTCCAATGACACAAATGCACTTATTGGATGAACTTCATTCTTATGTACGAAATGTGATTAGAATAAGCCTTGGGATGCACAAAATGACGTAAATTTTCATCCAATGACACAATAGCACTTATTGGATGAACTAAATTCCTTATGTACGAAAAGTGATTAGAATAACCCTTAGGATGCACAAAATGACGTAAATGATCATCCAATGACACAAATGCACTTATTGGATGAACTACATTCCTTAAGTACGAAAAGTGATTAGAATAAGCCTTGGCATGCACAAAATGATGTAAATGTTGAATTAATGACACAATAGCTTTTATTGCATGAACTACATTCTTTAAGTACGAAAAGTGATTAGAATAAACCTTGGGATGCACAAAATGACGTAAATGATCATCCAATGACACAAATGCCCTTATTGGATTAACTACATTCCTTATGTGCGAAAAGTGATTAGAATAAGCCTTGGGATGCACAAAATGACGTAAATGTTCATCCGATGGCACAAACGCGCTTATTGGATGAACTACATTCCTTATGTCCGAAAAGTGATTAGAATAAGCCTTCGGATGCACAAAATGACGTAAATGTTGAATTAATGACACAATAGCTTTTATTGGATGAACTACATTCCTTAAGTACGAAAAGTGATTAGAATAAACCTTGGGATGCACAAAATGACGTAAATGTTCTTCCAATGACACAAACGCACTTATTGGATGAACTACATTCCTTAAGTACGAAAAGTGATTAGAATAAGCCTTGGGATGCACGAAATGACGTTAATATTGAATTAATGACACAATAGCTCTTATTGGATGAACTACATTCCTTAAGTACGAAAAGTGATTAGAATAAGCCTTGGGATGCACAAAATGACGTAAAAATTAAATTAATGACACAATAGCTCTTATTGGATGAACTACATTCCTTAAGTACGAAAAGTGATTAGAATAAACCTTGGGATGCACAAAATGACGTAAATGTTCTTCCAATGACACAAACGCACTTATTGGATGAACTACATTCCTTAAGTACGAAAAGTGATTTGATTAAACCTTGGGATGCATAAAATGACGTTAATGTTCATCCAATGACACAAACGCGCTTATTGGATGAACTACATTCCTTATGTACGAAAAGTGATTAGAATAAACCTTCGGATGCACAAAATGACGTAAATGTTCATCCGATGGCACAAACGCGCTTATTGGATGAACTACATTCCTTATGTCCGAAAAGTGATTAGAATAAGCCTTGGGATGCACAAAATGACGTAAATGTTAAATTAATGACACAATAGCTCTTATTGGATGAACTACATTCCTTAAGTACGAAAAGTGATTAGAATAAACCTTGGGATGCACAAAATGACGTAAATGCTCTTCCAATGACACAAATGCACTTATTGAATGAACTACATTCCTTAAGTACGAAAAGTGATTTGAATAAGCCTTGGGATGCACAAAATGACGTAAATGTTACATGAATGACACAATAGCTCTTATTGGTTGAACTACATTCGTTAAGTACGAAAAGTGATTAGAATAAACCTTCGGATGCACAAAATGACGTAAATGTTCATCCGATGGCACAAACGCGCTTATTGGATGAACTACATTCCTTATGTCCGAAAAGTGATTAGAATAAGCCTTGGGATGCACAAAATGACGTAAATGTTAAATTAATGACACAATAGCTCTTATTGGATGAACTACATTCCTTAAGTACGAAAAGTGATTAGAATAAACCTTGGGATGCACAAAATGACGTAAATGCTCTTCCAATGACACAAATGCACTTATTGAATGAACTACATTCCTTAAGTACGAAAATTGATTTGAATAAGCCTTGGGATGCACAAAATGACGTAAATGTTACATGAATGACACAATAGCTCTTATTGGATGAACTACATTCGTTAAGTACGAAAAGTGATTAGAATAAACCTTGGGATGCACAAAATGACGTAAATTTTCATCCAATGACACAAATGCACTTATTGGATGAACTACATTCCTTAAGTACAAAAAGTGGTTAGAATAAGCCTTGGGATGCATAAAATGACGTTAATGTTCATCCAATGACACAAACGCGCTTATTGGATGAACTACATTCCTTATGTACGAAAAGTGATTAGAATAAACCTTGGGTTGCACAAAATGACGTAAATGTTCATTCAATGACACAAATGCACTTATTGGATGAACTACATTCCTTAAGTACGAAAAGTGATTAGAATAAGCCTTGGGATGCACAAAATGACGTAAATGTTGAATTAATGACACAATAGCTTTTATTGGATGAACTACATTCCTTAAGTACGAAAAGTGATTAGAATAAGCCTTGGTATGCACAAAATGAGGTAAATGTTAAATTAATGACACAATAGCTCTTATTGGATGAACTACATTCCTTAAGTACGAAAAGTGATTAGAATAAACCTTGGGATGCACAAAATGACGTAAATGCTCTTCCAATGACACAAATGCACTTATTGAATGAACTACATTCCTTAAGTACGAAAATTGATTTGAATAAGCCTTGGGATGCATAAAATGACGTAAATGTTAAATTAATGACACAATAGCTCTTATTGGATGAAATACATTCCTTATGTACGAAAAGTGATTAGAATAAACCTTGGGATGCACAAAATGACGTAAATGTTCATTCAATGACACAAATGCACTTATTGGATGAACTACATTCCTTAAGTACGAAAAGTGATTAGAATAAGCCTTGGGATGCACAAAATGACGTAAATGTTACATGAATGACACAATAGCTCTTATTGGATGAACTACATTCCTTAAGTACAAAAAGTGATTAGAATATACCTTGGGATGCACAAAATAATGAAAATGTTAAACTAATGACAGAAACGCGCTTATTGGATGAAATACATTCCTTAAGTACGAAAAGTGATTATAATAAGCCTTGGGATGCACAAAATGACGTAAATGTTAAATTAATGACACAAACGCGCTTAATGGATGAACTACATTCCTTAAATACGAAAAGTGATTTGAATAACCCTTGGGATGCAGAAAATGACGTAAATGTTAAATTAATGACACAAATGCGCTTATTGGATGAACTACATTCCTTAAGTACGAAAAATTATTAGAATAAGCCTTGGAAGGCACAAAATGATGTAAATGATCATTCAATGACAAAAATGCAGTTATAGGATGAACTACATTCCTTAAGTACGAAAAGTGATTAGAATAAGCCTTGGGATGCACAAAATGACGTAAATGTTCATCCGATGGCACAAACGCGCTTATGGGATGAACTACATTCCTTATGTACGAAAAGTGATTAGAATAAGCCTTGGGATGCACAAAATGACGTAAATGTTGAATTAATGACACAATAGCTTTTATTGGATGAACTACATTCCTTAAGTACGAAAAGTGATTAGAATAAGCCTTGGGATGCACAAAATGACGTAAAAATTAAATTAATGACACAATAGCTCTTATTGGATGAACTACATTCCTTAAGTACGAAAAGTGATTAGAATAAACCTTGGGATGCACAAAATGACGTAAATGTTCTTCCAATGACACAAACGCACTTATTGGATGAACTACATTCCTTAAGTACGAAAAGTGATTAGAATAAGCCTTGGGATGCACGAAATGA
>JBBPBO010000005.1:52414779-52428609 GCA_037974295.1 Cicer cuneatum | reverse complement strand
GTACGAAAAGTGATTAGAATAAACCTTCGGATGCACAAAATGACGTAAATGTTCATCCGATGGCACAAACGCGCTTATTGGATGAACTACATTCCTTATGTCCGAAAAGTGATTAGAATAAGCCTTGGGATGCACAAAATGACGTAAATGTTAAATTAATGACACAATAGCTCTTATTGGATGAACTACATTCCTTAAGTACGAAAAGTGATTAGAATAAACCTTGGGATGCACAAAATGACGTAAATGCTCTTCCAATGACACAAATGCACTTATTGAATGAACTACATTCCTTAAGTACGAAAAGTGATTTGAATAAGCCTTGGGATGCACAAAATGACGTAAATGTTACATGAATGACACAATAGCTCTTATTGGTTGAACTACATTCGTTAAGTACGAAAAGTGATTAGAATAAACCTTCGGATGCACAAAATGACGTAAATGTTCATCCGATGGCACAAACGCGCTTATTGGATGAACTACATTCCTTATGTCCGAAAAGTGATTAGAATAAGCCTTGGGATGCACAAAATGACGTAAATGTTGAATTAATGACACAATAGCTTTTATTGGATGAACTACATTCCTTAAGTACGAAAAGTGATTAGAATAAGCCTTGGGATGCACAAAATGACGTAAAAATTAAATTAATGACACAATAGCTCTTATTGGATGAACTACATTCCTTAAGTACGAAAAGTGATTAGAATAAACCTTGGGATGCACAAAATGACGTAAATGTTCTTCCAATGACACAAACGCACTTATTGGATGAACTACATTCCTTAAGTACGAAAAGTGATTAGAATAAGCCTTGGGATGCACGAAATGATGTAAATATTGAATTAATGACACAATAGCTCTTATTGGATGAACTACATTCCTTAAGTAAAAAAAGTGATTAGAATATACCTTGGGATGCACAAAATGATGAAAATGTTAAACTAATGACAGAAACGCGCTTATTGGATGAAATACATTCCTTAAGTACGAAAAGTGATTATAATAAGCCTTGGGATGCACAAAATGACGTAAATGTTAAATTAATGACACAAACTCGCTTAATGGATGAACTACATTCCTTAAATACGAAAAGTGATTTGAATAACCCTTGGGATGCACAAAATGACGTAAATGTTAAATTAATGACACAAATGCGCTTATTGGATGAACTACATTCCTTAAGTACGAAAAATTATTAGAATAAGCCTTGGGATGCACAAAATGATGTAAATGATCATTCAATGACAAAAATGCAGTTATAGGATGAACTACATTCCTTAAGTACGAAAAGTGATTAGAATAAACCTTGGGATGCACAAAATGACGTAAATGTTCATCCGATGGCACAAACGCGCTTATTGGATGAATTACATTCCTTATGTACGAAAAGTGATTAGAATAAGCCTTGGGATGCACAAAATGACATAAATGTTGAATTAATGACACAATAGCTCTTATTGATTGAACAACATTCCATAAGTACGAAAAGTGATTAGAATAAGCCTTGGGATGCACAAAATGACGTTAATGTTCATCCAATGACACAAACGCGCTTATTGGATGAACTACATTCCTTATGTACCAAAAGTGATTAGAATAAACCTTGGGATGCACAAAATGATGTAAATGTTGAATTAATGACACAATAGCTCTTATTGGATGAACTACATTCCTTAAGTACGAATAGTGATTAGAATAAGCCTTGGGATGCACAAAATGACCTAAAAGTTAAATTAATGACACAATAGCGCTTAATGGATGAACTACATTCCTTAAATACGAAAAGTGATTTGAATAACCCTTGGGATGCACAAAATGACGTAAATGTTAAATTAATGACACAAATGCGCTTATTGGATGAACTACATTCCTTAAGTACGAAAAATTATTAGAATAAGCCTTGGGATGCACAAAATGACGTAAATGTTAAATTAATGACACAAACGCGCTTAATGGATGAACTACATTCCTTAAATACGAAAAGTGATTTGAATAACCCTTGGGATGCACAAAATGACGTAAATGCACTTCCAATGACACAAATGCGCTTATTGGATGATCTACATTCCTTAAGTACGAAAAATTATTAGAATAAGCCTTGGGATGCCCATAATGATGTAAATGATCATTCAATGACAAAAATGCAGTTATAGGATGAACTACATTCCTTATGTACGAAAAGTAATTAGAATAAACCTTGGGATGCACAAAATGACGTAAATGATCATCCAATGACACAAATGCCCTTATTGGATTAACTACATTCCTTAAGTGCGAAAAGTGATTAGAATAAGCCTTGGGATGCACAAAATGAGGTAAATGTTAAATTAATGACACAATAGCTCTTATTGGATGAACTACATTCCTTAAGTACGAAAAGTGATTAGAATAAACCTTGGGATGCACAAAATGACGTAAATGCTCTTCCAATGACACAAATGCACTTATTGAATGAACTACATTCCTTAAGTACGAAAAGTGATTTGAATAAGCCTTGGGATGCACAAAATGACGTAAATGTTACATGAATGACACAATAGCTCTTATTGGATGAACTACATTCGTTAAGTACGAAAAGTGATTAGAATAAACCTTCGGATGCACAAAATGACGTAAATTTTCATCCAATGACACAAATGCACTTATTGGATGAACTACATTCCTTAAGTACAAAAAGTGGTTAGAATAAGCCTTGGGATGCATAAAATGACGTTAATGTTCATCCAATGACACAAACGCGCTTATTGGATGAACTACATTCCTTATGTACGAAAAGTGATTAGAATAAACCTTGGGATGCACAAAATGACGTAAATGTTCATTCAATGACACAAATGCACTTATTGGATGAACTACATTCCTTAAGTACGAAAAGTGATTAGAATAAACCTTGGGATGCACAAAATGACGTAAATGCTCTTCCAATGACACAAATGCACTTATTGAATGAACTACATTCCTTAAGTACGAAAAGTGATTTGAATAAGCCTTGGGATGCACAAAATGACGTAAATGTTACATGAATGACACAATAGCTCTTATTGGATGAACTACATTCGTTAAGTACGAAAAGTGATTAGAATAAACCTTGAGATGCACAAAATGACGTAAATATTCATCCAATGACACAAATGCACTTATTGGATGAACTACATTCCTTAAGTACAAAAAGTGGTTAGAATAAGCCTTGGGATGCATAAAATGACGTTAATGTTCATCCAATGACACAAACGCGCTTATTGGATGAACTACATTCCTTATGTACGAAAAGTGATTAGAATAAACCTTGGGATGCACAAAATGACGTAAATGTTCATTCAATGACACAATAGCTTTTATTGGATGAACTACATTCCTTAAGTACGAAAAGTGATTAGAATAAGCCTTGGGATGCACAAAATGACGTAAATTTTCATCCAATGACACAAATGCACTTATTGAATGAACTACATTCCTTAAGTACAAAATGTGGTTAGAATAAGCCTTGGGATGCATAAAATGACGTTAATGTTCATCCAATGACACAAACGCGCTTATTGGATGAACTACATTCCTTATGTACGAAAAGTGATTAGAATAAACCTTGGGATGCACAAAATGACGTAAATGTTCATTCAATGACACAAATGCACTTATTGGATGAACTACATTCCTTAAGTACGAAAAGTGAATAGAATAAGCCTTGGGATGCACAAAATGACGTAAATGTTACATGAATGACACAATAGCTCTTATTGGATGAACTACATTCGTTAAGTACGAAAAGTGATTAGAATAAACCTTCGGATGCACAAAATGACGTAAATTTTCATCCAATGACACAAATGCACTTATTGGATGAACTACATTCCTTAAGTACAAAAAGTGGTTAGAATAAGCCTTGGGATGCATAAAATGACGTTAATGTTCATGCAATTACACAAACGCGCTTATTGGATGAACTACATTCCTTATGTACGAAACGTGATTAGAATAAACCTTGGGATGCACAAAATGACGTAAATGTTCATTCAATGACACAAATGCACTTATTGGATGAACTACATTCCTTAAGTACGAAAAGTGATTAGAATAAGCCTTGGGATGCACGAAATGATGTAAATGTTGAATTAATGACACAATAGCTCTTATTGGATGAACTACATTCCTTAAGTACAAAAAGTGATTAGAATATACCTTGGGATGCACAAAATGATGAGAATGTTAAACTAATGACAGAAACGCACTTATTGGATGAAATACATTCCTTAAGTACGAAAAGTGATTATAATAAGCCTTGGGATGCACAAAATGAGGTAAATTTTAAATGAATGACACAATAGCTCTTATTGGATGAACTACATTCCTTAAGTACGAAAAGTGATTAGAATAAACCTTGGGATGCACAACATGACGTAAATGCTCTTCCAATGACACAAATGCACTTATTGAATGAACTACATTCCTTAAGTACGAAAAGTGATTATAATAAGCCTTGGGATGCACAAAATGAGGTAAATTTTAAATGAATGACACAATAGCTCTTATTGGATGAACTACATTCCTTAAGTACGAAAAGTGATTAGAATAAACCTTGGGATGCACAAAATGACGTAAATGTTCATCCAATGACCCAGATGCACTTATTGGATGAACTACATTCCTTAAATACGAAAAGTGATTAGAATAAGCCTTGGGATGCACAAAATGATGTAAATGTTGAATTAATGACACAATAGCTCTTATTGGATGAACTGCATTCCTTATGTACGAAAAGTGATTAGAATAAACCATGGGATGCACAAAATGATGTAAATGCTCTTCCCGTGACACAAATGCACTTATTGGATGAACTACATTCCTTAAGTACAAAAAGTGGTTAGAATAATCCTTGGGATGCACAAAATGACGTAAATGTTCATCCAATGACACAAACGCGCTTATCGGATGAACTACATTACTTATGTACGAAAAGTGATTAGAATAAGCCTTGGGATGCACAAAATGACGTAAATTTTCATCCAATGACACAATAGCACTTATTGGATGAACTAAATTCCTTATGTACGAAAAGTGATTAGAATAACCCTTGGGATGCACAAAATGACGTAAATGATCATCCAATGACACAAATGCACTTATTGGATGAACTACATTCCTTAAGTACGAAAAGTGATTAGAATAAACCTTGGGATGCACAAAATGATGTAAATGTTGAATTAATGACACAATAGCTCTTATTGGATGAACTACATTCCTTAAGTACAAAAAGTGATTAGAATATACCTTGGGATGCACAAAATGATGAAAATGTTAAACTAATGACATAACTGCGCTTATTGGATGAAATACATTCCTTAAGTACGAAAAGTGATTACAATAAGCCTTGGGATGCACAAAATGAGGTAAATTTTAAATGAATGACACAATAGCTCTTATTGGATGAACTACATTCCTTAAGTACAAAAAGTGATTAGAATAAACCTTGGGATGCACAAAATGACGTAAATGTTCGTCCAATGACCCAAATGCACTTATTGGATGAACTACATTCCTTAAATACGAAAAGTGATTAGAATAAGCATTGGGATACACAAAATGATGTAAATGTTGAATTAATGACACAATAGCTCTTATTGGATGAACTGCATTCCTTATGTACGAAAAGTGATTAGAATAAACCATGGGATGCACAAAATGATGTAAATGCTCTTCCAGTGACACAAATGCACTTATTGGATGAACTACATTCCTTAAGTACAAAAAGTGGTTAGAATATTCCTTGGGATGCACAAAATGACGTAAATGTTCATCCAATGACACAAACGCGCTTATTGGATGAACTACATTCCTTATGTACGAAAAGTGATTAGAATAAGCCTTGGGATGCACGAAATGACGTAAATTTTCATCCAATGACACAATAGCACTTATTGGATGAACTACATTCCTTAAGTACAAAAAGTGGTTAGAATAAGCCTTGGGATGCATAAAATGACGTTAATGTTCATCCAATGACACAAACGCGCTTATTGGATGAACTACCTTCCTTATGTACGAAAAGTGATTAGAATAAACCTTGGGATGCACAAAATGACGTAAATGTTCATTCAATGACACAATAGCTCTTATTGGATGAACTACATTCCTTAAGTCAAAAAGTGATTAGAATAAGCCTTGGGATGCACAAAATGACGTAAATGTTACATGAATGAAACAATAGCTCTTATTGGATGAACTACATTCCTTAAGTACAAAAAGTGATAAGAATATACCTTGGGATGCACAAAATGATGAAAATGTTAAACTAATGACAGAAACGCGCTTATTGGATGAAATACATTCCTTAAGTACGAAAAGTGATTATAATAAGCCTTGGGATGCACAAAATGACGTAAATGTTAAATTAATGACACAAATGCACTTAATGGATGAACTACATTCCTTAAATACGAAAAGTGATTTGAATAACCCTTGGGATGCACAAAATGACGTAAATGTTAAATTAATGACACAAATGCGCTTATTGGATGAACTACATTCCTTAAGTACGAAAAATTATTAGAAAAAGCCTTGGAAGGCACAAAATGATGTAAATGATCATTCAATGACAAAAATGCAGTTATTGGATGAACTACATTCCTTAAGTACGAAAAGTGATTAGAATAAGCCTTGGAATGCACAAAATGACGTAAATGTTCATCCGATGGCACAAACGCGCTTATTGCATGAACTACATTCCTTATGTACGAAAAGTGATTAGAATAAGCCTTGGGATGCACAAAATGACGTAAATGTTGAATTAATGACACAATAGCTTTTATTGGATGAACTACATTCCTTAAGTACGAAAAGTGATTAGAATAAGCCTTGGGATGCACAAAATGAGGTAAATGTTCATTCAATGACACAAATGCACTTATTGGATGAACTACATTCCTTAAGTACGAAAAGTGATTAGAATAAGCCTTGGGATGCACGAAATGATGTAAATGTTGAATTAATGACACAATAGCTCTTATTGGATGAACTACATTCCTTATGTACTAAAAGTGATTAGAATATACCTTGGGATGCACAAAATGATGAAAATGTTAAACTAATGACAGAAACGCACTTATTGGATGAAATACATTCCTTAAGTACGAAAAGTGATTATAATAAGCCTTGGGATGCACAAAATGAGGTAAATTTTAAATGAATGACACAATAGCTCTTATTGGATGAACTACATTCCTTAAGTACGAAAAGTGATTAAAATAAACCTTGGGATGCACAAAATGACGTAAATGTTCATCCGATGGCACAAACTCGCTTATTGGATGAACTACATTCCTTATGTACGAAAAGTGATTAGAATAAGCCTTGGGAAGCACAAAATGACGTAAATGTTGAATTAATGACACAATAGCTTTTATTGGATGAACTACATTCCTTAAGTACGAAAAGTGATTAGAATAAGCCTTGGGATGCACAAAATGACGTAAAAGTTAAATTAAGGACACAATAGCTCTTATTGGATGAACTACATTCCTTAAGTACGAAAAGTGATTAGAATAAACCTTGGGATGCACAAAATGACGTAAAAGTTAAATTAAGGACACAATAGCTCTTATTGGATGAACTACATTCCTTAAGTACGAAAAGTGATTAGAATAAACCTTGGGATGCACAAAATGACGTAAATGTTCTTCCAATGACACAAATGCACTTATTGGAGGAACTACATTCCTTAAGTACGAAAATTGATTAGAATAAGCCTTGGGATGCACAAAATGACGTAAATGTTACATGAATCACACAATAGCTCTTATTGGATGAACTACATTCGTTAAGTACGAAAAGTGATTAGAATAAACCTTGAGATGCACAAAATGACGTAAATGTTCATTCAATGACACAAATGCACTTATTGGATGAACTACATTACTTAAGTAAGAAAACTGATTAGAATAAGCCTTGGGATGCACGAAATGATGTAAATGTTGAATTAATGACACAATAGCTCTTATTGGATGAACTACATTCCTTAAGTACAAAAAGTGATTAGAATATACCTTGGCATGCACAAAATGATGAAAATGTTAAACTAATGACAGAACTGCGCTTATTGGATGAAATACATTCCTTAAGTACAAAAAGTGATTATAATAAGCCTTGGGATGCACAAAATGAGGTAAATTTTAAATGAATGACACAATAGCTCTTATTGGATGAACTACATTCCTTAAGTACGAAAAGTGATTAGAATAAACCTTGGGATGCACAAAATGACGTAAATGTTCATCCAATGACCCAAATGCACTTATTGGATGAACTACATTCCTTAAATACGAAAAGTGATTAGAATAAGCCTTGGGATGCACAAAATGATGTAAATGTTGAATTAATGACACAATAGCTCTTATTGGATGAACTGCATTCCTTATGTACGAAAAGTGATTAGAATAAACCATGGGATGCACAAAATGACGTAAATGTTCATCCGATGGCACAAACGCGCTTATTGGATGAACTACATTCCTTATGAACGAAAAGTGATTAGAATAAGCCTTGGGATGCACAAAATGACGTAAATGTTGAATTAATGACACAATAGCTTTTATTGGATGAACTACATTCCTTAAGTACGAAAAGTGATTAGAATAAGCCTTGGGATGCACAAAATGAGGTAAAAGTTAAATTAAGGACACAAAAGCTCTTATTGGATGAACTACATTCCTTAAGTACGAAAAGTGATTAGAACAAACCTTGGGATGCACAAAATGACGTAAATGTTCTTCCAATGACACAAATGCACTTATTGGAGGAACTACATTCCTTAAGTACGAAAATTGATTAGAATAAGCCTTGGGATGCACAAAATGACGTAAATGTTACATGAATGACACAATAGCTCTTATTGGATGAACTACATTCGTTAAGTACGAAAAGTGATTAGAATAAACCTTGGGATGCACAAAATGACGTAAATGTTCATTCAATGACACAAATGCACTTATTGGATCAACTACATTCCTTAAGTACAAAAAGTGATTAGAATAAGCCTTGGGATGCACGAAATGATGTAAATGTTGAATTAATGACACAATAGCTCTTATTGGATGAACTACATTCCTTAAGTACAAAAAGTGATTAGAATATACCTTGGGATGCACAAAATGATGAAAATGTTAAACTAATGACAGAACTGCGCTTATTGGATGAAATACATTCCTTAAGTACGAAAAGTGATTATAATAAGCCTTGGGATGCACAAAATGAGGTAAATTTTAAATGAATGACACAATAGCTCTTATTGGATGAACTACATTCCTTAAGTACGAAAAGTGATTAGAATAAACCTTGGGATGCACAAAATGACGTAAATGTTCATCCAATGACCCAGATGCACTTATTGGATGAACTACATTCCTTAAATACGAAAAGTGATTAGAATAAGCCTTGGGATGCACAAAATGATGTAAATGTTGAATTAATGACACAATAGCTCTTATTGGATGAACTGCATTCCTTATGTACGAAAAGTGATTAGAATAAACCATGGGATGCACAAAATGATGTAAATGCTCTTCCCGTGACACAAATGCACTTATTGGATGAACTACATTCCTTAAGTACAAAAAGTGGTTAGAATAATCCTTGGGATGCACAAAATGACGTAAATGTTCATCCAATGACACAAACGCGCTTATTGGATGAACTACATTACTTATGTACGAAAAGTGATTAGAATAAGCCTTAGGATGCACAAAATGACGTAAATTTTCATCCAATGACACAATAGCACTTATTGGATGAACTAAATTCCTTATGTACGAAAAGTGATTAGAATAACCCTTGGGATGCACAAAATGACGTAAATGATCATCCAATGACACAAATGCACTTATTGGATGAACTACATTCCTTAAGTACGAAAAGTGATTAGAATAAACCTTGGGATGCACAAAATGATGTAAATGTTGAATTAATGACACAATAGCTCTTATTGGATGAACTACATTCCTTAAGTACAAAAAGTGATTAGAATATACCTTGGGATGCACAAAATGATGACAATGTTAAACTAATGACATAACTGCGCTTATTGGATGAAATACATTTCTTAAGTACGAAAAGTGATTACAATAAGCCTTGGGATGCACAAAATGAGGTAAATTTTAAATGAATGACACAATAGCTCTTATTGGATGAACTACATCCCTTAAGTACAAAAAGTGATTAGAATAAACCTTGGGATGCACAAAATGACGTAAATGTTCATCCAATGACCCAAATGCACTTATTGGATGAACTACATTCCTTAAATACGAAAAGTGATTAGAATAAGCATTGGGATGCACAAAATGATGTAAATGTTGAATTAATGACACAATAGCTCTTATTGGATGAACTGCATTCCTTATGTACGAAAAGTGATTAGAATAAACCATGGGATGCACAAAATGATGTAAATGCTCTTCCAGTGACACAAATGCACTTATTGGATGAACTACATTCCTTAAGTACAAAAAGTGGTTAGAATATTCCTTGGGATGCACAAAATGACGTAAATGTTCATCCAATGACACAAACGCGCTTATTGGATGAACTACATTCCTTATGTACGAAAAGTGATTAGAATAAGCCTTGGGATGCACAAAATGACGTAAATTTTCATCCAATGACACAATAGCACTTATTGGATGAACTAAATTCCTTATGTACGAAAAGTGATTAGAATAACCCTTGGGATGCACAAAATGACGTAAATGATCACCAATGACACAAATGCACTTATTGGATGAACTACATTCCTTAAGTACGAAAAGTGATTAAAATAAACCTTGGGATGCACAAAATGATGTAAATGTTGAATTAATGACACAATAGCTCTTATTGGATGAACTACATTCCTTAAGTACGAAAAGTGATTAGAATAAGCCTTGGGATGCACAAAATGACCTAAAAGTTAAATTAATGACACAATAGCTCTTATTGGATGAACTACATTCCATAAGTACGAAAAGTGATTAGAATAAGCCTTGGGATGCAGAAAATGACGTTAATGTTCATCCAATGACACAAACGCGCTTATTGGATGAACTACATTCCTTATGTACGAAAAGTGATTAGAATAAACCTTGGGATGCACAAAATGACGTAAATGATCATCCAATGACACAGATGCCCTTAATATTTAACTACATTCCTTAAGTGCGAAAAGTGATTAGAATAAGCCTTGGGATGCACAAAATGAGGTAAATGTTAAATTAATGACACAATAGCTCTTATTGGATGAACTACATTCCTTAAGTACGAAAAGTGATTAGAATAAACCTTGGGATACACAAAATGACGTAAATGCTCTTCCAATGACACAAATGCGCTTATTTGATAAACTACATTCCTTAAGTACGAAAAGTGATTAGAATAAACCTTGGATGCACAAAATGACGTAAATGCTCTTCCAATGACACAAATGCACTTATTGAATGAACTACATTCTTTAAGTACGAAAAGTGATTAGAATAAGCCTTGGAATGCACAAAATGACGTAAATGTTCATCCAATGACACAAACGCGCTTATTGGATGAACTACATTCCTTATGTACGAAATGTGATGAGAATATGCCTTGGGATGCACAAAATGACGTAAATTTTCATCCAATGACACAATAGCACTTATTGGATGAACTAAATTCCTTATGTACGAAAAAAAGTGATTAGAATAACCCTTAGGATGCACAAAATGACGTAAATGATCATCCAATGACACAAATGCACTTATTGGATGAACTACATTCCTTAAGTACGAAAAGTGATTAGAATAAGCCTTGGCATGCACAAAATGATGTAAATGTTGAATTAATGACCCAATAGCTTTTATTGGATGAACTACATTCCTTAAGTACGAAAAGTGATTAGAATAAACCTTGGGATGCACAAAATGACGTAAATGATCATCCAATGACACAAATGCCCTTATTGGATTAACTACATTCCTTATGTACGAAAAGTGATTAGAATAAGCCTTGGGATGCACAAAATGACGTAAATGTTGAATTAATGACACAATAGCTTTTATTGGATGAACTACATTCCTTAAGTACAAAAAGTGATTAGAATAAACCTTGGGATGCACAAAATGACGTAAATTTTCATCCAATGACACAAATGCACTTATTGGATGAACTACATTCCTTAAGTACAAAAAGTGGTTAGAATAAGCCTTGGGATGCATAAAATGATGTTAATGTTCATCCAATGACACAAACGCGCTTATTGGATGAACTTCATTCCTTATGTACGAAAAGTGATTAGAATAAAGCTTAGGTTGCACAAAATGACGTAAATGTTCATTCAATGACACAAATGCACTTATTGGATGAACTACATTCCTTAAGTACAAAAAGTGATTAGAATATACCTTGGGATGCACAAAATGATGAAAATATTAAACTAATGACAGAACTGCGCTTATTGGATGAAATACATTCGTTAAGTACGAAAAGTGATTATAATAAGCCTTGGGATGCACAAAATGAGGTAAATTTTAAATGAATGACACAATAGCTCTTATTGGATGAACTACATTCCTTAAGTACGAAAAGTGATTAGAATAAACCTTGGGATGCACAACATGACGTAAGTGCTCTTCCAATGACACAAATGCACTTATTGGATGAACTACATTCCTTAAGTACGAAAAGTGATTATAATAAGCCTTGGGATGCCCAAAATGAGGTAAATTTTAAATGAATGACACAATAGCTCTTATTGGATGAACTACATTCCTTAAGTACGAAAAGTGATTAGAATAAACCTTGGGATGCACCAAATGACGTAAATGTTCATCCATTGACCCAGATGCACTTATTGGATGAACTACATTCCTTAAATACGAAAAGTGATTAGAATAAGCCTTGGGATGCAAAAAATGATGTAAATGTTGAATTAATGACACAATAGCTCTTATTGGATGAACTGCATTCCTTATGTACGAAAAGTGATTAGAATAAACCATGGGATGCACAAAATGATGTAAATGCTCTTCCCGTGACACAAATGCACTTATTGGATGAACTACATTCCTTAAATACAAAAAGTGGTTAGAATAATCCTTGGGATGCACAAAATGACGTAAATGTTCATCCAATGACACAAACGCGCTTATTGGATGAACTACATTACTTATGTACGAAAAGTGATTAGAATAAGCCTTGGGATGCACAAAATGACGTAAATTTTCATCCAATGACACAATAGCACTTATTGGATGAACTAAATTCCTTATGTACGAAAAGTGATTAGAATAACCCTTGGGATGCACAAAATGACGTAAATGATCATCCAATGACACAAATGCACTTATTGGATGAACTACATTCCTTAAGTACGAAAAGTGATTAGAATAAACCTTGGGATGCACAAAATGATGTAAATGTTGAATTAATGACACAATAGCTCTTATTGGATGAACTACATTCCTTAAGTACAAAAAGTGATTAGAATATACCTTGGGATGCACAAAATGATGAAAATGTTAAACTAATGACATAACTGCGCTTATTGGATGAAATACATTCCTTAAGTACGAAAAGTGATTACAATAAGCCTTGGGATGCACAAAATGAGGTAAATTTTAAATGAATGACACAATAGCTCTTATTGGATGAACTACATTCCTTAAATACGAAAAGTGATTAGAATAAGCATTGGGATGCACAAAATGATGTAAATGTTGAATTAATGACACAATAGCTCTTATTGGATGAACTGCATTCCTTATGTACGAAAAGTGATTAGAATAAACCATGGGATGCACAAAATGATGTAAATGCTCTTCCAGTGACACAAAT